>JARFIY010000043.1:0-600000 GCA_036346155.1 Sinelater perroti
ACTGCAACCAAGCGCCTAAACTACGCAGTCATACTGACGCTATGACAACTTAATTAGTCATATAAAATTGTATTAACACTAACGATTAGTTTAAAATCAAGTTTGGGTTAAGTAATTGCTGAATGCATCGTATAGAACTCAAATGGCTAAATTAATTAGACAGATTCGATAGAACTTGGTATGTCAAATCAATCAATTGTAGCTTACATACAACAAACAATAAATTACTTATTCCTTGTTCTGCATGATAAATCAAAATCGATAAGACGTGTCTTAAATGTTCAGCCAAGTCTAACCTTGGTTGATTAGTTTATATGTACGAGTGCTCGGTCAAAAAGATTTTGTAGACGAATTATTTAGGCTAATTTAACAGATTGATCGTAATTGTGCTACAATTTTATAATACATATTAATTAGTTTTACAAAATTAATTAACTGTAATTAAAATAAATGCAAACCGTGATCACTCTCATCCGGGCAGTCAACAATATTGGTCCACGGATAAAACAAAACTCCCCCAAAAACATCTCTAAAAATAAAGTTTAGACCTCTCTTTACAACGTATGAATATTCTAGCTATCTTAGACTCTCGAATCGGAAGAAAATACATATCTCCATTCTTGAGTAACAGAAAGACTGACTGAAATATACCGAAATAAAAGTTTTCCACTTAAAACAGAAAACAATGTGGATGCCTCACTGGAGCTGAATAACAGACTACTTGAAGTGCTGTCCCAATTCTATTAATAAAAATATAAGGAAAGCAAAAGTTACAAGTTACAAAATTTAAAAAATTATTTATTTCAGACAAATGCATGAGATGAAGAGCTTTCTAAGAACTCTCAAAGCTACCGGCTCAATTGATCAATTTCTAGAAGAAAATTAAGTCTTCCTATCAGGAAGCTATATGTGAATTGAGTTAGGAACAACTCACCAAACATCGCAGCAATGTCTTTAAACTACTTCCAGTGGAAATCCACCCCACAAAATAATTGCACATCCTCGAGATAATTAATGCTGTTTACCACTTGAATCTCCCATTGAACCCTTATAAAATATATAAAATTCACCAAAAACTGCGGAAAGAATACTGAAGGCCAAAATCGTTAACTTTCTATAAGATTGGGGTACTTTAGTGAAAAATAGTAGATACGATCGTAATACTCGATTCTGGTAAAAATCTTATAGAAGCTTCGTCTTATCGTCCGTATTATTGAAATTAGTCAGATTAGAATCTATCATAGAAGAAAGAAAGCTAATGCTAATCACTCATTTCAATTTCCACCAGTGAACAAAATTACCGTGTTATCAAGAACATGAAATCTGATTTAAAGAACAAGGAGCGCTACTCTGCTGTCTTCCTTGATGTTTCGAGGCATTTGACAGTGTGTGACACATAGGGCTTTTTTACAAAATCAAAAAATATCTCTTCTGCATGATATTACAGTAATATCTAAAAAAAATTCTTATAAAATATAAAGATATGTACACTTTCTTGGTTTCTATTTAATCTAGAGTTCTAGAAGATAACGCCCTTATCACGTTCATATTAGCGTTTAGTCAAAATCTCATTAAAGGGGTATGTGAGATACCTCTGCTTACAATTAGTCAGACACCCAACGTAGTCTAAACATATATGGCAAAAACGACTTCAGATAAACCTCGCCTATTGTAAGATGTAGTGTAGCCTGAATCTGGAAAAGAAACTACAAAAAGTTTGATAAATGGTCCAATATCTTAACGGTAACATGGGACAAATGCACTCGCAGAAACTTATAAAAGGGGTTATAAGGTGCATAGCGTAATAAACGTTATTAAGCACAGGACAACGGAAGAATCACCCTCCTTGTTCTTCATTGACCTTAAACCAGAAGCAATAATAACCAATATTTGGCCTATAGTATATCTACAATACCAAAATAACTGTAAAAGCACCAAGAGGAAGACGCAGAATGGTCCAGTGTATGCAATAATGTATGCTCTAATAAATCTTCTACAAACCGTTGGTCACACTCCACAGCTATACCAAACTGTTTATAGCCCAATTAAACACACACGTCGCAATATTAAAATTTATCTTGTTTACAAATTGTACAAAACATCGAACATGATACCTCCGTTGACATTTTTCTGTAAAACTCGGCACACTTTCTTCATATTAATCATGTACAATCCAAAATTCCGCAAGGCAGTGAGCTAGGTACACTTTTCTACTTGATATATATAGTCAACTTATCTGAACTGCATATTATGGTAGCTGTTTTTTATTTTGACGACATTACTATTCTACGATCAAATGATAATCTGTTTAACAAATGGTACAACAAACGGTTAATTAAAATAAATCATTCTAAATCTGTTTAAGTAACATTCACTAATCGTACTTGAATCGGTCCTCCTCTATCTAATAAGATGTTAGGTACTGCGGGTTACTTCTTAAGGTAGCAGAAACGCATACAGACGAAATGAAAACAGACAAATGTGCTGGCTCGTAGATCATTGAGAATAAAATTCCACTACACAAGACTATACTAAAAACTAAACTAAAAACAAGAGGCATTTCGAAACAAAACGCTCCGTGCGATTGTTAACGCAGCATGGATAGCACCACGTTAGCAAATTAATGCTGCTTCAAGACCCGTAACTTCGGAACAGGACTGGATCGTAATAAAACTGACTACCAAGAAAGAAGGAAAGAAGCAGATACAGCATGCAAAAGCAAGAAAAGACAGACTGGAAAAACTACTTCTCTAAACCCTTTGAAGATAGAGGTGCAGAAAGTACACTAATAGAAGAGGAAATAGAAACGGAAGAAGGTAAGGTAAACCTAGAATAGATACCAAATGTTAGTAAAGTAAAAGAACATGTAAATAGACAAAAAAATATCAGTTACTAACAATCAAAATGCCAGAGGAGTGAACGAAAAGGTTAATTGTTCCCGTACCTAAAACTGAAGGCGTAATGGAACGTACAAACTACAGAGTATTCACATCCTTGAACGTTATTTACAGAATCTTAATATCTATATTAAAGAATAGATTAGCAAAGCCACAGAGACAATAATAGGAAACTCTCACTGGGATATAAGAAAGAGAAATAGATAACAGATATTCAGATGTGATATAGATATTTATATAGTATTAATCGATTTTTAGAAGAGTATTCGGGAACTAATTAAAATGACCATGGAAAAATTCGAAGCCTTGATAATAATAAACCAAAACCAATTAAAAGGGACAGAGATTCAAAAGGGGACAAGGCAAGGAAACGCATTGTCAGCACTATTGCCCATAAGTATGATTATGGGGCTAAAAAAGTAAATCCATATGAAACGAGACAGCCAATGGACCACGAAATAAAGAAGATAGTAAAAAAATACACCGCAAAGAATATTAGGTGAATAGCAACCACAAAACTCTAGACCAAGAGAAAGGTCCAAGCTAAAATAGAGAGACCAAGTAGAAAGCGACTTGAAAAGAATGAAAGTAACAAAATAGAAAACGAGAAAAAAGTGGACTAATCCACCACAATAAATGCATTGATGAGTTTTCTTGAAACAGCTGCAACTTCTTACAAATCCCATACCCTATGGAGCATCAAAATGAACTTGTAGAAAACCTATGAGCGGAGTGCTCAACAAATCCTAACCAAAAGGTCTTTACAGCACTGAGGGATAATGACATATGACGTCTATTGACGTTTTCCTTTCAACCATTGTTTAATACTCGGTGAATTAGATTATAAATTTTAAATAAATATTAAAACAAACAAAAATAGAAAACAACTGGGACTCAAAAACTTTATTAGCTAATAAGACGTTAATCCATGAGATGCAACTACGAAATCCTGCATCTACCTCCAGTATCAAAATTCTGGAAGGGTTCTATTGAAAAGCATTTTGTATTATAAAGAGATTTTTATTTCTTTTTGTTTATTTCTCTTTTTGTTGCTAGTATGGTGCGTTTGTTTTCTTTGTTTTGGTTTCATCGATGTCTACAATATTTACTCTCTTTAATTTTAATTCTTCTTTAGTTCGTCTATTGTTTTTTGAGTATTAGTAGATTTTGTTACTAGGGTTGTGTCTCTTCACTTACTGGAATCTTTGACTATTTATAAACATTACCATTACCACATTTTCCTTTGTTGTGACCATAGATTAAGTTTACTTGGTGTCGAGGAACTAAAAGAGGAACGGTTTATGTTACCCTTATTTTGTATCTGATATTTCCTTGGAACTCTTTAACCTTGTTAATGTCGAGCTTATTGCTCAAACAGCATCACAGACTACCACAGAAATTCTGAAATTTTAACTGTAGAACTGGGCAGCTTCTACTTAATCTTTCTTCGCCTTTTTTGTCACTTCATTTTTGTTCTCAACGATTTCTTTGTATGGGTAGATATTTCCTGACTTCAACCTTATATTTCCGTTTTAAATACTACTAACGATCAAGTTCTTTACAGGCATGTCAACCAATTAAGCCATTCGCAGATCGTCTTGCCGCACGATCCGAAAGCTCTTTCCCGTTAACTTTGGGGCCTGCTCTGCACCGTTATTGCCAAACGCGCTTTCAATTCACAGAGGCAGATGAGAACATGATTGGGTATTAACGAAGGCGCCGTAAAACATCCGCGCAATCAATTGCGCTAGGGCCAGGCGTCAGTTGCAAACATTAAATCGCGGCGGCAGTGCAGTGGTGCAGTTCATTACCTAACCTGTTAATCGAAGATTTGCATTAAAATCCAATCAGGGCGGCAGAACGACTTGGCAGCAATTGATAGCGTTGGCCAAGCGACGCGAAGCGGCCCGCTGGTGTTGCAACGCTGCTTTCAGTTACAGTCGGCTGTCTTGCGCTGCTGTCTGCCTGATCGCTAATAGTCGTAGAGAGCAAATAAAGGGGGACAGTGCGCATTCAAAAACAATTTATATGGATTTTAACTGCTTATAAGGAAAAGTTGCCAAGGTTTGAATTCCACAACTCTCATTTTAAGGAAAAAATCAAACGAACGAACAGAAAACTATTGCTGTCGAAACGTGCACGACTTGCCCTTGACTCTCTATTCCCGATTAAAAATCGATTTTGTTATAGGTAGGGAACTTCAAAAGTTTTGGTTCTGTACTAACAAAGGGAGAAGAAAGATCTTCAAGTACGCAACAAGATTTTCCAGGCAAACGTGCCGTTGCGCTTTGCTTATTCCTATGGTAAATTTTACACCAAGACTTCAGTTTTTATCTATAGAAGATGGTCGTATAAAAGAGACCTAGAATTATTTTTTACTTGAAAAGCGCATTTTTACTTGTTGGGATACTTTAAGAATATAACTTTGTTGTGGCCAATGTGTTATAGTCACTCCAATTGGCAAACGTTTGGTTTCAAGAGGATGGAGCTCACGCAACAAGAGCTGCGCTCCTTGTGCTGCACAAGATGTCCTCTAAGCGCAGTATCTCTCAACGCGGTCGACGTCCTTCGGCCAGACCACTTGCCGAATCTCACCTATGTAACTTTTTTCTCTAGGGATATCGCAAAGCTAAGATTACAAAGATTGCTATAGAACTCTCCAAGTCCTGCTGACTGCTAAAATTAATACAAAAACTCGTGCGTTTGTAACTGAGTTCGTTATTTGCTACAAATATCCGATGCCGACGGTTTTCTTTGGTGGATCTGGCGTTTGTACGTCAATAGTCTCAATTTTGTTTTGTTTAATTTACCGGCCGTTATCGCTAGATAACATGAGCGCCGTGTTGCATGTTTTTCTTCAAAAGTGAGTTTGTAAACTCTCTTAAAAGAGCTTGTTCTAGCTAAACAGAAATTGCAAAAGATAAAAACATAACTCCGCTAATTCCAGTACAAATCCCAAAGGTAAAGAAAAATCCATCCAACAATTCACTTTTGGATCTTTACAATTTCAATCTTGTAGAAGCCCCCAAAACACTTCTATTATTGAAGACTATCACATGGTAAATCTTCTGCTACTGAATATTTGATTATATTGTCTCATATAAACCAATAAAAAAATACAAGTTAAGTAAATTTCCTCCCTGGAAATGCACTGCATCTTTTCTTGGACGCATCAAACATTCAGAAGAACGTTGCGTTGGATCACTTTATCACCATATTCTTAGAAATCGTCTGTAATAATTCACTACGTATATAATGTCAAAAGAACAATCAAAATATTGGTTTCTATTAGGTGTAAATAAGTTCTCAGCTTTAGATTTCACAGGACGCAAATCACCGTTTATATGTAACGTATTAGTCCGCCCTCTTGCGGTTTTAAAGCAATGACATTTGGTCTTTCGAAACATCATGCGATTTGGCGTTTGATGCACATAACCTCAATAATCAGCTGGGTCAAAACAATGCGAGAACTGAAAAAGAGCTTGCAGAACAGCTTGGCGTCACTCAGCCAGCCATTTCCATACGTTTGCATGCAATGGGTAAGATACAAAGGGAAGGCAGATGGGTTCCGCATAAACTGTCCGAAGGCAACAAAAATCGACGGCGTGTCACCGCACTCCAATTGCTTTCAAGGAACCGAAAAAAGGATTTTCTGCATAAAATTATTAGGGGCGATAAAAAATGGATTTTGTACGACAATCCCAAGCGCAAAAAATCATGGGTAGACCCTGGCAAACCTTCGACATCGACCCCAAAGCCCAATATCCACGCCAAAAAGAATTTGCTCTGTATCTGGTGGGATTGGAAAGGTGTGCTGTACTATGAACTCTTGAAACCAGGTGAAACAGTTACGGCGGATCGCTGCCAACAGCAACTCATCAATTTGAGCGACGCAATCGAAGAAAAGAGGCCATTTACTGGACAAGGAAGTCGCAAAGTCATCCTGCTCCATGATAATGCCCGACCACATGTTGCGAAGGCAACGCAAGATCACATCTTCGCGTTAGGCTGGGAACTTCTCCCACATGCGGCGTATAGCCCAGACATGGTCCCTTCCGATTGTCATTTATTCCGATCGTTACAGCATCACTTGGCTGATACGCACTTCAAAACAGAAGAAGAAGTCCGAAAATGCATCGATAACTTTATCATCTCGAAGCCGGTGAGCTTCTATCACCAGGGAATTCGCAAGCTACCGGAAAGATGGCAAAACACAACTATTTTTCCGCTTATTGTTTCTATTAGTGGCTTTTAGGGGGGAAAGTAGCATCCAGCTGTGTTTTCAAGCACTGGGTAATGTGATTAACACTTAAAAGATATTAAGCTAATAATATTTGGGGCGTTTAAAAATTGTCTTCTCCTTATTAATCTTTTATTACGAAGAAGGGAGTACACATTTCATTAGATATATTTCTTTAATGTGTACACACTTTGCCATTTTAAATCACGCATTACCTCTTTTATAGTGAACCAGAATCTAGTCTCTCGGTGCAAGATCTACCAAATATGACGCAGAGGTGGCATGGTGTATGCAAAAGCCTACAGGGTGCCATCGCCATATTAAATATTTTCAATAGCGATAATGATGAATATGTTGGCGAATTGGAAAAGGTGGTCAATCCGTCAGCAGAATTGCTTTATCATTCCAAAAACAACCCCAGACAAGGCTTTTAGGGCAAAGACTTCTAATGTGCTGTTGTTTTATAGCGTTTTTTTTAAATCTATAAATCTATGAATCATCTGCTGTGGTGCAGTACAGCTGCAGCAATTAATAGCATATATGCTGCGCTTCCTACAAGGCTATTAACCTGTATATATGTCGAGAATCTTTTCCTCCCTCCAAAGACACCACGCCGTCCATCGCTGTCCATGATGATGTTTCTACTTTATCCACAATTGTACTCGCGCCGGGGCACAAATAATTCATTGCATTTTATTTTCGCATAAACACTGGGCACGCTTTTTAGTATACGACACAAGTAAAGTTTTGAATGCAAGTTTGAATCATTTAAATAAGAAAATCTGTACATATACTAACTTTAAAATTGCCCCACAAAAACCACAGTAAATATTTAATTCAAAGTATTTCTTGGTTTCAACCTAAAAGCCTGCCTTATCCTCTAGAAATTTGGCCCTTCCTTTATAATCTAAAATATTTCACCATTTGGGAAATTTATGCAATACCTACTTCAACATGTATGTTTGCAATGGTCAATAACCAAGAAATGGAAAGTTAAATAATTGGCTACAAGAGGTAAAAGTGCAGAATGATGTTAGCTGCGTTTGCTGATGGACATAAATCGGCAATGTAATTCAAATATCTTAAATGTATGTGTGATTAACGAAGCCTGCTACCATACTTTGCCAAAAGTTACTTCTTTACTTTATACTTACTACAGATTTGTACGAATTGTATTATTAAATTAGGTAACTTAATTTAATGGTTTTTAGTTTTGTTTATATCTGTAATTATTGAGACTAGAACCCCGTCTTCAAAACCGGCGTCCTTTTAGCCTGTTTTTAAGTTAAAAAAATAAAAATACAAAGGTCTGCTATTATATCAATCTAATTAATTATATTCACAATGGGGAAGTCCTAAATAGTTTTCTGTTATCAAACTTAAAAGTCAAATCGCCAGTTTGACATTATTCGTGTTTTTGGTGTTCCACAAACTGTAAAGCAGTTTGAAGAGTTCCGGCATAACTCATAGCTTCCACAAAAAATGCAAATGGATTAATATTAATCGAGAGCCCACTTAATAGCCAAAAACAATTTCTCATTGACTATAAAAATTTTCTGTCGAATAGGTGTGCACAACTGGAAATATGTCGACAGCTAGTAGCAAGTACCTTTTTCGCCGACAAAAGAGTTTTCGCAACTCAGCAGACTTGTAGTAATCAAAACGATACGAAAAGGTCGCGTAGACGCCCAAAACCATCTAGTCGCACATTGTCAGGATGCGTTATCTGTTCCTCTTACTTTTGTATCCAAAAAGTAAATCAAAATATGCACCGTAATGATATTTTGGACCCACAAATATTTTGACTGCCAAACTTTAACATTTCAGTAGGATTCTACTCTTGCTCATAAGGCAATATTGAAGCAGATGTGGCTAAAGATAGCTTCTAGAGGACAGACGATCTGGTTTGACCGTACCTATCTACTGGCTATAACTTCTGCACTGATATGAAAACAGTTAAGTATACTTAGTATACAACTCAAACAGTACAAGCAAATCCAACCTTGAGGACGACTTAAGAGGAGCCTTTCAATTAGAGAAAATTTCTAACGAATCGCCGAATTAAAGAATTTATTTTTCGACAAAAACTTCAATAGAATACGACCACACTCGCAATAGAAGTCACAAATCAGCTAAGTATTGATACAGAATGCTAAACATTGCAACTATTAACATCAAATTCATTAAAAAGTATAAAAGTTCGTAGGATGAAGACTGTTAAAAAGACAAAAAAAGAATTAAGAATTACAGCTACAAAAATAAAATTGAAAAACATATTTTAAGTAAACGATAAAAACATGCTTAAGACAAAACAGGAAGAAAGTGCTCAACAAGTAAATAAAATAGAAAAGTACCACAAACTTATAGAGACGCAAAATTTTAATGAACCACAAGAAATTTATTAGAGAAATAAACGAATATCAGAAGATGGCAAAAACATTTTGCGAATTGGGGACTTGAAGAAGAAAAACAAGTAGAAAAACAGATTTAAGAGGAGAATTAGAAAAAGTAATGAAAGAACGTGCAACCACATAAAAATAACGTTGCAGCAGAAAATGTAAAATATAAATAACCATACCAAAAATAAAACGTGGGAATCAATATTAAAATCTGGGAAAAGGATAACATGCCTGCAACTTGGGAAAAAGCTCTAGAAGACTGGTGATGTGGCAGACTACAATAATTACAGAAAAATATCTTTATTGTGCGTCGCATAATGTTGTCGCAACATTAAGGACGTTCTAAAATAATTGCCCCTCTTCCTCAAAACTATAGTTGTGTTGCTAATTTAAATGTGCGACAATGTATTGGACACGAGAGAAATTTAGTTAAGGTAAACTTAATTTTAAAGCGATTACAGCATCAGATCTTACGGCCATCGTTTCTCCACTTTTCTTCAGAATGATAGTTGGTAAGCTCGGTCCGATTTTCTGGCGAGGAGCCAAAAAAAAATCTAGTCGTAAACTTCGGACACAACCAGCTGAAGGACCCACATCAGGAAAGATGCTTCCGATCTGCCCCGCAGCGGAGATTGGGGCACTTTTTTCCGTCCACGCCCTTCTCTCCTCTTCCTCAATTCCCTCTAATTACAGCCCCGGGGAGCCGATTCCTGCAGCAGAGCGTTCGCTTCCCAAGCGAGTCTTCCAGCTTTTTATCTTTGATTTAATTCATTGTTTAAATTTTTTGGCCGAAACACTGGATATTAAGAATGTATTGAGAAAGGCAAAAGCAGCTCAAACCGCGCGTTATCTAGCGTGTGCCAGATTTGTCCGTACATTGGCGAATGCAACAGATCTGTGTATCGAAACTTTGCAAACTATTATCCATGAGAACTCGAAGATGGCAAAGGTCTGCGTACAATGGATTTTTCGTACCCTCACTGCTTAACAGAAGCAGAAGTGTGGTATGCCAGCATTTGCTGTAGCTGCACATCGTAGATGTTCTTGAGTGTTTGGTCACAACAAATAAGTCAAAATTATGTTACAAAATACCGGAATAGAAAAGTTGGTTTACAGAATATCAACACATTGCAACCGTCTGTTGGGAATCCGGAGAAAAGGCTTCCGCTGATGGATCATCTGACCTCTAGCGACACCATTACCAGTGAGATACGATGCGTTGTTTCAACATGACGATACTCGGTCACATGTCTGTTATATTGCTGCTATATTGCAGACATTCTACCTTCTCTTTGACGCTATGAAAGAGAGTGCGCTGTAACAAGTTTTTCTCCATCGAACGAGCTTCAGTCGGCTATCCACCCAATACATGGTTTGCAACAACTTAATAATACAAATAGAATTTCAATAATAATACATTTCTTAGATTTTATAAAGGCCTGCGATTCACTAGAACCAAATATTAATTCTATTGCCAAAACAACTGAAAAAACTACGAATGGAGGGTATTTGGAAGAATTTGAAGTTAAAACAGATACTATCGTTCTGTTCTTCAATTTAGTACTAAAACTATTTATAAGAAACAGCAAAATAAATATTGAAGAGGATTCAATGTACGAAAATCACCAAGCGGTAGCTTAAACTAACGATATAGCCTAATATAAATGAATAAAGAATGAGTTAAGCAAAACAATCAACGAGTAACAATTGAAACATACAAAGGGGAAAAATTGGGGCAGAAACGGCTTATATATCAACAGTATATAAGATGTAGTACAGGAATTTGCGTATTTGGGTACGTTATTAACAAACAAATGCAAAAAAGTTGATAAAAATATATATATACACAGAAACTAGAATAAGAAAAACTAAATAAAAAATATATGAATTACATTAAAATACAGAAACTGTAGATATAATACGAAGAATCGTTGGGACTTTTACAGAGCGCAGCAAACGATGGAGTCAAAAGAATAGCATAAAACAGATTGTAAAAAGAAAATCAATAGAAGGCTAAAAGAAGGTGCACTACAAGAATTATTAACGAAAAATCGTTAAAGATAGACCGACATATATACATGTATACGTAAAACACCATCAGCTAATGCGAAGTAAATAGAAGTAAAGTAATAGGTAAGTACAATAAAAGAGGACTGGAACAGACAACAAATAAACAAAAGAAAGGAAATAATAATAAGATTTAAAAATCTAAACTTCCTAGGGGCGTAATTATTTTTCTAGCTATTTATCCCAGGCCTCTTCCTTGTCAACAAAAACAAATTGTTAGGCTCTGACCATGTAGATCAACCCTTGTGGTGCCTACAACTACAGCATATCTTGGTTCTGATCCTAATTATGGTGATTTAGAAGATCTCTGTACATATCTATACTTATCAGTTTTCTGTTCCACTCAAGAGAAGGAACTCATTTAGAAGAAACCGTTTCCATCTTAAGGTGTTCATGTACGGTGCTCTCAAGTTTCTAGACTTTCTATTAAATTGAATTACTTGAAGAATTGGGACTATTGTAGTCTTTTTCTTCCGAATTCTGTTGCCATGTTTGCTTTTTAAGGCTTCTGCCTGGTTATTAACTATGATTAAACCTGTCCACTACTACTAAAAACTAATCATTGTAAACATCAGAAAAGATCTTAAGTAGACGGAAAGACTTCAACATAGTAACATTTCTTCCGTCGTTGAGGGTAATCTACACAGTTGTAGCTTGATATAGTGATATTATGTCCTAATATATCTTTAATCTATTCAAATGTGTCAAACACAATGCGTGCTTGAAACATCTCGTCTTTCACAAGATAATATTAAGACAAATATTTAGATCAAATGACCTTTGAAAATTATCCTATGAGACAGTTATGATCAGTTCCTGCTTGAATGACGAAGGATATCAATGTTGCAAATCGTTTTCTCCACTTTTTCCGTTTCCGAACCTGGCGCTTGAAGCACAGGTGTTGTTTACGACGCCGTAGTAAATACACGACGACTGGAAATCCCGCAAATGTCTGTTCGTTTGGGAAAGGCCCAAATGTTGCGCTCACGGACGTACGCACGGCTAGTGTGAAGCCAGCATTTGTTCCTGACACGCGTTCAATGCACGACGCAGCCTTGGATTGGGATCGCGCCCTGTCGCGTGCGTTTGACGCATGTTGGCAGCGTTTTTGGGGCAGACACGATAAGAGGGCTTCTTGACTGTACCGATGCTATTGGGAAAATTGCCTTAATAAGTATTAGAATTTTAAAAAGGTGTTTAAGTGAGTAATATGGCAACCAACATCTTGTTACCGCTACCCCCACCGTTTTAAATTCTACTACATAATTTATCTCTTTCAAACAAGTCATGGTGGCGTCAGACTTATTAATGATGTTATTATGAGTGATAGTGTTAGACCTGAAAACCTCATTTTAAAATTCTTAAGCGTTCACATAAAATTTCCCAAATTTTCATAATGAATATTTGGACAAAGCGAGTGTTGAAACTTGATCGAGGTTGACGAAATTCCAAAAACTGGTATATCTTTAAACATTGTTGTAGCGATAAGCTTAATTGCCTTTCCAGATTTACCCATAAGTATATTCTTTCCGAAAATTAAATTGACAACGCCATTTTAAATAAAGATGTAACCTTTGGTATCTACAACTTCGAAGTTTCTCTCAAAAATTGTATAATCGGCGTTTGGTTTTGGAGAAGATTACGTAGAATTCAGTCATTTTCATCTAATGTCTATTTAGAATAAAGTCAGAAATAATATGCAACTTATCATTAAATTATTTAAAGATAGCACCCTTCGAGGTATCAGCGCTTTTATCCAAATATCAACGCCACATTTACATCCGTAAACTCTATTTTCTCAAATAAAGTTGTGATGATTGAGAAATGGCGAGACATCCACAAAACTAAATTAAATAAAAGTGGAAACGTTCCATAGATATTTAATGTACAAGAATTTTATAAACCTTTAGGGGAGATAGGGGAGACAAGAAGAGACTATTCCATTGGAAAAATTTCCAAAAAAATGACAATTGCAATTATAAGGATAAAACAGTCTTCCGTTTGAATAGCTGAGGGTACTTCCAGAAGATTTAAGAACAAAAATAAAATTAGAAATATTGTAAACATAGAAATATGGAGTGTAAGAACGTTCTTGAAAATAGGAAATTTGAAAAATTTGAAATTGAAAATAAGAAAATTAGAAATTGACATTTAAAGTATAAATGCATATCGATGACCTACAATTAAGCGACTGCCAAAGTGACTATGGGGCAGCCTTACTAGGAAACGCAGATATTGGGGTAGTTTTGAATCAAATTTGAAAGAAGGCTGCCCAAAATAACAAAATACAGTACTGGTAAAGTAGAAGAAATATATGAGAGTGGAAGTAAGTCAATTAAGAGATTATATGGGAGAAATGCAAAATATTAGTAAGATATTAGGAAAAAAAATTAAAAAGACGATTAGTTATTAGAATTCTATGAGAGAAGTGAAGTAACAATAGCCAGCATGCCGTTCCAGCATGATGAAGGAAGAATATAGTTAAATAAATATACCTGAAAGGGGGAGGGGTGACACCAAATTGACTATCTTAACAAAACAATTTATACTAATATTAATTACAATTTGGTTCTAATAAAGATTCAATTAAATTCAATAAAATTACAGAAAAGGTGACTAAAAGATAAAAAACAAATATAGCAAAAACGTGGAGATGGCCAATAAAAAACCATAGATTGCAAGAGAAATAATAGACCGGCAAAAATATAGAGACTTAAGAGACAAGAGAAACAGGGAAGGAAAAACCAAAGGAATTCTTTATTGCAGAGAAGCAAGAGAAAAGAAGTTAAGAAATAATAAAGGATGAAAAAGAAAAAAATGATATAACAAAAGCATGAAAATGGAAAAATTTTAGGAAGAAACAAATAATAAAAATCCTACACTTAAAACAGACAGACAGGTAGAGAAAGACGAAAAAGAAACTAAATACTCGGATCAAAAAGAAATAAAACTCGAGGGGAGATCACGTAGGAACTTCATAAACAGCTGGATACTACTTTCCCCCCTAAAAGCCACTAATAGAAACAATAAGCGGAAAAATAGTTGTGTTTGTAGTAGGTGTATAAATAAGTTCTCAGCTTTCATCTGCAAAATTAAAGTTTTATTTAAAAACAAACAAAAAAAACTGAAGTATCAAAGTATTCTCCGTTGGCATCGATGACCTTTTGCCATCTTTCGGGTAGCTTGCGAATTCCCTGGTGATAGAAGCTCACCGGCTTCGAGACGATAAAGTTATCGATGCATTTTCGGACTTCTTCTTCTTCTGTTTTGAAGTGCGTATCAACCAAGTGATGCTGTAAGGACCGGAATAAATGATAATAGGAAGGGGCCATGTCTGGGCTATACGCCGCGTGTGGGAGAAGTTCCCAGCCTAACGCGTCTGCAGCTCATCCATGTCAAATGTTTGAGGGCGTTCAGCGCGTGGTTGATCTTCAAGACTAAGCTCTCCTCCGCGAAATCTTTGGTACCACTTTTTACACGTTGCATGACTTACAGCATTCTCACCAAATGCAGCACAAATCATTTCGGTGGCTTCCGCAGCGTTTTTCTTAAGATGAATCGCGAAGTGGATAGAAAATCGGATATGTTCTTTTGTGATTGCCATCGTGAACACAGCTGATTATTGAAGTTATGCGCATCAAACGCCAAATCGCATGATGTTTCGAAAGACCAAATGTCATTGCTTTAAAACCGCAAGAGGGCGGACTAATACGTTACATGTAAACGGTGATTTGCGTCCTGTAAAATCAAAAGCTGAGAATTTAATTATATACCTACTAGAAGACTTTTATCTTTATAAATAAGAAGTTTTAAAATGATAATAAGCATGAACTTAAATATACAAGGAAAAAAAATTGAAATGTTGGTGTTCTTAGATAATATTGCCTTAATAGTGAAGAGCGAGGGAGAGTTAGAAGTAAACAAACATAAAAATTAAAACAAAAAATAATAAAAAGCATATGAAATCAAATATCTAAAAAGAAGAAATAAAATACAAAACTCAACAAATTCAATTAATAAAAAAATATGTATTGGACACTACCTTCTTTCATGGTCGTGACAGCTGGATAAAAACTACTGGCGAAAAGAGAAGATAAGAAGCACTAAAAATAAAAATAAAGACAAAACTCAACAAATCAATTATTAAAGAATATGATTGAAATACTTCTAGGTAGAAATATTAAAGACTATTATAGAAAATACAGTACAAGCCTCCAACGTTAGAAGAAAACGAAAATTGCAATATATGTAACAAATAATGGAAGATGTGATGTGTAGCAATTATGCGACATTAAAATATTTAATTGAAGGTAAAACAGAATGCAACAAGTCAGTCCGCAGACTAATGATCAAAGACCTTTTTCTGTTCTACCTTACCATTGCCTTAAGTGCTACTAAACAACTATTGTTTGTTCCTTATATAGTATAACGTCTTTTTATGATATATTCTTCCTAAACGAAGCCAAATATCGTGTTATTGGAGTTTATTTTAATTTATTCTACTTCTAGCTAGAAAAGGGACCCTCAACGTGTAGAATTGTCAAAAAAATTACTTAAAAAAACCGAGGCGTTATTGAAGTAGCTAAACAAAATGTTATACAATACATTGAAATAATTTAGCTAAAATAGAAGAAAAAATGTATTTGAAAACAATTCAATGGATTTACGAGTTCAGAAGTTGCTTCGTCTTACCGAAAGCTGAAAATAATATAGCGAATAAATCGCTAACATAGAAAACAGTGTTACTATACAAAGAAGAAGAAAAAAGAAAGTAATGTAATATCATATACATAGATTTCTATTTGGATTACTTAAGTCATTAACGAATCCGTCCATGTCTTTAACTTATCGTCATCTTTACCTCTACTTTTTAAAATTAAAAATTAAAACATCAAAAATTTATTTACTATTATATGCTGTAACAACAGATTAATGTTGTGTTGAAATACCAACTTTTCACAATTTTTTTCAGTTTTTTTTTCAGAAACTTGCATCAAATCAAATATATTGCGTTCAAAACTTGAAATTCAGTAAACCAGATAAGGACAAGACTTTAGGGGACAAAAATGTCCAATAGAAAAATATTTGCACATTATATTTTTTAATCAAAGTTGTACTGCAGGATTGTTGATAAAAAAGTTTGTTTTGTTTTGACCAACGAGTGTAGGGCAATTTCGAATTTATGTCCAGTGTATTTAAAGATACGATTCTTGGGTTGCAAATCTCTAGGAAGGCACAAGGTGGTATAGATTGGACGAGTGATTCACTCAACTCCTGCAATTTATCAAACCCCCATTGATAGCGTTGGATCCAAGGCATTGCTTCTAGACCATGTACGTTATAAGCTCCCCACTTAGAAAACCTTCTTCATTAATTTTCAATTATCACTACCATAATATCCAAGAATAAAATTTTTGCGTGTATGGTTTTTTTATAATTATTTTTTCAAGAATTTAGAACTTATTGGTATAACTGTTACAAAACACTTTGCAGTTTCTAAGATAGCCAACTGTATATCAGAGGAAAAGCTTGATCAGACCACAGATAAGTAAAGTTTATTATTGACCTTCTTGTATCTGCTGTGGGTATAAGAATCCAAGAAATTAATTTCCCTTGGAGAACACCTGCCCAAGTGCAGTAAACACGTTGACTGAGCTGGAAATTATAGCATAGAAGATGAATTCTGCTATATGAAACTTGTTACCAATTAACAAAAAAACAAAGACAGCACTATTAAAGACTGAAAACCTAGAGAAAAGTCAGCGAATTAATTAATGAAGAACAAAGCAGTTGAGGATCTAAGAAATGGAAACCAGTGCGGAGTACGTACCAGCAGAAATAATGAAAAACATCAGAGAGGCACATTATATTGTAGCATATAAACTAAACTTCGCATTGTATAGAATAGCAAATGAACCAAAATACTTTAAAAATACTAGAGACCAAAAAAGAGAAGACGTAAGAAATGTCGAGACTATAGGACAATACGTCTAATATTGTATGAAGTAAAAATTTTTACTAAAATAGTTTATATAGATAGAACAATAGGAAAAGAAATATAGAACAAACTCGCGCACTCGAGAAGCAATAATTATCACTAGGCTTAATAATATAAAAAAGACTGAAAAAGATAAAGAGACTTTTAGGGTATGGAAATGGTACTATCAAAAATTGAAACCAAGAAGAAAGAAAAAAATACTAAGCGCGTGAAAGAGAAGGCAATTACAAAAAGAAGCAACATTAGAAAAGGTATTTGACAAGGCTCTGTCAACATTGCTGTTTAGGGTTTAGATCGATTCAAAGGAAGAGTAGACGTAGGAATAAAAATACAAGAAAGAAAGAGATATCGTAAAGCGAGGAAATGTAGAATATGTTCTTATGATTAAAAATAAATGAGCTCATAACTAATAACTATAATGCTATAAAATAGGGCAATGACAAGCAACAGTCTCCTAGGACAGCTCAAAAACGTTGAAATTTTTCGACATTTTGAAAACATAACAGTTAAAAGTTACAACAGAGATAATAGACAAAATTAGACAAACAAAACTAGTTTTTAATAAAAAGAAGATTTCGCTAAAAAATAGAAAATGTTTTTAAATCTATTTTTATGGAGTATAGCACTATACGAGGGCAAGTGCTAGGACGTGCAGAATACACAAGGAAACAACTGTCTGAAAAAATATAATGAAAAGAAGAGACACGCTAGTGGGGCATATATCAACAATTATAGAAAGTGTGATAAAAAGATGTATTAAGAACGCCAAGATTACAGTATATGCATCAGGTAAGAAAAGTCCAATATATGTAAGCTTAAATACTTTAACACAGCGTAGACAAAATTGGCAGACAGTCATAGGTGATTGAAGAAGGTTAAAGAGATTATAGTAAATATAAAATTAGAAAGCGCATACATACTCTTAACAGTAGTATTGTTGTTTAGAAAAAAATTACCTCAAGATAATCACTTTTAATCTCTTCCGTCTGGAAAAAGTTTGAGTCAACTATACAAAAACAAAAGGATGAAAGGCTATCTCCTGTAAAAAAAACTCAGATATCAGAAGAGACGTGGTCGATAAAGTTATGAAAAAACAATATTTTCTCTAGTTCCCACTTTGCACTCAATGTGGATTTCGAAATGGGAAGGGAACTCGACACGCCCTCTTCTCACTTAATGTACTGATTTAAATATACTGATTTAAATGTACTTAGATGTGAACCAAGATGTACGCGCATGCTTAACTAATAAGTGTTCTTAAGTCGAAACAGCCAGACTATAGAGACCTTCATATAAAAATTGTGACATAGTCAAAAGACTAATACCAAAAGAAATAAAAATAAAAAGGGTGTGTTCTGTTGTCAACTTTTTTCAAGAAATCTTTAATAAATCTCTCAAAGGAGAAATGACTGGAATGAACAATAGATATGCCGGCGATGCGGTTATCTTGGCAGAAAGCAACATCTAACGTACTGAATACTTAATATGGGAAAAACCAAATTTACGATAGTATTCACAAGTCGCAGAAGGAATGAAAGCTTTAGTGCCAATAGGAAAAACATTGAACAAGTCAGTAACTACACATATCTTGGAAGGATGGTAAACCAGACAAACGACTATGTCCACAAAATTAAAATAAGAATGGCAAAGGCTAAAAACATTACTTTTTGTGTTATCTGCTCCTGAAACATTCTAGATACTTTTTTTTCAAAAATTGTATTTTACTGTTACTAAAATAAGCGAAGAGAAAATTTGTAGGTTATTACCCCTGTTGTCTTCAATTCATTCTGCCTTACAATGGTCCGGAAGCCTCGTTACGCCCTTATCTCATTTTATGCATTAAATATTTTCACTAAATGTGAAACAATCATCTAAGAGTTCAATATTCTATTCAAACTTTCTACATAGCCGAAGAAACATAAAACCTGACGAGTTGAAACACGCTGCTTCACGATGTTTGCAAGTTCTGGCGCTTAACAGCAATTGCTGTTTTTAATTGATGGAGTTACTCACAACATTTATCGGGCTTAATTGTTTGGTTAGATGGTTTCAACTTGTAGGTAATCTTCTTCCAGGCTTGCCAAACAAGGAAACTCGTCTTGAATGAAGTTTACGCTTTATATACCTTTTCGAAACTCAGCCAACCTGATTCAAGAACTAAACCTAGGCTTTGCCAGGACAAATAGGAAGTTATGGAGGAGTAACACCTCTTAATCAGCCCGACTGATAGCACGCTGTAAGGGCTCCTTCCTAGGACTACAGGTGAAAACCGACCAACGTTTCCTGAGCAACGTGGAAGAGGATTTAAAAAATCCCAATAGTAAGAAGAGCCAAATAGAGTGGTAGTCAAACTGGCTATCTAAGGAAAGAATGCCCCAAAACGAAAGTTTCTGGTCCTCCCGGTTGGGGTTGAGGACACGGGCTAACTACCCGTGACTTGTAAAACCAAACTGTTAAAAGATCAAATTATGACGACAGAAAAAGCAAGCGGAAAAGGGCATTTCTGGACAACTTTCTAATTATAAAATCGACGTAACCACATTTGCAAAGACAAAAAAATCGAAATGAAAATGAAGAGTGCACGAACCACATGTTTTATAGAGGAGCACCCAAAGGAAAAAGGGTGAAGGTTGGAGTAGCTATTTGTATATCAAAAAAGTATAAAACACATTAAACACTAGGAACGGGAAATGAAAGATTTGTGACAATGAAATTGCAAATATTTGGGCACAATAGCAGCATATTCTCCTGCAGATGATGCAAACAAAAACACAAAGGACGAATTTTAGAGTAACTTAAATTCTATACTAGAAAAACTAAAAAAAAAATAAATTGTGCTTTTAGGAGATTTAAATGCGAGGACAGGGCACGAAGAAAAAAATCCGGTAATAGGAAATGCGACATATTTAACCTAAAAGTATTAAGTAGTCGTTTCCAGCATCTAGATAAGCATAAATGCATATGGTATCAAGCATATGATGTAAAAGCTCTAAGAGGACCTGAATGTGGAATAGACTACATGCTACTTAGAGCAAAAATATATTTAAAAATAAGAAAAAATACACCAAACAAAAGAGACAAAACAGTGTGGAACCAAATAAAACAATTAATACTTGAAACCGCATTATTCCAATACATAAAAAGAAAAATAGAGCAGAGTGTCACGATTATCAGGGTATTACAATAACATCATCAACAGGAAGACTATATAGACGAATAATTAAACAAAGAGTAGAAAGTACGGTTAATATTATAGAAGATCAATGTTGTTTTGCTGCCTTTATAGACAATATTTTCACTCTAAACCAAGTGATACAGAAAAGATCACTAAAAGATAGAGACTCGCATCCCTTTCATACCCTTAGATAAGGCATACAGCACTGTACCAATTGTAAAATTATTTGAGGTGCTAAGAAATATCGATCTTCCCGAGATATACATAGACGATGTATAAACACCAGAAAAGTGTGATAAAGGTAAGAAACAAAATATCACAATCATTTGATGTTACCAAAAGATTAAATGAAGTATTAAAACAATGAAACTCTCCTTTTGCAGACGATAAAATAGTCCTGACAGCTGGTAAAGATGACATTAATTACATGCCCACAAATATCTATAAAAAGTGGCGAATGAATATATATTTTGACAAACCCAAATATATGGTAACAAATGGAAAAACTCAGGACATACAAATAGATGGAAACTGAATTAAAACATGTAAATATTATGTTATAAATATTTAAGTATAGTAACATCAAATGAAAGTAATAGTCAAAAAGATATCACACATAGAATAATACAAGCCAAACGAGCCGCACAAAAATTAAATTCAATATAGAAACATGGAAATATACAAAACGAAGCCAAGAAAAAATTTTAGTTACGAAAATGTACTTTTTGAAATCGATTAAAACATGTCAAAAATGAGGATTTTAAAGAGAGTATAAAAATGAAAAAACAGTCGTTGAGAAAAAAGATCAAAATTGAATGGCCATATGAAAAAATTGGAATTCGAAACCCTAAGAGTAAAGGAAAAGAGGGCAATCACCTAGAGGCTGAGATCAAGAAGTACTTATGCGAGGCAATGAAAAGCCGAATCTTAGAATATGGTAAATAGATCGTATAACAAACATTAAAAAATTAAAGAATTAGTAGACGCCACCAAACAATGAAAGCTGGAATATCTTGGACATATCACAAGAGGAGAAAAATACACCAGACAACAGTTAATGATACAGGGCAAAACCGAAGAAAAACTTTAGAGAGTAACAGCTTCTAAAATTGCAACAGGGATGATGATTGCCAATCTTCGGCACGAAGAAGTTTACCCAAATTCTTGGTAAAACGGTGGAAAATGAAAAAGTACGAGTCGGAAAGCAGATTTGGATTGAGCTCAGCTTTGTTAGGAACTTGTTATGTTGTTTTTTCGTGGCAGACGCATAATCACCCCAATTTCGCTCTGCCAGACAGAAAACCCCATTAATCGCGATCGGCGCTCTCTTCCGCTGCAGCGAGATCGTGACGCGTCCGATCGCACTCCAGCCGCACGCCATCGCATGCAAAGCCTCTAATCGCGCGCGATTCTGCAACTTCCCGCTGTTTGACGTTGATGCGGCAAACAGGGGTGCACGCGAGGGCGGCGGCCGCCCGCGCAAGATCGCGACGCGAACTTTTAATTCCGCGGCGTGCGCGCACGTGGCCGGCCAGCACGTGCGGGCCCGGCCCTGCGCCACTGGCGGAACTAACTCGGCTAATCTACGCGGGCGCGTGTGCGTCTCGGCGCACTATCTGGCCGTGACACTCCACATATCACGCAGGGCCGGATTGGGCGCCCGCGTCCGGAAGCCGACCCGAAGGCACCCCACATATTCGAGAGAAAACTTCATGATTACAGGAACTGAACAGGCACAAAAGGGACGTAATTAAGATCGCAATTATCGAGTACAGCACCGGAACGTACGAGGACACCTTCGAAGTAGACCCAACCGAGGCCAGCCCTGGCCCCGCTCCGTTCCCTGTATGTAGCATACAAGGCCTGCACGATCAAGATATGTCCATTGTAGCCCTAATCTCAGGCACACGGCGCCCGCCTCTACACGAGTTCTCATTGTCTACTCACATACATACATACATTACACGGTTTCGCTGCGAATTATCGGGAAAAAGGTCGCTAAAAAAGGGCGGCCGACGCGCCGCCGCTTAAAACCGGAACTGATGTGCAGTGACGGATTTATCAGGGATGACGGTTTCTGGCAGCTTTAAAGAATGTGCAGGCTTTATCTTGATCAACTTGGAATATTTTGCAAAAAATTTTAAGTAGTGGCAATTTTTTTTACTAATTCTGCATGTAGAAACTTCTGCGAATTACTTTCTGCCGACTATAAACTGTAGTTGATTAATTAAAGTTATTTTACACTTATCTGTTGCTTCCATTGCTAACTAAGACTTTTAGACTTGTTTTGTTACAAATCATTTTTCTTATACAAGGTGGTTCAAATATGACCGGAACTGATTCTTTTACAAAAAAAACACGAATTTTCAAAAACTTTAGAGTCAACGTTCTGAAGCATCCTCATGTCCTTTTCAAAAAAGGCTTTTGGTTGGCGGCGCATCCACTCTCGAATAGTCTGGATGACGGCGTCATTGTCCGCAAGCCGCATGCCTTGAAAATCTGATTTGAGAGATCCGAACATGTAGAAATCACTTGTAGTCAAATCGAGACGTACGGCGGATGTGATAGAAGGTTCCATTTTAATTTTCGTAGGATTTTGGGCCGTATGGGGGTGTGCATTGTCTTGAAGGAAGGCTACCCACTTGGACCAAATCTTTTCCTGCACTTCTGTTGCCAGAAAGTCTGAGTAATAAGCTGCATTGACTGTTCTGGCATCCGCCAGATGGATAACTACCTTCCGGTTCCAGAAAAACGTTGCCATCACTTTGTCTGCTGAACGGCTCCTTCGCACTCTCTTGGGTTTGAGAAAATTCGCATGCCGCTACTTGCGTGACGACTGCTAGGACTCGAGAATGCAGCAGTGCACCCACGTTTCATCAGTGGTCACTATAGATTTCACAAATGCATTACCTTTGTCTTCAAGTTGCTGTAAGAGACGACTGGCAACTTAGATGCGCATTATTTTGTTCGTGCCCGTGCTATTACCTTGCAACAGTGCAGGTAGTTTTTCACGATGTTTTCTACACTACCAACACGGATGGACAGCATTGGTCCAAGTTCCTTAACCTTAAGCGCATCTGCACAATCAATGTTTGGCTCAGTGACGGATGTTCGCGGCCGACAATCATTTTCACGCGCTCTCTGCCATCTCTGAAGCGCTTACACCACTTAAACACTCGGGTTCGTGAGAGACACTCTTTCCCATACTGTTGTTGGCGTCTGTGGTGAATTTTGGCGGACAGAACGTTTACTCTAACGAGGAATTTGATCTCAATCCACGCCCCGCGGTTCTTTCTGTTCGCTGACCATTCCAGCAACTCCCAAACAGAACTCATCAAATTCTAACCCGAACAGGAGGGAGAGTGGAGACGTACAGCTGCTACGCAGTGCAGCTTATTTACACACACATTAACCCACCTTGTACTTATATTTATTTCAACCGTTTATGCCAAACCCTCTAGACATAAAATCATCATTGGAGGCGTTTTCAATCCAAATAACGTACAGTGGGGTTCTCGACTAACCATTACTAAAGGCAAAGAACTTCTTAAACCGCTAAACTCAAACTTACTGATCTTCAGACATAAACAAACTTCCAGATCTACTGGAGTTCCACGTAACTAAAAGAATCATTTCAGTGAAGTTGTCAACATTTTGACTGAAAACTCAATCCTTTAAGAGATAAGTGAAATTATTTAACGTGTATATATTTAACATTTGATGAAAGGTCTAATTATGTTCTTTATGGGGGGCAGGCCTGGCTTTCAAGCAACTTATAGCACATCGAGTTATATGTAAAACCATACAATAGCTAACTAACAATTGTTCCAAAAATATCCATCACAGTTATCAAATCAAGAGCTATATAGGGCCCACATGCAAATACAAATACATAATTCGCAACAATAATCACAGCACTTTTTGCAACAAACACAGCCCAGGTACAACATACAACTGGTACGGCTGTTATCAACTAGTGATGAGGAAATTGAGAACTGGAATAAAGAAAACCATAGCTGGTGCTAAAAAGCATCAAAAGAAGAAAACTTTTCGACAAGAAACCTGTAGTAGAAGAACTAAACTTGAACAGTAAATCTAAATAATAATGAATCCCCCAACAAAAATAATACACAAATGAGCATTCCAACTCGTCCCCCTATATTTGTTTATGGAGTTACTAATTTTTCAGAAATGACAAAAAAGCTTACTGGTATTGCAGAACAAGAAACATGGATAATAATACAGTAAAAATTAACTGTAGTACTCCAAATACCTACAGAAAACTAGTAGAGTTTATGAAAGAAAACAATATTATTCATCACACGTACCAACACAAAACGAAGCTTACAGAGTTGTAATAAATACTTACACCACTTAATAAACTTCCAAGACATTAAACAAGAAATCGCAATGTGAAAAAAATTATTAATGCTAAACAACGACCGCTAAACATGTTCTTCGTTTACTTGGAACCTGCTGATAATAATAAAGAAATTTACAAAAACTAACATTTACAAATTAAAAGCCTATTTTAACCGGCCATTTGTGTGAGTAAAATTTGGAGAATCAGATAGTACTATAAGCCGCAAAAAAGCAGACGCTCCAGCTATGCATGCTCTATTTGGATGCTTTTATCCAACAAATTATAGGACTGCGAATATTACCATCGATTCTGTAAAGGTATTCGAAACAACAGCAATCCTACTATCTATCAACATCTGTTGACAACCCCAAATCCAACGCAAATCAAGTGCACTAATTTGATTAACTCCTGAACGGATTCAACTACTCAGAATAGCTCGGTGAGATGCCAACGACGTAATCGAATATAAAGAAGAAAAAATATATTTCTTCACCAACACTCACTCATTGACATCTTTCTAATTAGTGAAACCTATTTCCATGAGACATCCTATTAAAATAACTCAATATAAATTCTACCATACTAATCATCCAGATAACACAGTGCGACACTAATGAAAAAGAACCGAGTGATACTAAAAACTGCCTGAAGTCGTATCTATGAATATACTGCTCACTTCGCTGTAACTAAAAAAATTTTTATCAGGTGATTATAAATCAAAAAATACTTTACAGCGACCACGTCTTACTAGTACAAAAGGCAAAGAAATGGCCAAAGTATTCAAGGAGAAAAATTATTTTTTCCTATCCACAAGTGAAAGGACCCAACTAAAACAAATTAAGATATATCATCGAACCACACACCGAATAAGAGCAACAATCAATACAATACTTTGACTTCAAATGTAAAGACAAATTGAGACAACTACAGAAACAAAATTAACGAAATCATTAATCTAAAAGTGCAACTAAAAGGAGCTGGAATAAGCTACTAAAAAGAGGCAAGCTTAAAAAGCTACACCACAACCGAAGACTAGTGAAAGAATTCAAACATTTTCTACGAAATTAGAAAACTAATTGTTGAGAACAAGAAAGGCGGGGGAAGATGGCAAGAAGTCATTCTTCATCAGATAAAATTTAAACTAAAAGAAGCACAAGAGACGTCATTTCATCTAACATCTAACCTCAACCGATATAATAATTCAATACGACGTCCAATCAAAGCAACAACGTTCTTTCTCTGAGGCCTTGAGCAAGAAGCAATAAAGAAAAGGTCGACCTTGCTGAAGTATTTAGCCCTCAAAAAATTCTAAAATACCTAATTACTAATTTAGTCCTTACAGAACTTATTCAACTAATAGATTCAACTACACGACAGGACATTGCTCAGAGCCGACCAAATTATACCAAAAATGTTGAAAGAACTTTCAAAGAAGGCCTTTGTAATATTAACCTACCTTTACAATGCAATTCTACGGCTTCCCTATTGGCTCTAACAGTTTACAATTGTGGAAGTCATATTGATAGTTCAACCTGGTAAAAAACCCAACCTCTTCCACTTACAGGCTCGTAAGTCTTTATCTGCCATTTATAAGGTCATCGAAAAGCTGATATTGCGCCGAATCAGTCTACTCCTTGATTTGATCTCAGACCATCAGTTCGCATGCCGACCACTCCACCATATCATCTATTGAAAAATATTTGAAAAAAAATGTTGTTCATCCGTATTTAGCCATACCGTTATATTTTAAACTCCCCAAGTTTTATCCAGATAATCCAAATGAAGATAAGTAGTATATTTTTGCATATTAAATCGTAAAAAAACAAATTGACCTACGATTCAAGGAGCTAAACTGGTTGATCGATAAAAAATCTCGACTGTCCTTAGAAAATAAATTTTGGTTTATAAAGTAATCATCCGATTATCCAGAGACCCCAATTTCAATTCTTTGAGCGACGACCGATGCTCCAACCAAATGTTGCACAACGACCTCAACATCCCTTTTGTCCAAGATGTCATTTAACAACGTAGCAATATATGCCAACCAAAGCTAGAAGCACACAACAATCCCCTTATCTGACCACATCTGCAGCAGCAAGACAACAAAAGATGAAAAAGTGTTGGTCAATTGACTTAAAATAAGAAGCCGTAGAACTCCTCGATGGAAGAATTCTCATATCGCCAGTATGGATTTTAGTGTTAAGGTTCTAATTCTGATTGCTAGTAAAACTAACGTGATAATAACAGTAACATTGCATCGAAGTTAGAACAAGATTTAGTTAACGAAGTAGAATATTTTAATCAAATTTAAACAATTTTAATCAAAATCTACAACATATTACAAGCACAAAGTGTTTTATTGTTGTTGAAAGAAAAATTGTCGAGAAAAGAACAAATGAGATCCCCATATATCAAACATAGTATCAAAAACTAATCAATTCAAGATTACCTAAAAAACCTCTTACCAACTACTGACACAGTACATTCGATTTAGAGAGCTACAAAAACTTAAAAATCCCAACAATGCATTTCTTCCATAAAGTGTAACAACTGAATGAGAAGTGATTAAGAAAAGGCTCTTGCTTTTCCAAACCCCCTGACCAAAGTATTTAAACCTTCCATTGCTGAAATTTCTCGTGAGCAAAAAAAATAATGTCGCCTCTAGTTCCCACATTCTCTTCTAAAGAAATGCTACTAGCTACTAGAGAAATACCTGGTTTTGGCCTAATCACATATGAAATATTTAAAGAAACCTCAATCCGATTAATAGCTCTTACTAACACTTTAGGTTATTATTCAAACCGGCACAAATACGTATAGACCAACCAACCTTCTCCTAGTGCTATCAAGTCCGATCGTAGTGTAATAAGAGATAATTGGGTACTTCCTCACCAAAATACAGTTCCAAGAGAAACCTTCTACGATTGAACACATTCATAGAGTTACAACCCCCATTGAACAAAGCCTACAAGCATTTATAAAAGTCTCTTAAGCGTTCGACTAAGTATAACTCGAAGGTCTTCACTACAAAGTCAAACATTTATTACCCCAACTCATACCTCACCGATCAAACATTTTAAGTTAAATTTCTTAATGCAAAATTCTACGTGACGCCTATAAAAGCGGGAGTGCTCCAAGACAGTGTCCTAGAACTATTACTCTACCTGTTATATGCAGCAGATGTATCAACGTATACAAAAACAGTTGCAGCTATATTTGCTTATGATGCGGTTATACTGGCCTCCCATAAAAAACCTCAGTCTGTAAGAAAACCTTAACAAAGCGCAAAGCTGATTAAAGCAGAAGACCAACATGCTTTCAAGTTACTTTAAACAGCAAGACCCTACCACAAGCCGACCCTATCCACACCGACCAATGTCTGACATCGAGCATCCACATACAAAGCAAAAAACTTCAACTAAACCACCAACTGAAGAAAATGTGCAATACCTTTAAGTCGGAAGATGGATATAGAAAGAGTACTAATGCATGTTTCTTGTAGATCATCCCTTATGAAATGATTTTATAGAAACTTTAAGGTGGTTTGATAATTAAGCTAAAAGAGCAAGTTGAACACCATTCCTGATGTTTTTTAATATAACCTTCAAACTTCAACGAGTTTCTTTTTTTTTTCCCAAAGGTTGCAAAATACTCGTTGACAGCGGTTAAAACTTAATTTCCCCGCTAAGCCAAGTTGTTGGACCTAATACATGGTAGTATCTTCTTCTTAAAACGACTTTTTCAAATGATTGGAGTTCCTTTCTAACCTGATTAAAGATTCATTTCTCATCAATGGTGACTACTCGGCTCCATAAAGAACGTTCTTGTAGATTCTAAAGAAATTATCGTCAAACATCGACTCGCTTCTGAGCTTACTCAAGTTTCGACTCGTGTGGATCGACCTGAGGATGCTTGCTCCAAAGGCAAGTGCAAGAAGCTGTTGACAGGATATTTGCTATGGCAAATAGTCTTCAATGATAGTGTGCTTTATCCAATTTAATATTACTGTACGAAGCCCCTATTTCCTCATTTTTCTGATAAATTCTGTAGTGCCCATTTTAAAAGTTTATAGAATAAAATATAGAATTGATATGGACGAATTAAAGAAAATTAAAAATGATAACGTAGGCGATGATGGAGAAAATAAGGAGAAACACTGGAAAAATAAAAACGTAAGGAAAGAAATGTTAAAAAGAGAATATCAAATCGAAGTTCATTTATAAAATAATTTTAAAAATGATGTTAGAGATAAACAAAGCTACAATAATCACAGTATATTTTTAGTGAAAACAATCCAGATGTTAAAAAAGATAAATTTTACAGTAACGTTCAAAATACAGAAGGAACCTTCAAAAAACAGTCTACAAGAGTCTATAATGAACACCAAATAAAAACGGAAAGGACAAGGCAAGAAACTATTGAAATTCTGTTTAGATGAGCTTTATGATTACGAACACCCACCAACACAAAAAAATGCGAAAGATAAGAAGAGAAGTACTAAGTATAAAAAAGAAAAAGAAACTCATTAATACACAACTAAAACATAAAAAACTTTAAGCATGTGAAATTTGCCACTTTGCTTATGGCAACAGTAAACAAGGAAACTTTAAAGAAAAGTTGTAACACAGAAATAGTGGGGGCATACAGACTAAGAAACGAGCAAGCGCGGAAGAAATATATAGAAATTATAGAGAAGGAGTTATCAAACCAAAAGTACAAAAATGAGTACAATATCAAAGAACGTTGGAGAAAATTCAAAAAAGTGGTAGCAAAAATCTGTTGAGCAAACAGAACAAAAAAGATCGAAAAACCCACAGTATGGTGAAATGACCAAGTCAACGGAAAGGTCAAAAAAAAATCTATGGAAATAATTACCGCCATTAGAAGACTTACAAAAACTAAAAACATAGATCGTTAAAAAATAAAATTGTTATTGAAGCAAAGAAGAACACTTGGGTATAGTTTAGAAGAGAAATAAAAAGTAGTACTATAAACAACCGAAAATCGTTATATAAAATCTTGAATCTTTCAAGAACAAGAAAGAGGTACAATTAAAGCAAGAAATGTAATAGTTGAAGAAAATGAAAAACTCAAAAGATGAAAACTACTCGGCAAATAAAAAACCAAATTGTAGAACAAGCAAATACCAAAGTAGCAAAATTTGTTGGAAATCAAAAAAATATATCAAAATTAACAAAAATTTTGTTTAAAATAGAATTCTAAAGGGCGAAGTACCATCAGAATTAATTAAATCTATGGGCGCAAGTAGAACACAAGAGTGGCACAAGATATTCAACTTAACATGGAAGAATAAGAAAACACAGAAAAATGCTCCAGTTATAGAGAGATTTTCTTACTATGTATGGTAGCAAAAGCCTATAAAAGTATCGTAGAAAAGAAACTTCAACTTCATAGCATGCAAAGTAGTTTTCATGCTGGATAGTCTACAAGATCATACATTCAAAGCAGAGCATAAAAATCTCCACGCTATTAACTTAGAAGTGTGTGCTTTAGTCGATGATGTGATACTTTGTGCTAATATGTAGGCACCATAAGTATGAAGAACATGGAAACAGAGCTTTTTAAGCCGCATACAAAGATTTCTTTAACAAAAAATGCCAACCTATACGAAACTGTATCTGCCAGGAACTCTTCTCTATAGAACCTAAAGCTGTGTTTTTGAAAAGATTACAAGCTGCATAAATTCAGTTTTTAAGAAATTTCAAAGATGTCGGAAGACCAGAGAGAGTAAAGTGCGAAAAAATCAGAAAAAACTAAATGTAAGAGCATTAAAGGACAAAAGATAAATACAGACGTCAAGATGGCTTGGTTACTTACCACGTACGGACGACAATAGATACAAATGGAAAAGGGGGAAAAACCTGGAAAGACAGTGACCTAGAAATTCTAACTTTGGCTATAGACAGGAAGAATTGGGTAATTTGGGTTAACAAAAAATAACAGCAAAAGGAAGTAACAAGAGGAGTGGACTATGTATGTATGTATACCTGTAGAGTAAAATATATGCGTCGTTTTTAGCTTAAATGTGACCTACTTTTGTTGCGTCATCTCGTAATAATGTATCCTAATTATCGAATTTCAGTTTTTATCTTCTTTTTATCCAAATCATTGATTTATAATTATGTCAAATGATTATTATGATATGTTATTTGAAAATTAAAGCCACTTCCTGATTCTACTTTTTCTATTTTGTATCTAATACCCAAAGCTTTCAAAATTTCAGTGACATCAAAACCAAAAATTCATTCTTGCACTTGTCGCGATCCGTTCCCGGCAATTGCTTCGCGGCGGGTGCCATCAACTGAAATTTTTACGGTCCAATAAAAATTTGCCGTACTGCCGGGGATCACTTGCCGACTGCGCTTCGGCTGCGAATCCGTCGTGCAGTAATCCACCGCTGAAACGGCTGATTTACAGGGGTGGACGGGCGTTTTCGAGCGCTTAAGCGGACCACGTGGCGGCGATATTAATTGCCCTAACAGCCCAATAAATAAGGCCGTTAATGGCCGCGCCGCACTTTTTAGCCCCCTGCGCCGCATGAGTTACAACTTTTACTTGCGCGTGAAGCATGGCTTTTTGGTTTTTGCCCACGGGTGCCCCTCTCTTTTCAATCCTGTCGCCGACTCCCTCTGCAATTTTTTCCGTTTTTTATCCGAAGCCCACCCGTTCCCATGGCAATTTTTCTATTTTAAAAAATAGAATAGGACGCTTCTATTAACATCAACATTTATTTTGCAATCCTCTCATATTTTTCAAAATTTTGAACTAATAATTTCTCCGAATGCAACTGCTAAAGTAATTTTTTTGGTCGGCATTTTGTACCCGTTTTTAGACAAATTTCTGAAATATTTCTTTAGGGCTCTTTGTTTCGGGGTCTCAAAATGGCTTCAAATGAAAATTCTAAACAGAATGTTGCTCCAAAATAGAGAAGAACAACTATCAACATGTAAATGAGCAGTTAGTGCGTTATGTTGGATTGATTAAAGCAATTGAGGACTTGCGTTAACCTGGAACGAGGGGTAATAAAGCGATCGTCTAAGGCGTGGTTTTATGGAAGCCTTAACCTTTCAGTTTGTAAGCCATGCGCCCACAAAGGGTGTATTTTATTTATTTTTGTTGCCCTTAAATACTTCAACAGTTTACTTACTTTCAACATGACCAATAGGTTTCCCGGTACGCTCACAGAAACATTTTCAAACCGCTCAAACGTATTTTTGCAACTCATCGCTTTACGGCAATTTTACCCAACTTACCCGTTATTCTATTGTTTTGAACCAGACACATTAGTCCACTACGTAATATATGAATTGATTGAAAGATGGCGCTGCAAAGAGCTTAGAAGTAGAACTGGTGACCCCTTCAATGAAACACCTTGTGCAAGGAAACATAAGTTAAACTTATTATAAAATGGTAGAACAAAAATTAGAATATACAAGATACAATCATGAAATTATTTAACTATATGCCTTTTACAAATTAACGTTATGTTTTGGGGTGACTTCACGAAAATGTAAAAAAGCTTATTCTCTCGTATAAATCGCCTTGTGTTGCCGAAATTGTGATACAAACATTTTCATACTCGTATCCTTCAGCAAATCTGTTTTTTTTTGAGTGATAATTTTTTTCTCCCACTACAGGGCATAAAGAAGCAAATGAAGAAGGACAAGAAGACGATACATTTATTCCAGTGATCAAATTTAGAAGTTTATTAATAGTAACAAATTTTATCTGCCTAACCTCCAACATTTCCATGATTTTCTTCGACGATAAAAAATTAAGTAAACATTTTCTTCTAGCAACAAAATTGGAAACTTTATTAATAGTATTAGATACTCCTTTCTAGTTGGGCCAACTTATTTTATTAGTTTATATGTTGTATGCTTCACTCTAGTGTGTTATTTATTTTATTATTTATTATATATTTTATTGTATGAGCGAACATAGAGGAAGTTTCTGAGCGTAGTTTGCATTGCCGCTTCTGTAGTTAGTATCATAATATCAATGCAAGAGATACTCTCGTCTATTGCGCAACGTATTATTATCTCACGATAGAATACGCAAAACTGCCCTAGATTTTGAAAAGTTTAAAGTACAGTTCGGGAACAGCGCTCTTAAGAAGACTCAAGTGTACGCGTGGTTTAAACAATTTTTTGGAGAGCAAGAAACAGTTGAAAAGAAAATCATCAACGTTACTGAACGCTGATTTAAGTTGCTACTATTAACTTTTGGATAAAACAAAAGTTTCATATCGTCTAAAAAGGCCTTTCATCTGTAAAAACTCGACCGAGGATTTATTTTGGACTATATTGAGACTATATTTGGACAATATTCCGTACAGTTCTGCAATTATCATTTATTTGGACCACTAAAAGGAGAACTTAGAGAATTAACCGTTTCAGCGAAGACGCGAAGCAACCAGCGATCGGCAACGGACAGGACACGCTGAAACTCTGCTACCTACCTCGCGACAGTATGGAAGCTGTTCTACTCGAGTCACATCCATCTTGCACGACGGTTGTGGACACATTAGGAATGCGCGGCTTTCTTGAGACATACGACATTTTGTGATAGCATATCTTATCTTTAACAAATAGTTGCCATAACTTATGCCCAAACTCTCATAAATATAATAGAAAAGAACATTGGAAACTGTCAGTCCGGATTCAGGAACATTGGATTAACCATGGAGTCAAATGTGGCGTTTGCTAATAGCATGTATTGACTTCAAGCTTTAATAGAATTAAAAACATCTACAAAAATGATCAGACTAATAGAAATGACAGTGTCAAGAACAAAATGCAAAATAGCAGTAGATGGATGTAACTTGGGTGAATTCAGTATTAATAGAGAATTAATGCAGTGTGGGACAATATCAAGCATTGAACTCAACATAGTGCTTAAAGTAGTAACCAGATAAAGTGAGATAAGAGGGAATGGGGCAGTTTTAAACTCTAAAAATCAATGCCTAGCATATACAGATGACATATCTATCATAACGAAAATAAAAGTAAACTCAATAGATGCATTGAGAGAATGAGAACACTCCTCTAAAAATAATGTTCAAGGACAAGAGAAAATATATGGAACTAAGAACCAAAAGAAAATAGAAAATTATAGACCTTAAACTGTCTAAAATCGGAATTAACAAAAATACTAAAAAGGAAATGAGGTTTAAGAGAAACTAATTAAAGGACATTTAAATATATAAAACTGCAGTACGGCCAGTAGTACTTCATGGCAATGAAGTCTAAAAATTAAATAACAAAGACAAATAATATCTAAAAATTTGAAAATGGAAGATCTTAAAGAATGTATGTAGACCTTTGGGAGACAAAACTGGACAAAAAGCTTATAGAACTATACATCCATTCAAAGTGCGTATAGGCCTTTAATAGAAAAGGTGATTAAACAAGTAGGAAGAAAAAAGAGGTACAGCTTAAAAGTCATAAGCCACATACGTCTGGGCTAAAATAAAATAATAAAGAGCATCACCAAAATGTAAATTATTGTATTTGGTGGAATAATAGAATCATTAACAAAATATAACCTTTAACCCTAAAGACTACAGACTGCAAACTGTGGTCATCTTTAGATCGATAATAATATACGCACAAGCAAGAAAATTTGATAGTTTGGATCAATTCTTATGTTGTACCAACACTTTCGGCAATACTAAAGGTGGATCTTCAGAACAATTATGATTATTTATTATCATCTACACCCTATACATCTGAAATCATTTTGACAGAATCCATAGGGTACACAAAGGCATAGGAGCCATCAGAGCCTCGTACAGACAGTGAGAATACCGTTAGAGCAAGACAGAAGTACGAAGGTCGCTCAATAATTACGATACACCTCTATTTTTTTGGTAACCAAATGTTATTCTTTAAACAGAGCAGGCCAAAGTTTAGTCGAACGCAACACACTGATTTCATTGAAGTGGGCGTTGCCAAAAATTAAGACCACGAGTCTCGTGCAATTGTTAAAAAGTGAAAAACTCTTCAGATTAAGGTAAAATCTAATGAGGTACATAAAGATTCGACTCACTGTTAGACTACTCATTTTTGAATAAACAAACCGAACATTAAGACTACTCTGGGTGACCAATTGAAGTTAGTGTTCAAGGCAGACTTCTCGCGACTATTCTTTACCGTAGACCAACACCTGAATCTACCACTACGTATCACAGGCAAAGCAGTGGTCAAAACAGTGTCGACAAAGGAAGAAAAGAGCACTCAATCGACTGGGAAGCTAACGGTCAAAGTATTTGATGACTTTCGAGAAGTCTACTTGAGAAAGAAATAAATCGCAATGGCAAAATCAAGATAGCTAGGACTTGAACTAATTCCACCTTCCTCAAATTTTCCACATTTAGCGCCAAATAACTTCTATCTACCCCCAAATCTAAAAACTTGACTTAATGGTGAAAGTATTGTTCAATAAAAATACCACTACCTTAGCTAATGCGTATTTAACACTTTTCGGAAAAATGTACGGCAAATCATCGAGAAGGTAAGAGAGTTGGAAAAGCCTACGTATCTTTCTCGACTGTAGTAAGGCCTTTGATTGCGTCAATTGGGCACAACTTTGAAAAGTGCTATTGAAATGGGAAGACCTCAACACCTCATCATACTATTAAGACATTTATAAAATAGCAGCAGGAATAATCAAAACTGATAACAGGATCTCTAAACCCTTTAATATACGTGGCGTCCGCCAAAGTTGTGTCTTGTCCCCTTTATTATTCAAAATTAATGGAGACTACATAGTAGAAAAATCTCTGAACAGTTGGGAAGGCAGAATGGTTATTGTTGGCAAGACAATTAACAATCTTTGAAACGCGGACGACACTACACTTACAGCAGAAGAAGAACAGGAGATATCAGAGCTTATTGAAAGGGTTGAATAAGAGAGCTTACGCTTTGGCCTAAAACTCAGTTGATAAAAACAAAACTCATGATAATAAACCGTACAAACAAAATAGAAACTGCACCTAACATCCCTGATGTAGAAAATGTCATAGAAATAGTTTTTCTAGGTTCTCATATAAATAATAATGGCAACTTGTCAACAAACAAAAAAAGAAGAATAGAGCTTGCCAAAACAGCTGTGACTAAGTTAACCAAAATTTGGAAAAATTGCCACATCACAAAGACAACACTTATATTTCCCATTGCCGTATATGAGCAGAAGTATGGACATTGAAGGCTACAGCCATTAATAAGCTGTCTGCCTTCGAGATATGAGTCTGACAAAGACTTCTGGGGCATATAGAACCAATGTGTTCATACGAGAATAACTGGAAACTTAGGAAAGATTTTCAACAACAAACTTTGCAATGCGCCGGACACTTTACCAGAAGGAAGGACGAGAACCTAGAAAAACTAGTTGTTCAAGGGAAAATGGAAGGAAAATGTCCGCGAGGATGTTTCCCGTAACGTTTAATCGATCAAGTCAAGTTTTCAAGAAAATATTAGGAATGCCCCAGACAGAGACAAATGGAGAGATGTTGCTCAAACTACAACCTGAGTGACAACCATGAGATCGCGACGCTTCAACTATAAAGTATGTTATGGGTGTGTGTGTGTGTGTGTGTGTGTGTGAGAGAGAGAGAGAGAGAGGGAAGACTAATATAAACTCAAACAAATGTAAAAATTCCAAATAACTGAAGGAAATCTATATTTCTAGAAAAAGATACAAAAAAGACAGTTGAGATGGATGATTGTGTTATTAATAAGAAACATGTCTTTTGTTTACCCCATACTTAAAGCCATCTAAGAGAAATATAATGTAAGTAATGTCCAAAGAAAGGTCTATTTTTGAACTCAACTATCTTTATTATGTTTGCCATATCATAAAGAACGTTTTTTCAATATTGAGTGCTGCCTAGAAAACTTCCCTTTTTTTTGGTTGTTTTGAACTCTATTTTTCATTAAATGCAGCATACGAAAATTCAAAATTTAGTTTTAACCAAGCAGAACAACAAAAGAAGGTGAGTTCTTATCTTGTTCCCGTAATCAACAGCAATCAGAAACTTCATTGATTTAGTAACAGCGTTCTCGCCTTCCGAAGTGCTTCCTCGCCCCCCGCCCGCTTTTCATGCCTGATCGTTCCGAATTTTCTGCCGCTTAACTCCGCGCCGCACACGCTCCGATTTGCCGTTCTATTTGTTTACCTTATCACGCAGCGCTCCGATTTGATTGGCCATACGTGCAGTGTCACTTTCTTTCCACTTCCTGGGTTTTAGTGCCGCAGCCGCAGATGCAGGCGATCGGATGTTTAATGCGCGCGTAGGACGCATACTTTCATTGTTATGATGTAATCAATGGTTTATGGACTCTTGTGTTCCGCCACGTATATTCAGCCGCGCTTTATGGTTCTGCATGACATTAATTCTTATTTCATTGTTTATACACAACGGCGCAACCTACAACAATCTTATTAAATTAAGCGCACCTATTGCGGCTTCGCCATAAAAACGCGGCTTGATGGCAGAGATCGCCGCTCAAGTGAAAATGGGGAGGAAAAATTGCAAGTCAAGAGAAGAGAAAAGCCTGCTCAGGTATAGTACCGGTCAGAAATATATCGACCTTTAGTATTTTTGTCATAACTTTTTCGTTTCTTTGTATTTTCCGCTGAAATTTTCAAAAACTTGTCCGGAAGAGTATAGGTGAAGGAGAGGAGAGATTTTCTTCCATTCCTATTCAAGCTCCAATTCTCTTGATGATATTCAAGTCGAGGGTTGGATGGGCCAGTAGAGGAGGGTCGCACGACGGTGAACGAACCAGTCCTGCATGTTTCGAACAATGTTTGGAATTGTTATCCTGTTGGAAAATAAAGTCTCTGCCCATGTTCTACGTGGCATATGGATGCATCGTGTTTTTGAAGATCTCCTCATACCAATAGTAATCCATAATGCCGTGGATTCTCATGGGGGACCCGTGCCAAGCCCGGAGACACAACCTTAGATCATGACACTTCCGCTTTCGCTTCATGATAGTAAACTAGTGTTTGGGATCGAAACGAGTGCCTTGGGGACAACGAATCCCGTCCGTTCTAAATTTTATAGGACATTTTTCCACTCTTTCCTCATCCAGTTCTTATGTGCCTACACCCACTCTATTCGCGCCTCCTTTAAGTCCAGCTTAGTGCAGACGACGGTTTGATAGTACAAACAGATAGTTTCGGGTCTAGACGGTCACGCAATTGGCGACCATGAGGATTGCCGCAGAACATGCGGATGACGTTCCTGTCGCAGAATCTCAAGGTAATCTTGGGACGACAGGCCTTGGACTTCTTTATAACACCACCTTCGATCCTCCAACGCTTTAGAAAATAAAAATGACGTTCTTGTGGAGGTTGAACTGCGTTACAAGCTCGCGGAGAGTTCGACCTTGGGCGCGACCATTGGCAATCGCTTTCTGAATATTTGGGGACACGTTGCTGAAGTCAGACTGCTCACCTATACTTAGCACAAGTATTTTATTTAAAAAAATTTAAAAATGTAAGAAACTCAACAAAATGGCGATTTTCACTGATTTCAGTGATTTGCACGCCATCATCAGCAGGCCTTTGAAAAGATCAAAATTTTTATTCGCATAATTGAGGAACAATTGATCAACACATAAAAAAGTTATAAAGGAAAATGAAATATTTTTAACCGATACTGTATATGAATCGTGCCAAACAGAATAAAGATCTTGGATCTTTCCCTGTCTCTATTTTATGTTTTTTTTTATATATATAAATTCTACTTAAATAGCGTTATTTTTAGCATTTCCTTCTGTTTATCAATTTTTTTGAAAAGGCGAAAAATAATGCCCACGAAACGAGACAAAAAATATATAATAGAAGAGAATGGTGGACAGTAAATTTCAAATACTAAAAGGGCAAAAAGCCTAAAAAATTTATAGAATTCGAACCAATTAGAGAAGAAAGACTTATTTAGAAAAAACGGAGAACAGAAGAGAACAGTGAGCTTGTCAAAGTTAGCAATAAAAAAATTAAAATAACTGGCAGGCAAAAACAAATACAAAAACAAACTGAAGAAGATATCAAATGGTTGCCAAATACTAACGACTCGGATACGCATTAGTAATTAAGAAGATAGAAAAATACGACACTAGAAAGAGAAGTATTGAAGCTAAATAAACCACAAAGAATAAAAAAGGGAAAATAGAAACAATAAAAGAAACGAACAAGACAGTGAAATATAAACGTAATCATAACTGGGGACTTTAATACAAAATTTTGCGATAACAATGAAAGTGTCGTAGAAGCAATCAGCAAATATAGTACAGAAACTAAAAACGACAACAAGCAGAGACTGATCAAAACTTGTTTAGAAAACAACGAGGCGACATTTATGTAATTGGAAAGGTAAACCGTCATAATCTTCAAATATAAGGCGCAGAAAATCCCCATCTCCTTGTAGAACATGAAAGGAATTTTCCAAAACTTTACGTCTTTTATGTAGTCTTTAAAATAAAAGTGCACGGACTTTCTTCTTACGCAAAAAGACTGTGGCGGGTACGACAAACCTAGATATGTTTCAGTTATGGCTGTTTTCGCAACGTACGGAGGATTTCAACAAAAAGGGGATCCATCTCATTGGAATGAAGAACTCTCTCACTACTGGATTGGGCGAGGTGTTAGACAGAATTTAGTATTGTTCAGCTGCTTTCCTCTCCCAAGTCTCCTGATCTTACGGTTCACGATTTTTTCTATTTTTGAAGGTACATTAAAAATTTGTTTATGTGCCACCATTGTCGACAACATTGAATTAATTTCTAGACAATATCAGTGGGGACGCACCACAACCTGTGAACAGGAATTTGGGCGTTTTCCCTTCCTCTTCATGTGTCATTTAATATTATATTTATAATACTTTATAAAACATCTTTTTAAAACCCCAATGATTCTTTTGTAGAAACTCTGTATAAGAATTACTCCGTAGAGTCTATAATGGAGGTCTATAGGAAAGTCATCTCAATTATATAACTCAAATAGCATCCTCTTAATTGCTAAAAGTCTGAATTCTCACGCTCATTTAAATATTACAGATGATTCACATAACTCTTACTAAACCCAGTTCCACGTAACCTGCACTTTTTTGACTTATTAAAGTGACAACAGATGAAGAACCAACAGGTAGTGACTTCTATCTACCTAAATACTCTTTCACACTTTCTTTTCTGTTTTCTCTTTTTCACCTCTTCCTTCCATTTCCCTTTATTTTTCTTCTTTCTATTGACACAGACTCTTCATTTTGTTTTGCAAGTGTTGCTTGAGCTTCCTGAGCTTTTCTTATCAATCAACAAATAAAAAAAGAAACTCCAAATATGGCATTTACCAATACACCTCACAATTTACCATAAAATTATTTCTCACACTGCTTTGTGTATCTGTATTCCAATATCACACCTCGATTTCTCTCGCTTCAGTGATGTCTTTAGTTTTGAAGGTTATATTGAGTAATGAAAAAAAAAGTTCAGTTTTTATCTAATAACATGTCGCATGCTTGAATTCTTAATTTAAAGGGCAAATTTAATTTTCTATAAAACAATATGGCACATGCCTTATCTCACTCATACTTCTGCTTCTTAGGAAAAAAATTGACCAACAAAAACGAACATATTGTTCTATTGTCTATCCAAGTTTTTCATCCTTCTACCATCTCTCCAACAATCACCAAAAACAGTTGTGAACACCCTGTTCTATTTCTCATTTAATAATTTGCCGCATGTTCATAGAACTTTTAATGGTGTTAAAGCTAGTCTGAGATCTTTGCTATCCATATAAATAATAAAGGCTTACATCCAAAGTCGTACAAGATCCAGTTGACTCAGCATAAAGACCATCAAAAACGTCGTGAGTATTTCGACTGATATGGGCATCCTAATAAGCAATACTTTTGTATCTGGGGGGAGAAAGACGATCGTATTATCCTCCACGCCCGTTACATCCATGTCTGGTTACATTTAGGTGTGTAATTAGGCCTTATTTTTTTAGAACAATGCGTTATTAGAGAACCTTACCGTAACATGATTTGATCCCTCAAATTGAAGAAATTAACATTTGATTTCAGCAAGATGGTGGAATATGTTATACAACGAGGAAGTCGATGGGCATGTTTCCAGAATGTTCAATCTTCCATTTTGGTGATGCTGTTTGGTCACCAGATTTAACCATCCCTGACTTTTTTGTGGGGGTGTCTTAAGGATAAGATTTAAGAAAGCAAAATTTAGAAACTCAAGGTAAGGATACACGAAGCCATTTAAAGCACATCCCCCAGCATCCATAAAAAGTGATGGAAAATGTGAGAGCCCGAGTTTGTAAAACCTTGGTGGTGGACATTAAACAATTAGGCGTAAAAATATTTTAAAAATAAATCGATCAATTATATATTGCCTACTCTAAACACGGTGTTTGACAGTTCTCCCAGGAAACCCATATCACCATTCGTGGTATGGATGGAAATCTGGAACAAAAAAGCTAGTGCTATATTTGGCCAGTTGCGTGATTGCCTGGTAATCACAGGTAATAAGCCAACCAAAGATGAATTACTATGCGCAAGCCCCCGCGCTGGATCCCACTACTGCTCTCGACTGCACTAATCTCCGTCCCTTTGTAAATGTACCATGAGCAGTAATTCATCATTAGCCGGCTTATTACCTGTGATTACCAGGTAATTACGTATTTGGCCAAATTGTAGCGCTAGCCTTTTGTTCCGGATTTTCCATCCAACATGGTGGTGTAGGTACCTTGGGACAATCATCAAATTGTATAGTGGTCAGGATTAGTAAAGTTTTAAATCAGAAACGATTAGAACAGCCCTTGTCGTTGATTTTTTCGCTCGAAGAACCAACATGTTTTCAAAACCAAGGAACACCTTCGAACCAACCCACGCTGCTCGTTCGCCCTTCCGCATGGCTGCCCGGGGCGCCGATACGGCCGGATAATCGATTCGGCGGAAAAATCGCCTCAATATCTCATCGCCGCGCCCGGGAAGCACTCGAGGAATTTTCGCGCTCGCGTGCGCCGGGCCCAGACGCAGGGGTGAGGCTGCATTAGGGTGTTGCATTGTGTAAATAATTGTGAACAGCGGTCATGACTGGATGCACTGCAGGGCACCTGATAAGGCCGAGGGGGCGCAATCGCAGTCCTTCCCGAGGCTGCAGCCGAATTAAATCCAATTAAATCCTGCGGGACTCGCCGCCGCACGTGTCCTCGCGCGTCGCCCGGTGACGTCACGCCGGGACAATCGCGAGCTGGAAGCCGGATAAATATTTGATCGGGGATCGTATTTGCGAAACCTTACACCTTATTTTCGCCGACTTCGGCGCCCGCCCCGCGCCCTGCTTGTTTGATTTGTTGCTGCAATTTGTTGGTCCGCTTTTTCCGCACGGCCGGCGGAAAGGGTGAGATTACGCCGGAGCGGCTCGTCCCCAGGCGCCTCTTCGCCTGCTGCTGCAGCCTGCGACGCCCAGATTGTGTACACTGATGTTTCAGCACACATAACAGGACTGAGAAGTCCTCCCCGAGGAGCCACGTTAAATACGGTTTGTAATGATGCACGTGCCGGGGTGCGACTCGAATTATAACTGTACCCCGATGAACCCGGCGCCGATAAGGACGCAAAGATTCTGAGGGGATTTGGCGCACAAAGCAGCCTCTTTCGCATTGTGCTCGGGTTTCTTTCGCCGCATAAGGTAGTGCAAACACTAATTGAAATTTTATTCCCGCCAATTAACATGCAAACACAATTAGGGCCATTACAACTGTAATTTATTTCTTTGTTTTGCTTCCGCCAACAATTTCACATCGGAATGCTGCTCTCTATTCTTCTACTGTTTTTAATTATTTAAGTTTTCTTCAATGTATGCCACCAAATTCAAAACTGAGTCACTTCAAAGGAAAAAAGTCATCTAAGTGCTTTTGGACAGCGTCAATACCACCAAATGATTTTTGGTTCAAAGAATTTTGCATGATAATCTAAAATATAGAACTAGAAATCATAGAAAGGCAACTGCAAATATACAAGCAAATGAAATAGAAAGAAGATAAAAATCTACAAAATAAAACAAGAAGATATTAGAAGAACCTACCAAGAAGAAAAAGACGAGGAGCTAATAGTTATAGAAAGAACCAAAACCAATTGGGACATAGATGAAAGATGAGCAACGCTCAAAAAAATTATCTATGAAAAGGCAAAAGAAAGTTGCGGAACAAAAAATATAGCGCCAAGAAGAAATGGACAAATGGTGATCGGCAGAAATTAAAGAGAAAAACAAGAACTGAAAACTCCTAGATAAAAATAAATACCACATTATAAGAAATGAAGCAAAAAAGGCAATAAAAGAAGAAAATTATTATAGACAACAATTTAATGATTGATACTGCTAGAGAGACAGAAGAAGAAAACGATCTGATAAAGAAATAAATAAAACATACATAGAAGAAGCACTAAGAAAGATAAAGATAGGAAAAGCTTGAGGAGAAGATGAAATTGATCTGGAGATAATTAAATCGCTAAATGAGAAATAAAAAAGACGGTTACACGACATTTGCAAATAAATCTTGATCAGAGGAAGGAATGCCAAAGGAATGGGGAAAAATCTTATTTAATAAGGGGAACACATGAAATGCGATAATTATAGAACAACATGTCTATCCACTGTAGGATATAAAGTGTATACGAGGATAATCAAAAAAGACTCCATAAATAAATAAAAGGAAATTGGATGACAAATACGCTCCATATAAAACAATAGATAGCATAGAAATGCATAAAAGATATGGAAGTAAATAGAAAATTATTTAAAATAATACAAAGAAAACCGTAAGAGCACGGGTTATAAATTAAGAACGAAAGTTAAAAGAATTCGAACTGAAGATGGGAGTAAAACAAAGAATTATTATTTATAAAGGTAATGAATGGATAAGCTAATAAAAACTACAAATAAAAACTTTATACCAACAAACATACAAAGACATGTGCAAAACTTAGTATACGTTTGGACACAAGAGAGTGAATACCTCAAAATAAGAAGAAACATAAATAAAAGTAAATTTATGATAATAAATGAATCAAGAATAGAAGAGAATAAAATGGTAACGTGTAAACATCAAGATCTAGAATTAGTGAGTAGATGAGTGATGGAATCTTCGATTTGGTGTTGCAAAAGGAAGCTAAAGGTCACAAACAAAACGATATTAGAAAAAAAGAAATAGATGACGGCTACATCACGTATTTATAATGCGGTAGCAATTCTGTCTATACTATACGAAGATTAAGGTAGGTGACGCTAAAGAAGCATGAGGCGAAAATAAACACAATCGAAATGAAGTATCTAAGAAGAATGACGGGAAAAAGAAGACATAACAGAATAAGAAATGAACAAATTAGAAACATGGCAACACTAGAAGAAATTGCAACAAAAATAGAAAATAGACAACCAAACCGGGACGGTCACATCATTCGAATGAAATCTGAAAATACAGTTAAGAAGATAATATAATCAGGCAAAGGAAAAAAATGAAATAGGAAGGCTGAAGAGATCACAGCTTGACAGAATTTAAGAGATAAGAAAGGGGAGAGGAAAACAATATACGAGATAAAAGTAATGCCACGGGACCAGGGCAGATATAAAAGCCACATAACAAATCTGAGTCGTGAAGAAGAAGCATGACAATCTTCAGTCAATCTTCGGTCATAAATTAGGTGAAGTAAACCATCTCAAATTATGGCACAAAATTTTATGCAAATAGTAAACACCATGTGTTATTTACTAGAATAAGACACCTTTTCTGTTCGCCAGTTCTAACCTCTTCTTTGAATGTTTTCTATCTGACTGCTTTACACATCTAAAAATAAGTAATGCCTTTATAATCCGTCCAAACTCAGAGCATAACCTTAGTTGCATAAATATTGTGTTTTTTGTAGTTTGTCAGTCTCATGCTACCTATATCTTATCTTCTGTCACTATTTGTCCCAGATAGAATATCGACCCATGTACATTTTGAAATATTCTGTTCAGATTTTTATAATTACAAGCATTTACCAACAGAAAAGAAACATATAAAACAACAAAAGAAGTTCTAAGTGGAAAGTAAAGATCAATCATTGACTACATACTAATACATAAGAAAAACAACAAGGATGCGAGAACAAAACGTGAATATAAATTTAGAAGTAACCTCTTTCTTTTAGGGGGTACCAATAAAATAAATACAGCAACAGCCAACAGACAACGAAACGAACATTTTGAATGCGTATATAGAAACCATAAAGAAAGAGTTATAGACCAAAACTATAAAAATAATTACAACACAACAAATTATTGAGAAGGATTCCAAAAATGTTAAAAAAAGCGACAAGAAAAACAAGTATTTTGCAGTGCGGTGGAACCATGTTAAAGAAAAGAAGCTATAGAAAAATTACTCAAAAATTGAAATGAAGTGCATAATAATACTTAGCAAACTATGAATCAATTTGATAACCAAATTATGGAACAAGCAAATGGTAGAGTAGCAGAGTCTACAAAAAATCAAATAGATCTAGGAGAAGTAATGAAAATTGTATCTGAAACAAAACTTAACAAAGCACCTGGATACGGAGAAGTACTACCAGAATCCATTACTAAGCATAACTTAAGAGAATACCGAACAAATAAAGTACTGCAATAATTCTATCCGTACAAAAAAAAGGGAGCACAATGTAATGCTCCAATTACAGAGGGTTCTCCTTGCTATGTGTGACAACAAGTATCTATGAAGGTATCTTAAAAAAGAAACTACGATCAGTCGTAAAAAAGGCAACTTCGTAGTGTACAAGATGGTTCAAATATGACCGGGACTGATTCGTGTGTAAACAAACCGCACTGTACAGCAGCTGTGCGACCTTAAAAGAATGGAGCCACAACCTCCACCCTCCCTCTTGCTTGGATTAGAACCTGTTCAGTCCTGTTTGGGAGTTTCTGTAATGGTGAGCGAACAGAAGGTACCGCGGAGCGTAGAACAGCACATTATAATGAAATTCTTTGTTAGAAAAAACGTCCCGTCCGCTGAAATTTACCCCAGACTCCAACAACAGTACAGGAAAAAGCGTCTTTCATAGACGCGTGTGTTTGAGTGGTATAAGTGCTTCAGAGAGTGCAAAGAGCGCGTGGAGAATGAATCGCATGATGGTCAGCCGCGAACATCCGCCACCGAGCCAAACATTGACGCAACACTATTAAGAGACTTGAAGCAATACTGCCTATTAGTGTTGACAATGTAGAGACATTGTGAAAAACTACCTGCAGAATGGGCGGTAGGTACCACGCACTTTGACGGAGCTGAACAAAATGGTACGCATGCAAGGTGCCTGTCGTCTCCTACAACAGTTTGAAGACGAAGATGGTGCATTTTTGAAGTCTATAGTGACCACCGATGAAACGTGGGTGCACAACTTCATTCTCAAGTCTCAACAATCATCACGCGAGTGGAGGCACACAACCCAAGAGAGCGCGGAAGGGCCGTTCGACAGGAAAACTGATGACAACATTTTTGTGGAACTGGTAGGGGGTTATCCATGTTATCCATTGCAGTTTATTACTCAGACCTCCTGGCAAGACACGTGAAGAGAGCTGGAAAGAGCAAAGCTCTTCTTCAAAACAATGCACGCTGCTATACGGCCAAAACAACAAAGGAAACCTTCCGGAAATTGAAATGGAACCTTCTGCCACATCCACCGTACAGTCTCGACTAGGCCGTAAGTGATTTCTACCTCTTCGGAAGGCTCAAATCAGACTTGCACGGCATGCGGTTCGCGAACAACGACGCCGTCATCCAGACAGTTCGAGAGTGGATACGCCGCCAACCAAAAGCCTTTTTTGAAAAGGGCATCAGGATGCTTCTAGGACATTGGAAAAATATGTTGACTCCGGAAGGGAGTGCGTTGAAGACTGACATGTGCAAGTAATTTGGTAATTTGTTTTTTTTTCTTAAAAATATCAGTTGCGGTCATATTTAACTGAATATTGTGTACAAGATCATATATTTACCCTACAACAGTTGGCAAAGAAATATTAAGTTAAAAAAAGGCATTTATAAACTTTTCTAAAGCTTTTAATACTATCCAAAAAAATACTATATGAATAAAAAAAAACATTGTAGTGAATTTAATAGAAACGTTAAAAATCATGTATAACGGGACTAAAAACCGAGCAAAAATTGGAAACATACTATAAAATACATCTATTACACCAGAAGAAGCAAGGTAGAAAGGAGTATCGTGTTCACTTTTCTTCATTTGTGTTATGGACAAAACCACCATAAAGAATTGCAAACAAAGGATTACAACTCTTACAGTAGGATATAAAAATCACAAATTGTGCGCTTTTACAGATAATGTGTTGCTTTGTGCTGATATAGAAAACAACTTACAAAAAAATATTAAAGTGTTAACGATGGAAGTTAACACGGCAAAGGTTAAAGTGATTGTAATAGCAACAGAAAATATGATAGGTACTTTAGAATACCAGGATAAGCGATGCAGCGTTTTTATAGCCATCTACAAAAACTTCTTAAACAGAAAAGAAAATAAAACTAATTGTATATATTTAACTATCTACCAACCAAAGCCCGAAAGTTGGGTTTCGAGAAAACCTGAAGAATAAGAATTTATGCTGCAAGAATGGAATTTAAAAAAAGCCAAAGGGATCAAAAGATCAGACAGAGAAATGATCAAAATGTAAGAGTGTTGAAATACAAAACTAAAACACAAAAGTTAAGATGGTAATGTCGCTTAATTCGTATGAACAAGAACAGACAGGCCTAGAAGATATGCTAAGTTAAATCAACAGGCAAACATAAAAGACGGAAGACCACAAAAACTAGAAATGACAGCATCTTAGAAATGTTTTGAAAAAGGGGACTGACTTGGAACGACGTAACACAGATGGATGTGGATAAGAGAAACTGGATAATTTAGATTAACAAAAAATAACCCATTCTACGAGAATGCCAAATTTAGAGGCGATATCATCCTAATCGACGGTCTTCCATGACAACTTGCTCCACTCGCGCAACCATGGTTTCGGTCCGGCTGGTTCGTGGCCGAGGCTGTTTCGGTTCATTGTCACACAATTTTTTTTAAACATTCACACCCACAAACTCACATTTTTAACATTCATGACGCTTTCACCGTATGTCTCATTCAATTGTCGATGAATTTCGATGGGCGTTTCACCACGCAAGAGGAGAAAACGGATGATTACACGTTGTTATTGAACACTAAACGTCGCCATTTAAAGTATACTAACCGCAATTGCGGTAATTTGGCCTGTATACATTGTATGGTCATTGCTGGGAAAAAATTGTTTTAAATTTTTCGCTCGATTTAATACTTTTCTTATATAAAATTTAGAGACGTGATTTCCCTTCTTCCTCCTTGTTTTGCTTTTCGCGGCTTGTTTATTCTAAATCGGCTTCCCATTTGAAACTTAAACAAAGTCGCAGGCGCGACATGTGCGCCGACAAAAGCGTTCCCAGCGCGCCGAGCCGCGCTCGCACCCCAGCCAGGGCCGGCTAGGGACGAGCCCAGCGTATCCATTTCACGGCTACCTAGCCGCCTTTATTTTCGCCGCACAAAAGTCCGCAATAATGCACGCATAATCCCGCAGGAGACCACAACAAAGACAGGTGGGCGCTCGCCAGGTAGGGCGCGGGCGCCGCAGGGCCTAATCCCTGATTAGCGCGGCTCTCGTCCTGAATGGGGCCCGGCGAACTGGCAAAATTTGTTTGACGCCTCGCAGAATGCGATTTGGCGGACCACACGCGGGACCGGCGAAAGGTGATGGGGATTTGGGCCTACCGGACGGGCGATTCCGCGACTAGATGGCAGATAATGCGGGCGAGAGATATTTGCACCCAGACGTTTAAGTCCTCAAACAGAAACTGTCACATATGTACAGGGTGGCCCATTGGGTATACTAGATGAGATAATCTGACCACGAATCAACCAATAAAAAAATTCCTCTATAGTGGCGTACTTTTTTCCCGCTTCTATGGTCAAATTTGCGAAATTTATGATGTGATTTTGACTGGCCCAATGGGTACGCTAGACTATGAATCCACCGACAAAAAGTCTTGTAAAATCAAAGACAGAATGAGTTTATAATTAACTATGCACCCTTAAAAGATCATTTTGTGTTTACTGTTATTGGAGTTCTTTACCTAAATTTTATGTACAACGGGAAAATACACCATAGAACACAAAACTTTCATTGTTCTGGCTCCGGCTGAAACGGTTCGTCAGTTTAACAAGAATTTTGCTAACCATCATCCTTTGGACAAAATGACTGTTAAAAGCTATAGTAGAATTGACTAGTATATTCATCTTTTTGATTATCTCTAACAGGACCTAGGAAAAAGTTTTGGGAACTAGAAGTGTTCTGGACGATATTGAGGAAATGAAGGCTAAGGAAAGGGCAGTTAAAATCATAGAAAACATCCAAAGAGTTGAAGAGTTCGTAAAAGAGAAAAAGGGGTGGTAGCGAGCCGAAAGGCCTGCCAAGAGTTGGGTATTAGCAGATCATCTTTCCAAGGGTTATGGAGGAAAACTTATGACAGAAGCCATATAAGATACATACAAATAAATCATCTAGTTAGCGAAACTAAAAAATAAGATTAATAGACCCGAAGAAGATTTAGTTTACAGGTAAAGCCCACTTTTACCTTAAAGGTTATGTGAACAAACGAAACTGGAGGATATAAAGGAGTTAAAAACCAAACTTTTCAACAGCAAAGGCCTTACATTCGAACAGGGTAACCATTTAGTGTGCGATTTGCACAGTGGGACCTGTTTCTATAGACGAAAACATAACGTGATCGCTACCTTGAAATGCTGAAAAGAGACAAACGAAACTGATTTTATTTTATAGAGTCGACACTACAACCCCGATGCCCATAAAGGACACAACTGTAAATTGCAAAAATTACTACACAATAATTCCAGTAACTTATAGCTGGAAAATTATGTATATTGCAGAATTAAAAAATGTAGATCCCTAACAGAAATTCTACATGGTTTCAGAAAAGAAAACCGAAGGGCATTGCCTTCATAGACCTAGAAAAAACCTTTGGCAACCTAGAGTGGCCTAAAAAGTTGTCAAAGATATTGATGCAAAGGCAGACGAACTATTTTAGCACTATATAAATGTCAGAGAGAAGTAAGTAAAGAGGCGAGAATAGAGAAACGAAGTTAGAGAAGACTGTGCGCTATAAACACCGCTATTTAAGGCATATATACCGATCGTCATTGACCAAACTGAAGCAGAAAGTCAAGAGTATTAAAATATAAGAAGTCCGATGCTCAGATATGCAGGTGATATAGCCCTGCTGGTAGAAAACGAGCAAAAAATATTGCAAAATGAAAATAAAGGTTAAAAAATTACCAGAAACAGAAATTGCCTTCGACCATTACACAGCAGAGAGCACTAGGAAGCTTTCTTTGTTACAAATCGTCTGGCGTCGAAGAAATCTTACCAGTTCTACTACAGAAGGCTCCGGAATTTTTAATGCCATTCTTAGTAAGAATTGTCAGGGCTTGTATTGCCTGGAGGCTCATCCCCAACCATGACGCAGGGTAAGATCCAAGGTAAGCAAAAGTATGAATCTCTTACCAAGTTCTTACAGATGTCTTTTATGCAAAAAATTCTTAAGAAATTGCTAGATAACTACGTTAGAGGCTCAACACTAAAGAGGTTTCCACTCAGTGATCGCTAAAGCGCATACCAACTAAGGAAATGAACAGACCTGGAAATGGATTACTCAAACTGACTTGTCGAAGGTCATACAATGCAAAGAGACAAACATCGAGTAAGCGTTCAACAATGTCTTTATTGGCTCTCTAATCAAATCACTTAAGGCAAAAGTAATATTCGACTTCCTCTGCTAATGGATTACAGAAAGCCTAAGAAAGAGAATTATTATATCTACCTTAAACGAAGCAATTATTAAAGGGAGAAAAACCAGAGGTTTTTTTCAAAGAAGAAGTTCTTTCCCCACTGTCGTGTGTAGTCATGGATGCACTCTTTAACAAGTTGCTTGCAGAAGGCTTTCATTGCCTAGAATTTGCAGATGATCTCGTAGTAGTACTATTGTGGAAAGGATCATATTCTGCCCTTAATATTACAAGAAAATAGTGCACAAAGAAAGGATTTCAAAGCCTCTGTAAAACTGTGGTGGTTTTGTTTGCCAAAAAAGGTGTTAGAGGGGATAAAACCCATTGTGTTAAATAGTACGGAAATCCCTTTTCCTCAGAGGCTGAATATTTACGAGTAATCTTCGATCAAAAGCTCACATGGAATCGACATTTAGATATGATCACACAAAGAGCCAAAGTAGCACTGAAGATGTCCAAAATGCTATGTGGTAAGAGCTGGAGATTAAACCCCAGAATGATTCTATGGTTATATGCAAGAGTCATAAGACAAACAATAAACCTATTTGTTTGTGGAATGATGGACAAAAACACTACAGCCAAAGGCGAAAGAAATCCTATGTGTTCAAAGGCACGCATAATTTAACGTCACAGGAGCTATAAAACCGGCGCCAACTGCTGCTCCAGAAATGTTACTAAACTTCCCACCACTTCACATATTTATTCAAGGATAAGCACGGGCAATTGCTTACAGACTCACGCAAGGACAATCCCTTGTAGGAGAACATCAAAAACTGAGGAAGCAGTTGGAAGTGAAGGACACATTGGGAATGTCCACCGATAACCTGATTCCCAGTTATTTTATATTTGGAAAAAACTTTAAAGTGATAATACCAAATAGAGAGCGAAGAACTTTTAGTCTGCGTGAAGGAAATCAAAAGGCTTTACATTAAGGCTAAGAGGATAGCCATCTTTTCGGACAGCTAAGCTGCATTTAAAGTTCTAGCCACACCTGTGGTGAAGTCAAAAGTTGTTTGGGACTGCTTGAACAGAGATAGTAAAAGACAATTGTCTGATCATTTCTTGGGTACTGGGGCTCCAGGGGTAACGAGGTAACAGACTTATTGTCCAAGAAAGGATCAGAAATAAGACCCATCGGACCCGAACTCCACCGTGTCATCTCTAATAGCCTTAAAAAGCACTAATTAATAAATGGATACTCAATAAAACTCGAGAAAGGTCAAACAATACTAGCCACTTGAGACAATCAAGGAAGCCTCCTACGACTAAACAGACCCAAACTTAGGGTCATACTTGACCTGGTGCTAGAACACTGTCGCCTTAGGAGGCATTTAAATCACCTACAAGTAACAGATAGCAGCATGTGCAGAATTTTCCAGGAAAAAGAGGAGACTACAGACGACATTTTATACTACTGCGAAGGCCTTACTAGGCTCAGATTTCTGCAACTAGGTGAAGAAAACCCAAAGTCAAAGAGCATCTCTTTAGATCCTGGGGGCTAGTCAAAAGCCTAGGCTTAGAGAAAGAGGTCTACCAAATTAGAGGTGTGCACAATAGATTTTAAGGGTCGCAGTGCAGAAAGCCGTTGAGCCTACCCTATTCTATATTTATATATCTATCTAAACAGTAGAAGAAGCGGAAGAATTCTTATAAGTACCTAAGAAGTTAAATATCACAAGATAAAAGAAGCAACAAGAAAATAAAAAGCAGAAAAAGTTAAATTAACTGAGGCGTAGTATTCTATAGAAACAAATCGTGAACGACATCAGTTAATGAAAGAAAGAGATTAGAAGCTTTTGAGACGCGGTGATATAGACAGGATACTGAAGATAATCTGGATCGATAAAATAAGAAATGGGAAAGTATTAGAAGGAGTAGAAGAAACACAAACTCATTAAAACAATTATAGACTAAAGAGTTGGAGAAAAAATGCACCAGGCAGTTTGAAATCTAGTATATAAAGCAAATCATAAAGAACTTACAATGTAGGAGTTATGAGTTAAAAACACCGATTATAAACACAAGAAGGCTATCTTCTTAGTGTTAAATTAACCCAATCAAAAGATCAATAGCTAAGGAGTGATTATTTTTATATGATAATATTGGCAAGCTATAACTCTCAGATTTGACATATCTTATGTCATTTTTTTTAGAAATATTTAGGTTAGTCCACAACAATTTTAACCATATAGTGACACACGCCAGACGAACATTTATCAATTGTTAAAAATAATGAATCCGCGACAGAAACGTTCGGTAAATTACGTAATCATTTTGGGACTCATAATCGTCGTATTGTGGCTAATTTTGAAAAAAATGATATTCTACTGCCTATAACCAAATATCTACATGTTTGTACAGTATGTACTGACTACAATTATTCAAAAAAATGTTGAGCAAAATTTAACCAACAATTGAATCTATCTCGCAGCACCATTTACAACATTCTGATGAAAGATCTTCATTTACACACCTACAAGGTTATGTTAAGGCAACATCTAAAGCTTTTCGTTGTAAATCCGTTTCTTGAACATTTGAACAATTAAATGAAAGTGGTGATTTGTCCGCACAGATCGACTTCAGTGATTAAGCACTTTTTTAGCTCATGCTCATGGTCATGCTTAGTTTAAAATTTGAGTATCTTTTAGTTTCAGCAAGACAGTGTCACGTCACACACGGCCTTGGAATTAACTGACTTATTGAAATAATTAATTTGAAAATTGTGTGATTTCGCGCAACGGATCGGTTGGTTAGCCTCCACGAAGTTGGGCTATTTTCTGTGAGGCTCCCTAAAAGACCGTGTTTATAACAACTGAAAAACAACATTCGAGTCAAAATTGCCTAGATTACCCTAGAAATGTATCAAAATGTGCTGCATAACTTCAATAAAAGGATCGTCGACTGTATTGGCGCTTGTGGTAGTCATATGCTAGACATTCTGTCTTATGTGTAATTATGTTTTTTGTGCATTTAAAATTTACACATAAACAATAAGTACTAATAACACTGGCCTTATACCTAAAGGTAGAAAGGCCTAGGACTAAGTAAGTAATAACGCTACATAAGTTGATAAAAAAATTGAGGAAAGGAATTTTGTACACTGATTGTGATAAAATTCGACCAAGTACATGGAAACCGTGCGTCATTGTTTAAGACAATTTCTGAATAAATAAAATGTAACGTAGCGCACTAAAAATTAAGATTGCTCTTGACACCCAGTTAAAGTCAGAACAGATAAAGCTAAATAAGTTCACGGCATCGTTATGTAAAATTGTGGAATAAAACTACTGAAGATCGTTGATGTGGTAGACATTTCAGCTGGAGGATTGTATATTATATCCTTCATAAAAAGAAACAAAAGAAATTAGGGTAATTAAAGACAAAGAAAATAAGCTACAGACAAGTATAAACGACATCTTAAAGGTATGGAAAGAATATTATACCGGCAAATTTAACTCTATAACAGATAGAAAAGGACAAAACAAAGATCAACAAAAAGAACAAGAAGAAAATTCACCAAAGACAGAAAACATAAGAAGAGAAAAAGTAGAAGAAGCGATAAGCAAAGTAAAAAACAAGAAAAGCTAGGGGGGGGAAGATAAAATAGACTCTGAAATGATAAAATACTTAGGGAAAGAAGGTGTAGACTGGCTTTGGAAAATATGTAAGACAACTTGAGAAATAAAGAAAATTCCATCGGATTGGCAAAACAACTTGGTGGTAGCAATACATAAAAAGGAGAACAAGTAAAGTGCGACAACTACAGAGCTATATGCCTAGCATCCACCTTTTTAATATTTATACAAAAATCATAGAAAAAAAAGGAAGACAAACAGTAGAAAATAAAATCGAAGAAAAGCAAGGAACAACAGGAATACAAATGACAGTATATTTATAATAAGGACCTAATAGACCGAAGCTTAGAGACCGGAGAGGAACTTACACTGGCATTCATTGACCTCAGAACAGCTTTCGACTCAATAGAGACAGAAGTAATATGGAAAAGTTTAGAACACATAAATATTTCGAAACACCTCATCCGAATTATACGCAGTACAAACAAAAGAGTGAAATAGAAAGTACAGATGGCGGGGAGATCAGAGCTTTTTAAATGGAAGAAAGTAATAAAACAGAGTCCTCTGCAGTTCATACTAGTCATGAACAGACTGCTTAAAAATACTAGAGAAAGAACGAAACTATTACAAAACAATAAACAAATATAAAAAACTGGAACTAGTTAAAATTGACACTTTAATATATGCAGATGACTTAGTATAGGTAACAGACTCCAAGAAGAAGATGCAAAAGTTAATAGACATACGGACGGAAGAGATAGAAAACATAAAAATGGTGATAAACATAGAAAAGACCAAAATAATGATCCTAAATGAGAAATAACCGTACAACACACAAATAAAATGCAAGAACATAGAAAAAGTAACAACATTTAATTACCAGCATCACAACCAATGATGGAAACATAGACATAGAACTAGCAAGTAGGATGAATAGATCAAATAAACTGTACTGTGCTCTAAAATCAATACTAGAGACAAAAAGAAATAAATAAGAAAACAAAATTAAAAATATACAGCACCATTATATTACCGACATTAATACACGCAAGTAAAAATTGGACAATACAGAAAAAATACACCGGAAAGTTAAATGCGATGAAGATGAAATACTTAAAAAAATAGCAAGGAAGAAGAAGTGGGATAGAGTTGAAAACAAAGAAATAAGAGACCAGATTAAACAAGACAAAATAATGAATAAAATAAAGAACAGACAATTAAACTGGCACGGCCACATGGTTAGGATGGATACAAACAAACTAGTGAAGAAGATATGGGGAACAAGAAATCACAGGAAGAGAAAATGCGAAGACCTAGAAAGGCTTAGATAACTCAAATAGAAAAAGCGGGAAAAAAGAGACAATATAGAGGAAATGAAGCAGTTAGCACAATCCAGGAAGAAATGGAAAAAAATGTGTGAAAGAAACTAAAGAAAACCAACCCGACTCCGACACTCGAGAGGATAATATGGAAGGGCAGAAAGAAGAAGGAGAAGAAGAAATATTGCACATAAAAGAACTACGTGTAAATTGTATGCAATTTTCAGTTACTGACCAAAAACGTAATATTTGACAACGTTTAACCACAATCTAAAGATGAAACATAGATCTATCAGAAATTAATAACAGACAAAAAAATTGAAAATAAAAGATAAAAACATGCCAAAAATAGAAAATACTTTTTTATCAGTAGAGACATTTTTTTGGGATTTTCAAAAAATTATTGTTTTCCTAATCAACTAGTGTCAAAATTACTACTAATTGTTACATATTCAGCTCCGAATTACTATCTTCTAGTCCTATATTTTAAAGCTTGACTTAGCAAAGAAGATTATCGTTTAATTAGGATCTCATCGCCTCATTTCAAAAAAAGTGTTGTCCAATAATTCAAGAAAATCTAAACGAACTAACTGTATAGCTCTCAAAGAGTTACAAAAAGCACTGTCTAACATGTTTTATTGACCTTATTATCAAACCAATAGGTGATATTAGACCATTTGTGCCCATATCATCAATTCTTTCGTCTTTTCACCACTCTTTTTTACTAATTCCCCCCTTTTTTTACAAATCATATTTTTCTTATTTTTCTATACATTTACTATCGTGTTTCTTTCTCCTACCTTTTGCTGATGATCCCACCAATTTAATTGTTTGGACAACTGTGACTTTTACGTTTTTAATGTTTATGTTCTATTTTTTGGGTTTATTTGTATATTTTTACTACTACACGTGTTTTGTAGAATTTTACATGCCATTTTCTTTAAGAATGTTTTATAATCCCTTATAATTTCTTAGAAAAGACTATTAAAATAAGAAGGTGAATTAAATATAAACCCAAATATCTTTTCTGTGTATCTGAGGTGAACGGAAAGAGGCGCAGCTCCTGAATGACGTAGATAGGAGTGCTTGAAAGGCATCCCTTCTTCCCTCTTTCTCGTAGAACACTTCTCATCACCACTTTTTTAGTCAGTATGGCGATGTCATAGCGAAAGGTACTCTCGCTAGTTGCATAACGGGTAATTAATAAATATTTTACGACATAAAGCGTAAGACCGTCCAAAACTTATGAGACAGTTTACAACACCACCATTAAAAAGACTCAATTGGAATGAGCTACGAAAGTGCTAGGTAATCCGAGTGGCTATCCTGGTTCACAACAACAAATCTGCCCTATGCACATATTCCCTAGATGTTCTATTTACAGTCGTTTTCTAAATGGTTCTTAACTGCGCTTTTATTTTTGGTACTTCAGTGATTTAAACTATTCGTTTTTATTTTTTAATTATTCCACATAATTGTTTATATCTATCATCTATTGTGCTTTTAAAATAGTTTTATAAATGGTCATTCCACAATGCAATCTTGCTTTGGTAATACCAGTTACTGCTATTTTATTATCGTCTTCTACCAATATTTACAAAATTAATTACTTTATTCTGCTCCTATCCCTCTTATCTGTGTATTTGAACAAATAATTGATTTACACTATTAAACTATTTTTCTATTGTTGCTTCTTTTTTGTTTCTTTACTATCAAATTGAAGGAATTAATAATACAACATACAAAAAGCAGTTAGGGGTAAAAGCAGAATATATATATATATATATAAGACCAGAAGAGAAGAATATAGCAGGATGACTAAGAAAGGCATGGACAGAAGAGATGGGATGAGAAAAGTATTGCAGCAGAATATAATTTAGTAAGACAAAAAACGCAAGACAGAACAGATTTGAAGAAGTAGTACCAAAAACAACAACCAAGTGAGGGGTAACAACCTACTGACTCCGAACTTTACATTGTATGGTAGAAAGGTTCAGAATTATGCATGCATGTATATATGTATGAGTCTCATCTCTTGCTTCTTTTGCTATTTCTTTAATAATTCTAAATATATAAAGTTCTTCTAATTCTTATTTGCGCTTTTCCATGTTACATTTTCCTTTTGACCTGCATCATTTCTCAAATAAAGAATTCTTCGTTTTTTATTGTTACAAGATGTTTGGTATATATAGTGCCTTTTCGCTCAATTTTTTCTCTTTTATCTTTCTATTCACTGCTGAAAGTTATATCTTTTACTTTTAATGTCTTTAATTCTTGGTTTGTATCAGATTCCTCTTTCTGTTTTTCAGCCGCCGTTCTTTATTTATTTCTTTGCCTTTATTGTTTTTCATTTTAATTATTCCATCTCCATTCTATTATGTTTATTCTTAATGTTGTATGTTTTTGTTTGCTTCTTTTTTATTATTTCATTTATTTGTACGATTCTTAAAATTTCTCGTTTGTTTTATAAGATTGTTAAATCATAATTTGTCTTTTTACACTAATTTTCAGTGCTTTTAATTTTCTCGTACGAAATTATCATTGCAGTTTTTACGTTATGAAGTTACCAGAATCCATGTCGCCATTCCTAGATTTCGCATACTCTTTTATTGCATTATTTTCTATTTGTAGCTTTTTAATTTCTTTGTATAATTTGATTTATTTTCTGTATTTTAAAACGTTTTTTTTTAATATTTTTTCCTATACTAATTTCTTTGCTATAGTTTTATTGGGCCATTACTACTTTCCGAACTGCACTTTAATCTACTGTTTCTCTGTCAAAAAATCACAATAAATTGTCGCCTCTGCGTTTGTACACTTTTATTCTTGTACTATCAAGACCTAACCACTTTGTAAAATTTAGTTAGAAACAATAAATGTTTAAAATTTTGATATTAAGCTTGAGTAACATATTGAATAATCACAACGTGTATGTACATCTAATGTTCAATACGTAGCATCTATCTCCGGATGCAGATGGGCATGCACTGAACAAATTTTTCTTCCAAATAATTAGATTGAGTACAAGAAAATATGCCTTTAAGAAGAACAGTCGCGCCAAATAGGTATTTTTATTCCAAATAATATGGGTGACACCTGAAGACGTAAATATGTAATATATTTAGTGCAATTTGCAAGTCCCGAGATTAATTTTGTCGAATAATTCACTACATGGCCAAACGTATTCAGACATCCACTACTGTAGAATCAAAGACTCATCTGAGAAGACTATCGATCAGTTTTGATATATGCCTGTAAGAATTGCTTTCCATTCCTCCATGAGAGCTGGCTTTAAATTCTTTCTAGGAGTGTTCGATGGGACTGTAAAGATCAATCCAGTTTTTTTAACGCCCACCTGTCTAAATTACGACAGAAGAACAGTTACCCTGTTGATATAGGAAGGTCCTTAAAACTGTTACTAGAGAGTTGAAATCAAGAATATCAAGATACATCTCAGCATTCATCCTTTCCAACTAAAGGAACTAGCTTGAAGCACAAAAAAGAACCTCAAACTATGATTTCTCCGCCACCAAACTTACTGTTGGTACAATAAACTCGGATAAGAAGCGTTCTGTTGGTATCCGCCAAACCCGGACGCGTCCATCGGATTCACACTCTATAGAACTTATTTATGTTGTTCCACAGTCTAATGGCGGTAAGCTTTGCACCATTGTAATTGATGTTTTCCATTAAGTAACTGTGTTTATGTTTGACTTGTGTACAATCGTTGTTTTTAAGCTTCTGCCGAACAATCTTAGTGCTAGCGATGACGCCAGGAGCGCTTTGAAAATCAGAAACGATGATTGCAATTGAGGCGTCCGCTTCTTCATCACGACCCTCTTCAGAGTTTGACGGCTAAGATCGCTAAGTTTATATATGCTGTTTCCCATCCCAGACTACTCAATTTTATAATGACATCAGGAACCAATTTGCCGCAATTTACTCATTGTCTAACGCACGTATGTATGATGTACGTATGCTCCTTCCTGCACTATTATCTTGTTCTATGACATTTTAAAGGGGGTACAAATAAGTCTCCGCCGTTTGACAAAACATGGCCCCACAGGTAAATTATGTTTGAAATTGTCAAATGTAAAACGTCATATCGTAAGGTTGGACATCTGGCAACACCATAACCTTAAAATATTAGCGATTTTGAATCAGCATCACATAATCTTTTTCGTGCGAAAATGCAGAGTTTTGACCCGAATAAGCGTCATTTGCGGGAACTTTTGATTTACTTCTTTAATTTGAAGAACTCTGCAGCTGAGACGCATCGATTGCTTGTAGAAGCATATGGTGAGGCTGCTTTAAGTGGGAGAAGTTGTCGTGGGTGGTTTCACAAGTTTAAGGACAAAGACCGTAGCGGAAGGTCGAAAGTGTACGAAGACGCGGTATTGGAAGCATTATTGGAGGAATATTCCTGCCAAACGCAAGAAGAACTTGCACTCACATTAGGAGTGACTTAACAAGCAATTTCACATTGTTTAAAATCATTGGGGATGATTCAAAAGCAAGGAAATTGGGTTTCCATATGAACTGAAACCGAAAATCGTTGAACGCCGATTTTGCACATGTGAAATGCTGCTTGTCAAGCATAAACGAAAGGGTTATTTGCATCATATAGTCACTGGTGATGAAAAATTGATCCACTACGATAACCCAAAGAAGAGGAAATCATGGGGACCACGTGGCCATGCTTCAATATCGACAGACAAGCCGAATATTCATGAAAAAAAAAACTCATGTTGTGTATTTGGTGCGATCAGCTTGGTGTCGTGTATTATGAATTGCTCAAACCGAACGAAACCATTACTGGGGCTTTCTACCGGACACAATTGACGAGATTGAGCCGAGCACTAAGGAAAAACGCGCGCACTACTACTCCAAACACGAAAAATTATTCTCCTGCATGATAATACTCGTCCACATGTTGCGGCGCCAGTCAAAACATACTTGGAAACATTTAATTGGGAAGTCCTACCACCTGCCTTATTCACCAAACATTGTCCCTCCCGATTATCACTTGTTCCGATCGATGACACATGGCCTGCCTGAACAGCACTTCACATCACATGAAGATACCAAAAATTGGGTCAATTCGCGGATAGCCTCAAAAGATAAAGCGTTCTTCCGACGCGGTATCCGTATGCTGCCAGAAAGATGGGAAAAAATAGTGACTAGTGATGGACAATACTTTGAATAAAACATAAGGTTTCTGTTCTTTCACAATAAATGCCCATTTTTTCATAAAAAACGACGGAGACTTGTACTCCCTTTAGTATCCGTAACAACAGATCCAGTTCTCAAAAGGAATGTCCGGATACTTTTGGCCATACAGTGAATTAAAGTACACTTCGAAGGCGACAGACCCTTAAAGTTTTATATTTTGTCTCTATTTTAAATTAATGTTACCCACAAGCATTTAAAATACGCTCGTGTAGTGCACATCTTGGGATTAACATTACGCCCCCAGCATCCCCAGCGCCTCCCGGATCGCGGCAGGTCGTTTCTCGGTTTCCATTTCCGATCGCCCATTGTTTCGCGCGCCCCTGCGGCTCCGTCCCCGGGCGCCGTTATCATCATCTCTCGCGGCCCGAACAATGGGACAGGGGCAATATTTATCAGCCGGCGATTTTTTATCGGCGCGCAAGTATAAATGAAACATGATCCGTTTTTTGCGCGATCGCCGCGCCACTGCACGCGCGTTTATGGCCGCCATTATCATTTGTACTGGTGTGAGTCCGGCACGTGTCCGCAATGCGATATTAGATTACGAGCGCGGTGCGTTATTTATTTCGCTGCAAGGGAATGCGTGCGGAGGCATTAAGCGCCGCCGATGCCGGCTCCTTCGTGCCGCCTGGAATGCGCATTTTGCCAGGTCATTTCCGGGGTCCCGTCCGGGCCGAAATAGAAATCACCGAGACAGATGACAAGAAAATTAATCAACAAGATTAAACTGCTATTTCTCGTTTCTATTTTTAGTTATCAATGTTTTCTTGAGATTCTGAGAATTCGATACCATCAGCATATATGATAAAATATGTATATCTCGACACCTACCCAAAACTACCTCCAGGCACCTTACGTCACAAGTTCCAGTAATTCACTTTGATATTATGCTTAGATAGCAGCCCTAAGTCTATGGGAGAGACTTTCAATCAGGTGTTGGAGCGCCCGGAGAAATGGTAGAGTGGTCGTAATTTGTAAAGGACCTGTGGGCGGAGCTACGGCTAAGCTAATCTGCGCGACCATTAAAAGCAAAGTTGGCGTTCTTATTTTCTTTTTCGATGCTATTATTGATTCTTAAAAATGTTGCTAAATGCACACATTCTACAGTCAATGTTTTATCTAAATCAGAAACACGCTTTTTCAATAGCTGATTTACCCCCTGTTGTATTATGTTAATTTCCATTTGAATATTTTCCCAAAATAATCCAAAATTCTTATGTATTTCTGTATAAATTGTATTTTTTCGTACTATTACAAAAGTATATCGTCCAAAAAATTCCTTATTGCCCTCTTTGTTTTCACCAAAAGAAACTTTTGTGTTCCTCTTTATTGTAATGTCTGTTTTATAGACGCCAGTTTTACGCATCATTTTTGTTCTGCTTTCTAGTCTTCAAAACTGATCTTCTTTTTAAAAAGTGTTTATAAACTGACCTTTGTTGTGTGGGTACGTTCTTCTCGAAGCATTTCACTTACTTCTCAAGACTCTACAAACATGTCATCAATAGCAGTGCAAAACTCTCAAGTTTTTTCAATATAACATTTGCTTTACATTGTGCGTCCCGAGTCTGATCACTATCATAGGTAATATATATCACAACATTAAAAACGTTCTCGTACAATTTTTAAAATGCTTGACTGGCGTCAGCATGGACACTTCATCGGATTGTTGATAAAGTTTTTAAAGATAAAGAGTCCTTTTTAGAGCGAGACTGCAAAATATCCCATATTTTGGTCGAAAAACTAAAAAGGTTACAGATTTGTTGTTCTAAAGAAAAAACTGCAACAGAGCATTCTGATAAAGTGGAGGCCCAATGTACTAACTCCTCCAGTCAAGCCAATCGATCCTTTGAATGAACTTGAGGATCTCCGTCAGAGGGGTAGCGCTGATGCTAGCCTTGCTAGGTCTCTCCAAACATGGATCCTCTAATTGGAGCAAACGCGGGACATTTGCAAAGAACGTGTTCTACCGTCTCGTCCTCTAAATTACAGCCTTAAAAGGATGGGACCGCTATGAGGCCCATTCTGTAGATATAGTTTTCAGTTTGCAGTGTCCTAATAATATTTCTATTGCGCAATTTGCCCCTGGGCAACTATTTGAAAAAATTAACCATCTTTAACGTTGGATTTTGAATAGCCAATCTTACATATTGGCATATCTTCATATTGACCCATCTACTACTATCGATTGTGGGTTTCTTGATTTATTAGTGTGCCGAGTACGGCTGATGATAGTGGAGGTACTGGCTGAGAACTACAGAAAAACGAGTTCCAGGACATTATTTGTGGCGATTTGATCAACTTTGCGGCTGTTCAATTCCAGTAATGCGGCTCTGCTGTCGTTAGCAATTCTGATTGTTTTGTTCTTAATGCTCCTTTTAAGGATTATATTTACACCTTGCGTTATGGTCAATACTTCCGCTTGAAAAATTGTGATTTGTTTGCCTAATGCTATACTTCTTTGGAGGTTTAGATAATCTGAAGAGATACCTGATTCCGTACTCTTACTCGTTTAGAATGGTTATATACTGTTTGTCTAGAATGTATCGGAAATAATTTTTTTAATTAACTAAAAGGGCTAGAAGGACCTAGTGCGACCCGGCCTAGTTGCTTCCGAGTCTTGAAAGAGTGAGGATCACGTTTTCCGTAAATTATGTTTTGGTGACGCGACACAGACTCGATATGCAGCGTACGTTAGAGCAACGTTATGCGGTGAAGTTTTGTGTCAAACTCAAAAAAGCCTACAGAGAGGAAGCCAAGTCAAAAGCGAGAATTTTTAAATGGCACAAGATGTTTCACGAGGAACGTAAAGGACGTCCGTTAATGTGCCGTAGTAATAAAAATTTGGTAAAAGTGAAACAATTTTTTGATTTTGATAGCCGTTTCAGTGTTTGATTGATAGCATAAGAGTTGATTTTGTCACCGTAGTGCCCAGTCACACGTCGCTGCTCATTAGGAAATTTTCGGCCAAGCACAACGTCACAACGTTACCCCAGCCTCCATACAGCTCGGACTTTTGTTCTGAAAACTCAAGTCCAGCCTGAAAGGAACCCGTTTTGGGTCGGTGTAGAAGGTCCAAACTGCTGTCACCAAGTCCATAAACAGCATTTCAGTTTATACTGTGTAAATGTACCATGAAACTATTTTGAAGAATTTAAAAGAAATAAACTATTACCTGCAATACCGTTGTCTTTATTGAATTATACCCGATAGTTTTCGGAACAACATTTTTTGATTCGGTTGCCGCTTCAGCATTCAGAAAGATTCTGAAAAGCTTGCTAAATTTATAGGTGGGTAAAAAAGAATCCATCTTTGCTTCCAAAAAGAAAATTCTTAGAATCTGATGGTGTCTTTCCCCTATTTTTTTGTCGTTCGAAAATCTTTTTTTCTGCAGACTTAGAGCTAACCTTCTCTACAGAGACATCTAGTAGAGGAAAACTCAACCATGTTTCTACAGTTGCCGTTGGGGTGGAACGCGTTGCTTCCGCGATACGCATACACACCAGTCTTCGATCGTGTGAGGCCTTGGTTATTGCAGTAACTTGTCTGGATCTAAGCCACCAGATCAATGCGCCATAACATAGCATAGATCTAATTATGACAGTGTACAGCCATAGGACAGCCTTTGGTAAAGTATCCCAAAGTTTGCTCATAGCACGGTAGCATTGCCAAAATGTTATGCACGCTTTTTTGGTTTTAACCAATTTAGTTTTTTGTCAAGCATAACTTCTAGATACTTGACTTCATTTGAAAAGGTAAGAGATGTTTGGAAAAATCTAAGTACCCTATAGACTTTGACCTTCCTTTTTTTCATAAATAGTATCATTTTTGTCTTGGAGGAGTTTATCAATATTAAACGTTCTATACACCACTCCTTGGTGATTCTAAATGCTGTTTGTATCAAGTTGCAAAGGACTTGTTTGTACTTGCCGATAAGCAAGATAGTTATGTCATCGACGTAACCTACTGTGTAGAATCCTTCACTATTGAGTCGCTCAAGAAGGCTGTCTAGTGCTAGATTCTATAGTAGGGGTAACAATACGCCTCTACGGGGCAGCCTCTAGATACTGTGCCTCTAATGGTCTTATCTCCTACTTATCTCTAATTTGTACAGCTTTGTGATATAGAAGCATACAGAACATTACTACTCTTTGCAACTGCAAAGCTAACTAGTTGTAAAAAGTGGCCCGCATAAGGAATGTAAGTACTTCTTTTACCTGAAGACCTTTGTAACATTCAGATATGTTGCTGCCATTGTGGTAGCTCTGTACTCTACAGTTATTTAAATCAAAACACACAAAACCTACGGTCAACATATCTCCACCTTTAGAGTCACAATTAGAAATAAACGTCAAAAATCTTGTGGGTAGCATATACCCTACCACAAAAGCTAGTTGGTCTGTGTAATTAATATTTTACTTGGTATTTACAATCTCTCCTTTAACTTTGCCCACTAACTGTATAATAAATTCATTGACAGTTGTATTTTTTCTTTATTTCCAAATTTTCTTACATGTTTGATCATAAAAGGATTGACTTTTGAAATCACTTCTACACATCCAAAAATGTTACCATTTCGGATAAAGCTCAATGTTTCACTATTACCATGGATTTTGGTTCACAAAAAGCTAGAATTTTCACAATTTTAACAATTTTTAAGAGAACTTTCTGTCAATACAAAGTTTTTTCCATGTACTATTCTGCTATTTTACGATCCGCTCTTTGTGAAACTCGATTTCTACTAATACATTTTAAAATGTACTCTGTGTGTTCAGAGCTTTTGTCATGATCGTGTATTATATGGTTATTTTTCATCAAACCACTTAGTTACTAGAACCGTTGTTCCTCCACGGATGAATTCCTAAAACTGTGATGCAATCCACGAATCGATCCATTTTTTGATTTAAGAAATCTACCAATTTGTCAAGCGTTTCACAAAGATCTTCATCTAATAATGCCTCCAATTCTGCATCTTCAAACTTCCGTATCAAAATTACAACTTTTGAATAGTCGAAACTAATCCTCACAAGTTGAAATCGATAAGACATATTCACCATAAGTTTCGAACGGCAAACCAAGACTTTCAACTGCCCATTTCTTCAAAACTATCCGCCATCCGAACTATAAATCGTAGAAGGAGACTGGTCTTGCGCTTCACTACTTTTGAATCAATGAAATGCAGTAAAATAGAAAGAGTCCGAGTAACTGATAATATGGAATAGTATGATGAAAAGAGAGTTATGACGTTGCTGGAACAAACAGAAAAAGGCGATGAGTCATTTGTGTAGTGCTGTGAGTGCAATCGTACGCAATTGTAGACAAAACGGAAAACCATGAGAGCAGACAGTCAGGGACAGTAATAAACGGCGGAAGCAATGGCTGCTTTAGATATTTATACAAAGTTAGTAGCCGTGGCGGAATAACATAGCACCAAGTATGTCGCCAAATGTCGGATTTTAAAGGCAACAAGGAGTGCGCTGAGAAACAATTACACTTTAAGGGTTTGGTCATATCATACCGGACGAATTAGGGGTTTTCTCAATTCTCTAGGAATCTAAGCAGCTTTGACCGGATTTGTTTATTTAAAAATAAATGGCGATTGTTCTTTGGCATCAGAAAATCATTTTATTGGTGGATTGACTGTCAAGAAACCGAAAAATAACCTCAAATTGCCGACCAGGATTTCCTTCTTGTCTTTTCGCTATTTTAAAAAGAAGAAAGTTAATTTCTTGCAATAACTCGGATCTGTTTGTAGATAAATCTAAACTAAATGGAAGTTATTGAATTTCTTATTCTTCACAATTTATATATGACCGTTGACAACCTATCTATTGGAAAAGATAAAATTAGTGTCGTGAAAAACATTTTTTTTAATTTTCCGTTTTATATAATATTAGTAGAAAGAACTTACAGAGTAAAGTTTGTCTGACCGATAATTTTAAAATAAGCTCTTCTAGGCCTTCTTTGCATTCTCAAAACATTTGATTCGGTTCGCTTGCAAATCAAAACACGCGTAGTGGCGACTATTTAAAAACTAAGCAATGTTTTGGTACACTACACTGAAATATTTATTTTATGTACCAAAAATCTAAGAAAAACCACGATATATTATTACAAATTATAATAATAATGACGTAGGTTACAATTATATGGAAGGTGTCGCCAGAGTGGTCTAAGCAGTTGAGGCGTAAACTGCGATGCGAACGGACCCGGGTTTCACTCCCGGAGCTCTATGATGCCTGGCGGGTGGCCTAATGAATCACTAGAAATAATTGGGTACCTGCGTTTACTCGAACAAGGGCTAATAATGGCGGTCGTCTAAGGCGCGGTGCTTGCCAAATCGCCCCGCATCAGAGATGGTGCGCGACGGCCGGGCAGTGAAGTCGGACATATCAGAGTCTTAACCTCTCAGTTCGCAGACCGTGCTCCCAAGCGAGGCGTTAGAGCCTTACCATTATTTTATATTGTGGAAGGTATAATTTAAATGGTCCAATTTCACTACATTCTGATAAATTTTTTTAATAAAGAACAAGTTATTCAAGCTTTGATTAACGGTTAGAATATGTATAATTCTACACCTAGTTGTTTGTAGAACCGTTCAATGTTTGATGCATCATAATACGTTGTTTTAAGTAATATTTGTCTTATCTCCCTAACTTTCTTTCTAAACTTGTAATTCTATCTCCTCCTAGACGCTTCAACCGATTCACAACTATATTTGCTAATTCGGCACAAAAAATCAGCCTTCTAACTTTAACCGTTTTTGAATTTTTTAAATATTTTGATTACAAGGGAAATTCCTCCCAATGTTTCTATTGTTTGTAGGGTTAAATGTACTCAAAGCATGTGGAATGTTCTACACGACTGCCTGGCGTCTAGATCAGGCTTCGTCGACGAAGCCTGCGGGGTTCTCTTGTAGTTAATATATATGCGTTAGTAAAATTGGATTATCTATTTTATATATAACTATAGCGTTAAATGTTTTGTTATAAATAGTATTCTACATTTTCGAACAATAAATTCTAAAATTAATCAGTAGCACTAATGGACAAAAATCAGAATATTTCCAAATAGCTGAAGGGTTACGCAAGGAAACGATCAAAGTCCTTCACTATTAGTCACATGCATAAACTATAGCTACAAAAACTGCAAAAACGTGTCAAGAAAGCTGCTTTTCTAACAGGACAATTTAATATAAACTTTGTACTTACACAAGATATGGTGTAGGTGGACGACATGCTGGTAACCTCAAGAAGAACCATCTGAAACAAAAATAAATGACACAAATATAGAAAAAGGCAAAATCGTATACATATCAAGGTAAAGTGTAAGTAAATGTAAACATAAACAGAAACACTTTAGAGCAAGTAGATACTTATGGATATTAAAGAACTTTAATCACTAAAGATGAAAGAATAGATAGAGAAATAATAAATAGGAATGTCATGACTAACAAATTTCGCTACCAAGTTAACAAGCCACTAATAAGAAAAAAACTAAGTGCAAAAACAAAATACTCTTACGTAAAACCATTTATACTCCCACATTATATGCAGGAGAATCATAGGCAACAACAAATAAACACAGATCCACATTAACGGCAACTGAAATGAGATACCTCGGAAGGGTTGTAGAGAAGACAAGAAGAGATTCAAAAAGAAACTTAAGACCATCCACAACGAGACACTAGAGAGGAAACAACTATAATATAGATATTTAAAGGAGGTTTTAAAATGAAATGCGAAGGTCAAAAACCAAGAGGAAGACCTCGAGTAGGGTGGAAGAAGAATATCAAAGACATCGTTAGAAAAACAAACAAAAAACCTCTTAACATCAAAAATAAATTACCAACTATCATTTAGTTTTTAGAGTTGTTGATATTATGGAGTGAGGGTATCCGTAGATAACAAATGGAAAGCAAAATAATAAGCTACATATATGTAAATGGAAGAACAATGGCAATAAGCTTCAAAATGAACAGAGGCCATTTGAATATCATAAACATGTACGTTCTAGAAGATAGAAAAAATATATGAAAAAGTTTTACGATGAACTATAAGAAACTTAGTAAAAATAACAGAACAGAAATTGGTTAATAATCGTAGAATACCAAATAAATGACGAGGGAACTGAAACAATTTACAACATTTTGATTTCAAGGGAAAAAGTATATAAATATACATAAAGGGTAAGCGATAAAAGGCCTATTGTTCATTATATAATTGGAAGTTACAAAATGAAAAGCTTACAAATGTCTACAATTACATTATAACAAGATGAAGAAAACTAAAATCAAAAACCTTAACACCAGTCCAAGGACCATTTAAAGTATATTTACTTCAGTAGAAAGTATCAAAAATGTATGCAAAAACAGAATAAACAAACAATTAGCAAGAATACTAATAAGTAACGACATCATTGAAGATTGCAACAATATACGAAGGAACAAAAAGGAACTGTAATGAGGAAAGAAAAAGGAAATATAAAATAAATACATGTAACAAAAAAAATTTATAGCGAATATAGAACATAATCTATATAAAAGCTGTACACTAGCATATAAAATCAAATTATCGAAATCAAACAGAGTAAAAAAGGAACAGTAAAAACACTAAAAAGCTATGGTACAAAAAATGAAAAGTCAAAAGTTACAAAACAGTCTGTAACGACAGCAGTGACCTTTCTAAACTTGATAAGATTACAACGGATGAATTACAAAACATATTATAAAACAGAAAGAATTAGATGAGATAAATAGAACTCGAACACTCTCTATCATCTTTCGTGTTAACAAAGATCCAAAATTTTAAATATTTGGATAACGGCAGGAGCTTATCTCTATTTTCAAAAAAGGGCGACGGAAGTGACTACCAAAACTCATAGAAGTATAGTCTGCTGATAAAAATATATCTTTATGTAATAATATCTTTATAGTGAAGAGACTGATAGAAAATTTGTAAGGGCATTTTACCTTGTTGAACGAAATAAGCTCTGCACGATAATGACAAATAATGAGTGCCCACCGCATCTTACAAAAGCTACTAAAAGCTTGTATCACGAGACAGAATTAGTAATAAATAAAAATACAAGACCACAAAACAAATACAAATTAACGCATTGATTATATTCTCAAGATACACAATGTCAGGCTACTGATAGAACATTGAACATCTGAAAAACACAAAGATCAAGTTTTATAAGGCTATGGCTACACCAGCACTAATATATGGAAGCTAAACACTAAAAAAGCGATACCAAAATACAGGCAGCACAAGTGAAAAGCTACCCAAAGAAAAATTTAATAAGAAATAAAAAACGAAATAATAGAAAATTTCAAAAAATAAATACGGTATGTCAATAGAATGGAAAACGAGAGAGTACCTAAAAAATTCTCGACTACAACTCCAAAGCAAAAACGATGTAAACAAAGCTTGTAAAAGTGGAACAAGTAGATGCCTAATTTGTGTAGTAGAGAGGAAGAAGATAGTGATTAGAAAGCAGAAAAACATTCCAGTGTCGCCAAAGAAGGAGCTCGGTGTTATCAAGAGCATATTCTGTTGTTTATAAATTATAGTTTTTACAAGGTCAAGGAAAAGGGTTTTAAAAAAAAGATAATGGCAGTCACAATTTTTATGCAATGTTCGTTATACTTTTACATAGTCTATAGAAATGCCTGAGCTTTTCAAGTTAATAAAAATAGTTTTGATGTTATGATTTTCATTTTATTGTTGGAAACTGCCGTATAATCATCGTAAAGCGCCAACTGTCAACTTTACAACGCACTGCAAATGATGCCTATAGCACCAACATAACCTAAAAATCAATGAGCCGCGACAAGCAACATTTGCAACACTGCCTACTTTTGGGTTTCAATTGGTAAAGGCTGAAATCGTGCGATTTTAAAATAAGGCATTGTTTTCTACTGTACCTACAATAAGTAACTGCAATAGTAGAGTTGTAGAAATATTGTACATGGCCATGTATTTACTGGAATGTTGTATACATCTAAATACATTGGAGTACAGTTTCTTCTTTATAACAAGTACTTGAAAATCAAACATGCACTTGCCCAAATATGTTTTAATTTGAAAGATAACTTAGTTTTTTAACCATTAGAATCCGAAAACCACATATAATTTACTCTATCATAATTAATTAAGCAAACAAACATTGCCATACAGCTAATGCATTAAAATATCCAGCCAGTCCTAATATAATAAAAACAGTTTAGGTGGCCATGCTTTAACCTAGCAGCCGATGAGAGTAGACTGTAATGCGCATGCCTGGATGAGGACAACTGTACTGGCCGGGTAAGTTGGGAGTTAGACGTCGATAAATGAACACATGTAGTAAATGTTCGTTGCATTTGCAGCGACTAGCGAATGAGCTCGGAATTCCAAATTTTTTGTATTATATTGCTTTATACTTTTCGTTCAAAACAATTGTACAAAATAGACTTCTCGCTGTAAGTTTTAAAAAATTTTCTTGGTATGCCTGAGCAGCAAAAAAAAATTCGTGTCTCTTTTGTGCCCACCCAACTTATCAGAAACTTATCTGTTAGGTATTATGAAGATGACAACTGTGAATAGGTTGAAGCTTTTCAAGAGCTGCTGAGCAGTAGTGGATGGACTTCTTCTTCATTAATGCTTTTGTATGTTAAAGATGTGCAAGAGCAGTAAACAGCCTACCACCTCATAAGTCTGGTCTGTTATTTGTTTCTTGAATATCTTGAAAGTCTGCTACTTTGCGTTGCTCGATAATTTCAAAACATTCTAACCGCTGTGAATGATCAGGGACTATATGAAATTTAAAAAAATGGACTCTACCGCTTCTAGGAGACACCACAGTTGTGTCACTCAGAAACTTCTACCTTGACGTTTCATGGTATTCTAATTTAAGGTTAATTGTGAGATGGCAAATCACACTCAAAACAATATACATAAATTATCAGAGTTGTTTTAAATGATTTTAATGCTGAATTTCTGTAAATTATACTTCTTGGAAATTTCTCGTGTCGTTAGCCGAATATTTTATTGTCGTTAACTTTGAATGTGGTGTACCTTTGCATCAAAATGTTTAGAATAATTTAGCAAATCAATTTACATGGGGTCTGATAGGTTGAGTAAGCCTAATCCAAAGAAATTATTTCTCTAGCGGTATCCCAAACTCTAGAAGCTTCTGATTCGTTCTAGAACCGCGCGTTCGAATATAAGCCGAATCAGATGGACATGAGTAATCATTCAACGGGCACCTTGACGGTTGCGTTAGTAGTATTATAATTTAGATTTATAGCGCAGCATTGCAGCCCTTGTGAATAAAGTTTAGTTTTGAATTAAATAAATCGTCGTTCAATTCACATTACATTTATCATAAAGGTAAAGACGGTTGACATTTGTTAAAAAAAACAATGGAGCAACATTCACAAAACATTTCAAATAGCGTCTTAAACGGCAAGATGCTGCGACCAAGAAAATATCAAAACTAGACACCTTTTTCTCACTAAGTGTACAGCAATCATATCAAATGTGCAGCTGTAAGGAGCTTTGAGCTCACAGAGCTCTGAAAATACCCTCAAAGAAGTAGAACGAATTATATCACCCGATAACTGGCGAAAACCGTGAACTTTGTGAGTTAGTGACTTACGACACTATTCAACAAAATGATAACTCGGCCTTTAAAAAAATCTAAAAGGCGGTATGCCATTTAAAAAAGATTTTACGCCAATTGTTTAATGAAAGAGAACACATCAGCGAAATTGGTTGGATTACTCATAGTATTTTATGCTCCATACGAACTCTATGAAGGTTGACGTTCCTAGCACTTAAGGAATTTGATGATTAAAAAAAAGTCAATAAACGATCATAACAACAATTCTGGCCCCAGAGTGTGCCTTTTAAAGTCGAGTATCACAAAACGTTAAGTGTAAAATAGCAAAAGAGTACTGGGAAGAGGTTTTGTATTGTCAAAAAGGTGGTCACTTTCTTGGCTGTGTAGAACTGATTTTTTTGTGACCGAACATTAAAGTCTGGAACTAAAGGAAAGGTTGTTCCTTTATACAAGTACAACTGTTAATTTCATTATGTAGTTCACAGACCAATTTAAGGCAGAGATTGTCCAAGAGGCTGTAAATACCAAGCATTATCCCCTAATTGTGGGCTCGAAGGCAAATGTGTCTATACACACAAACCAATTTGTGATGCGCTATGTGTTACCTACGGTAAGTCCTGTTGATTGATTTTTGACGTTTGTTCCTGAGCGTAAATCTAAATGACTATAGACAACAGAGCTCTAAATTAACAGAAATCCTGTCTACAACTTTCTTCCAACCACTCCCCAATAATAGTAACAACAAACACTCAAGTATTACTCAAAGAAAGCCCTCCAAGTTTTGATAACAGATTTACAAATTGGAATTATTACAGAGAAATAATTGAGTTAACACTTGAGGTACCTCTGAAATCCAACAATCCTGCAAGCAGCTTGGTAGTCAACACCACAGGAAAGTCTAGTAAAAAATAATACAACCTATCCACTCAAGGGCGAAACAAAATACCGGAGAAACGGCGACAACGCAGAAGATGGCAAATTACTGAACATCCTGAAGACAAAGAAAGCTAAATAAACTACCAGCTGAGCTCAAAAGCACCTCTGCAGTACAAAAACAAATTGGTACAAAACTAGGCACTTGACGCCTACCAAAGCCGCTGAGTACTCACTCTGGAGAGCAACAAATACCACCTATTCGACTCGAAACCAACACTTGGCCTAGAAAGGACTATAATAAAGCTTGTGTCTTTTCAAGACTCTTATAATGAAGGTTTTTAGTCCACAGAAGTAGAGCAAGAAATTTACCTTGAAGGACCATTTTAACTACATCCACCGATCAAGCACTTTAAAACAAATAAAGTCAAGGCCACAATCCTGACTAACTTAAATCCACAGAAATCTCCAAAATGATTTTAGTATATTATCCAACTATTTAACACGGTGCCACGATTATGGTGGAAAGTCGCCACAATTATTTTCACCCATAAACTTGGCAAGCCTAAAGAAGAACTGTTGTCGTACAGACCAATCAGCCTGCTACCAAACCGATCGAAATTTTTTGAAAAGCTACTACTTCAGAAACTAACACTGATAATTATGGAAAGTAATATTATGCCTTATCATCAGTTCTATAATAAAGCAAGTCCATAGAATAGCAGGAAGAATTACGCTGCCAGTTTACTATGAAATACTGAAGCCATATCTCACCAACAGGCATTTTACAGTTAGGTACCAAGCCACTCACATATAGATCTTTTCTATCAAATCTGGTGTCCCTCGAGAAAGTATGTTGGGACCGCTGTTGTACCTTATATATACTGCCTCATCAAGTACCACAGTCGTCAGATTCGTCGACAATACTGCGATATTATTATCACATGTCGACCAAAATGTGGGATCCGAGAAACCACAGAGCCATTAATAACCAGAAGAGGAACTTGTCTATTCCTCAATGACAAATAAATACCACAGAACGAAACTTGGAAATTCACGTGTATAGGCGCCTAACACGGAGGAAGCACATTTTCTCAAAACGTCTAAAATTTCAGAAAATGAATTCGGCTAATATAGTCATATGGGACACAACTATGGGAAACGGCTAGTAAATCAAATATCAATATTATAAAACGGTTTCAATCAAAAGCACTTCGTTGTTTAGTAAAGGGTTTGTCCCGAATAAAGTAATTCATCAGGATTTAGGATTACCAACACTTAAAGAAATACACAAGTCTAATATTATTAATTCTTACTCAAACTCATTAGTGAAAAACCTGGACTTGGACGGGGAAGAGCCCAGGTTCAAAAGGTTCAAGTCACTTGAGTTACTAATACCATTCGCATGAAGTGAAGAGTCAAAGATCTTGTCAATTTTTAAATGTTAATTTTAGAAAATATTCGTTGAAATGTTTTCACCATGTTTTATGCTATGTAATTTGTCAAAAAAAATATTAAATAGTAAGTTACAAATAAATTCTTAGAAAGGAGCTACCAAGACGATAGCAGCACGTCTGGGTATGGCTAGAATAAAAGAAGTAAATCTTCTGACCATATACATCTTTTGCTCGGACCATTCATTACAACTATTTGGCTCTGCAGCTGCGGAGAGGAGCAAGTATTTGTTGATTTTTTACAGAACAACAAATTTATAAACTTTTTAGTTCTTTGATCTTGCTATCACCTCCTTATCTTTAAAAACTCTGTCGAGAACCTAATGGAGTGACCATATTAATCCCAGTCAGTATCATATAAATCGTACCAAGAGGTTCTTGATCTGCGATAGAGTTCAGATTAAGGACGCACAGTTTGAATCAAATATGATATTAAAAAAACTTAAAGTGTCTTGAAATGGCAGAAGTGAAAGACTTCAAAGAGAAAGTATAGGCACTATTGCTCTATACATTACTTTAGAAACTTTTATAGACGTTTTTTGAGACGAAGATAAGTTTTCAGGGCTAGAAAACGTGTAGAACTAACGAAGAAGCCAAAGTTGCTTTTGGTGAAAAGAAAGGTAGAAATGGCGAGCTTTCTAGACGACAGTTTTTCGTAAAAGAAGCATATTATGCTACAATTGATTCTCTGGAGCTCAACTTAGTACGAAGAAGAACAATTTATACAGAAATATATAAGGATTTTAAATTTCTGAAGGGCATATCAGCTATTGGAAAAGTATACTTCTAATTTAGATAAAACGTTCTTCTTGAAATGCATGAGTTTAATTGCATTTTAAGAATTAATAAAAGTATTAAAAAGAAGATAAGAATAACAAACCAAAAACACAATTAGAACTTCAAAACTCTTAGCATTATTGAAGTTACAAAAAAGTTAAAAATACCACTTTGTAGTTTCAACAAGATGGTGCTACCGCCCATATAACTGAAAAATGTATGAAACTCTTAAGAATAATATTATGATAAACTCATTTATGACTCTTCTTCCTCTAGAGGAAAAACAAATCTACGAACACAAATAGATGGCAAATGCCAAATTCAAAAAATATTGTTATTTCAGGCTGTAAATTGTTAAAAGTCGTTTGTCATATTTCTACCACTTTATAGAGTTTAAAACTGAACTGTAAAAAACAAAATTTTAATTTCGCAAGCTTCATTATACATCTGAAATATGCATATTCATTTTTTCCCAAACCACGGCGTCTCTTGCAAAAACTTTGCGGCGCAGCCCTCAAAGACGCGGTCTTTTAATATTCCCGAGCAGCCCTTCCGCAGGTGCCATTGCCGCTTACGGACGCGGAAGATCCTCGGCCGCAAGACCGTCCCGAATCCGTCCCGGAATCGATAAAGTGCCCATAATGAGTCTCCGTGCACCTATGCGCGGGGTCATACATCTGGAGACAGAACCAAACCAGACCGAAACATCCCAACATAGCATCGCGGCAAAGCAGCTAATCTATATGCATAGTCCCCCTCCCAGTGACGGCTCTATCTCCGCGGCCACCTAGCGGTGCAGCGCGCCACTACGCCGCGTGGCGCGTTCACCGCTGCCGCTGCTTTTCGAGCGCCAAGCGACCGGACGCGCAAAACCAAAATTTGTGCAACTGCGAGTTTGGTTCAAATTTCCGCTTCTGTTAACTAGAAATAATTTAAATTAATTTCTCTTTTTTATAAAGTTTTCCGCTCTTAAGTTTGGTAGGGAAATAAAAACGATTCCGATATTCTCTTCTTTATTTTTATAAATTTGTCATTAGACTCAAAATTTTTATTTTTATGTACACAAAAATGTAAGAAAAAGAAAATATTTTTTAGTCATTAAAATAAAAAAAAACGACTAAAGTTCGCCCTATAAGTTGAGATGCTTGATGATATTTTTTTATACTTCAAAATGGCGATTAAGCTAAATTTATAAAAATTTGAAATTTACAAACATAACTTCAAGTGATTAAAACATTTTTCAATCTCCTGTTGGTTAAATTAGCCGCAATTGTACTGTTAGTTGATCGAGGTTTAAAATAATGAAAATGGGAGTTGAATAAAAAAAATTGGGCTTTTGAGACGCCGAAATCGCGAAAGTTCAAATCGGCCGCCACGCAAGCGAAGCAGCGCGGCGCCGCTTGTGAAAGAGCCCCACGGCGCGCGCTGCTCGCGCGGACTGTACGATGATTGGATCCGGATTTTGGCCGGGGTTGTACAAAATAGACATCGGGCGCGCGGGCCCGTTAATCTGCGTTGCCGTGGCAACCGGGGATAGCTATCAACAATACCAGCTCCGGGTTACTTCTTACTCTTCTTCCACTCTTTCCTCCCATTCATGCGAATTCGCCGCGCGCGCCGGCGCTATTCCGCCGGCCTATCGCGGCGCCGCGATCTTCGGCTGTTTTGGTAGCCGTCGCGCGGCTGCACGCAAAACTCGGACGTGCTCTGAACTTCGTACTTTTAATGAGCCCGGTTTCAGCGGGGATGATCGAGTGACAGCGGATGCATCTTAAAGCAAATGCGAGAGACCAAAAAATTTTTAAAATAAAAAATTATAACAAATGAGTAGTTGGTGTTTTTTTTTTAATTTATAGACCGCTCTCTTCTTTTTTATTGGATTATGTTAACTTTTATTTCCACTTCTCTCCAACTCGCCTAATGGTGCTAATCATATCTTTTGGTTTTTTTTTCGTTCTATTTTTAACATTAATAGTGTTGTTTGTGCATAAAACCACATTCATTTCAATAGTTCATCAGGATTAATTTACTTTTCAATTTTAATTTTATTTTCTGTTTATCTCTCTATTCTTATCTTTCGTTAGTAGAATATTCAACATTTGTTTTGGTTTATTTATCTTTTAAACAACATACCGTCTTTTCCAGTAGTAGGATCTTTTGTTTGATGTTATTTTTACTATTAATATTTTTCCCACTGACTTTATGTTAAGTTTAAGTTTCTAGACTATTTTGCCTCCTTCAAGTTTTTCGTTTATTTATCAAAATAATAGACAGCGTCAGTTGAAATGATGTTAACTCGATATTTATTTTTGTTTTCTTGATCCCACTTTCCATACTTTTTCCGTATTAAATCTGCATTTCATCTCTTTTGGTTATCTCAAAATCAAATTTTATCAATTCAACAAATTATCATTTTACCATTTTTTGTCATTTGATTTAACTGGCGGAAAGTTGATCTACCAAAATACCACAGAATGTTCAATTTTGAGTTTTGGTTTGCAGAAGGGTATCAAATCAGGCTTTGGTCGCTATATCTGTTAAGTGTCTCAGTATAGTTCATGGTGAGTTTAAATCACTTGTAGGGACGTTGTAAAATCGTGGAGAAGCTTTTGGTCCAACTTCTCGATTTTTTGTTTGGATTCTACTTATGTTGGGATGCTAACTTCTCTGGTGAATTTGGGTGTCTCCGATCTACCCACAACCATATTCTTCTTCGGCTGGCTTGCATTTGGATCTTCGAAAGCTTATGAAGAGTACCTTGACTAGCTTGTAATTGTAGAGGCCACTGATGATAGGCTTGTAGCGGCTTATGCTGATCTTTTGTTTTCTTTTACCCAATTTTCAATATAGTGCTCCGTCACACTATTCAGTATGGTGTCTCTAGTACTAGATTGAAGAAAAAGTTCTGTTTGTTGATATTTTTCTCCGGCAAAAGAGTATAAGAACTCAAAAATTGATATGGTTTATTTAGAATCGAAGTTGAAGTCAGTAAACAGGAAATGTTAACAAAATAGAATTGTCCCAAGTTGAGTATTCGTTCCCTTTCTACTATCATTCCATTTGTTTTTTTAAAATATTAAGTGCTGTAATCTTCTTGGTCATAACTTATAATCACATGGTCGCATTCTTCGTATTTCAGCACGTTAGACCATTTTAAAGCCTCTTGGTTTCGCCCCAATTCCTTTTTTAAAATTAGCACTTGCTGATAGACTTCTGTTTTTTATTCGTCTGGTCTTTCTGATATAAATGTGTTCTTATTTTACCGTTTACATTTTTCTAAAGTACTAGCATCAGTCTTGATGAGGGCTCATATCCAATTTTTAGTATTTAAAATCGTGGAGGTATCATAGCGTTTGTTTGTGTTGCTAAACATTTGTCGCGTAGTTTTCTATGGTTAGTCCGGCATGGTTTTAGCGACAAGCCCTTTAATATTTATATTTTCTTTATCTTTACTACCATTTTCTGTTTTTTCCTTATGTGCAAAGGGGGATATTGTTTTTCTAACCATTTGAGTCTTCCACTTCCACTTTGCCTTCTTTCGTTGGTCAAATGTTATCTTACTTTTTACTTTCTAAGTTTTTTTAGAATAATTCGTCGTGTCTTTTTCTTAAGGGTTGTTTACAGCTGATGCTATCTACCCTCCCCCAACAATTTTCTTTATTCTTCTTTATTGCTCTAATCTCCTTTTCTCTTCTATGGCCTCGTCTGCCTCATCTCGAAAAGATCTTCCCAGTCTTCCCCATTTTCTTCTACCTGTGGGACTCCACTCCGCTACTTTTGTTATCCATTGATGTGGTGGTGCCTTTTTAATCTGACAGTACCATCAAAAATGCTTTTCTTCTAAGACTTCTCCAACAATTTAAATCCGTAATGGTAATTATACTTTAGTATTTAAATTTTTAATATTTATAAAGGGCTGCCTATTTGATCACTGATTGGTTCCCAATTTGATATTGTTCTTAAACACTTCTCTTTTGCCAAGACTTCAACACCCGCGTTTGCTATTTCTTGCTTTGAGATGTCACTTTGGCTGTGAAGAAATCTATCTCTTATTTCTGTTCCAGCTTCTTCTTCTTTTTTGTTTCAATTATTACAAGTAGGCCAACTTTGATGTTTTGGAATTCCTTTGTTACTTTCTTTAGCATTATTCTACGTTCCTACATGTTATTCTTTTGTTTTTTTCTCCATTCTCTTTGTGTTGTTCTTCTGATTGGGGATTAAGTTAAGCATCATTTGTATCCATTTTAGTTGTGGACTGGTGATCTCTCAGTACTAGGAAAGCCACCCCCTACACAGTTTGCTATTAAAACTGTAGTGAGTAGATTCAGCGCTACGCAAACTCTTTTTTGATAATAATAAAAATTTCATTATTAGTTTTTGGAGTGCATGGTACTGGTACTGATACTCCTATCGCGTATCTTTATTATTTGCGATTTAGCTTAGTTGTGTAATGGAGTTACAGGGAACTCCATTACACAACTAAGCTCTACCAGTTTTTGCTACATTTTCCGCTCTGCACATTTCATTTTTCTGCTTACCTATCGTATGCCTTAAATGTTTATATTTTTTGTCCTAATTTTTACACCAACTTCCTGAATTGTTGTCACAAAATCCTTGCTCACAATCAATGTTTCATTTGAAGAAAGGTTTGACCACAAAAGACGTTATCAATAAAAGAGATTATGATCTTTAAGACAAGCCTCGTTGTAGTCGACTATCAGAGTTGAACAACGAATGAGCCTCCATCAAGCAGTTGTAAACTGGCATCGGTTCTTGGAGTTTCATGCCATCAAACTGTGCTTAACGACTTGCATCAATTTGATTTTGTCCAAAAGAAGCACAACCCAACAAGCAAGTCAATTGCTGAACTAACAAAAAGTTTGAGGAAGTGGAGGACGACGGGGTTCTTCCGCAGCCAGCCTACAGTCTAGACTCCATCCGACCACGCTCCCTTCTCGTGTCGTCACCGATTTAAATCTATATTTTAAGTTGACAAACAAGTTAATTTGTTTTTAGATTAAAATAAATTATAAACAATTATGTATTATCTATTCTTCTCAATAATCTCTTGTCATTTTTACACCAGCTTAAACTTAGACGAGAATCAAAGGTTTTTCACTTATAAACTCTTCTAACAAATAAAATATATGGTAAACAGAAAGAATTAAGTTCGATAAATACAAAAGATAAGGTCAAACAGCCCACCAAAGAGTGGGCAATTGATTCTAGGTGGTCAAAAATGTTTTGTGTGGATAGCTTTGTTCAATCCCTTAATTGCTTAAAGTACACCGTTCAATAATTCGTTTTGCATGACAGTAACAGCTGTATTATCAATAACAGTAACAGCCCTTAAAATCCCACCACTCGGAGAGCATGGCCTTCCTTGAACGCAGCCCATTTTCGAAATTTTTTGCGGTGCTTCCATAATTTTTTAAGTGTTACACCATTAGTTTAAAAATGGACCGTTTTCTTGGCGTTTGCGTAGAAAATCACAGATGGATATACAAACAGACAACTCAATAGATTAACTCATCAAAACGTTGAGTCGAGAAGCATATCTAAGCGGGCGCAAATGGTTTTCTGTGCTTGGACTCTCATTGACAATAACAATTTCCAGAACCGCTTTTGACATACGTGTGCTATTGAGGAGTCCTCCCGTAAACACCCCATTTTTAGTAACGTGTCTCTGCAGCGCTTTCGCCTTTTTTAAATAAAAAGAGAAAATGTGGTAGAAATGGTCCTTATTTGTTTACGCTTTCAAAAGTACGCAGCTAATGCGTTAAAAAACGTAAAACGCAGTTACATTCACAGAAGGGTTAAGAGAAACATCCCCTTTAATATGCGCATTTCTGTTGGGCCATCGTCCCGTTAATAAGCAGAGATAATTGGAATAACTGTGATTCGTATAGATGTGCAACTACATCGTTATTTATTTGAATGTTAGCTGGTTTCGCAATGTTTATGTACATGCACTTAGCCCTTTTAATGTTCATTGGAAAGCGGCCGACTCTCTCAGACTCCCCCACGATTAATTTAATTTATTTTGCATGTGTGTTCCCGAGTAAGGTAGTAAACAGATATTATCTGTGTAGCTCTAGTACTTCAGGGTTTTGCAAATAGTCTATTGTATTCCTCTTCGTAACTTCTTTGTTTTGTTTATGTTGTATTTGAAACGACGTTTCTCCGAAAAATCTTCTACACTTCTACATCTTTTCTGTATCGTGAATCTAACAGGAGATTTACTAGAAAAATTGTCCCATGTGTGTTTAAAACACTTTCTACCAAACTCATGCACTTCTGGATCTGGACACACTCGTTACTCCACGACATCAGATCCTTGTCGTCGGAAAACTTGTCTTTCCAGGTTTAAACCAGGTTTTGTTTCCTATTACGATGCTGTCAACATAGCGAGATGTTTCAATTTCAAACCTAGTAAGCATTTTGTGAGACCAAAAGGCACGCCGTGCTATCTGCTCACCTGTGAAGTCATTGGGATACTCAAACAAAAACATAATTTTCTCACTTGAATTGCTGGTGCAGGAATGTTCAAACGATCTTAAGTTAAGTCACGTCTGTTAAACTCAAGAATCTTCCTGATAGCAACGATGTTCTTTTCAGTAACACATTCACATCTAAAACTCTCGATACAAAGAGGATAATTGTCTTCCAGGATAAATGGAAGTTTATTAATTAACAAATGAATACTAGGGGAACTTTATTAGGTAAATCCAATAAATGTGAAAGAACTATAAAATTTGTATTTAGTATTTAGATAAGTGTCTTCATTATTTATACCAAAATAGTTATGTTTTATTAGCTAGCAATATTTTTGGGGCTTCAAAAAGCTGTGACCGCAATTTCTCCAGATGAGTCAGTAATCATCTAATGATATGCACTTTCAATTTTGGTGTATAGCGGTAAGTTAACGTCCCATCTGTTGTCATAGAATTTTGCTCAAAACAAAGTAAATTTCTCTTGAATAATCTCAAACCTTCTTTGTTGTGAGTTAAACAAGCACGAGGCCCATTCTTCACAAAAGTTGTCATATCCGACTTGTAAAATACTAATTACTCATTCCTCAATATCGCCCACTGCCAGTCAATGGTCTGCCGAAAGGCAAACCACACGTAAAGTAAAGAGGGTACTTCTTTCTTTAACCAGGTACACAAAACATAGCAAAAGACACCCTCGTCCATTGTGCAATAGATTATTATCAAGTTTTTGCCATCTGAGATTTGAAAAACTTAAAGTATAGTTCGCAAACAACACCCTTAAGAAGATTGAATTATATATGTGACATAAACAATTTATGAGGACAAAAACCAGTTGATTCTGAAGATCATTCGAAGACCAGAATGATTAAGGAGAATATTTAGATTGTTCGCCGCCTTCTTGAGGATGACTGCCGATTAACCATAACAATCTTAGGTATTGGAAAGTGTTCGATAGACAAGTATTTTATCTTCTCGCCGAGAATTAAAAACGCTGGCATCTCGAGGTGTATGATTATTGACCCGCTACCAAACTAAACGAGAAATTTTTTCACAAAGTAGTTGTTTCCGATGAAATTTTGGCACACTATTGCACTCCGGAATCCAAATGAGCCAGTATGAAGTATTTACCGAAGCCAAAACCTGGATCTTGGCTGTGAAGGGTTTACTTAAATGTGTTTTTTTATTTCAAAAGAGTTTTGACACAGATTTTCTCCAACACGTCGTGCTGTGGGCATCGTATACTACTGACAACTTTTAGATAAAACAAATCTCGCACATCATCGAGAAAGACGAATATTTTTAATCCGAGATAACATCCTGCTACATATAGCTGCCCCAACTTGAGAGAAAATAAAGACTTTGTTTTAAACTGCAATCCAAACTTATCGCCCTATGATTATCATTTCTTTAGATCACTAAAAGAAGCACTCGAAAGAAATTTGACGACGATGTTGATGTTGAAGCTTGTGTGAGATTGACTAATGCCTCTTTGGTGGGCAAAATGTGTCTCTAAGTCAGAAGAATATGTAAAGTCCTTGGTGTTGTAAAGTCTCTTATTGAGCTTTGTCTTTATCACGCCCCATACGTAGTAGGTAAGTGGTTTTCAGTTGGGAAACTAGTGGTAATGCAAATTGTTGTATAGCCGAGCTTGTCGGCTTGTGGGCTGGGGCAAAGTCTTACTGGAACACGTACTTTCGTCCAGTGCTCACCTTCTCTATCCAGAGCTCCAACACGTTAATATAGCTGTTGGGGGTAACCTTCAGGCCTTCCTCAAAGAAATGGGACACCGTGGCATTCCTTCGCTGTTCACCATCACAGAGCGGACACTTCATAGGCATCTTGGCACATCCAACAGTCATTTTATTAATTAACCTTTCTGGCCCGGATAAAGTTCTTTTTGTCCAAAAACTCAGGAAGCCATTGCTGTCGTGTTTGATGTACTTGGGCCTTTAACTTCCTCTTCATCTTACTTTATCACTCAACAGTTAAAGGTTTCTCAAAACAAAAAGCTTTTAGTGCAGGTCCGGACCTTTGACATTGCCATGTCCGTTCCTTGTGTCAGGTCAGTCATGCCCCTCCTAGGATCCTGATTAATCTTCGTTGTCAATTCACGAACGGATTCATTACTGAGTTGCTCTATCAGCAATTACCTCCTGATGGTGATTAGATTTTTACTTCTTGTAAGTTTTCGACGTAAAGAGATTCAACTATAGCAACTCAGCAATATATTCTCAACTCGTTTATCATAGATTATTGATTATGTACCTAACTTGTTGCTACCGAATAGGGGCCTTTAAACACACAGGGGAAAATAAAGGTAAAAGATGAGGCTAAGTGGTAGTATGGATGATAATATGGAGAAATAAAAAAAACGTGGCCACTGGAATGTGATCTTTATGATTAAGCGTACACAAAGCTGTTTGATTAAAATTGTTTTCGCAGGAAAAATATACATTGATATAGCTACTTTTTTACAAGACTTTTTGCCATTTTTTGCATCCCAAACACCATTTTTGTTTATTTTGCTACATTTACACCGCTTGTCCAAGATGTTCTTGTACCACCTTTGGCTCTTCTGTTCAGAACCCAATTCGATACTGTCTTTAGTAGCCTGGTTTCGTTCATTCTCCTCATATGCCCATATCAAGAGAGTTGTTTCTTTTCCATTGTATCTGATGATGTTTAGTTATTTAGTTACCTCATTTAGGACTCTATTCATTATTGTCACACCACAACATCTTTAGCAGTAATTTTTTCTGTTGTATTTATTCTTTTTGTTACAGCTTTACTGGCAACCCATACTTTGGAGTCACACTGCTCTCTATTAATAATTTGAACATATGGGTTTTAGTTTTTCTTGTGTGTTGTGTATTCCACAACACAGATCTTAATTTGCTGGTAATAATTCATCCTTTTTCTAGTTTGTCCAAGTTTTTCACATCTTTTATTATTCCAAATTCCTTTATTCACGTCAAAAGAATCAGACTGCCCATTTCTATGAAAAATATAATTTATCCCCGAGAACTATTTTCAGATCTCGCATTCCATGCATTCAATTTTTTACGACTGCGCGTCGAAGTGGAAACAGAAAGCAGGCCCTGGCGTCGCCCAAAAAATTATTTTGATGGCGGTTCCAGATAGCCCTCGGCGCGCTTTATTGGCCCGTGACGCGGGCGCGGAGTTTTCCCGTGCGCTTTTAGAGCCGCGAAATTATTTCGCTTATCGCGCGCGGTCGTGACTGCATTGTCAATCGCGGGCGCCTCGGTGGGTGTCACGAGATAATAATATTTTTATTCAAAACATGCCACTTGTCGATTTGATTCACTTTGAAGGCTGCGAGGCCGCGCGGAGGCCGCCTCGTTCCCGCTAATGAGCGGGGTTCCGGGATCTCGTTGCGCCCTACTTAGAGCAACTTTTCGTATCATATTATGAAAAAGAGCTCCCAAAGAAAGAAAGAAAGCAAGAAAAACATTAGCACATAAGGATAAAGACAACACATTATTTCAAACCATTTAGGAATTCAAAAAACAAAGACAGTAATGAAAGGTAAATTCCTTTATAGAGTACCTCATACCATCACTACTTCAGTTAGTGTCACTATGTCAGAGCAAGAGGGAATAAAACTGTATAAAATTCTAAGAATAATAATTTATAAACATATTGTTAGCACTTGCTTTGAAATAATAATATGAGACTGCGACCCTCTGGTCGCATCTGCGACTAGAGAGTTGCATATGGTTCAAAATCTAAGACAGGAGACTTTACGTCGAAGAGCTTGCCTTTTATTCTCTCTTTTGAATGGAAGTATACTCTACACTACAGTGAGCGTAACAGAATAATAGAAGGGGGTAGAAAATTAAACGCAGATATATTTTATTTTAGAACCAAGCAACTTTGAAAGCTATTTTAAGTTTGAAAACCACACCTAGACTTATTTTCAGAATTGTACGAAAAACACGTTAAGATTGCTCTAGATAACAATCATTACGGACCAAAACCACTTTGGTAATGACAAAGAGAGTAATGCATCAACAAATGAGAGACTTGGTTTGTAATGGTTGTAAGGAGTAGTAGAATTACTATCCTAATAGGACACACGACATATTTTGTTCAACTGTATTGTGTTGGCTATGAAACGATAATATATATTTAGACAATAATATACTAAACCGAAGGACTTTCTTTTACACCAAGTCTATAGGTCACTTTTAGTACAGGCAACATGGAAGAATTTGAGGCTCCAGGTAAGTTCTGCCTCTCGTAAAAACCGACTGAAAAAATATCCTAAGTGTGTGGATTCACTTGTATAGTGCAAAATAATAAAAAAATATATTCAAGGTTAACAGGTGCATAGCTAAGGAAAGGCTTAGTCATTAGTAGTCGATATCTGGATAATAGGCATCCTCTGATGTGAATATAAGCGTTCTATTGCATGGAGGGTTCTGTAGCAAACAAAATTTGGTTTTATAGCTATACTTCGATGTCTTCACGGCACCTATTTTGATCCGAAACCTTCTGACTATTGGAAAAAATAATCTTAAACAATGGCTTGTTATGCCAAACATTATCGAAAGCCTTGCTAAAAAGCCATGTTGAAATGACTTTGGTGGAATCCAAACTCACCCCCAAAATCAGCTTTTGACCTCTATTATCAGATTATGCTAGACGCTCTCCATTACCACCTTTACAGTTCGCAACAAACTGATGATTAGGTAGTCTTGGAGTAAGGTATCTACTTTTTTCTGGTTTAAGAAGTATTATGACGTCCTTTACTGGTGAAAAAACGCTGCAATCTAGAATAGTGTATGAAGAACTTTTTCTGTAGTCACCGATGGAGTTCTAAGTGTTCTGGTAATACAGGTGCTGAACGAGACGGTCTGTAAAGTATCTTAATAATGGACGTCGTATCAGAATTTAAAGCTTTTAATAAACGCTTTCATTTTCTCAGCCGTCTTGTGCGCCATTCCACTCCCTTTGTGGATAGGCGGCATCGGGTTTGTCGGTCGCGTCGATGGCTTCTAAGTTTTTTTACAAGGGACATTCGAAAACTGCGCGATAGCGGTCTTGATTTCCGCACCAATCTTTTTCTAGACATGACAGACTCTTTTCACGTATCCACTCGTTTGGATCTTTGGACGAGAAGTCTTTACCGTTTTTCACGAAAGTTTTTATACATTGTGAAATAGATAGAACTCTCAATAACGGCTTTCAAATTGTGCACCACTTTCTCGAGGGCTTAAATTACTACAGGATTTCGTTACCTGGTGCAAATTTCTTGAAAATTGTTTTCAGAAGGATCGGCTTGTGATCTGAATCTAGTTTTCTCAGATTGTCTAGTGCATGTTACATAAACACGTCCTTGAATATGGCGACGTCAAGGCGTTAAGCCATTTGGTGACGAAAGTGGAGATGTTCTCCCGGAAGATAGTGTTTAGCTCTTCCAATAACAGGCGTTTTGTTGACATTGGTGAGTTTCAGATCAATATTAGGCGAACCATCGCGTTTGGCTTTAAATAGTCGATGGCTGGGAACAGGTCCAGGAAGTACCTCAGGCTTGAGTTAACGTAGATGCCAGTCTTATTTTGGCTACGTGTCTATTATTGTTATAGTAACAAATGTAATTTTGAAGCTTGACCTTTACTCAAGCTTGAGATGAGGTTCAGTTGTACAGATATAATACAAATGATATGTATACCCATGACCAAAGTTTAATAGTTTGCCTTTTTTTTTATTATTGTAAATTTTAAAATGTTAGTCTCAGGTATCAATGTTTGGTAAGTAATCCGCTATATAAGCACTCTTCCAGGCTTAGTTGACGATTGGCTGCTTAAATTTGTCGGATGAAGTGCTGTTAGTACTGCTAGTTAGACAGATTCTCGCTTGTGGTGATACCGCTACCGGCTAGTTTCAGCTGTAACAGTTGTACTTTAATTAGATCGCGCTGAAAACTTGACTCATAAATAACCAAAATGAAAATAAGAGATGGAAAACATCAAAAATTAAAAAATAAAATAAAAAAAACCTTTACACGGTCGGGAGTAGTAAGAGAAAAACCACCAAAAGTATGCAGGGCTCTAAGAAAAGACCAGTCAAATAGTCGAAAAAAGACGGAAACAAAATAAATTTCTAGACATCCTCAATCAATAGAGAAACTATGCAAAAAATAGCAAAGGACTCAAAAATGAGAAAAGAACAGATAATGTACCGGAAGAAGATAAAATATTGAAAGAAGAAAACTCCAGTTTAAAGAGAAAATGCCAAGACTTGAAGCTCCAAAATAACGAGATAAAAAAGGAATCAGTAACAATACAAAACACAGTCGGGAGTTTAGAAAAATAAAGGAAACAAATAACGCTATAATTTATAGAACTAAAATTGACATAGCAGATAAGGACGCAATAAGGGCGAAATAAGGGCGAAATACAAAAAAATATGTATATTAAACTTACACACCCCAACCGAAGACGATTTCGACACTAAAAATAGATTTTACGAAGAAATAGGTCACAATAAGCAAAGAATACCAAGATATAACTTCAAACACTAATAGGAGATCTGAATATGCAAGTAGAAAGAAAATGAATATAGAGGATAAATAGCGGACCGAAAAATATACGTTAGAATGTAATGACAATTGAAAAAGATCATTTGAACCGGCTATGGAAATAAGCCTAAAGATCACAAAGATATTTATGTCATCTAACAGGACAGAGCACCACATACACCAATTAATTATAAAGACATCGAGGTAGAACAACAAATCCTTGACGAATGAAATAGATAGTCTTCGCTCTTCTAACCATGGCTTCTGTCACAGCTAACTTCCAATTCCTCGGTGATCTTCCACGTATTCTTCTTCTTGGTGGTGACCAATTCCACGATTTCATCAGTTGTATGAAATACGTTGCACCACATTAATTATTTTCTCTAAAGTGTCACCTTGTACGTTCATTATTCTCTTTATTTCTTCATGCTGTGTTGTATCTGAAGGGGTAGCGTTCTGTCCTTCTCTGGTGCCTTCATTTTCAAGGTTTTTAAACCGTACGTGGAGATGATTCTCTTTAAGACCTTGCTCCTTTGTCCAATTTTATTTAAAATATTATGTGAACTATACCATAGGAAGATTAAGTTACTACAAGGTATCTAAAGGTCAAAACATTTTTTATCCTACAACTTCTTATGTGTAGGTCAAATTACTATGTATTCAGTATTAGTTTCCACTTGTCATATTCTTCTATATGTAGACACTTCCATAGTATATAGATGAAATCTTCACTGCAAACAGTTTGGTCGTCACTTGTATAACATCCTAGTGCTACTTTCATGTAAATGTTCAATAGAAGAGGGACAAGCGGACAGCTTTGTTTCAGTCCTTTATCAACCTTAAAATCAGCAGAGAATTTCTTTGCAACCTCCACTGAGCTGATACAGCTGTAAATTGTAGCTTTCACAGCTAAACTGACTCTCGCGTTTCTTATACTATACCATATCTTACTCGGTAGTACTGCATTGAAACCAGTTTGTTCCTCTGACTCTCACATTTTTGGTATTAAGTTTTGTGTTTGAGGTCTCATCCATCAAGGTTTGCAATCTTTCCTACTCTTCTTCTTAAGTATGAATAAGATTATTACATCTCTATTTAGGTGCCTATTAAATATTGTGCTTGGAATCTTTATCAAGGTATGTGGAACTGTTTGATGAGCTCCACAGTGATATTGCCTAGGCCCGAGGCTTTGCCACATTCATTTCCTCACCTCCGTGGCACTTAGTTTATCTACAGATGCCGACATCTTTCCATCTTCTTTTCGATTTCATAACCGATATTCAATTATCTGATAATAGTTTTTCTACTCTTCTGCACTTATGGAGATTAATCCGGCCGTGAGTTTATTTATATCTCCAAGTGTCTTTTTCCAGTAAATGTTCTTCGCAATCTTTATTGCTCTTGTTACTTCTCTATTCGTTTTATAATAATCTTTTTTACTTTTAAAATTCCAGTTTTAGAACCATCTTTTTAAATTAGAGCATTTAGGTTTTCGCTCTATCAGACAGGATATCTTTATTGTTTTTCGGTTTAACTTTTTCACCTAAAGCTTCGTTTGGTGCTTTGTGACTGCATTCTTTTATATCACTGTACATTGTTATTTTGTGTGCAAGCAAGTTTGGCTGCCAATCCAAGATAGTACAGGAACCTCCATATTGTCCCACTACACAATCGCTTTTCAAGTCTTTTGTTAAAGTTCCATAGTAGAATGATTTCGTTCCGATTGTTTACTGCTTTTTTTATCTCTACAACACAACTATATCCATATTGAGTATTCAATTTTTTTGAAAGCCCCATTTGACTACTATCTTTGGTACATTCCATGTTCTTATTCTCATCTTCCCTTTCTTTGCTAATTTTCATTGTCCATTAGATCAGTTGAGCTCCGAGCTCTGATTAAGACGTTTTGCGATTTGCTGGATTTTTCCAATTGATGGGGTGCAGAACTATCGCTCAAATACTCAACCTAGAGAAAAATCAAAGGATTTTTGCTCAAAGTTTTCTTCCCTCGGACTGGTTGTCTTCCGTAACTTAACAGACTCATCTTACCTGATTTCCTTACTCATTTAGCTCCGTCTTGAGAATTTTCGTTGTTACCTTCAAGACCGTTGGGTAGTTATCTTCGTCTTTATCTTAGGTAGGGAACCTGGGCCTAACAGGGTGCTACCATCCTGTTTTTTGTGAAATTGCTCCAGGTCTGGGATCGGTAACGAATATACTTAGTTTTACATCAATTTATTTTTTTTTATAATAATAATAGCAATAAAAAGCGCACACTTTGGCAAATACAGAAGTTTATTTTTCAAAAACTATGATACCGCAAGGTATCAATTACTTCTCTCGCAATGCATTAGAGAAAAGCCGCACTCTTCGAGAAAGATGCTCCATTATTTTTTGATGCACATCTCTCTATCAAATTTGTTGCACACGTCTCCATACATTGTGTCTCTTTCTTACAGTCTTGACAACAAATCCAGTCTATTATTTTCTTGATAGTGTAATAATTGTCCCAACACTGCTGTCGTTAGTAATTTCTTTTGTCGATTTGTCTTGTGACGGTTTTATTTTTTATCACCTTATTTTGGGAAGCTTGCCATTTTATAAGTTTTGATAAAGCTTAACAAATATTATTTATTTATCCTTAAGCAGTTTAGAGATTAATTTTGTGATAATGTAAACAATTGGCGGTTGAGAAGAGAGTTATTGGCGAGTGAAGAAGCGAAAGCTGCATATATTATTGAATAAAAATGTTTTGGGACGATATTATGTTTCAGAGGAATCAGGCTCACTGAAATCGTAAAAAAGCATTTCCATGTTTCTTTTCTATTAAGAGAGCTATCGAAAGTTTCAGATAAAACTTTTCAGTCTATAAGACGCTTAAAAGTTTAGAAGATGCTAAAATCTGTCAGGCCTGCGACCTACAGCTAAATAAAAGAGTTTGAGTATTCCATACCTTAACAGACGATTAGATGTCAATAACGTAGTAACAGATGACTAAGTCTGGTTTTATTTTTATGGCGTACTCACTAAATCCTGAACCCAAACAGCTGACGGCCCTTTAACGACAGAGACGGAATAAAGAGGGCATTTAATAGCGTTTACATTACAAAAAGCTTTTGTTGCTATTATGAACGGTTAAGGAGCTTGCCCTTGGTGCAGATAGATCCGAGTTTGACTCTGGGTTTCAGATGATCTACTCAACTACTATAAATAACTGAGTGGCTGCAATCATTTCGAATTAGGAGAAATAATGCTGTTGTCTAAGACGTGGCAGTGCTTGCCTCGTCGCCCCGTATCAGAGATGATGCGCAACGAACATATAGCAACTTTAACCCTTCCTTGGCAAGAAATGCTTCACGCATGGCGTAAAGCCTCATCATTGTTATTAAAACCAAAAAGATCAATTTTAAAAAAGTCTAAAGAAAATTGGTCTACTATTAATTTTTCTTAAGCGTAATGATCAGATATGCCTTAAGGAAAACATTAGTAAACCTGTACTCAATCGAACAAATATATTTTTATAGAGTATATTGTTTTGGGTTTCTGAAAAATCGCCACAACCTCACAATAGGCATTAATGTTTTTCTTCTGCCAAGAAAATGGAAAACTGACATATTGTTTAAAAGTTACGTAGAACACAAGCTAGAAGAAGAGCAAACGGCATTCAGGCCATAAAAACAAACGAATGAAAACATATTCATACATAAGTCAATAGAAGAAGGAGAAGAATTATATGTAACTTTTATCGACCTAAAAGCAGCATTTGACACAGTATACAGACAAGCACTATGAAGCACTCTAGCCGAATTAGAAGTACCAAACCAGGTTATATGAATAATAAGAAGCATGATTAATAAAGTGATATATGTAATCGTGATAGGAAAAATACTAAAGCTAATCAAGGCCAAAACAAAGCTAAACATAGTGGTAGGATACAAGAACTTAAAACCCATAGCAATAAGCAGCTTGGTGTACGCAAACGACGTGGCATTAGTAGCCAACTCTAGAGGAAAAGACAGAAACTACTAGATAACTGGACCAATAAAATAGAAAACATAAAGATGAAAATTAACTCAAACAAAACAAAAGTGATGATAATTAATAAAATCTAAGGAATCAACAGCAATTGAGAAAATATATGCAAGAACTCACCACTAGAAGAGTAACAACCTTTCAAAATCTAGAGACAATACTAACAAGTGATGGTAAAACAAGTCAACGAGAATATATTATATGCAGAACTAAACGGTTTTGGATCACAAGAAAATTGAAATAAATGTTAAACTAAAAATCCACAACGCAACAACGTTACCTATAATTACTTATGCAGCAGAACACTGGATCTTGCAGAAAAACACGAGGGAAAAATAAACACAACTGAAATGAAACATCTGAGCAGGATCATGAGGATAACCAAATGGGATCACGCTAGGAACGAGCACATAAGGGAGACTACCCAACAACCACCAGTACTGGATAAAATAAAAAGAAGACAGTTAAACTGGTAAAGGCATATCTCAAGAACAGATTACCAAAAAGAATCATGGAAATGGAGAAACCGATAAGAGGTAGGAGAGGTAGACCAAGAAGAAGGTAGTTGGACCAGATAGAGGACATAGGAAGATCAAAAGGAAAATCACTAACAGAGATGAATATTCTAGCAGGGGACAGGAAATCATGGAAGAAGTGGGTGCAAGAAGAACGGGGCCCAAAGTCCGAAGGGCAGAAGGGACCGTGAAAAAAAAGAAGAAGTTTAAAGAGCGATCATAAATTAAGAGAAAAGTGGTAGATATCGTATTATCCTATAAATCCACCAAATGAAAATACAAGAGGCAATCTGACACATGCATTATTCAATGACTTACTAAACTATCCTCTAGATTTATATTTTGAAGAGTCATTGGTTTCAAATCACTATCGCCTTTAATTCGAATATCCGGTACAATAAATGGTAGTTGCTGTATCTCAGAAATGTTGGAAACAATCGTTCTAACTTATCTTTAAGTCAATCCTAGAGAAGACTATCAAGAAAATAATACCACATCACATGTCGCACCGAAATATATGAGAAAATGCCATTACTTCCTTTATCCGCTCGTTGTTCAGATTTATTTTAAATTATATATTATATAATAATATTTTCAATTACTGCAACTGGTAAGCTTTGCTTTATGCTAAAAATAATAGAGGGCGTAAAACTTGTCCAAAATTTGAGAAGTTTGGGGACAACATTCGTAAGAAGACTCGAATGTACGCGCAACAATCAATTTTTGAGAGGTCGAAAAGCAGATGACCTCACCACAGACCAATGTAAGTGGAGAAAACATTTGCATTTTTCTCCGCCTTCCCTAGAATGGTCACCTGTTAATAGTTTCAGAATAAACTACAGGAGTATTTAGGAAACTAATGTTGATGATTTTGGGTTTTGGAAAGTGTCTGCAAGTAGGTGCGGCTTATATTTAATTCGACCACGTATCTATCCATTCATTTGAACAGAAAGTAAATAAAGGCAGCCGATATAAAATGTGGCGTGGCTGAACTCCGAGCGTACGTTTGGTTGCCTATCTTTAGGCTCGTTTTGCATATCTTACTTTCGTTAGGCCACCGCACCAACTTATTCCACTATCATTTGTAAATAAATTGTTTCGCGTTCCCACCTTGCAAGAATGTGAAGGAAGGCGGGTGAAAAAATGTCAGCCAAAAATACCTTTTTGAAGGCAATCCCTCCTTTTACTATATTAAAATTAAAGTAAAGATCCTCACTATTGCATAACTCGAGAAAGATCTAGATCCAAAGAAGGTTGGAGTAATATTCGCCTGTAATTGTTCTGCCTTTTGCAAGATAATCAATTAACAGGATCCTTATAGCATCCCAAAACAAACTGGCCATGACCTTTCCGGCAGATGTGATCGACTTCGCTTTCTTTGGCGCTGAACCACCGGCTTCCACCCACTGCTTGGACTGCTGTTTCGTTTCTGGCGTGTAGTGGTGGACCTATGTCTCATCCACGGTGACAAATAGCCGCACAAAATCGGTCGGATCCCTGTTAAATCGCTCCAAAGATTGCTGCGAAAATCATTTGTGCATTTGCTTTTGATTGGCATTCGGCATTCGGCAAATGCGTCACCCATCTTGCGCAGAGCTTTCGCATCCCTAATTCTTCGTGCAAGATGTTTTGCACCCTTTCTTCCGATATCCCCACAACCTCAGCTATCTCACTCACTTTCACTCGCCTATCGTCTAACACGATATCATGCACTTTTTTTTTGACCGTCCTTCACGTGGATCATCTTCGAGGGATGTGCGACTACGTTTAAATTCAGCTGCCCACTTTTTAACAGTTGACATGGAAGGAGCAGAGTCCCCGTAAACTTTTGTCAACTTCGGATGAATTTACTTAGGGGTTAATCCATTCACAACGAAGAATTTTATAACCGCAAGATATTCAAGTTTATCCATTTTAACAAAAAACATGCAACATGTCTACTGAAAAAATTCGTGTAAACAAACTACTTGAACGAACAAGTTGAAACTAGTTATACGAACTAATGACACATGCATCCAAGCAAGTAGCATAATTGTTTGCCGATTGCAGCACCATCTCTGTGTCAGGCCGAGAACTTTTCACCTTACCCTCGTAGAATTAAATTTTCAATTTTTTTGCAATAGTTTCTAAACCAAAAGTTTAATGTTTAGCAGTTAGCATATTTTTTTTTAAATAATGTTGAATAGAAAGATTATGTTTTTATTATATTATAGCCTTATTTCTATTATATTATATAAATATATTCAAATCTAAATAGGTTGCAAAAATGCAGTAATAATAATTAACAAACCAACCGTAATAGACTATTGTTTAAAAATAATGTATAAATTTATTGAAAATTTAAAGTAGAAAAATGACAATCCTTTCTCGTAAGTTTATGCTTGCTATGGTGTCCCAGTTGTAAGTTCAGATAAGACACACACAAACAAAAACTTGTTTGTACATTATTGTGATTGCTACTTAAAATCCACATTACACTTAGGCGAATCAAGTTTAGCTTTGAATTTTTACATGCCATAAGATAAATGAAGAGGGAGAGGCTAAACAACAAAGCACAACCGCTTCTCTTTAGTCATTAACATGATGTTAGAACAATGTATATCTTTCTTCGTTGTGCAACCATCAAGTATCTTACGACAGAGAGAGAGTAAAACCTTCCAAAATTTGGAAAGAATATCTTTAAAGAGACTCAAGTGTAGTGACAGACACTTTTTAGAAGGATGAGAAGTTAAAAATTAAGTCGTCCAAGGATCAACTTGAGTAAGAAGAATATTCTCATTGTTTGCCACCTGTTAAAGGTTGCTTAAATTCCTTCTAAGGTTAGAATAAAGCACGGCAGTGGTTGTGTAATACAAGACAGTATTATTTGGCCCTAAACATCCACATCAGCAAATAAAAAATTAATAATTTGTTTTAGACTACACGAAAACACCATCCCTACGGTCCTAACTAACCACCCTGCTATTAAAATTGGTGTATACCAATAAAGAAAGTACTTTGAAGACCGATATTTGAGGATAACCTTGCTATCAAAAAGTTTGTACGCAATTTGTTGTCAAAACCGACTTTCTTTAGAGTATTATATAACATATTAAAGTAAAGCTTCTCATTAATGTATAAACTACCTCTTGTGGAAGTATAAACACATCTTTAAAATTCAGTTATACAGTGAATAACTTTACCTTTCCTAATAAATTTTGTTTTGTTTAACCCTTTACCATCTTCTTGGGAAGTATTGTTTTGATTGAAAATAATTAATCATTCGTAAATTTTGCATAAGCATTTGTTGGGTCGAAAACTAAAATAAAAAAATCATAATGCTTTTACGCCCTAGAACTGTCAATCAACACTTCGAATCTTTCTTTCTGCCCCTATCTCTTACTTTAGATGTTTGTTTACATTTAAAAACTGTGACCAATTGAAGCTTCGACTTTTGAACTCGCCAATTTATCTTCAGATCTTGTGCCTCTTGGGCTTTTTGAATTATTGCGATCAGTGGCTTTTGGTAAGCCTCTCTGCATAGAAACTTAGCCATTCCTACTTTACATCGAGAAAAGCTATCAGTGTGTAACATTAAGGGTTTGTGTTTGACGATGAATCTTACACTACAACACTGCAGAGAAACGGGAGGGCTTAGGGGTCGCCATCGCCCTCGTTTATAACGAGTAATATTTGAAACAGAGGACCAGTTCATCAGACTGAGGAGTAAGAGAAATAGCAGTTTAACCGGGGACCTGATAAAACAGCACAATAAAACGACGTTTTCAAGAGGGTAACCTTCATGGTCGCGTTGCGACCAAAAAAACCGTTGTTACGGCGTGGTAATAAGGCTAAATGACTTCAGTGGGCTCAAAAGTATCGTTCCTGGACAAGTGAACAGTGGTAAAACGTATTATGGACCGACGACTCCAATTTGAAATTTTCAGTCAGAAACTGAGAACCTTGTGAGTCGGTCTAAGACTGAAAATATGATCCAGAACTATATTGTTCTAGCTGTTAAGCACGGGGGTGGGTTCGTTTTGGTCTGGGGTGATTCTTTGTGGCTGATGTGGAGAAGTTAATAAAAGACTATGGCAATATGGGGAAAAACAAAAATTTTTAACGAAAAACGCCATATCATCTGAATTGCAATTAATCGGAAAGGGATTTGTGACAATGAAAGACAACGCTACTAAACTTACTTCAAAGCTTTGTAAGAACTAGCTTCAAACCAAGCAAAACAAAAAAATGCTCAAAATGATGACATGGCCACCACAAAATCTAAACATCAACCCTAAAGAGGTGTTATGAGATTAGCTGAGTAGAACAGTAGTAAAGGAGCATCTTACGTCCAAAAATCATCTTTGGAGTCTTCTTCAAGAGTGACTGAAGATATTTATCATTAAGTTTTTAATTTGCCAAGACAACCTGTAGTCATCGACGTATTGCAGATGTTAGGTAAAGAGAAAATGGTAGGATGGGGACAAAATACATGTCGTATAGCAAATTATAACATAATAAATAAGTAAAATAGATATGGGAGCCAACTTTTGCTTAGGAAATCGATAATGTTTTTAACACTACGCTTATTTTGTTCTTGATCTTTCTTTTTTGTAAGTGCTGGTTCATTAAAAATTTCACCACAACTAAAACAACCTACAAAATCATCAATGTGTTTAAGATATACGTCCCAGGAGAAAAGGGGAGGGGGGGTACAAATATATCACATAGAACAAAGAATAACATAATAAATAAATAAAATTGGTCTAATTTTGTTTAAGAAATGGATCCACTGGTTGTCATAATGCAAATATTACCAAAGTTGGTCCCTTGAAGATATTTTCTGACGAAAGTGTTAGTTCAAAAAGTCAACATACATCTTAGATTGTTAGTTTTTTCTTGTTAATAACTGAAAGGACGGACGAACCAAAGTTTGTGCACTTAATTTTCAATAAAAGCAACAGGGGTGTCACCATGAGAGAGACTACGTTCCCTATTTATAACAGTAGGTAACTGGAAACGGAGTTTCCACCCCCAAAAGAATTTTTAGTTATTGTTTTGAGCTGTTAAATTTATATTACATTAGTTCACCTTCTAGCAAAACCGACTAATAGAGTCGAGATAAGCAGAAGTCGAAAAAATTGATCTTTCCGGACCAAAGCGCGCGACGGCCAGCTCGCCGGCCGCCATAAATAATTCATCCCGAAAATTTCATACTCCGGCGACGCGCGACCCGTCCGATCCAAATCTGGCCGGGCATAAATCAAATCGGCATTAGAACACTATCAACATTGGCAATCAGCCGTTAACACAGATGGTATCGCGCGCAGTGCGCAAGAGAGCCGGGGGCCAACCAGCCCCTTGGGGCCGCGCTTTGATAACAGATGTGCCCCGTTTTATTGTGCCGGGCGGCGAATTTCGATTTCGCCCGCCCCGATAAGGCCTGCGAGCAGCTGAAGGTGCAGATACAGGAAGAGGCGGCCGAAACCGGGAAAAACGCCGGTGTCGGGGTTAACATTCTGTTGCTACGCGACCGGCGGAAGGGTGGTAAACAAAAGGAAGATCCGCGTCGGGAGAAACGGGACGAATAATAAGCTCTGGTTCGCGCTTTGTTGCCGCGGGGTTGGATTGACCTCAATTGATCAGAACAAGTGTTTTGGCAACACGAGGTGCCCTAACGTAACATGATATTGCGCACGCACACGGCGGTGAGCCTTCGACACAACTTAATTGCCATATAACCACATTCTACTGGCATCCGATTTATTTTTCCACGTCAGTCATTAATTTGCGTAATCACTTCAGCAAAATCTATAGATAGCTAATGAAATCTTTGTCTATGGTTGTGCCTTTTATTCTTTTCTGCTTTAGTAACGCGAAATTGACATCGGATTGCCAAAAGACACTCTTTATAAAAGCATTGTTCGGTGATTTCTAAATATTGTTAGCATTAGATTGTCAGATTATTCTAAAGAGAACTTGTTGACTCAATTACCTTTTAGACAGCAGTCTCAACGTTATGTTCCAACTTTAATAGACCAGTTTTAAGGTTTATATGAGTACTGTAAGTAGTTGGAAGTATTGTATGGCTCTATAGATGAAAACCGCTCATAATAACCCTATTCGTTAAAAAAAAAGACTGATAATTTTCTAAATTTACCAACTTCCTTGGTATAGGAATTAAAGGTTTTTGACCATGTAAACTGGAAAATCATGTTTACGGCAGTAAAAAAAAATAGGAACATAAAGAACATAGAATGATAACCAAATTACAACAATAACACAAAGGGATAAAATTAGACAAGCCAAAATAGAAAAAGGTGTGAGACAAGGATGTATTTTCTCGCCAGTACTTTTTAACATGTATACATACAACAAACTGTAAATGAATTTATAGAGTAGACTAACGAGGGCATAAAAATACATGGAACGAAAATATATATGATATCGCACACATAGCTTTATTAGCTGAAAATGAAGAGGAACTTAAACTGCAGCTTGAACAACTGGAAGTTATACTAAATACAAATTAATTGAAACTGAACAGAAAGAAAACTAAAATAATGGTATGTGGTAAACACGATATAGGGATTATAAACATTGACCTAACTGGGACACGACTACAACAAGTTAATGAATATCCCTACCTAGGCAGCAAGACAACAAGAGATGGAAGATGTAAAAGGAAAATTAAAATTATGTATAATTGCACTAGCAAAAAGGGCTTTCTACCAAAAGAAAAGCTTACTAATATCAAGCGCTATCTCTATTTTGACTAGAATAAACTTCATAAAAACATATGTTTGGGGCGTACTATTGTATAGGGCCAAAACGTGGACTGTCGGATTGGCATGCAAAAAGAGACTAGAAGCCTGCGAACAGTGGTGTTATAGAATAGTTTTAAAGACGAAGTACTGAGAAGGATCATACAAGAGAAGTGTTTGTAGAAGAACATACAAAAACGAAGAAGCAACACTAATGGAACACGTAATAAAGAAGAGAGAACTATTAACCATAATTGTTGAAGGGCGTATAGAAAGAAAGAATACTCGTGGCAGACCGCGGATAGAATATATTAAACAAATAATGGAAGACACGGACGGGATGTGCCACGTATAGATCTATAAAAAAATAAATGTATGAATAGGAAGGAATAGAGAGCTGCGACAAACCAGCTGAAAAGCTATAGACACAGAGAGAGAGAGAAAGAGAGGGGGGAGAGAGGAGAGAGAGAGGAAGGGTGGCAGGGAGGGAGGGAGGTAGGGAGGGAGAGATAGAGAGAGAGGCACAAAGAAAAATTATAATAATAGGAGACTGAAACGCAAGGATGGGAAGATATGTGAACAGAGAACTAGGAAATGTAGGAGAAAATGGAAAAGAAACATTAAACAAGAATAGTAAAAAGATGGTGGAATTTTGCCATTCCGGAATCAAAAAAATGAAGAAAAATATACTTTAATAACCGAAGAAAAGAATGCAATTAGCTTAAGTGACTGTATAGTATACATGAGAAATTTGGTACAAGACGTTATATTATTAACACAGCACTGGATGGCCACGGCAATATTAAAAACCAAAATAATAAAAATAAAGAAAATAAAAGAAGTGCTACAAAATAAATATAAATAAATTTAAGAAAAATTATATTTAAAAGAATACAAAACAAAAAAACATGAATAGTCGAGAAGATTTGAGGAACTCAAAGAGCAAAGATCATAGGAAGAAAAATAAACTACATCTTGAAAAAATATAAGTCAAGAATGTAAAAACAAGAAAGGACTATGAAAAGGAATTGCATGAAAGTTACATAACGAATAACAGAAATTTCAGTGCCAGAATGAGAGCATTGAAAGGAAAAAAGTAAAAGATATTATAAGAGTAAAAGTCAAAGAATATATATAATACCATAAGAAAATAGAAATAATAAAAAGCACAAACATTACTCAACAGTAGTGCAAGCAGAGCCAAAACAATTAATTCCAACTAAGAAACAGGTAAGAGACAAAGGATAAAAAGCAACATTTAAAGTACAAATTAATATTAAAGAAGTCTACAAAAATTAATCCGAGAACACAGATAAAGAAGAAAACATAAAGAAGGAGATGGCATCAGAGCAAAGAAAAAAATATAACATTAGATATCCGAAATCAAAAAACTAAGGATGAAAATGATAACAAGTCAGGCAATAAAAATTGAACAAACGAGAGGGAAGAACGTAACACCACCAACTGAAAAGGAAACGGAACTAACAGGAGAATTAATAAAAATAAAAATAGACCCCATAGAAACCAGCGAAACAAAAAGCAGACAACTGACAAATTAAATGAAAATTATATTTATAGTACCCAGCTCAAAAGGAGGGCTAAGACTATAATAAGTAAGAAAATGGAAAGAAAATCTACTATTCCACAGAGCTATAGGAACGCTCGCTGAACTAAAAAACGTGATAACAAAAATAGAAATATATAGCCCAACAGAAGGAACAGAGAAAGAACAAGGAAAAATTATAATAATAGGAGACTGGAACGCAAAGAGGACAACGAGAGGAAACCTTAAACACGAATGGTAAAAATAAGATAGCGTTTTGTCAAACAAATAAATTGTTAATAGGCAATACATTCTAGCATTAGAAAATTAATAAAAATATACTTTCATAGCCGAAGAAAGAAAATTAATCGACTCTATAGTACATCCAAAAAATCTGGAACAAGTTATAAACATAGGAACAGGAAAATAACTAGAATTATCAACACAGTAATATAAAAGAACAAAATAACAAAAATAAAGACAAGAAAGTAATACTACAAATTAAAAAAAAGATATCAAATAAAAAACAAAAAAACTGATGAAAAGTTGAAAAGACTCGAGGAGCTGAAAGAAGAGTGGTTACTGGAAAAAGGCGGGCTATATAAATAAAGGTGCAACAATATTAAGTAGTGGAACGAAGAAGTAAATGTGAAGGATTGTAATAAAATAAAACGATAAGCAAAAACAGCTGTTAAAAATGCAAAAAGAGAAACATGGGAAGAATGTGGGAAGGAATTGCAGAAAAGTTACATAACGAATAATAGAAATTTCTGGGCCAGAGTGGGAGCTACTAAAAGAAAAAAAGTAAAAGATATTATGAGAGTAAAAGACAGCTGCGGGTAAATATGCAAAAGTTGTGGAAAGAATATTATAAAGGCAAATTTAGCAAAATAATAAAAGAACAGGTACAAAACTATAAACAGGAAGAGGAAGGATCACTGATAGAAAACTTAAATAGAGAAGAAATAAAAAAGAGACAAAAAACGGGTAAAGCAAGATGAGAAGGCAAAATAAAACTATGATTAAGTACCTAGAAGAAGAAGGCAGAGACTGGCTTTGGAGACTATGCAAAAAAGACATGATAAACAAGAACAATACCAACAAAATGGAAGAAAAACTAGTAGTACCTATATATAAGAAGCAAGTAAAATGCGATAACTACAAAAAAAATAAGTCAATTTAAAGAAGTGGAGGTTGAAGAACAGCAAACAGCATGATAATATTTTTATAATTATAAACCTAATAAAAAAAAAGCTTAGAGAATGGCGAAGAACTTATTCTGGCGTTTATATTATTCTTAAAAGAAACCAATGTTCCAAAAGCACTCATACAAATAGTACGAAGCATTTATAATAAAGTAAAAGGAAAGATTCACATAGCAAGAGCTAGATTAGAAGAATTTGTCTGAAAGAAGAGAATCAAGCAGAGAGATAGCCTCACTCGCCTCCTATTTATGCTAGTGATGAACAAACTGATTACAAACACTAGGGATAAAACAAAAAACTTTAGACAACAATAAGGATACATAAACTAAAGCCGATAAGAATGGATGTGCCAGACGAAAAAAACGAAGATGTAGAAAAAAATCTACATACGAAAGGAAGAAATTAAATTGATGAAATTTGATATATGAAAAAGTACAATAATGTTGATAAATGAGAAGCAACCTGATAAAACAAATACTATTTTTGTAAGGATACTAACAACTTATGGACACTTAGGAAACTATACCATTCCCTAAAAAGGAAAACTAAAATAAAAAAATAATACAAAAATAAGTACCAAAAATGTCATAACCATCCTAACACTGTAATAAGTAAGCTAAAGATGGACTTTACAGAAAAAACACGTGAGAAAGATCGATGTAGTGGAGATAAAACGCTTAAAGAGATCACTAAACAAGAACCAATAATGAGCAAAATGCAAAGAAGAAAACTAGACTGGTTCAGCCACATAACTAGGATAAACCCAAACAGGTTGACCAGAAAAGTTTGAAGAGTAAAAAATCACCTGAAAAGGAAAAGAGGGCTACCAAGGAAAATTTGATTACAACAAACAATAAATGGGGAATAAGAAAGTGATAAAACAATAGAAAAGATGAAGAAAATGAAATTAAACAGAAAGCATCGGAGGAAATGGGTATGGATAAGAAGAGTCTAACTCAAATTAAACCTGAAAAGGTATAAGGAATGTGTGAAAGACTAAAAAGAACAATCTCTTGCCCTTTTTCGTGAGCGCTTTCTCTCTTCTTCTCTTTCTCCCACCTTTTTTCTCTCCTCCTTTCTCTACCCCTTTCTCTTTTCTTCTCTCTCCCTTTCTCCATTTTCTCTCTCTCCCTTCTTTTCCCTCTCTTCGTCCCCCCTTTCTAAATCACATCTTTCTCTCTTTCCCTCTTTTCGCATCTCCTTCTTTTTTCCCTCTCTCCTCTTTCCCTTTTCTTCTCTCCCCCCTCTCTCTCTCTGATTCCACCCTTTCTCTATCTTTCCTCTCTTCCCTCTCTCCGTCCCCCCTTTCTCAATCACATATTTCTCTTTTCTTCTTTCCGCTTCCCCTCCTTCTTTCCCTCTCTCCCCTTTCTCTATCCTTTTCCCCTCTCTCTCTCCCTTTGACTCCTCCTACTAAGGATTAAGTATTGAGATTTAAAAATGGAGTAAAAACTGTAATTAGTTTTACTCGAAAGCATATTTCCAGTTCTAGCTGAAATCATCCCGAGCGCACGACAAACAAGTGCAGAAGCTTCAGAACGAATCTTTTCGATTCGCGCGCCGATTGCGCAGAAAAAGGCCGAGGCGAGCGAGCGAAGCCCGGTCAGGTGTACGGTAGCGCGGCAGGATGTGCACGCTCGCAGGGTTGCCACCACATAATAACAGCCTACCTCGCGGAGCGGCACCGTAATCGCTTCGTGCCCGTTGCCGCCCACTTTGTAATTATATTTTTGATGCATGTTTTATTTTCGCCTTCGCCGGGGTCCGGCGGCCCTTGATAAGCGCCGCGCGGCTCCCCGGCCGCCGCGCCGCGCCGCGCTTTCCGGGCTCCCAAATTCCGCGCGCGGTAATTGCGACCGCGCGGCCGAGATCAAAGCTCCGGCATATCGGCGATCGCTGCGGTCGGGCGAATGACAGTTCCGTCCGGTAGCGTACGTTTGCGGTCGCAAGTAAATTATCGGCCGAAAAAATGAGCGCGGCGGCGGTGTGAGAAACGGCCCGGCCGCCGCGAAGCTGCAAATTACAGGGTAGCGCGCGCGCGTACGCCGGCGGCCGGTCGGCGGCGTCGCCGCGACCGGGATATTGCAAATTACGTGCGCGAAATTGGCTTCGAGCGCGCCTGTAAAAGTGCACCTGGAGAGCAGTCACCCTGTATATCGAGTAAATTAGATAGACACATCTGAACTATCCGAGTTAAAACTAATTAATCTGCAAAGTCACGAAAGGAATATCAAAAGATGTCATTGACGAATGAATGAAGGCACGAAAGATCATAACCTTCGACCTACCATAATTCTAGCTAAAGACCAAAGATTCTGATCTTGGTGCCAAAATATTTAATCATCATCATCAGTTCTTTAGCCACATAGAAACATAGGGCGTCTTTCCATCTTCCTGATTATACTACAGGGTAGCGAGAGGTACTTCTTCACGATCCCGGTGAAGATCAGACTTGGTCAGGGAGTGGTGATTCTGCTCTTGCAAGCCCTTAATTTTCTCCAACTCCCTTCCCTAGTGAAATTAAGTCTGCACCTTTAATCCTGCCGTTGTCAAATATCTCTTCCCATATCTTAACCCTAGAGGAGAAAGCCAGGGGATGGCTACCTCTGGTATCCTTCCAAGAGAATCTCATGGATTGTTTCACAACCATGAGATAACTATAAAATGTACGATGAGAAAGAAAGGGGAGGGAGGTAGAGGAAAGGAGAGAGAGGAAGAGAAGAAAGGGAGAGAGAAAAAGAGGGAGAAAGATACAGAGAAAGGGATAGTGGTTAATTCGCTTTGGACCATTTTCCCATGTGTCTTTTGGCTTTTCTTTCGTTCTTTTTCCTTTTTTCCTTCTAGCGCTTGTTTTGTTATATCGCTGTTAGGTTTTCTCAGTGTGTGGCTTATCCAATCCCATTTTCTTGGGTTTATTGTTTTTTGTATGGGTTCTTGTTAAGTTCTTTCCCATTCTTCATTTGTGATCGTTTCTGGCCAATATATTCTCAGTGTTTCTGGGCCATATATCATAGTATTAACGTTTATGTGTTAAGTACTCTGAATTTTATTTTCATGTGTATTTTTTGTTTTTGTCTATTTCACTAGCTTTTCCTTTATCTATAATACTTTCTAGATAGTTTAGATGTTCTATTTCTTCTAATTCTCCTACTTTTCAGCTTTATTCTTTGGTAAAATTTAACTTCTTCTTTAAGGTTTGTATGAAAACTATCGAGAACATTTTTTTCCTGACGTGACTGTACGTCGGAACGCGCTCGCACCGCGCATGCTCGATAGTGTAGGATGTGACCTTCAAGACGCGCCAGGCGCCAGGCGCCTGCAAGCGTTGGTTCAGGCTAGATCGTGTTTTTAGTGGACCCCTATCGAGTGACTCGGTGCAAGCGCAAAATGCAGCGAACGATTAAACAGCGGTACGCCATCACATTTTGTGTTTGACTGGGGAAATCAGTACGGAGATGTTGGGCATCGGCGACAACGTGCAACGTATGCGTGAAGTGCTGAATTCAAACCGTTGGTATTGATAAAATGACAGTCCATAGCATTATCACTGAAAAGTTGGCGATGTGAAAAATCTGCGTTAAACTCGTTCCGAAGGTCTTGACGGACAACCAAAATCATAAGCGTGTGTCTGATTGCGAAGACTTTCTGCAACGCGTTAAAGAAGACCTCGGGTTTTTAGACGATTCCCCACCCCTCTTGCAGTCCTTTAATTGGCACCAGCAGACTATTTACTATACCCAAAAGTAAAATCTCCCTTCGAAAGACACCGCCAAGGGACCCTAAGTGCCGTCAAAAAAGCTTGCACGCGCACCCTTACGGACGTTCCGGAATCCGCCTACTACGCTGATTTTTCCGTTAATAGTCGGTAAATTCTATATCCTCAGGTGTTTTACTAAATCTCTAACTAATTCATGTTTTTCTACATTGTGTTTTTCTCATGGCCCAATCTATTATAGTCAAAATAATATGGGTGACAGAACACATTCGTGACGCTTCATGTTTCTTGTTAAAGATTTTTTTCTAAATCTATAGAACTTATTTTAATTTTTTTGTCGTTCATTTGCTTGTTTGATGATGTTACGTAAAGTAAATATACTATCGATACATGACCGTCTCTGTCTAAATTCCGCCTGGTTATTTTGTATCCTATCCAATCCATCCTTTGTTCGACTAAGAAGAATTCTTGTGGGTATTTCACTTGCTTGAAAGTTTGAAGATATATTATTATTACACCCTCATTCAGTTTTACGCCCCTCAGTTTTGGGTTTCTTAATATTTTTATAGCGTTGATTTCTTCCCTTGTAATCGCTTCTTCATTCATATCAATTTTCTGACCAATTTGTTGTATTTCCATTATTTTATTTTCTTATATATTTGATCGAAATGTTCAATCCTTTTCTATTCTATTTCTGTATTTGTTATTAAGATTTCTACGTTTCTATTTCTCACTTTCATTTCAGCGATTGTCTTCTTTTTACTATTTCCTTGTTTATGTTCTACAAGGTTCTGTTTTTTCTGTCCTTATTAATGTTTTTCTTCTTCTAGGCAACAGGTCTCTAGCTTTCTTTACTATCCTAGTGTGTTGCATCGTAGATATATGGCTATTCCATTCTGATCTTCTTTTAGCCCACTCGTCGATCTTTTAAACTTTGCAGCTTCGTCTTATTTCCTCGCTTTTTAAGTGGTCAAGTTTAGTTACGCCCATTATTTTTCGTAGTGTCCCCATCTCAGTTGTTTCCAGTATTTGTTTGGTCTTTACCGCATTTCACCTTGTCTCGATTGCGTAGGTCATAATCGGCCTTATGACGGATTTATAAATTATTCTAAATTTGGCATCTCTTCTTAGATGTTTGTTGTTCCATATGATATTATTTAGTCATGCAGATATTTTTTATGCTTTCTGGGCTCTCTTATCAACATTCCGTTACGTGTGATTTTGATGCCCAAATATTCCAATGACATCATTTGCTATTTATCGTTTGCGTTGTAAAAGCCTTTTTATCTTTTATTTTTAATATTCATTAATGTTTTTCTATTTTTCCCAAGTTTGTTCCTAATCCTTATCTTTTGTTTTGGTTTTTTGTATTATAAAATTATCTTCACCGTATTCTTCATTATAAACCCAGAGTATATTATATTTTATCGTTGTTCTTAAGCCATTATTGTTTGGAATTGTTGCTATTTGTTTTAATTTTTGTATGTAGTCCACAGTTCCTTTTTTATGTAATCTGTTTCAGAATGGTTATTTTTGTTATTCATGACGTAATTTAGTATTTTTCAGCCTTCTTATGTAATCTATATGTCAATTTGTTTTTGTTTGGGATTTTGTATATTATTTTTCGTGGTTTACGTTTTCCTCATTTGCGATTCCAAAACATATCTTTCTTTTTTTGTATCCCTTTCTAAATAGTCTGTCTTCTTTCCTTGTTCTTCAATTATTTGTTTTAATTTGTTATTTTCTTCTTTTGTGATTTTGGTTAGCTTTTCTACACTGCTTTCTCGTTACGTCCTTTTTTATTTACGTTGTTGACCATTATTGCATCTGCATGTTTATTATTACTTAATTTACCTATTCTACTTTGTTTCCTTTTTTTGGCACACTTTTATTATTTTAATGTGCGTATTTTCGGGTTAATCGTCCAGGTTTAATCCAGGACCGGACTTTTCTGTGTGTGGTCTTTAACTTTTCATAACTCAGACCGTGGCTACCTTTTGAAATTAACAAGGAATATGAACTTTTATCTTAGACAAATAAACACATTAATCTGACCCAGCTGAATTTGAGCCTAAAGGTCAATGTAAACTGTTATCTTAATTTGATAAACTGTTTGTAAAGTTTAACCCAGCCAACCTGAATCGAAGATTGGGTCCAGGGTCTGCCTGTCAAACAAGGGTAAATTGGGGAATGATTGAGGAGTAACACCCCCTAAAAATAACCGGGGTTCAGCTGGCCCGGCCCCTGCCAGGGTACGGTCCAGTTGTCCCGAGGTAACAGGGCCTCTGTCGTTGCGCTAATCACCCACACAAAGTACACAGATTCAGAGTAATCAAACGAGCCTCAGAACAGAACGGATTAATAGAAAATGACAGGCGAAAACTAGGATAAGATTCAGAACATGAAATATCACATCTCTAACAGGTAAACAAGTTGTCGATAGATACCCAAAAGTGATCAGGGAGATGAGGGTAGAAGAGAGAAGACCTAGAGGAAAACCCTGCAAAACTTGGGAGGACAACATAGAAGAAGCAGCCAGAAAAAGGAAAAACAGGACAAATAAAAACTCTAGCTAATAATAAGCAGTAATACATAAAATGGCTGTATTCCCCAACACCATGAGGTAAATGGGAGAAGATAAAGATGAGAAGAAGTTTCTAAAGTTTAATAAAAATCTAGAAACTTCTAATATAGATGGTACTTTATTCTTCCTAACTCTGACCCTAGTACTGAAAACTTTAGTCACGTTTAAAGACGATCTGTCAAAATGTTATTATGTGGGTGTCGTCCTTTTAATTTCTATAAAGCTGACCAAAGCTAACTTTTGGGCAATAAGCGTATTTGCCTTGATCAGAGAAACGCTCCTGTGAAATTTACTCAACCTCTCATAAATCTGATCCCAGTTGAATTTAAGCTTAAAAATCAATAAGCACTCTTACCTTAATTCAACGGACCCTACTGTAAAGTTTGAAGAAAACTGTAAACTTCTAATAAGGATGACATTTGGCCCTTTTTAGCTCTGACCCCAGTTTGTTACAAAAGCTGAAATATTACTTTAAAGAATCTTCCCGCTACATTTAAAGAAAATTCCTCGACATGTCTAATGTGTGCCGCCTTTTAACCTCCTGCTTCTACAACTCCTGCTGTAATTAGTGTTTGATGTCTAAGAATTCGTCAATATTTAATGTCTGCTCTTTGAAGCTTTGAAGTTTTGGATTTAAAAAGCCACATGGATCTTTATCTTGGTAAGAGAAACACTTCTGCAAGATTTAATCAATTTTTTGTAAATCCAATCTTTAGTTGAATTTGAGCTTGAAAATCAGTACGGATCATTACCTTAATCTTCCTCCAAAATTAACTTTGAAGTACAAACATCTATATAAGCTGATCTTTATTTCTAAATTGTTCCTTTAATATTTAAAATAAATGACTTTTAACATAGTTTTGACTATTGCTAACTTCGATATCTAAAAATCAATATGAGTTCTAACCATAAACTAAAGAAACCTATAAATAGATACCAAATCATGGCAAGTATCATAATAATTCTTTAATATATAATGCACATAGCTTTTGGTTGTACTTTTCTTTTATTAACTTTGATGCTAATTAACCTTGAGGTTAAAATCCATCCGTATTTAATGTGTGGCCTTTATCCCGTATAATTTTGACTTTAATTGGTCACTAAAAACTAAAAATTGCTATCAAAATATTTAATTTACATAGTTTTAGCTTCCTTCCCAAGAGTTATATTAAGGTTTCAAAATAAATATAAATTTTTATCTTGCTCTAACAATTTCTTCGGCAAAATCCGTTAAGGTCTAAAATAAATGCCGTTATACGCTTATGACTATAGATGACCTTGGTGTTTGCAAATTAATGTTGGCTTCTAACTTTGATCTAAAGAACAATTCTATAGAGTCCGATCAAAAACAGTAAACTTTTAACTGGATCATTTGTAAGTCCAACTAAAGTTGAGTAAGATATATGTATGAAAGTCTAAGACTTACATTGTCGTTTTCTTAAGTTTGTGAAACACAAAACATAAAATATCAAAATATTCTAACATATATGGTATATAACCCCTCATCACTCTGACTAGGGCAGTCATAGGATCAGGACATTATAAACCAATCCCAATTCAAATCCTAATCTGAATTATTGCTGGTCTTTTGTTTTACTTGAATGTGCTCAAAGTAGTTAACTAAACTCTTTATGTATTTTTGTAGCTTTTAATTATTTGAGTTTCTTTTTTACTAAGAAAAGTACACTTCAACCTTCAGGCGTTATTCTATTGCTTCAAATTGTACTGTGCAGTATTTCTAATTTACCATTAGCATTTTTCTTAAATACCTGGGTCTGTGACAAAATTATCTGCTTCACTTCGTTTTCTTTATTTGTATAAGGCGTCTTTCCAAGTATTCCGATCAAGATTGCAGTCTTTTATATTGTTTTAACTTAAGTCTTCCGGTTGTCTTTACTTTTTCCTTTTTGCATAATCTATTTTCTGTTCCAGTTTACATAAAGTTACATAAAAAAATGGGCAAATTAAAAGAAAAGAAATGGGGGCATGATGAGTAATAAAATTTCTCACTAAAAATATATGGGTCTTGAAAAAGTCTTGGTAAGCTACTAATATCTTGACCTAATTTGTTAGTCACCCCAGAAAACAGAAAAAATGGTAAAGAAGCTGAAGCTATGTGCGATTACACAAAAATAGTCTTACGTAGAGACGATTTTAACAATAATGTCTGGGCTCGCTTACTGGTGCCATTTTCGCACGATTCTTATCAGCAAACCAGTCATCAAGATGCACATTCAGAAGCTGTTCCTGATAATCACGCCTAACAAGAAATGTTGATTAGGACGGCGTCGGTATAGCTCAGTATTACCCCCGTGATGGGTGTAAAGCTGCAGAAAACCTTCAAGGTGCCCTTAAACGACCAAAAGTTGAAGCTGCACCCGGTAAAGGTCAACAGTCTTGAACTCAATATTTAAAAAGTTTGTAATTCCAAAGCTACGGACTAGTAAAGAAAATTGTGGAAAAACATTGCAGGCTAACTGTTTCCTTATCATTTTGTTGGCTGTTGAAAATATATCGCAGGGTTTTTTACTCCAATCCTAATTGGTGCCGAGTCATTCCTAGATTTCTGTTTTTTAGTCCCAAGACTCTTTTAGATGGGCACTAGGTATTATAAAATCTTTCAATATGCTACTGTGTGTTATATCAGGTCTGAAATTTACTGACAACTTTACGGCGTTGGTTTGCCCAATTTCGAAGTACAAGATACTACAGAACAGGAAAAAGCTGCACATAGTAAGATAATTAAGCAAGCAGTTGAGCAATCAAGAAAAAACCAACCGGCAGTGCTAGAGAGAAAATATCAATTTCTGAAAAATATTATTCTGAACCATCCTGTCATAAAGCAATCTTATTCAAACGTGAAAGATTACTGTGGTAAACTGACTAAAATAAATCAAAACACAGCTAATGACGAACTGATAAAAATGTTTCACGTATTAAAATAAAAATTGATGTTTCACTCCGATTTGCTAGACTTTTAAAATACAGGGAAAGTATTGAGCTTAAAGAAAATTTTGTTTTCAATTCTGATCACTTAGCTGTCGTTTTGACCTCGAGCGAAAATATAGTAAAAAATTAAAAAAGAAAATCATTGAATGAGATTAAGACCACTAACAAAAAGAGGTAATCTAATTCCAGATTTCTAATTTAGCTTCAATGAACCATTGATCTCTCTTGAAGAAAAGCAAATCTGTTCTGCAGTCTCCCTGAACGAAATACAAGCCTTCGATAAATTATGGTATGAAGGTCTGATACATAATTGAGCAAAATGCTCCTGAAGCAATATGTAAAGATGCTAGCATCGTATATATCAGATTTTTCAGAATTAAACAGGAAGATAAGTATTCTGTCCTGAGAGAAATAAGGATGGCTGTGCTTGCCAATCCAATGATGTACCAAATCCAATTAGATCGTGAAACCGGTGTGAGTATATGGTATTCAGCTCTGGGAATGGGCAAGAAATAGTAACATCAAATCGATATAAACTTTCCAGAACAAAATGTTGCATAAACGCTCCATTGTACGTAAGAAACTTTAATTTAGATCGACAGCTTTACATCCTAAGGGTTAAAGATAAAATTAAAATCTTTGCTAGTAAATATAAAGCCAGACTTCAACTTTTTGAAAGTTCAGCTGCTGCACAGCTAGCATCTTATCCGAAGACTAAAGAGGACCAAACCATTTGATCTTGTATAGTGTTGTGTGTAAAATCAGAACATATTGACTTAATAGACCTTTGGACGTTCCTAGACTATGATAATAAAAGAAGGGGTACACATTTTTCCAGAGCCTAAAGTAAAAGTCTTACAAGAACTCTTAGAAAATTGAAAACACCTAAGTGGTACTGATGGCTAGCCAACTGAAATATACGGTAAAACTCTAATAGAGTTTAAAAAAATGTTTGTTAATAAACGGCGAGCGGTTGTCCCTTTAAAAGAAACACTTAAAGAAATATATCTCAAATTAGCTTTAAAAAAGAGAAAATACATAAGACTATAAACATATCAATCTAAACTACTGTCCAAAAGTCTATCAAGAAACTTTAGATATGAATTTATCTTTAAGAGTACATGTGAAGACAAGACACAATATTAAACTAAAGAATTTGGTGGTAATTACAAGCATTAAGTAGATGAGGTCTGAAATCCGCTCAATTCCTCTACAACTTGAAGCTCAGTCATAAACCAAACTCAAATTTAACTCTTTCCCTCTATAGTTCTAAGTTCTACATTTCGCATTTTTCCAAATTCATACTTTCATCTCCGTTTCGGGCGCGGGAGAGGAGCAAATTGCGCCATATGGAGGGCCGCTTGCAAACGGCCGGCGGGCAGACGGGGCGAACCCTTGCGCTGCGGCCCCGGGGGTGCCGTCCCGATGTTGTGCGTGTAACTGAAGGGTACGCAACAGCATGTTGCGATCGGCCTCGGTCAACTGGTCTCCGGAGCCCGCTGCAAGGGCGACGCGAAATTATGATTGGCATTATCGCCATCATCGGCATTTTATGCTCCTCTCTACTTCAAATGCGCTGTAGGCAAATTTATTGCGCCGGTTGGAGGAGCATCAGAACCGAGGGTTCCGAAGCTGCGGTTAATACGCTATTGCAGCATAAAAATGGTAAACTCATTAAGGGCGGGGGGTTATGGCCTGGACCAGTTGCTTTTAACATTAAAATTAAGTATCAAAATACTTCTATAATCTTTTTTTTTTGTTAAGACCTTGTCATGAGTAGTAGTTTATTATAACTGATTCGCTTAACTAATGGGGCTATTAGTTCCCCATCGGAAGCTTCTCCAGGTACGATGTGCGTTTGAACTTCTAAAAATTTTTCTCGGCAGCGAGAATAAGTAGAAACATGCGGTTAATTTAAAAAAACGTGGTAAATATTTCTAAATATGTAACATAGATGGCAGCACCACACAATGTACACAGGTCGAATTGCCGTCATTACAGTGAGTGTTGTTTTGTATACTTTAAATGGCGACGTTTAATGTAATCATCCGTTTTCTCCTCTTGGGTAGTAAAACGCCCATCGAATAGATGCGGTGAAAGCGTTAGGGATGTTAAAAATGTGCGTTTGGGGGTGAGAAAGTTACGAGAAGGTCGAGAGTTGTGCTACAATAAACCGAAGCAGCCTCAGCCACGAACCAGCCGGACCGAAACTATTATTGCACGAGTGGAGCAAATTTAATATGGAAGACTGTCTATTAGATGTGCGTGGTATCGCCTCTAAACTTGCCATTTCCGTAGGATTTGTAGAGTCCATTTTATATAGTGATCTGAAAATGCGGAAAGTTTCTTCAAGGTAGGTCCCACAAATGCTAACCGACAAACACAAGGCTGCACAAGTGGCAATGTCTCAAGACATGAAGGACACTCTCCGTGGCTCCTCATTTACCAATCGACCCGTTGTTGCATCAGCAATTTTTCATTGGGCAAAACACACCCCTAAAGAAGTGTTGTCAGCAGCTATAGAATTATGTGAAAAATATGTATGTCTAAACGGAGATTACGTTGACATTTAACATAAGTTTCAACTTTGTTGAGTAAATACTTCTTCAGAAAAAAATTGGAGACCGTAGAACTAGAGTGGACAAAGGAACGCCTTTCAGATATGAGTGGGACTAGAAACTTGAAATACCACGATGAACTCAAATTCGCAAATAATCAGCGGCACCTGGTTCCAAAACTGGTCACAAGAGACACCCACATGCTTAAAATCGCATCAAATTTGATTGGTTATGACACAACGATGATGAAAGCAGGGGAAAACTACATCATTATGTTCTCCTGGTTTAAATTATCGCAGCTGCAACTGAGAAACCATAAGTGTGAATGCAAAACTTCTTCCTTAATTTCAAAGAAAGGTTATGAAGCGAAGGGTGGCTTGAAAGTGGGAACTTTTCCCAAAGAAGCCTTTAGTAGCTATTGTGGTAAATAAACAATAAAAAAGCTTTCGGAATGATGACACGATCTTCTTAAGGGTATCGAACTTTTGTGTGAGGAGAAAAGAAGAATCCTCAATGCAATAACACGTTCCAATTGGTAGTCTCCGAAGCAATTTATCAGCAAATGTAAAATTCCTTTTCACTTATCTAGTAGTTGTGCAAGGCAAATTTTGCACAAAGACTTTTTTATCCATACAAAATAACGTAACTGATACACTTTAAATTGGAGAACGCATTGATAAACAAACTGTTTATTATTGGAGTGATAGCAACTCGTAGCATATATGTCATTTTTAATGTTGCAGTAAATAAAGTTGAGGTCATGAGCCTTTAGTTATTTGAGAAGGGGGGGTCCAACTGAAAAACGTTCGGCTCCAGCAGAGTAAGGCCACAGCCCAAATAGAAATGGCTTGTCTTCGTGCGCTGTGCGAAACATCGCTTGGTCAGCCCGATCACCGGATCTCACACCGTGCGACTTTTTACTATAGGGTTATTTCAAAACGGAGGTTTAAAAATATCACTCTAGAACCCATTAAACCCCACAAACTGCAATACGTCAAGAAATCAGAGGTATTCCTCAACACACCTTGGAAAGGTTATTGAAGAACTAATAATAAAAATAAACCAGTTCTTCAGCTGTACCCTGTAAAAACGAACTTGTATATCTCCTACAGTTTCTTTTGGTCAACCTAATAAAAAGGGGGAAGGAGTTTTGTCCCACCCTGTATTGTAGTAGTAGAGCATTTTATTAAATAAAACATCTTTTAACAACCTCCATGTAGCTTGGGAAGTCAAAATTAAATTTATGGTATTCAGGTCAATTGTAAATCTCACAATAGCACTTCCAATCAATAGCCCAGAATTTTGAAATTTATAAAACAAGAGGGCGAATATTAGAGGTCAAAAATAATTGCTACGTAAGTTACGAAGCTATATATAAGAGGGGTAGAGTTATTAGAACACGTATGACTTTGCTGCAGCTATCGCTGTTTGAAAGAAAAGTAGCCAGAAAAATATACACCCCAAAACAAATAAACGGAACTTGGAGTTGAAGTATATCAGGAATGCCAAAAAGGCACCCATATCACCATTTGTCAAGACACAAAGACTAAGTGGCGTTAGACACATCAAAAGAGATGCTTAAATCAAGAATAGAAGGACATAAGTCAGTAAGAAGAGATCTGAAATTCAAAGTCATTTATTAATTTTACCAAGATGTACCAATTCTTCTGCTTGACTGGTTTTTCATTGATTTATCGTTGGTTTTGGTTACTTTAGCAAATATAGTCCAGTGCGCATTACAATGTCTAAAATCTGCCATACTCACGATTAGCAGTAGAAAGTCGTTGCAAAAATAGTATGTGGGAGAGCTCTTGGTTTAATTGTGCGGACCAAGAGGAGACAACATTAATAAAAGAAGACTTAAATTATATGATAGGAGTACAGAGCAAGAGATATGTGGTTATCTAGTCCGAACTAGTTACTTCCCTCGAGTACTGGGCGCACCTCGTTATATACATTTAATAACTGACATGTTAATTATTAGTAATAAAAAGCTACAAAATATTAACTTCGCCCCCTCCGATGAAGCTGAAGCTAAACTTTCTCTTTCTTTAGAGTAAAAACTGGAGTGGTTCATATTTGGAGTAATAATCAATCCGTAGATAAATCCACATTCCATATCGTAACCATACTAAAATTAAGTTTAGGGGAATGTGCAGAGAAGCTCTTTGGAGCTCAACGCCAAAGACTTTCTACAGAGACAAAGAGACTGGGAACAACTGAAGACTCAGTCAAACTTAACAAAAAAGAAAACCCCCAACGAACAAAATTGCTTCTTCGCTTCCTTGAAAGTATCAAAAAAAGACGACCATATAAATCCATATTTTTGACAAACCAATAAAGATATTTTTAATTATGAATCTAGTGCAGAACGTTAACGAAAGTTATAAACAGCTATCTACGTGCTGTAGTACCGTTTGCGGCTGTTGAAAAAAATCCTAGTTATGGGTAGCTTGTATATCCCAAATTTAAAAAGGCAAATATGCGAAAACTTTTAGAGAGAATGTATGAATCCCCACTGACTTACTGGAGACCAAAGAATCCACCAAACTCTTTCGTTCACCAAAATTCAAAATAAGAACCTGGTGACGATTGGTGAGCTATTTCTAATCGAATTGAGCAACAAGATGCAACTGTGGTTCTGGTGATTGACGAAGACAAGGAAGATGGGTTTAACTAGAATAATCTTCAGGGTTTTGAAGGTATCGGACAACCCAAAAGATGCTAAAAGCTGTTCAAATAAAGCACTTCCTGTAACTGAATGTTAGCCACGATAAGAGAACATAAAACAGAAAACATCATTTTAAAGGTGAATCCTCACAATAGAAATATACACTCAATCCTATCTGATGAAACAAGGGATGCCTGAAAGGAGAAATTTTATCACCCTCGTAAAACCTGGTAGCGAGCAAGGTTCCTGGTGAACTAAATAAGCAATACTCTCCTCAAAGACAGTTCTCATATCAGACTATAAGCATCTACAAGAAGCTCTGGAAATTGTAAAAGAAACTAAAGTGTAAATTCTCAAAAAACCGCGCTGGTATCATTTAGAAGAAGAAAGATGTTAGGTTAAATTAAAACTGCTATATTTCTTCAATGAACAGATCAAGTGAGACAGGAGGCTAAGTATTTGGGGTAACCTGAAACTCCCATATACAAAATATTGTAAACAATTTGCGACTACAAAATGAACAAGATAAAACATAGAGACTTAAGCTACTCATTGTACACTGGTTACCCTCACAAACCACAACATTTTACTCATAAGCAGAGATGCATAGAGATATATCATACATTGAAACAGCTGACATACTAGCAAAATTGGATCAAAAATTACTTTTACTCAACATAATCCAATGTTTGGAGCAGCCAAAACCACAGTTTTAAGTATAAATGCTACACCAACCAACGCCACACACCAAAATTGGATAAAAGAATTAAAGCACATTAAAAAAATGCTTAGAATTCCATTAAAAAATATAAGGAATGAAAGAGCTTCAAACTGCTAGATAGATATGTTCACTTCTAGAAGGAGCCGAAACATAGACTACGAATCTTTTCCCTAAAGAAGTACATAGAAGATCAAGAGGTCAACAAGCTTTGAAGCTGCACTACTAGTAGTCTTCAATCCCTCCTCATCATTCTCTCCCAAAAAGAAGACAAAACTAGAACTAGACAATAACTTAGAGCTAAGATAAAACCAAATGGAAAGAGTCTTTTTATGAGAACAAGCAGCTAAAAGAAAAAATATCAAAACAAGACCAAAAAATTGTATGGTTGAAAGAATAAATTAGAATGAAAAATTTGATAATCAAAGGAATCTCCGATAAAGAAAAGGAGGAAGAGATAATAACCATAGGAAAAGTAGAAACGGTATTGGATAAAATGGGGATAAAAGTAAATATGGAGAACGATGTGGAAGAGATTAGGAGAATCGGGAGATATAACGAAGTAAAAGCAAGGCCAATATTACTACAACTAATGAAAACCAATATGAAATACGAAATAATAAGAAATACAAAGAAATTGAAAGTAACAAATTTGTAGAACGACGAAGACTATTCAAAAGAGATACTAAAAGAACGGAAACAATTAATACCGAAACTGAAGGAGGCGTGAGAAATAAGCCAAGAAGCATACCTAAGTTACAACAAATTAGTAGTCGATGGCGAAATATATGAAGTGAAGAATTGGATAGAACATACGTCAGAGCAAACCGAAAAAGAAATATCAGACGAAAAAACAGATAGCAACAGGAAAAACAAAAGGAAGGCAAGCGTAAGAAATGCTGAAATTCTGCGCAGAACTACAATATGAAATAGATAAAATAAGAGAACAATATCAGAAAATTATAATAACTGGAGATTGGAATGCAAGAATGGGAAGAGATGTGAATAAAGGAAAAAACTTAGGAAGATATAGAGAGGAGACATTAAATAGAAATGGCAAGCAGATGCTAGATTCCTGCCAATCGAACGACCTGCTAATTGGAAATACGTTTTGGAAACATAAAGATGAAGCAAAATACACTTTCGTGGCAAAAGAGAGAAATTTAAAAGCCTGATCTACTATATAGTATATACCAAAAACCTCAAACAAGAAATAAAAAACATAAAGAAAGAAATAGAACCAGAACTATCGACAAATCATAGGCTGGTCACAGCAACAATAAAAGAAAGTATAGCAAGGACAGAGAAGAAACGGAAATACTACAAAATAAATATAAAAAGATTAAAAGAGAAAAACACCCAAGAGAAGTACAGAAAAGAAACTTATCAGAAAATTAAAAGTTTGGAGATCCTGAAAGAAAAATGGTTCCTAGAAGAAAGGTGGACCACATTCAAAACCACAATAAAAAAGGTAGGAGAAAAAGTTTGCGGAACAAAATTAACAATCCCACGCAAAGAATGAACAGGACAAGGAAGATTACACCAAATTGAGTAAAGTAATCAAGAGAACGGTTAAAAACGCAAAGAGAAAAACATGGGAAAAATTCGGAAATGAACTGCAACAAAACTACAGAACAAATAACAGAGAATTCTGGGCCAAAATAAGAGCGATGGAAGGAGAGAAAAGAAAAGAATTACAGGAATTACAGACAAAGAAAATAAGTTACACACAACTATAAACGACATTTTAAGGGTATGTAAAGAATAATATTACGAGGACAAATTTAACTCTACAAGAGATAGAAACGAACGAAACAAATATCAACAAGAAGAACAAGGAGAAGATTTACCAAAGATAGAAAATATACGAAGGGAAGAACTAGAAGAAGCGATAAGCAAAGTAAAAACAGGAAAAGCTGGGGGGAAGATAAAATAGACTCTGAAATAATAAAATACTTAAAGAAAGAAGGTGTAGACTGGATTTGGAAAATATGTTAGACAGCTTGGAAAACAAAGAAAATTCCATCGGATTGGGAAAACAACTTGGTGGTACCAATACATAAAAAAGGAGAACAAGTAAAGTGCGACAACTACAGAGCTATATGCCTAGCACCCACCAACTTGAAAATTTATACAAAAATAACGGAAAAGAGTAAAACAAACAGTAGAAAATAAGATCGAGAAAGAGCAAGCCGCTTTTTACCAAGAAAACAAACAAATGACAATATATTTATAATAAGGGACCTAATAAAGCGAAGCTTAGAAACCGGAGAGGAACTTACACTGGCATTTATTGACCTCAGAGCAACTTTTGACTCAATAGAGAGAGAAGTAATATGGAAAAGTCTAGAAGACATGAACATTTCGAAATACCCCATCCAAATTATACGCAGTACATACAAAAGAGTAAAAGGAAAAGTACAGATAGCAGGGAGAAGATCAGAGGTTTTTAAATGTAAGAAAGGATTATAACAGGGGGATAGTCTCAGCCGTCTGATGTTCATATTAATCATGAACAGATTGCTTAAAAATACTGGAGAAAGAACTAAACGAATACAAACAATAATCGGATATCAAAAACTGGAACAAGTTAAAATTGACACTTTAATGTATGTAGATGACATAGTATCGATAGCAGACTCCAAGAAGAAGATGCAAATTTTAATAGACATACAGACGGAAGAGATAGAGAACTTAAAAATAGAAATAAACATAGAAAAGACCAAAATGGTGATCAAAATGAGAAAGAACCAGACAATACACAAATAAAATGCAATAACATAAACATAGAAAAAGTAACAACATTTAATTACCTGAGAAGCATCATAACAAACGATGGAAACATAGACATAGAAGTAGCAAGTAGGATGAATAGATCAAATAAACTGTACTGTGCTCTAAAATCAATACTAGAGAAAAAAGGAATGAATAAGAAAACAAAATTAAAAATACACAGCACCATTATATTACCGACATTAATATACGCAAGTGAAAATTGGACAATACAGAAAAAATACATCGGAAAGTTAAATGCGATGAAGATGAAACACTTAAAAAACAGCGAGGAAGACGAAATAGGAGATAGAATTGAAAACAAAGAAATAAGAGACCAGATTAAACAAGAACCGACAATTAATAAAATTAAAAAAACAAGTAAACTGGTATGGCCACATGGTTGGGATGGATACAAACAAACTAGTGAAGAAGGTATGGAAGACAAGAAAGCACAGGAATAGAAGAAAAGGAAGACCTAGAAAGGCTTGGATAACTCAAATAGACGAAACGGGAAAAGAAAGGGGAAAAATATAGAGGAAATAAAGCAATTAGCACAATCCAGGAAGGAATGGAAAAAATTGGTGAAAAAAAACTAACGAAAGCTAACCCGACTCCGACACCCGAGAGGGTAATATAGAAGGGGAGAAAGAAGAAGAAGTGAAAATTATTTGTTACAGAACATGGATAATTTTGCTTGAACAACAGCTTTGTGCTAGAAAATATGAAGATAAAGATGGCGCTGCCATAGAAAAAAGCTGTATTTGCAGGAGGCTGCTATGCCCTTGAAGAAACCAAACCAGTTGCGGCTGTTTACTTCATCAATGCCATATTTGTACGAAGATAAATCAAATATAAACAGAGATGGGTGCGGATTCTCACAGTTGTAGATAGAAATGTGTGAAGAAAACCTTCTCCCCCCTCTCCTTCAGTAGGGTGCTTTGCACTAATGCTTCTTAAGTCAGAATTGAGATGTTAGTACAAGATGTACCTTCGTCCGTTACGCAACGTATTATTATCAACTTTCTCATGACAGAGGACATAAAATCGTTCGAAAGATTTAAATCACAGTTCAAGAACCACACCCTTAAGAAGATTCATGAGTAATTTTTGAGAGAATGGTCAGTTGAATATAGAAGTGTCCGGCGCCTCCTAAGAATGGGAGTGATTAAGAAGAATATTCTCATTGTTCACCAACTTCTCGACGATAATTACCAATTACCGGTTATTTCTGCACTATAAGAAGAACTGAAAAGACAAAATGAATTAAAGAAACCTCATTAAATAAAAATTAATAAAATTTTAAATACTCAAAAAGGAAAACTTCTTAATAAATCAGATCAGAAACACAGACAAACGCCCTACGTTTAGTGAGACTAAAATGGATTTTCAATAATGAGGTTTTTCTAGAAACCTAATCAGTATCAAAAGCTTATTGTTAGTTACTTAATGGCAGTTGTTTCTCCTAAACAACTTATCAACCTTCATTTTTGGCGCAAAAACACCCAAATTTGAGAACGGATGTCACGCCAACCCCATCCGAACGTAATAACTAAGCCCGATAGGCGGGCTTCGTCTCGGAAAAACCGCGGCCCCGCGCCCCGCGCCCTAACCTTCTCAACAAAGCCGCCCATTTCATTAGGGGACTCTCAAGGCAAGTCAGGTCCGCTACTTGAGGGCTCATGAAAACAACAGAGGGTAGTAAAACACCGTCATCAAATCCTGCTCCTGACACCGGGGGCTGCGATCACTCTCCCTCGGGATCGCTCGGCCGCGATCGGACGCGACCCTCGTGTTATGCATTTAAATAGCCTCATTAATGATCTATCGCCGCCACCTGCGATCTTTAGCTTTCTTTCGCCGGGGGCGCGCGGCCGCGCCGGAAGCGCCGCGGGCGCCGCCGGACGCTGGCCACGTCGCCCTGCAATGGTTAACGGAAAATTCGAGTGCGTAATTGAAAATGCGCGTTAGGTAAAAATGCAGGTTCCAGCTACGAGGGGAGTTCCAAAATAAAATGTTGGAGTTGAAAATCACAGGGTTCCTCTTTTCGAATGGCAAAATTAATTGCGACCTTAAATGACCTTAAAGAAATTCCCCGATGTGCTTGTAGCTCAATTTTATTTTGTTTGATCAATTTCTCTTTCATTTACTCCCCTCACCTTTTCCTTTCGATGTACTTTATTTATTGTGCGTTTAATCTTATTCATCATACCAAAACACCTAAAGCAATAAGTCAAAAGGTTTGTACATCGCTCAGACAGTATGACGTTAATATCATAGAAATCTACGCTAAATAAACTCATGAAACTCGCTAAAATAATGATATAACGAAGATCATAGGGGACTTTAAAACTAAAATTGATGAAGGGAGTGAAGATGACATTTTCGAAAATTTTAGATCGGGCTAACTAAACCCGAAAGGTGGCCGGTGGGTAGAATTTTGCAGAGAAAATAAATTAATCTTGAGTAAGACCTTATTTCAACTACCAATGCACTAAAAATGAAAAAGATAAATCACACAAAACATCCCAAAATAATAGAGATAATAAAACTTAAAAGATAATGACGACAATCTCGTCAGTTAGGTGTGGAACATATAAAAGAACTTAAAAACCTCTTAGATAAATGGAATATGGCACAACATATCATAACAGAAACAACAGAGAAACATCTGCAACGTAGAAAGACAAAAAGAAAAAAAAGATGAAATTAAGTATCGTGAGTTAACATGCTAAGAGAAGAAACGTAAATGATACTAAAAAATGAATGTCCAAATGATGCAAATAAATAAAATAAAACACGATCATTTCAACAGAAAACAAATTTGTTAGCCAACACGACCTGAATGGTCACCTTATTACGGAAATGATGGAAAAATTGGAGACGCAGAAAGCCCGTATAGAGATAATATTTAAAAAGAATCATCATAATATAAAAGTGACGTATATATGTGAAGACGACTGGTACATCTCTAAAGATAAAGTTGAAAAACAACAAATCATCAGATCCTGATGATATACATGGAGAAATTTTGAAACCTATATCTGAGGGTGGTCCGAATTTCCTCACCATGTTAACTGATCTATCTAAAAACATCTATAACACCAAAAACATACGCCAGGATTAGCTCTAATCAATATTTCCTAAGCAAGAGGTACACAATATGGTTTTAAAAACGGGTTTGGTACAAGAGAAGCCATTTTTGAAAATAGAACATTTGTTTATCAGCAAAGATCTGAGCTTCTCCATAAAGATCAGGATGTTACTTTGTTACATTTTCTCAATTCTTCTAACTGAGGTTGGGTAAGGTAGAAGGTAGAAGAGAACAAGGCAAGGGGAGACACTCGTGGTTACACAACCTATGAAAATAAATAGAAGTTTATACTGAACCATCAACAAAGTAAAAATTCATTTCCAACATCCGAAATAGACCAGGAAGGTTAAAAAAGAAAAAGAAGCAGGTAAATCTCAACAAAGCTCTGAGATATTCTACTTTATAAAACTGCAAAACTGTAACTATATAACTAACATTGCAGCTCCTCCTACAGTTACCATAAAGTAATTAGACAGTTTGCGCCACCTATCTGTGTTTCATGACAATTCTTGTCGTTAGTAGGCGCATATGACACAACTTTGATTTATGTAAAACCGAATATAGCCGAACGAACGTTGGACTGATAAAATGACCAAGTTGACCCTACCGAGAACCCCTAAATTGGCTGCTTTTGGCCCTAAGTTGACTCTTCTATGATACATTTTGAGTTCGAAAGAACAATTTTTGGTAAAAATAACCTGATTTTTATTTTTAAGCAGCATTTTAGGGTAAAATGCCTAGAAAAAAGCAAACAGTTAATTTTGAAACTAAGAAAAAACAAGAAGCCAAAAGAAAATGTGAGCAAACGGAGGAACAAAGGTCACTTACACTTGAGCAAATGACGCGAGTAGAAGCTATCGCTCGCTCTCATAAGACAAAGATACAGAGGAGTTAAATGTTGGCTCGAATTTTAGAGTCTGCGGCGATTGCCCGCACGAATAAAACAGAGACGGAAAGGTGTCAAAGGTTGACATTCAGAAGCTATGGCTATTGCCCGGTCTAACGAGGCAGAGACACAAAGGTGCCAAAGGCTAGCTCGAATGTCAGAAGCTGAGGCAACAGCCCGGTAGAATGAGACGGAGGTACAAAGGTATGGAAAGTGTACACGAATATCACAGGCTATAGAGGGTCCGCCATCTAACGTTTTTTTTCTTGAACTAGCGGTTATTTTGGTGAATGGCAACACTTAGCTCATGACATTTTTGACAGAAAATTAGTTTCATCCTTCCGCTGAACGAAAATGGTTGTGTATACGCTTGAAAAACGCTGGGAAATATTGCGACATTACTTTGAAAATCATGGTAATAAAAAATAATGTTGCAGAATATGTACGGAAATGGGAAGAAAAGAGGCACCGTCAGTGAGAGAAACTAGCATGCTTATCGACAAACTAACGCGTGAAAAAACAAAAACAGTGCGTACACCCGAGAATATCGCTGCTGTTGCCGAGAGTGTGCGTGAATCGCCAGGAACATCAATTCACCGTCGTTCTCAACAGTTGGACATTTCGGAGACATCATTGAGACGAATTTTGCGTAAATACCTTGGTATGACGCCGTACAAAGTCCAATTGGTTCAGCAATTGAAGCCAACTGACCATCCAATGCGTTTTCGCTTCGCTTCATGGGCTTGGGATCGACTTGAAGGAAATGCCGATTTTGGGCGAAAAAGCATCTTTTCAGATGAAGCTCATTTCCATCTCGGCGGGTATGTCAACAAGCAAAATTGTCGCATTTGGGGCACAGAAAACCCGCACGCAATCGAAGAAAAGCCGATGCACCCACAACGAGTCCTGTTTGGTGCGGATTTTGGTCCAGAGGCATCATTGGGCCATTTTTCTTCGAAAATGAGCAAGGAGCGGCTGTTACAGTCAATGGTGAACGTTATCGGGCCATGTTGAACGAACTTTTGTTCACAGAAATTGAAGAGCAAGATATTGGCGACATTTGGTTTCAACAGGACGGCGCTCCGTGCCACACGGCCAACGTTACAATCGATCTTTTGCGCACTGTCTTCAAAAATCGCATTATCAGTCGAAATTCTGATGTCGTTTGGCCGCCTCGGAGCTGCGATTTGACACCGTTGGACTATTATTTGTGGGGAGTCGTCAAAGATAAGTGTTACGCCGACAAACCAGAGACAATTGAGGCTTTGAAGGACAACATTCGTGCAGCCATAGCTGAAATAGAGCTGCATACAATCGAAAATGTACTCAAAAATTGGACCGATCGTATAGGCTACTGCATGGCTGGCCAAGGCAGCCATATGAATGAAGTTATATTTGTTATAATTGGAAAAATATTTAGTAGTTTTTTATTTATAGCATTTTAAAAAAAAAGTTATATGGCGGACCCTGTAGATACCACACCTAAAACCTGTTAGAGATTGCCACACAATGCCAAGAGTAGAGCAATAGCAAAGGCGAGACACATATACTTGACCCTAAACGTTGTTAGGCAGCCGCTGAATGAATCGATTATAATTGAACACCACTGTGGACCCTTAAATGTTATTTGTACTTCTTACAAGACGAAAAACTTCAAATTTGAACAAACAGTTGACAAAGAAGGCTTATTTCAAAACAATGATGATAAGCATCCATTGGAAAGAGATCTTTTAATCCATATAAAATTAAACCGAGTTGGTGTCCTAAATCTTAACTTGAACGTCGTAACCTACCCATTGTTGTTTCCTTCTGGTATTCAGAGTTGGTAACATTATGTTAGAAAATTTACAACCCAAACATTTTTGCCCATCAGGGAAATAAAAGTGACAGTCCGTCGACGGAGGCCGAACAACGGACACGGGTTACTCAAATGGCTTACTATGGTCATCGACTTGCCGTAAGAGACAAATTTAACCCATCGATGAATGCAGAAAAGCTCACACAAGAGTATGTTGTTGATTCTTATGTTTCAACTGAACTTTACAAGGGTTTGGCGGATCACATAAGATCAAGAGCTGCGAACCTGGGTTAACTGCCTGGTAAGCCACTTATATTGCCCTCCAGTTTTGGAAGAAGCCCGAAAAACACGCAACAAAACTACCAAGACGCCATGGCGATTGTGAAAAAGTATGGTAAACCTAACCTTTTTATTGCAATGATCTGTAATTCTGAGTTGAAGAAAATTACAAAGAACTTAGAACCTTGGTAAAAAAACATCGAGCTGATTTAGTTGCAAGAGTTTGTTAGATACTCTTCTTAATGAGTCTTAGGCTAAGTCAAAGACAAAGTTCATGTCATAGAATTTCAAAAGGGAGAGTTACCGCATGCCCATATTCTAATAATCTTATATAGAGATTACAAACCCAGAGATAAGGACCTCACTAACCAAATGGTTTGTGCCAAACTGCCAGACAAAACTACGCATCCGAAACTGTATAAGATTATTTTGAAGCACATGATTTATGGACATGTACGATAAACGAAAAGTGTTCCAAAGGCTTTCCTAAACCGTTTATCGAGAAAACTCGAGTTGCAAATGTCGGGTATCCAGAATATAGAAAAAGAAATAACGGAATAGTTTATGTCAGTAATGGGTTTGTAGTACTACATAAGTCTTAAATATAATTATCATATAAACGTCGAGGTCTATGGAACCATGAAAAGTGTTAAATACCTTTTCAAATATGTGCTAATATTGAAATCCAAGAAACTACTACCACCTTGGAGCACAATGAAATTAAAACGTTTATGGTCTCCAGGTATGTCTATGCACCTGAAGCTATATATATGGCAATTATTTGGGTATAAAATGCATGATAAATCGCATTCTATACAGAGATTAGCCGTCCATAATCCTGATAGTCGAAGCACAGTGTTTCACCCTAATCATATACATGAAAACACCAAAATAAAATGCCAAAGCATTGGGTTTTCAATAAATGGCAACTACGTCAACGTGGCGGAGAGAAAGTCATTGGTAGGATGTACGCTGTGGATGTGCAAGATGTTGCGAGATACTTTATGAGACTTCATATCCCTGGAGCAACTTCTTTTTTCTCGTGGGGTCGTTTTTGACACATCTCGAGAGGCAGCTACCAAAACGTGACTTTTAGCTACTAACCAAGTATGGGACGATGCCACAGTTTGGGCGATGCCACACAAACTTAGAGATCTGTTCCAAACAATTTGTGTCTTTAATGTCATGACAGATTATTTCCAATTTTGGAATAATCATAAAGAAGCCCTAATGGAAGATTTCCGAAGAAAATCAAAATTATAAGAGCTGTGAATTTGGTGTATTAAGAGGTATCCAAAGAAATCTTACATGGTAAGTTCCTTAGAGATCTGAAACTACTAGTACCACCACGATGCAGTATTCAAGACTCTCTTAGCGAGTACGACTTGCCTGCTGAACAACAACAGGGTGCGGCTTTACAGGAGACGCTCAATGTGGGCCAAAAACTTCCATTTGATACCATATTGAATGCAGTTAATGGTCCACTCCGTCAGCAAAATGTTTTTACCTTAATGGTCTAGGGCGCAGTAGAAACACTTACTTATATGAAACTTATTAAGCGTTATGCAAGGATCATGCAGTTGTCTCTACAGGTATCGCATCAAACTTTTTAAAGGATAGGTACCACTCGCAATATGAACTGCCTAGTCCGTTGGTTGCAAACTCGCGATCTAATTTAATGTTATATTCTCAAGAGGCCGTTGCTATAAGACAGGATAAATTGCTGATCTGCGATAAATCTACGATGGCTCCATATATTAAATGCAGTTGACGCCCCCATTAAAGAGATAATGGCAAACGATCTTTCATTCGGAGGAAAGGTTATATTACTTGGAGACGATTTTCGCCACTGTCTTCCAGTCGTGCCTCATGATCATCGGGCTGCTATTGTTCAAGTAAGTATTAAAGTTAGTCCCTTATAGCCTCTATTTGAAATTCTTGAGCTTAAGAATAATGTTCGTTCAGAAGACGTGAACTTTCAGCAAGTGGCTCTCCGTGTTGGGAAATGGGACCTTTACCAATTCAGAAGACTTAGACAGAGACATGGTTGAAATACCTAGAAATATGTTTTTGTCTGATAACATTATTAAGGATATACTTGGCGATAAACTGACAGTTGCTGACATTCCAGCATTATGAAAAAGGGCTATACTTTACCCTCTAATCGAGGACATTGATAAAATCAATGATAAAGTTTTAGATGTTTTTAAAGATAAATCCACATCATATCTAAGAGCCGATTCCATGAAGGATGGTGATCCGGAAGAGATCGCTCATTACCTAATCGAGTATTTAAATACTCCTACTCCTACGGAAGAGCCTCGACACGAGCTTGAACTTAAGAAAATAGCCATCATTATGTTCCTTAGAGACCCCAACTCTAAGCTAAATCTTTGTACTATCAATGAGCTTATGCCTAACCTGATTTTTGCGACAATTTTAACTGGCTCTTCATGATAAGGTCTTTATCCCAAGGCTAGATCTTGCGCCTACAGATGTAAATCTGCCATTCATCTTAGGGCGCAGACAGTTTCCGGTCAAATTCTCTCTTGCTATGACAATAAACGAGTCGCAAGGCAAACTCTTGCTAGGGATGGTATTTATTTACTGTCTTCAGTCATGGACAAATTTATGTTACAATTCAAATCAGATGAAACACTACTGAAACGCTCAAGAAACGTGTCTCTTGCCCTGGATGAATCATTGGATTCGCCTCTTAAAAGTTACATCATTCTAAAGTCCAATTGTTGACGAAACTCTCAACCAAATATTTAGCTTGGGACGGGTTTTTTTTAATAGTCTACTCTATAAAACTGCAAAAATGTAACTATGTTTGTTTGTCTGTAGCTAATATTGCAACTCCTCCTACAGTGATGAACCGATTTCAAAGGTCAATGCGAACCGGTTTGTTGCTAAACGTCACATAAAGGTTTTAGATCTTCGATTTAGGTCACGGTTTACCTGTTATAGGTCAAAACATGAAGTAATTTGACAGTTTCCGCTACCTATCAGAGTTGCACTACGCGGCCAATTCTTGCCGTTAGTAGGGGCATGCGGCACAACTTTGATTTATGTGAAACCGAATATGGCCGAACGAATGTCATTGTGTTTAGATATGGCTGATAAGACGATTATTGACTCACTTTTTCTTCAATTGTAGACGAAATAAAATATTTAGCTTGGGTTGCCCACTCTTGGGACTGGCTTTTTTATTAGTGATCAACTAACTTACAAAGTACTAAGAAAACTTTTAACTTTTCAAAGCTACATTGAGAACAAGTTATCATTCACCGCAATTGAATATATATAATATAAATATACAGAGACGGAGCAAATTCACAGCGCCTGACCAAGATTTACAATGTACAAAGTATATATCACTGAACTTCGATAAGATTTGTATTACGGCTTAAATTAAGTTGACTACGCCTTTTCTTCTTGTTTTTTTGAAACCGGTATTCAGTAAAACGACCACATGGACATTCCAACTTGTTCTTTCTCTCCATACGCTTTGAATATCTTCAAAATTACTATAAAATTTTGCAAATGATACTACTCACACAAAAATCCTCTTCACACAGCACAAATCCTACAAGTAGAAGTTTGGCTAAAGAAATGACGTGCCAAGCGAATCCACTCTTGTAATCTTCACCAACCGACAACAATAATCAGCTACCGTAAGCTAAGTCTGTTAAAAACCTCTATATGCACATGTATTGGGGTCTTACCTCGCATGAACGGAAGAAATTTAACAGTCAATTAAGTTAGTACTACTGGTTCATAGGAGAAAATTCATATCTGTCTCTAAAAAACAAATTATTTATGTACCAAGTGACTGTAGACATGTAGTGTTCAGCTATGGAGAGCAGCAAATACATCTAACATTAAAATACTGGAAAAGGACCAGTAAAATGTTCTCCAAATCCTCGCCAAATGCCTTGTGGTATGTTCGTAATTCTATCATTCAAAAAGAACTCAATATGGATACTCTCAAAGAATTAATCAACTACGCTGGTGCAAAGTACCTCAAAAAACCCTTATCTATTACACCGACTGGACAACAGCATCGACTTAACAAAATTTCTAAGGACCAACTCATAAATTGGACGACCAATCCTGAAAGTGGGTGGTACAAATAATCAGTCAAAACTATTCTATACTTAAGCTTATGGAACACTGATAAAGGACCACGTCCGATATATGGCAAATTTCCTGTCAGACCAATTACTCAGTTTTTCTAATTGTGACAGGTTTATTTAAAAAAATGAGCAGGCGATGGGTTCTTATCGCCGATAGTCCATTTAAAAGACATTCTTTGGTACCCAAATATCTTAAATACTTTTTTGTTTTCTTTTTTGCCTTTGCTTTTGAATACAAATAACTTAATGGATATTGTATTTGTTTATTAGATTGTTCTTAGTTTATCTATCATATACAGGGTGGTATCCAAAAGTAGAACTGATTTTTTTTAAATTTTTAAACAATTTGGTACATGGACTTAATTCTCTTCAAAATAGGCCCCTTGGGCATCCACACATTTCTGGTCGCGAAGGCCTTCTGGAAGTCGTCCTCCGGGATGCTGTTCAACGCCCTCGTCGTTGCCGCTTGGACTGCTTCCACCGAGTCGAAACGATGCCCCTTGAACTGCCCCTTAATCCGGGGGAACAGGAAGAAGTCCGGCGGTGCCGCATCAGGGCTGAGGGGGTGAGGCAACGTGGAAATGTCGAATTTGGCCAGGAGATCCCTCACAATCCACGCGCCGCGGCACGGCGCGTTGTCATGGTGGAGCTTCCACTTCCTCACCAGATCTGGTCGCACGCGTGTGATCCGATTTCGCAGCCTTGTGAGCACTTCCACGTAAAATCTTGCATTTACAGTCTGTTCAGGAGGTACAAGCTCCTTATGGACAATGCCACGACGCTCAAAAAATGCAATCAACATCGATTTCACTTTCGATTTCGACATTCTGGCCTTCTTTTTACGGGCTGATTGTGCGGTGTGCCACTCTTCGCTCTGACATTTTGTTTCCGGGTCGTATTTGTAGCAAAACTTGATGGCGTACCGCTGCTCCAAATTTCGCTCCATCGCAACTGACGACGAGGCGTCACAACAAGTAGCTACTAAAACAGTGGTCCACACTTAACTAACGCACGCAGGCGACTGCCGCAGGTCGAAACCTGTTCCCAAGGCTCCCCTCCATAACATCCGGCCTTTCAGACCCCCCTACATCGCCCCGCGCGCGCGGAAAAAAACAGTCCTACTACTTCTGGATACAACCCTGTATATTACATCGCTTTTAACATATGTAAACTTGTCAGGGTATCGTTCCAATCTAAGTACTATAGCGGTTGCTGTATTTGGATAAAATGCCCTCTATCCCCCATATTAATATTTTTTGGCAGATCCTTCTGCTTTGTTTAAACAAACTGTCACTAATTTCTTACGTAAACTCAGAACAGTCTTCTTGTATTTAAGAAAAGCAACAAAAAAATGATGGAGCAGCTTTTTAAAAAAAATTTGACTAGCATTGGAAAGCTTTGCTGCAATAGATATTATTTTTCGATGTTTGCTAACAATACAGTAGAGTTTTGGACAAGAATAATAACATGTTAGTTCTTTGGCTGCTATTTAGCAGTCTGAGACAATTTTATGAAGGGCAGTTTAAATATTTTGAAATCTCCTCAGTTACTGCAGATTGGTTTCATGATTGTGAGATTTGTAATGTTGCAAGCGTTGAAATGAAGGTGAGTAAAGGGAAAATGCGCCATATGTTAATTTTAGACATTTTAAAGTAGATACACGACGATGGCGACAATGAAGAAAGTTGTGGAAATGTAAGCCTGGCGAGTGGCCTACTCACTTCAGTCACCAAAAATAATTGAGTACCTGGGCTCGCTCGAACAAGAGGTAATAATGGCGGTCGTCTAAGGCGCAGTGTTTGGCACATCGCCCCGCATCAGAGATGGTGCGCGACGACTGGGCAGAAAGAGCGAACATACGAGAACTATAACCTCTCAGTTTGTAGGCCGTGTTCCCACGCAGGTCGTTAGAGTCTTACCATTGCCATAGTGCATTTAAATTAGCAACAACTTTAATGTTTGTAGTTTTCATTATTTATATTTACTATTACTGTCCTATTCACCGTACGTTTATTGAAGACTTAAAAGATTTTAGACAACCTTTTCGACCAAGTTTTAGATTCTGAAAGGGATTGGACTCTAATTTTTTTAATATATAAAGTTGTTGAAGCAATTAGAAACCTAAAAAACATTGTTGGTAGTCCGATCTAGAGTCTTCATAAGTGACGTCTAGAGGCATAAACATGTCGTCATAAAGGAATGACCTTCACTCTAAAACTGTCTTTCAAACTCAAAATCAATTCATTTTCAGTGAGACAAGAATGTAATAATATTTATTTAACTCTAGTTAATCGAAACAAAACTATTAAAGCCTTAAAATTTTTAATCGATAAATATTGATGTACCCCCCCCCCCCCACTTTCTGCCCTATTTAGTACTTTTCATCAATTTTAAATTTAGATTGGTACTTTCCCCTAGCATCGTGTCTTGAAGCTACTGCCTAGCTGCCCAAACACTACCGTCAGTTCAAATAACAGAGCGGTGTATCCGAAAAATGATTACAGATATTGAATATAACCAAAGTTAGAAAAACTTTGGCATAAACATAAATAGTGACACTCTTCTATCATTTAAAGCACCCATTTTCAAAAAATCCTTCAAACGGTGATGACAATTGCTTCTCCGAGTTCTTTAAAGTTGTACCTTTTAGATTTGAGTCAACATCATAGAAGAATATTGAGGGAGGGGGGCATATCAAAGGAACTGTACCACCATTGTTCAAATATTTGTAAACCAAAATAGCTTTGTCAGAGTAACTTGTTTTATTTTTTTAAGAAACACATTTTTATCGATAACTTAGATAAGCATTGCGTATGAGCCATTTTGTTTCAAAACAAATAGTAAACCAGCCTAGTCTTCGCTACGCTCCCTATCAGCTGACGTCAGTGAAGCCTTAGAAATGCACAATACAACGAATTATATGCCATATTAGCTGTGCGACCTTTTCGTACAAGACTGATCTATAGGGTTGTTTTCTCTTTCATCTTTTTCATCGTGCATTAATTATTTTTATAATTTCCTCAAAACAGTCATCTGATCTCTCATGACAATATTTTTTTATTTTTTTTCTTTCGCAATTAGAGAAGAGTTAGTCATTTTTGTTTATTTGTACACTTGTATGACCACATACTTTACTAGAAAATTGGGGAGAAAGAATTCTACGTATCCTTGTCATTTTTTACTGTGCCTTAACATTGGTACTTTAATAAAAATGCAACATATCTCCAGATGTCCAGAAGACAATTGCCAATGGCCGTGTCCAAGATCGAGCTATCCAAGAGGTTGCAGCACAGTTCAACCTCCACATGACCACCATTTCCAATTTTTTGAGCACTGGTTGTCTCATAACTTTCTTGAGACTTTTCAGCAGAAGCGTCATCCACGTCCCGCGATAACCCCCGCCTTACGGGAGCCAATACTTCTGGCCGATTGTGTGATTCCCCCGGACCCTTAACCATCTGTTCGTATTATCAGATGCCATCTACAGCAAGTGAAGAAGTGGATTATTTTGGAGAAGAACAAGAAAGCGCGAGTGCAGTGATCGTAGACACACAAGAGCTGAACGAGGAATGAGTGGGAAAATGTGCTCTGGAGTAACAAAGGCAAATTGTTCGGAACGAACGGAATTTGGTAGATTCGTCATGCCTAAAGCAGGAACGTCATGGTCTGGGGTTGTGTCTTCGCCCTTGGCACGGGTCTCTTTAAAAGAATCCACGGCATTATAGATCTCTATCTGCATCAGGACATCCTCGACAACACAATGTGTCCATATGTCATGGACAGAGGCATATCCAGGTCTGGTTCGCTCGCCGTCGTGTAACACTCCTTGACTAGTCCAGCCAATACTTCGACCTAAATATCACCCAGGGCCTTTAAGCAGAGCTGGAGCGTCGTCCGATTGGCAGAAGTACCAAGAATGTAGATGAGAAGTATGCCCAATTTGAGGAAGAATGGAAGAATGAAAGAATTTCCCCCTCTCCTTCATCAATACTCTTCTGGACTTCGCAGGTGATTATGCTACTAAGTATTAGACTATTGTTATCCACTTTTAATTGATTTCCAGTGATTTAGAGTTATTCCGGTATTTTTATTTGATGTTTGTTTCGTTATTGAATTTTCATAATTTTTTACTGTGCTAATAAAGTTTCCTCGGTTGAGTTTTTTTCAATCGGTTGAAAAGCTGTGTGAAATACTTCGAAAAAATGCTAAGAAACGAAAAAGTTATGGCAAAAATACTAAAAGTTGACATATTTTCGATCGGTACTGTACCAGGGTGCATCTATAATGGTTTTAAGCATCTTGGATTGTAACCACAGCCCCATAATTTAATGTTTTGAAGATGGAAAAGCTATTATTGTCTTTTGAAAAGCCAGTCGAGTTTTCTAATTTATTTGTTTTATTATTTTAGTAAGATGATGTTTCAAATTCACTTTTGTTAGCACAAGTTAGCTCAAATGTTTAACATATTTTCTTTGCAAAATATTGAGTTAAGCAATAGACCAGTGGATGGTTTCTTCGTTGGAGAATATGATAGTGATGTTCAACTATGATTCTATCAGATTTAGATAGATGAAGTTCTGACAAAGTTTTCGTGAGTGACAAAAATACGAAGTAAGCGCCCAAAATTTTCTAGTAGTAGAAACAAAATAGAGGTAAACCAATAGCGCCATCTTTGGTTAATCGTTCATAAAAATTCAGCTGCCGATTTGCCTTAGTCGCATCATTTTGCGCCGTGTTGAAAATCTAGCAACTAGCCGTGATTAAACTTCTCACTAAAGGTCTTAGTGACATTGAACAACGTTTGGATGGTATGAGAGCACGATAACAGAGAAGTGGCCTTTGGCGGTCATGAAGCACATTCTCCTACTAAATTAATGGGTTGGGCTAGCCACCTTCATAACACCACACGAAATGTGTGGTTAAAAACAGATTAAAAAGCCTACATATATAAAAGTAGAAGAAGAAGAAGAAGTTTGTACTCTACTGTAAAGGAAAGGGGCAAAACAGTTCTGTCGAGGTCGAAAAACCATCGAAGAAAAACCACATGCATATCCATCAGTTGAAGTGCTTTCGGAAGAAAACGTCACCGTTGGCGAGTATGAGGTGCTGCCAATTCTTTGATACAAAGATTGAAATCATGATTCTTGGTGTGGCGGCCTTTTCGCCCTTGAACCGCTTATACCGCGGCGGCATGATGGCGGCTGTGATGTCTGCACATTTTGCCATCGCACACAAAACGGCATATGGGCTTTTGCTCAGCCGACAAGTCTGCATACGCCGTCGGCGGCACCTTTTGATATGAAAGGTGCTGGCGAATGCAAATTGCCCGAAAAGACCTACCGCCAAGCCAGGCGCGAAGCCCGGCATCATTCACGCACCGCAGCTCGGCCAATTCGGTCGTGTCTCAACCCGCATACATTCACGCACCGCAGCTCGGCCAATCCGGTCGTGTCTTAACCCGCAAGAAACATTCGCAATTCGCAGCTCGGCCAATTCGGTCGTGTCTCAACCCGCAAGAAACATTCACGCATCGCAGCTCGGCCAATTTGGTCGTGTACCAGATCCGCAGCGCAGAGGTGGCCACCTTGGAATCGCCGACGAAGCCGAAGCCGATTCAGGTGAGCGATTTGGCAATATTCGTTGGTGGATATCGGTAGCCGCCCCCATCCGCTTACGCGACGGCCGTTTAAGGGACGATTTGGGCCTTCTCGGTTGACGTATCAAACGGGCCGTATTACGTTTCCACACCGCATCACGAGAGCGGCTATTTACACGCCTGCCTCTCCAATTCTATACTGTAATCCCCTATTAGAAAAAGAGTCAATGGAATGGTGAAAAAAGGCAAATGTCGCTCAATCGGCAAAATAGACTAAGGTAACGATCTTTTGACATTCATAGAGAATTTACCTAAATTGACTGACGATATCAAGGATGAGTGGAGTATTGAGTCAAACTGTTCGCCTTCTGCACGACAGTGCCCTCATCCATGAAACCGCAATTGCTCAGATTGTTACAAAGGATTGTAGCTTTGAAGAACTTTTCCATCCACCATATATTTCAGGTCAACCCCCCAATTATTAGTCTATTTTGAGAACTGAAAAAAGACCTCTGAGGTAAAAATTTAACGACGACGAAGAGTCATAAAGGGCTGCTTTGAAACGTTTTTCAAATAAACCTTTAGAGCACTCTTCTAAGAGTATTTAAATGTTAATTTCTAGATGTAATAAATGTGTTATAATATATAAAACTATAGTGAAGACAATATTTATTATCATCTCTGAAATATAGTAGAGTTGAAAACTTTTGGCGATTAGCAGTATTGTATACCGTTGTATCATAGATACTAGGGGTGTTCGATTTTAAAGGTGCTTCTTCTTCTTGATGTCAGCTTTTTTCCAGAGGCTGCTGATCAGCATGGCGATTGTTATTTTTGAAAGGGCTGTGCAAAATAACTGCACAAATGAAAGCCCGAACCAATCACGTAAGTTGCGAAACTGCGAAACTTTCCCTTCTTGATGGTAAATAGAACCTTCAAATCTTTGTTCACTCTCTCTAAGACCTGTTGGTTTGGATTGCGATCCGTCCAGGAAATTTTCAGCATACTTCTATATACGCAAAGCTCAAAAGATTCTAGTCTCTTTGTGGTTTCTTTGTTCAAAGTCTATCCTTCAAGATCGTACAACAATACCGGGAACACATAGCTTCTGACCGTTCTTTCTTTCAAGACAAATCCGGAACATTTTCCACTGTTCTATTACCAATAGTTAGGTTGCCTGCATTGTTGTTTCTTTTCGAAACCAATATCGATAGGTAGCCCATATTTTTCGCTAACTGTCGTAACTTTATTTACCAGTCTCTACAGATTTTCTAGATTATCCGCATCAGCGTACCTAATGTTGTTAATTAAACTACCATTTATTACCACACCTGCTGAACCATCCTCAAAGGCTTCTGGAAATATGAATTCCGAATGGATGTTGAACAACATTGGAGAAAAGACACAACATCTGTCGTGTTGTTATATTTTGCTTTGGCATTCTGTCCCCTGTAAAGATATAGTCAATGTTGACTCTTTGTAGTATGTTCAGAAGTTTTCCATGTTTCACGTTGTCGAAGCCTTGCTGTAGTCAATAAAACAGATGTATAAATCTTGACATCTCTGTAATAAGACGTTCAAAGCAAAAATCCTGAAAAAAGCTTTCACTCATTAGACTTGTAAGTCTGTGTTCATCGCACTTGATTGTTCAAGGTTGTTTTGATATGAGAACAAAGGTAGAGAGGAGTCATTCCTGAAGAATCTACCCTGTTCTATAGATGTCATTGAACAATTTTACTATAACAGTAATTAAATGTTTCAAGACTTTGCAATATTTATGGCATGTTCCACTTTTTTCCGTGTACTTTTCGTTGTGTCTTCTAATTCGATAGCATTATATTGAGCTGATCTTTGGTCCTGAAATAATTTCGTTATGTATTGTTGCCATAAGTTTGTTTAGCTTCACTTAAATCGATAAATCGATAATAACTCTATCTTGGTCATCCTTCAATATACTCGTTTGTCTAATTTTTGTATTACCGGTAACTTTTTTAACTTTTATGCAAGTTTTTTCTCCAACTCCTTAATCTCTTTCAGCCATTCAGGTTTCTTTTAATATTATTTTGCGTTCAATTGTATTCTGTGTTTCTTTACATTTTTATATTTCCTTCTTTCGTCCATTAATTTCAAAGTGTAAAGGTACAGATTATCGATATACAAACTGCGCATGCGCAATATCGCCGTCATATGCATGACTAAACCCATTCCTGCGTGTACTAGTAGTAGAGTCTGGGGCGTTTCTGTGTTTAAGACTCAATTTAGCTTTCAGGAAGCAGAGCATTGATTGCATTCGAAGTTTGAGGTGGGTAGAGTTATTAGATTTTTGCAAGCGTAAGGAATTAACCAGAGCGAAATCCATGGCAAATTAGAGGACGTTTATGGCCCGAACGTTTTAAACCAAAAAGAAGCCAGCGTTTGGTGCAAAAAAACTTAAAAATGGACTAACGGGGCTGAATGATGATCCAAAAAAAAGAAGGCAGACCAAGGACCTCACACAATGGTAGCAACTGCACAATTATCAAACGTTTGATTAGGAAAGACGTCGCGAAATTGCTGAAATGACTGGCATTCCTAAGAGCTGTGTTCATGAAATCATATGCGACCTACATTTCTGCAGTTTCGGCTCGCTGGGTGCCGAAAATGCTCTCCGATGAAGAAAAAACAAATTTCACCTGGTACTACTAGAAAGGGGATTCTTTCATTGAAAACCTGGATTTATGAGTTCATCCCAGAGACGAAAGAACAGTTCATGATATGAAAACGTCCAGCTTTCCCAGTTCAAAAAAAAATTAAAACTTGACCATATGCCCGCAGAAACATGGTTACCGTATTCTAGGATAATGAAGGTCTACTGTGTGAATTCCTCAAACCACGCACAACCATTAACACCGACAGATACTGCGAAACTCCCCAGGAATTGCATACATCCATTAGAAAGAATAGACCAAGACGATTGTGGTTGACACAGCGAAATTGAGAGGTCCCACAACATCCTCCGTGCAGTCCCATAGAATTTTCAATTATTTGGACTTTTGACAAAATTTTTAGAGGGTAAACGCTTTGCGGATTAGACACCATTGTGAACTACTTCAAGCAACTTGACAAGCAGCAGTACCGTAAAGGAGTGTTTAAACTACTGTCACGCTGTGATAAATGTCTCAAATATGTAGTTTTTGTGAAATATATCAAATTTTCTTTTTTAATATAAATGTTAGTGTAATATTGACTTTTATTTTTAATATCGGTTACCACTTATATATAGGGCATATAGTAGTGAACCAGATATACTCCCTTGCGGTATCCCTGTAAAAAAAGTGTCACCGTTTACTTGTACTTCAAACCGGTGTTTATTTAGATAAGATTTTAATAATTTTATTTTGCTAGGTAGGCTTGAATGTCGTACTTCATCGAAAGCCGGTATATCCAAAAAATGTCGTTTGTCTAATGATCGCTATGTGGTAAAAAGCTCAACTGATTGGTTAAACCAGCTTTGAAGATTTAGATCTCATAATAAGAACTTTTGTATAAATATGACATTAAGAACATTTTACAGCAAGAAAATGGGCATATCTCGCCGTCAGACGTGTACAAAGCCTAACGACCTCTCCCCGCTTGAGGAGCGGCTCAAAAAAATAAAGACGAGCGCCGCTATCGGGCGCAGTTTGAAAAAGCGGCCGCGATAATGGCGAGGAAATGGAAATTCGGGCAGGGCAGCGGCCTTATCGGGCGGCGGTAGCGCCCGCCGCCCGCCGCCACCCCAAGCAATAAACGTGCACACACATCAGATCACGCACACTTGGATGGGCCGCTCCGGCGCTGTCCCGAGCAGATATCCTGACACACGCACTCTTATACGTCATTGCATCCTCCTTCGCGCGGCCCGCGCCCCGGCGCGGCTGCAGCCGGCCGCCCCGCCATAAATTCTTTTCTGCGACATTAGGCAACTATTTCATTCGGCCGGGCAAATCCGCCACCGGCTGGGGGAGATCAAAGCGCCCCGGCTGCATTATGCAATTTATTAGCGCGCTTAACGGTCAGTCAAGGGACCGCGATTTGGGAAAGTTAATAAACTGGCTTCGGCTCGGCATTCTTGCGTTCCTCCGCTTGGAGCGGCATCTGGCGGCGGACGCACCCTACGAGGTTCATATCTCCCCTTATAATGTACCTCTATTTTCTTGTCTGATGTATTGCCACTGAAATGCTTTGCGCGGTGATAAAATCGGATATAAACTCAACCCAAGTCAAATTTAATCTTCTATGCTAAAGGTAACGCCCCGCGTGGGAGCACGACTTGCTAACAGACAGGTGAAGGCTTTCATATGTCCGCCACTGTGCCCGGTCGTCGCGCACCATCTCTGATGCGGGGCGATGTGGCAAGCACGCCGCGCCTGAGACGACCGCCATTATTACCCCTTATTCGAAGTGAACGCAGGTACTTGATTATTTTTAGTGACTGAGTGAACCCGGGTCCGCCCGCACCGCAACCCGCCCATCAACTACGCGACCGCGCTGGCGATATCCCTTCTGATGCTTATAGAAAATAGAAAAAATTTTACCCATCTAGACACTTCTTTATGATTTCATGCAAATTTCTGGCCAACAAGGTAAGAAATGGCCAAATCTACCCTCAAAGATAAGGCCCTCAGTCACCGACAGATCCAAGGCGACTTGCCAAGGTAACAGTGAAGTCAAAGGTCATGGGGTGCTAAGAATCCCCGGATTGAACACAGTCACCAGAAAACTTTAACCATAGCTACGTACAATACGAAAACACTTAGAAACAACAATAGATTTCTAGAATTGGAGAACTAAATAAGACACAAGAAGTGAACATTATGGGATTGAGTGAAGTCAGAAGAACAGAGAAAGCAGAAAATATACCGTTCCATACACAGATCATGACGGAAAGAATAACAACATCACTGGTGTAGAGTTTTTAATCCGCAAAACATGTAAAAAGACATAATAGAATTACATGCAGTCTCGCCCAGAATTGTAATATTACAAACAAGGGATTGCCCGCAAAAAGGCGTTTTTGGCTTCCTAAGCTGACAATTTTTCATCCGCCTTCCTTCAAATTTTTGCAAGGTGGGAACGTATAAATTTGTAAATGGATCGGCTTTTTCCCTGGATTGGAAACGTGGAGCATTTTAACTTACAATCGAAGCTCCGCTCGGCGGAAGCAAACCAAATGGCCGCGGCAGACGCGCTTTTGCGTTCGGCAATAATTACGCGGGCGTTCCCAATTTGCAGACCGCGCATTTGTGTTAGGCTCCAATATGCACACAATACAAGCTCAAAATTATTCAAGTATATGCGTACATGCATACACTCCCAAGTGGAATTTCGTCACTCCTTAGCGGAGTCCTCTAGACTACTATACAGGTTTAATCAGTACTCATCTACTATTCTATTTTTTCACAAATTTCATTCTGCTGTCCTCTGTCGTTAACTTAGTTTTCCAGTCTGTAATTCTAAATTTTCTTTGGCCTTCTGTGACTTCTTGTATCCATGCTGCTCTTAGTCTCCCACAAGCTCTCCATACATGCCCTAGCCATCTCACCCATTTAATATTCAAAGTTTGATCAGTTACAGGTTAAAGACAAGTTTTCTAATTAGGTATTCTATTACTAACTCTTCTATCGTTTTCAGTTACGAATAATGATTCGATCATTTTAAATCGTGATAAATGACTTCTCAAACCTTTCACAATCGCGTGCACTCTCACTAGCTAAATATGATGTATGAGGCACTCTGAAGTCGACCGGGTGACTGACTTTCCAGAAAGCCAAGAACGGCAGCAATGATCTAGGATTCGAATTAGAAAGCACAATAATTCGATTCAAAATCGCATCAAGTCATTCGCGTGAGGAGTAGTAAATTTAAGATAAAAAACGAATTTTGCAAAAATTTAGATATGAAAACAAAATTTACTAAAGCAAAGAAAGAGTTACAAGAAAAAATAAAGTAGATGATAGCAAAAAGAAAAAGAGAACTAAAAGAAAATTAATAATCTGGAAAATAAGCTAGAGGAAAGCAGGAAATAATATAACAATGAAATATTAAAGAAAAAGTGCAACAACCAATAAAAGATATGGTCAACATTAAAACAGAACTTAAAGATAGATAGTGTAACAAAATCAAAAAATATGCATGGGAAGAATTAAATTTTTGAAGAAATGAAAAGAAGGTGAGCGAAATATGTTGAGGAAAACGAAAAATTATACAGAAAATGACCAAAGAGTTGCACGGAGAAGAAAAAAGGTCCAATTTCATCGTACTAGCAATGAGCAAAAGGGTCAAGAAAAAGCTGTAAAGGTAGAATATCAAACAATAAAAACAATAAAAAAATTTACCAAAGAAAATAAGGAGATACGGAAGCACGGCGACGAACAAAATAAAGTAGGGAAAGAAACAGAACGGTCTAAAATAGGAACATTGCAAGAAATACGGTAGCCAGGAAAAGAATACACAAGAAAAAATATTTAATAATGTAGAGAGAAGAGAAGTACAAGAAAAGAACAGTGGGGCATTTATAGCAGACAACAATATTAGAAAGGTAAAGGAAAATATCACTAATATTGGATAGAGACTTTAATGCGAAGGTAGGAAAGAAGAAACTTATAAATAACAACAAAAAAACATGCTATTTATGGTATGACTACACATTAAAGAAGATTGTATAATCTTCAAAAGAAATGAATATGATAATATCAAGCACAATGTTTCAGCAGAAGAAAAAGCACAAAAGGACATAGCTAATACTTAGAAAACCAGAAGCAACCACATCTTAAGAAAGGAGAGACAAATAATGTTACAAGACGTACAGATATACCGAGGTACAACTACAAATGTTGATAAACCAGTTACTAATAGTCAAATTAAAACAAAAAACAAGGAAATGCAAAAATAATTAAAAATACAACATCTAAAAGATAAAGAGAGGAAGAGCGTATGACAGAGTACAATGACAGCATAAAGAAAGAATGGAATAATATAAATAATAGTAACGGAAAGAGCACAAACAAAATAGGACGGAAATAAGAACGGTACAGAAAAAAGAAAGATAGAAACAAGGCTAAAATAGCTACAAAAATGGCTCTAAAGAATTTCAACAAATAAGAAAACAAAATACTGAATGAGAGATGAAAGAAAATAATACAAATTAGAAAACAAAAAGTCAAAGAACTAACAACTAGCAAAGCGCCAACATAGATAAGAACAAATAGGAAAAATCATATAAGAGAAACGACAAACATAGAAAAAGACACAGCAAATGACAACGAAAGACGAGGAAATAATCCAAAAAAAAAGAAAGCGGCAGAACCAGATAGGTACATGTGGTGAATTGATATAAAGTGGAGGAAATAAAGTTAAACAACAGATGAAGAAATTAATATAAATCAGGCAAAGAAACAAATTATCGATTACGCTATTGAACATAGCAATGAAAAGCACAATAAAGAATTGTGATATAAAAGAGGCAACAGCAGAAAGGTCTATTAAAAAAAAAAAGAACAGACAAAGCTTGGCGAAGGCCATAAAAATAATTGTATAAGCCAAAAAGAAAAAGAAAGAGGGTGAGAAAAATTAAGACAAGAAAAGTAACAAAATCAACGTCATAGAAATACACAATTGCTAAGTGGAAGAAGTATCCAAGAGAGAGCCCTCATTCTATGAAGGTCATAGCAACAGCGGGCGGTCCAGAGAAGTAAACATTGAGTGAAAAATTGAGTTTAAAACTGCCGAATCTGACCAAAAGGGACAACCGACGCTGCAAAAATTAATAGTTTGGCTACGAAGCCCTGCCTCGCCCACAACCTGATCTTTTACCAACCAAATTTGCACTTTCACAAAGGCTGTATTAGACCAAGGACCACCATTTCGAATGTTCTCTAAAAAGCAACTTTAAGGCCGCAGGAAACAATAGAAAGGTACTGAAGATGCATTGTAGTACGAAAATAAATTTTAATTTCGGTTATATTCGAAGAAATAACACTGTCATGAGCCATTTTTTAAAAACTGCTGCAGCGTCTACTTCAAAGTCTGTAGAATACGATGAATGCGCCGCCTTTGGCTCAAGTTTGACCTGCTTTAGTTTGCCGTGACGTCACCAAACAAGTTGCGGCGCCATCTCATAGCAACTTGCTCTAATTATAAAACGATCTTCATATTTAAAAAGGACATTCTCCTTAACCTCTCGTCCGCTTTGATGTGTCCCGCATTACCTTTGGAATTATTAAATCAAATGTTTGTACGACAAAAAAAATCGAGAAAAGGTAGGTCCCATATGGCGAATATAAATTTTCACAATGAATTTCTCGGAAGTTGCAATTAAAGGGTTGCTTTTGAAACGCCGAGAAAGAGGACAACCACAGAATTATTCCGAGCCCTCCGCTTTAATCCCCGAATCCTTCTCGGGAAAGGGCGCGAGCGCGCGCCAGCCGCGCTAATGAGGAGCCGCCGCCGACCTCTGCACCTCGGGCGGCCGCCGCCGACCCGCCGGGGCGGCGGCAAATCGAGTTTCGCGAAAACAAATAACAACCCCCGCCGGTGCGCCGCGCCGGAGGCAGCGACAGCATCGCGGCTCTCGTGCCTGCCTCCATAAATTCCATTATTTTGCTATAAATGAGATATCGACCGCCCCCGTTGCGGCTGACGGAACCTGGCGGCGTGCGCGCGGCCGCTTTTTTCCCGGAGAGGACGTTATTCATCATCATCGCGACTGGCTCGTTATCGCCGGCGCTCGTTGCGAGTTAATTTCGGCCCGCGAACTACGCTGGGTCGCTTAATGACATCGGAGTTAAGGATAATAAAAAGCACAAATTACAGTTGGGGTACATTTAAGTTACACATGCAGATATTTGTGACCAACTATGTATATGCACACATGCATGTAAAGTACAGACATTTAAATCTGAAAAACAAAACACTTACAACTGGCAGCACCATCTGCCAGTGAACTATTCATAACCGACATAGTAATTGTTTACGAACATCGTGCATTTTACAAATTTTCTACTACTCAACAGATGGCAGTCCGGTCATTGTAATATATAGATTACTTTAAACCTAAACATCACTTAATTACTTTTTTTATAATTTAAATATTACAAATAAATAAAATTATTTTATTATGTCACTATAAAAATAAACGACTAAAGTTGTTTTTTACAGGGAAAAATATATATTTATACACCTGGACTCGTGAGGATCACAAAAATAAACTTTATAGTCAAGGAGACGCATCAAATCACCGGTGAAACACTCTATAGTTTAACTAAAAATGTTAGGAATGCATCTTGTAGGTTCTCCAAATAACGCGATGCCAAAGTCATCAGAGACATGGCTCAATCAAAACACAAAAGGATGAGAGTTTCTTGCGATCTTTCTGTAAATAAGGGCTTCTACAACACCATCGATGCAAGAATCTTCTGCTCAGTCTGGGTGGCCGCTTTTGGATCAACATCCTTCTCTTCTACAAACTTAGTACGATCAACCATGTCATATGTATTGTGAGCGTGGCTTGCTCTAGCACCACCTTCTTCTAAGTTCATTTGGTTTAAGATTTCCCATGTCATGAGGGTAATTTAGTATTCAGAACCAATTCCTCCCTATTCGATTATTTTATGCCCTCAAGAGTTCTGCTTGTTTTTACATGAACTCGTCCAAGGTATTGCTGATCTGCTTTAGCGTCATGAGCTTCGATAACCTTGAAATTACAGATTTTTTTTTCTGGATTTCAGTAAAGGTACTACTCGGGCTCCTTTTAAAGTTTTGTAAGCTGCAATGTGTCTTGGTTGAAGTTGTCAATGCTCTGTTAGTCTTCATCATGGAAATGGTCGTTGTTGTTTGCTGAAAGATATAACCCACCTTCCCCATCCTACATTCCTGGTTCTTAAGCTTTTTTTTAGAGTTTGACAATATGGTTACTTCTTGGTGAGATGACTTAAGTTGTGCTGCATGCGATGCACTGAGTTCCATATTTTTTTGAATTTTTGCATGTGAAGAAAGTCAGATGACCTTCTAAAACGCATTTCTTTTAGCTTTACCACAGCTAACAATGAGCTCCAGGTTGAGTCCGGATAATTGGCCTTTCTATCGGTCTTTTGAGCTGTGCTACTACTCTGGATGGTACAAAGATGTATGGCTTGTAGCTCATTTTTTGTTGACTACTATTTAATTGGTGTTTTATTATCGTCAAACTTTGACAATTGAAATCATGATCACAAAGTGTACATTGCCATGATTAGAATTATCTGGTTCAGAAAAATTGAAGGATGCAGGTTATTTTATGATCATGCTGGACTTGATGATGGCTTTTTTGCACTAAAATAACGTTATGTGCTTATGTGCACACATCTAATAATAATATGTTTTTGTTTCTACAAGTCCTCTTTGTGGTTTGCTTGGCTCGTGTCGTATGAATTGATGGCCAACAAGCTTTGGGGAAGCTCTTTTTAGACACCCCCGTGATTTCTGTTCTATGCATTTAATTTTCCTCGTTTGGATTACTCTCAGGAGAGTTTGACTTATTTCGGAAGACTAGAAGAAAGTTGAGAATTGCACTTCATATTATGGCGCTACTAGTTGTGACTCCATACCCGAGTAAGTTTAGACAAAAAAATTCAAACGATGTCAAGGGATGTCAAGAATACCATTCTGGGAAGAATTAGGAACTCATTGTACTTTTGCCGCATGTCTCTGAGGGGTAAAAAAAGTTGATTGAGTTTGCGCCGGTCAGATGGTGACACAATCCACTCTTTTCAAGGCGCATGTGTTGCCATCTCATGTTCCCACTGCTTCCAACATGCAGGTGGTACTCAATTCAATGGAACGATCGCTCTGATTGTTGCGTAACCACAAAAGCTGGAAAAAAGGCTCACCAGTTCTAGTTGTATGAACTCCAATCGGCTTATAAATGTTTCTTCTTGATTGTCCTATTTGTTGCAAGCCTAAAAATTAAAATTGGCGATAGCTTATTAGAAAATTAGATTTATTGAATTTCATAGGAGCCAAGAAAGTAAGTAATTGAAGTTTTTTCCACACTGCGCATACTGGAATTAATGTGTCACCGTTATCGTTTGAACGCGGCTGCATATTTTGCGTAAATAAATCGAGCGATGGAGCAAAAAGGTTATTTTAATTAGCTACAGTGTTACTAGAGACAAAAAGATGATGTTCATGTGGCTTTCGTATCGCTTCAGCAAAGACGACAGCTAATAGTCACATAAAAAGCGGTAAGTCAATCATAGTATAGATCTAATCACAATAATGAATGTCAAAGTTGCCTGAATGGCACCCTGCAACAAATCGTACGCAAAAACTATAATAAATAACATGGATATTAAAATAAGAAGAAGAAACTAATTGATTCTATCAATTCTTCTCGTATTTTAGTGTTAAATGAATGAAATTTAATTACTCTATACATTGTAAAGTACCGCTCAAATTATATTATTAGTTAAGGAGTTTAAAATTTGTTCAATTTTTCCAGTGCACCAAAATGGATTTAAAATTTTCGATTAAAAAAATAAGAAATTTCAAAACACGGCCACACAAAAATCTCCATTTTGCAGCTAAAGTCGATTTTTGCTATCAGGATCATAGGAACGGGAAGAGATCGTTTACTTAATGACGAAGAAATTTGAGCCGATAAAATCCTGTAAAGATCTAGCTTCGGATCCCAAATAACAGATGGCAGCACACTATTTAATTTATTATTATTAAAAATTGCTATTAATAATTATTTTATATAACAAAAATAATTACAATTAAAATTATTAAAACTTTTATTTACTTACTATGCATACATCTTACCGCTATAATTAAATAAAAACATTTTACATAATATTGCTGTTACACACCCAATACAAACTGCAATAAAAATTTTGTTAAAAATATAGCAGAATAAATTTTGCAATAATATTTAATAATATAATTTTAGTTTTTTATTATTCTACAATAATAAATATAAACCAAACAATTATTGGATAATAATAATAATTATATTGTATATAGAAGCGCCATCTATGAATTGACACATACACTGTTCTAATTAATTTATTTAAAACAATAATTTAATCAATAAATTTTTATTATTATTTACAACGCACAAGATATATTTTTTAATTTTTTGATAATAATTGTAAATTTGTATGACGACACACAATAAAAAGCAGTAAAATAAAAGGTTTGTTTACCTATCTTCAGTTGCCCTCTCTTGAGAACACAGAGCAATTAAAATAAATAAGATATTATTATTATTAAAAATAATGATTTATAATTGAACATTCAAAATAGCACGTTCACTAAAATATAAATTATTGCAACAACTATAAAGACACAACAATACAAAGCTATAAAGATATTATAAATAAAACATACTTTTATTTAAATTAAAACAATTGTTAACTAAAACCAAATAAAATATAAATTTGTTTAATCATTAATTATATATATTTCAAACAACTATTACCATAGTATAAGATAAAATAAAAATAATTTAATTATTAAAAAATATGCAGCGCCATCGATCGGTGAGTAGTAGTATTAATACAGCTAAATGCAATATCTTAATTCGGTTTTTTTCGGGGCTAATCAAATTTATTAAAAAGATTAATGAACAATTGTGAAATATGAGCAATTAATATATTTATTTTTTTTATAAAATTCTAAAAATAATTGCACTTGTATTAGATAAATTTAAAATAATCTAAAATATATTATTTTATTTTTTAAATATAGCGCCATCTGCCACTGAGTAGCAATAGTAATATTGTTGGTAGTAATATTATTATTTTGGTTTGAAACTGAACTGGTTGAATTTTATAATTTAATTATTTCTAATAAGCATTGAGTAAATGTTACTAAATATCGAATTTATTATTATTATCTAAAATTTTAAAAATTATTATACGTGTATTAGATAAATTTAAATTAATCTAAAATCAATTTACAAATTTAAAATTTTTATACAGCGCCATCTGCTATCGAATAGCAGTACTAACATAGCTAACTTTAAAATTACAAGTCAGTTTGTAACTGGACTAGATGAAATTTTATAATTAAATAATTTTTTAGGAACTATTATTAAATGTTACTCAATATAATATTTATTGTTTTTATACAAAATTTAAAAAATGATTGCACGTGTGTTAGATAAATTTAAACTAATCTGAAGTACACTCATAAAATTAAAACATAGCATGGCCATCTTTCATCGAATAGTCGTACTAATAGTTCTAACTGTAATAATACAATTCGGTTTTGAACTCGAATATTCGCGCCCTGTATTCTGAATTGATCTCTTCTCGTTCCTATGATCCTAATGACAAATCTCGATTTTGTGCCCGAATCCCAAGTACGAAAATAATAATTTTTTAATAATAATTTTAACGTATTTCAATTTTATTTATAAAATATTTATAATATTTATAACCTTATAATTGTTCTAATAATTTATACTTTAAGTTATACATTATTTATAACAAAAAATAAATACATTATTTCAGGTACGTTTAGTTATTGAATGCGTCATCAGAAAAATACAATTTTCATTATTAAAACATTAAAAACATTAATTTGAGATTATTGATAATTAAAATTATTGCAATAAATAAAAATTTTAACTAATTTTTAAATATAAATTAAATCAATATTTAGATTAGTGTACATTTCTATTCATAGATGGCGCTTCTGTATGCAATGTTTTTATTATTATTATTCAATAATTGTTACGTACATTATATTTATTATTGTACCATATTAAAGAACAAAAACTATATTTATATATTTTATTGCAAAATGGGTTTTAATGCATAATTAGATAATTTTTACTTTCAGATTGTAAGCAAAATAATTTTATTTAATCAAAGTAATGAAATTTGTACACAAAAAGCGTGAAAATTTTTAATAATTGTAATTGCACTTATTTCTGTAATATAAGATAATTATTAATAACAACAATTAAAATATATAAATTCATTTAAGTTCCGCCATCTGCTGGTCGGTGTTGAAACCAGGTCGATAATTTTACAGAGTTTGTACCGACTTAAAGTGGCGCGAATTCACCGAGTAAATGATCTCTTCGCCTTCCTATGATCCTGATAGCAGAAATCGACTTTCGTTGCAAAAATGACGATCCTTTGAGTTTGCTCTAAATTTTTTAATCCAAATTTTATATATTGCGGAATCCTTCTAACCTTCAGCCTTTTTAGTTTCATATCATTATTATTAATCAATATTCAGGTTATTATTGTTTTTGCAGTGTGCCTGCAACTCCGACATTATTATTGTTAGCTAGATCTATAGTGATTTATTTTTTATGCCTCTTGTCTTAGCCAAAGCGGAACGAAAGCTATATGGACGACATTTATTTGATTACTATGTTTTTAGGTTTGCAACAAATAGGACAATCAAAAGGAAACATTTATAAGGCGATTGGAGTTCAAGTTGGCATACAACTAGAACCTTTTGTGGTTACACAAAAGCGATCGTTCCATTGATTGAGTACCACCTGCATGTTGGAAGCAGTAGGAACATGAGATGGCAACATATGCGCCTTGAAAAGAGTGGATTGTGTCATCATCTGACTGGCGCAAACTCAACCAACTCTTTTCACCCCTCAGAGACATGCGGCAAAAGTACAATGAGTTCCTAATTCTTCCCAGAATGGTATTCTTGACATCTCTTGACATCCTTTTGAATTTTTTTGTCTAAACTTACTCGGGTATGGAGTCACAACTAGTAGCGCCATAATATGAAGTGCAATTCTCAACTTTCTTCTAGTCTTCCGAAATAAGTCAAACTTTCCTGAGAGTAATCCAAATGAGGAAAATTAAATGCATAGAACAGAAATCACAGGGTGTCCAAAAACAGCCTTCTCAAAGCTTGTGGGCCTTCATTTCATAAGACATGACCCAAGCAAAACATTAAGAGGACTTGTAGAAACAAAAAAATATTATTATCAGATGTGTGTACGCACATAACGTTATTTTAGTGCAAAAAAGCCATCATCAAGTCCAGCATGAACATAATCTTGGCCTTGTTGACATCGAAAACCTCACCACGCACAACCTACAGTCCTGCATCCTCCAATTTTTCTGAACTAGACAATTCCAGTCATGACAATGTACACTTTGTGCTCATGATTTCAATTGTCAAAGTACTGCATGGGGCTACCAAGAGTCTGACAATAACAAAAGACTAATTCAACAGCAACTAACAAAAGATGAGCTACAAACCACAAATATTTGTATCATCCACAGTAGTAACAAAGCTGAAAACGCCGATAGAAAGGCCAATTATTCGTATTCAACCCAGGCCCCATTGTTAGCTCTTGTAAAGCTAAAAGAAATGCGGTCAACTGAATAAAAATTAATAAAACACTTGACAGACAAATGTCCAAGATATTCAAGTCTTAAAATATGCAAGACTTTCTTTACATGCTAGAATTCAAAAAAATATGGAACTCAGTGCATTGCATGCAGCACAACTTCAGTCATCTCACCAGGGAGTAACCCACTTGTTGTTAAACTCTAAACAGGAAAGCTTAAGAACCAAGTGGGTAGAATGAGGTGAAAGTTACTTCTTTCACCAAACGACAACGATCATCTCCACGATGCAGGCTAACAGAAAAAATGAAAAGATCCAAGTCTATAATTTCAAGGTTATCGAAGCTCATGACACGCAAGTAAATCAGCAACGCCTTGGACGAGTTGATGTAAAAATAAGCAGAACTCTTGAAACGAAGCAAATTGCATGCAAACTTTCCAATTAAGGAGAAGTTTATTCTGGGTAGTAACTTACCCACAAACCCAAAAAGCCTTATAAAGAGCAAAGTTTGGGCGAAAACATTGCTGCTAGTAAATTTCTTAAATCCTCTCACCGGAACAACGTCTGTACTGCCTAAATTGAAAAGCTTAAAAAATAAACTTGATGTTTATATTCTGTATGTACCACGTTTATAGTTAGAGCAGATAAACAATTTCACCACAGTGGTATGAAGAGAGACAACATGCTCAGTATCCAGAATCTTCTTGATAGTAAAAAACAACTCCTTGTTCAAGGTCTTATGCTCAACCCATATGTATAACTACCCCGTTTTAACAAAATTAGGACGACAATGCAGAGCTATCCAGCTGAAGAAATGGGAAATAAACAGATTTCAAAGCATGATATCTCGTATTGCAAGTTTTGGGTAGCAGCTCTAGTTCAACTAAGTATTAACAATTCCTTAAGACGCTATACAGTTGTAACAAGTCAACAAATTCAACTAGTGTAAGCGCTACAGCAAGAACGTGAGCCTAGAATTCAGAATAGGGTGTCAGATCAAGATATGCTATGCAATGGAAAACATATTACATTTTTCACTTGTCAACGACTCTAACCTATTTATCAAAAGAATTAATTTGTAAGAAAAAATTTATTAAAGGCGATTAAAAACAAATAGAATTGATTCATTCGAACAATCTTCTCATCAAAGAATGCAAACTGGCAATAGCACACTCTATTCGCTCTGCACAGCTTCCAAAATTTCAGTGTCGGTTACCTGCTCACACAGTTGAGGGAATAATGGAAGAAATAAGTAAAAGTGCAAAGCACTGAGAAAAATTGTGTACATCTGTGACTTTGGAGGAGTTCACAGACATGTCAGCTACTCTTCAGTTAGCAATTTTCTTTTGATAAGTCAGTGAGCTTCCAGATCAAATAAAAAAGACTTACATTTTTTAATGCTAGACTTCCGAGTATTACATTTTGGAGCTACGACTGGGAATCAATAGAACTCAACTTTAGCCAAATATTTTTTTATATAACTAAAAAAGTTAACAAAAACCAATTGTTTTTCTTAGCAAATTTACGTTTCTGAATTTGCAAACATCCTGTATATAGATTAATTCCGAATCACTAGTCGATAATACAGTTCTCTGTACGACCGATGCTTAATTTAACCTTATTTACAATTTTTGCTTAATTGTAATATTTATACATACAAAAATATATATTATGTAAATATACCTTTTGTCGAAAGCAATCTAATACAATTTCCACTATCAGTATGTCTAAACAGTAAGTTAATTTATATAACCTCACTTTTATTTTTAACATTTTTAAAATTGTGCAGGTACGGCTTAATAGTACCCAACAAGAGCAAGCCCTTGCATCCCATAGGACCAGTGCGACCCTCGGTTTTCGGTGACGATTCCGATTCAGACTCCGGCCCGGCCAAGCCGACAGGACTGAAGACCGCACTCAAACGGCAGGTACTCAACGCTCAACCGCTTTGTGACGTTATCAGTAGCGAGATCGCTTCCAGGATAGGCTCCTGCAGGAAAAGGCGATCGAGGAGGACCCGACCGTCTTCCAGTATGACGAGCTCTACGACGACATGGACGCGAAGCGCAAGGAGTCCAAGCTGGCGCGCAAAGACCTGGACCGCAAGCCGAAGTACATCAACAAGCTGCTGGCAAGCGCCGACCGGCGGAAGCGCGAGAACGAGCGCCGCATCGAGCGGCAGGTGCAAAAGGAGCGTGAGGCTGAAGGTATGGCTTTCCTAAGTTTTTGTAGCTTCTCATCGTGGTGTTGTAGGCGAGGAGTTCAAGGATAAGGAGTCCTTTGTCACATCAGCTTATCGTACGAAGCTGGAAGAGCTGAAGAAGCTGGACGAGGAGGAGCGGCGCGAGGAATACCTGGAGGCGATCGGAGATGTAAAGAAGCAAGGCAATTTGGATGGTTTCTACAGACATCTGTATGACCAGAAAGTTTTATATGAAGAAAAGGCATCACAGAGCGAGCCAAAGGAAAAATCAGACCCCAAAAAGCGGAAGTACAGAAGGCGAGACGAGAGTTCAGAATCTGAACCAGAAGAGACTCCAAAAGCAGAAGCAGAAAGGCCACAGTTGCAGCACATGCCATCAAACATTGATGCAGACTCGGACTTCAGCATAGACTCGAGTGATTCTGACGAAGAAGGCGAAGCCAAGGAGGTGGACAGCGCAGAGACAAGTAAAGCGCCAGAAGTGAAGGAAGAAAAAGATAAGGATGCGGATAGTCAAACGGCTAAGGAAGATAAAACAGACAAAGAGGCTGCGAATGAAATTGTTAAGCAAGAGGAAGCAACGGAAGAGAAGAAAGTTACAAAACCTAAAATTGATATCTGGAAAAAGAGGACGGTTGGTGAAGAGTTCGATGAGGCTGTTAAGAGGTATTTTGAAAGGAAAGCGATGCGAGAAGCCGGTACTTACGTTAGACCAACATTTTAACTTATTATAGTAATTTTTAATAAATTAGTATAAAAATAAACTTTCTATTTTATAGAATTTTATATGTGCTAAAGTACGATTAATGGAAGGCACGTCTTTGATTTAACGAATAGAAGAGAGCCATTTAAAACACAATACTTCTAGGATTAAGCAAGCTGTTGTGGCTGCAAATCTATCTTTTGTTTAAATTAGCTCGCCAAATATTTAAGAAAGAAATGATTCCATCATCATATGTAATAACTGTGTTGATGAATGGTAGAAATAAATATAGGAGGCTTCATATGATTTTTCCAACTTTTTTTAACTGCAAATTTAGTTATAATTGGATTACAGTGATTTTTGTAAATTATAGAATCTATAAATCTACGTAATTGCGGTAGTTAGATAACCAAAGTTGCTCTCATCAAATTTTGTTTTTTTAGGATCATTTCGACAAAATAATAATGAAGACTATATGTTGTATCCATTACGATGCTATTGCCTTGGTGAGATGATTGCATTTTTAAATTTATTGAGCATCTCGAAATTCTATAAAACGTGTATGAGGTACACAATGAAAACAAACCCTTCCCAGTTGAAGATAACCACAGAATGCATTACTGGTGCATGATTATCCAAACACTCTTCTATTTGAAGAGAGATCACATGTCCAGCGACTTGAGCATCTTCCTGGCGGCAGTGGTGTTCTTCGTGGTGGACGAAAATGATTATCCTGATCTCAGAGCATCTTCCACCTACATCATGTCCAACAAAATTTAATTGTCACAAATTAGCATGATGAGAATCTTCTTCCATCTGATCGACAGCAAACTGCCCTAAATTTCATCTGATTGTCGATGATAGTGTCCTAATAGTTACTTTTGTAGCAAAGCAGATTATTTTATAGACAGATCAGACTTGAAGTTCTTCTTCAGGTGTGATAATAGGCTTGAGCTTGTAAAATACACTCTCATAATTAACAGACTTTTGATTTAGTATTGCCTATGCTTCAAGTTTACTGACAAAGCAATTGACAGTAACAAGCCTATCTTTGTTCCCATCATTCGTCTCTTAAAAAAATTAATTAGAAGTGCTGATTGTTCTTTTTCTATCTAAGGGTTTCTACATTGAAATGACTTGTAGGTTTTTATATTTTTATGAAGACTATTGCCGAACACATTGAACGTCCCACATTTGATTTCTCGACATTCCCATTGTGGTCTCGCCCTTGCCACTTCTGTTCCAGCACCACTATAATTCAGAATCAAGCTCCCACTTTTCGTGTAGTTACTGTGACAACTATCAATTGTCAATCAGGAGTTTTTGTAACTCGTTGCAAATGATTATTACATAATTTTATGAATAAGGCATCTGCTTCTCTCTTGAGCTCCTCCTCATTAAAGCTACCCAGATAGTCGTAACCTTTATTTTCTTTTTAAAATTTCTCACTTGTTTTTTTGAGTTTGTCTTTCACATTTCTAGAATGTTCTGCGTTCACCTTCAATTCTTCCCCGAAACTTCCAAATGTTATTTTGCACTCATTTGGAAAGCAACAATAAAGATATGGGATATGCATATAGTTGATCTCTAACTAAGCTCTTTATGTTTTCCTCCACTACGTCACGCATGCTATTGTACAATTCTCTACTTACAAAGTAGAAAAATCACCAACCAGAAAGAGAAAGTTAGAGAAAAGTAATGCGGATGTTCCTTTCAGAGTTTTGTAATTTTAATTTGAACGTCCAGTTTTGAGTTCACATTTTTCAATTTAACGAAAGAAGGCCAAAATAAGGCTAGAAAGTAAAAACAAATTGAACATAAGAATGAAAATAGTGACAGATCTAATGGATAAAGTCAAAATGAAGATGGATTTAGAAAAAACCGGATGACATTTAGAGTATGTAAGAGAGACTCCAAAATTGAATGTTCAGTGCGGCTTAATGAACGAGAAGATTTTTAATTTACAATAGGGGGGTCGATTTACTGGGATTTATTTGAGTCTTACGCTCCACTACAACTGGAGAAACTCCCACCATGGATAGTATTTCATCAAGATGGCGATTGACTATACCGGAGTGTGGTTGCCAGTGATTTTTTGAAGTTTTTCCAAGAGGTGAATTGAAAGGGTTAACTAAACATCTTGACGTTGAGAGGGGTATATTTCGTAATAATTCATAAATTTCTGACATAGAAATACTGAAGTTTCCAATAAGGGATGCTATAGAGACGTCAACCAAAGAGATATTAGTGAATGACAACAAAGTGAAGTGTATCAATGAAAAATTTGTTGTTTTTCATAATCCTGTATTTATCCTCGACTGATGAGTGGCGGATATTGACACATAGTTAGCTTTATTAACTATCACAATTTTAAAATTCGAAGGTCACACCCTCTACATAAAGTTGTTTAACATCACAACTTTCCAAGAGTTGCACGACTGAATTAGGATGCTTGGTAATTGTTTAGTACACCGCCGCACTTGAAGCAGTTAATTTAAAGAACAGATTGAGGTGAATCTTAAGCCTTTTATAGCAATGGTCCTGGTGTAAATTTTGACAATTCTATCATTTCGTTAAATTTCCTTCCGTTAAAGTAAACTGCAAAACACGCGGCATTAAAGAGTGTAAGTGGGGGCTGCTAGGATTTTAGACGAGCTGTACACTGGGTTTGGAAAGGTGCGCTCTAAAATTATAGAACAATTCGCGAGCTTGTCAAGGAAACCAAAAACACCGAGATTCAAAGGGTTATAAAAGGGATGGGGAGGATCATATTGCAGCAATTTCTATAAAACTGCTTTATGTGCGTCAAAGTACTAAGCAAAACAATTCTGTGGAACGTCTAGAATAAGGTCAGAGCTGATTTGGTCTATGGAATTGTACAATTTTGGCTTAAAACCCAAGAAGCTAACGAAAGCATCTTAGATTTTGTTCAAGCAATCAGTAAAATGCAATTTGATATGTTCTTTGAGGTAAATCCATGTCCAATCTTTAATCACAGATAACTGTACAACCAAGAAGGTAAGGAAAAAAATCATTAAAAAACGTCAAATTTTCAAAGAACGCCAGGTCTTTAGAGAACCTCGAGTATCAAGTTGTCAATCACAACTTTAAGACTTTAGAGACCAGAGTCATAGAAGTAGCCTTGTCTGTTAGAATCTCATCAAAGTGCTCATAATGCCATCGTCCAACAAAGCTATGGGCCCACTTTCTCCATAGAGAAAAGATACTTATACTTAAATTATATAGCAAATTCACTGGAAAATGTACACATTTAATCCTTCATTCTCTTTGATGTCAAGACACAAAACCTTTAATGATGAGATTGATGAGTAGTGGAGAAAATTTTCTTATGCTTTTCTTCAAATATTTATTTATAGCTGACTAGTAACCCTTAGAAGTTGGTTGGTAACACAACTAAGATTAACTGTGGCTCCCCACCCTTGATTGTATCTAAGAACTTGTCAGTCTGTTATTATTGGTTGGAGATTTTATTTGTAAATCAAATAGCGCTGATGGGCTAGCAACTGTTTTTTCTAGGGTTTTTAGAAAATTGAACATCTATTTACCCATCGCAGAATTTAAGATAATAATTTCTCTAAAAGCAGATGCAACGCAGTCTCTTTTACCAAATATCAAATGAAATGAGCTTCGGAATCGGACGATCAAATCGAAGCGCCAGGAGAGGAACAAGATAAGATTTGAAACAGGGAGCATCATATCTCTCACAGGAAAGGAATGTGGATTAATAGAAGAAATGGACAAAAGATATATCTATCTTCTGTATAGTATTTGGTGTCGGCGACGTCCTCACCAATGTTTGCGTCATTACCTGTCTGTCAGCTGTCAGGAGGCGCATGCTTCAATTTATGCGGCCCGTGTTTGGGACGGACCTTCTTATCTGTCAGTTGTCATATATTCAGGTACACTAATAGGAAATAAAAAAAAGATAGAAGAATACTCGGTAAAGAGATAGAAACAAAAGTAACCAATGACACAGCCAACAACTCCAGAATTATACCAATAAATCTACAGATACAAATCTTTGCACCCAACAAAAATGTCAGTGTACAAGATAAAGAAACGTGCTATGAAGATCTACAAAGAACTGTAGAAAAAATGCAAAATATCAGTCGACATGTACTTATTATGAAACGCTGGAATGCTCGCATTTGAAACAACATGGATTAAGGACATGTTAGCAAATACTAACATTAGAATACCACTCAAAGAACAAAACAGGAGATATGCAAAAATCAAGCTAAAAGTACTAAAAAACCCAGAAGACAGATAAGAGTATGAAGATAAACTAACAGAAAAGCTAAAAAGATTAAAAAAACGTGAAGCCCGTGGATCTTAAGCAAAAGGTAAAAACATTTCAAAGAAACTTTAATAAAATTGCAAGAAGAATATATAAAGAAAAAGAAATGAAACAAGACACGGCACAAAAAATAATTAAATGGTAGAATGAAGAAGGTGTAAGAAATATATAGGAAATAAAACTGAACAAAGCAAATAAAAAAACAAACGAAGAAAAATACAGAAAAATAGAAGTTTTAAAACATAGTTAAACGACTAAAGAAAAACCGAACACCAAGAGTAAGAAATATTGAAGACCAAACAGAAGAACTACAAATAGCAGAAATACCGAAAACACGAAAGATGATTTAGGCAATAAAATTCGAAGATAACAAATAAATCTGAAGAGAGAAAAGAGAATATGTGAATAAATAAAAGAAGACCTGAACTAAAAATGCTATTGCTGTTATATTGTTTGATATGATACTTCAACTGAGATATGGGTGCTTACGGATAAACATAAAACACTTAAAGCGAATAGTAGGCAGGGCAAGAAGGGACAGACACCTGCTCCAAACGAACGCTGAACGGCACCCTAAAAAATATTTGAAATGAGACGTGAAGAAAAAGAGCCTAAAGAAGGCTTATATTCAAGTGGACGATAACATCCAAGAAACAGCTAAAGTGAAAGAGAGAGAGGACGGAGGAAGAGAGAAAGAAATTCGAACAATGGAGAAGTGAATTACAAAATATTTATAAGTTGATTTTTACATGTAGTTACAACTTTACTACACAGTCAATTCGATCTTCTTGGTCTAAGCCTGCAACGCCCTGGCTAGACCTCATTTATCTCTTAGTACTGTCGGATTGCCTATGGCCTTATAAATCTGTATTATCTATCTTTAACTGCAATAGTATCGCCTATGTGCTACTTTCTTCAAATTAGTCTAAAGAGTGATATATTTGTTTCCATACAGTGTTTTGTCAAGTCAAAACATGCCAAAAGATTATTTAGGGTTTCTAAAAATTATTCTAAAGAAAATTAGCCCTATTACTTTCTATAGTTAAGTTCGAGAAAAGTAATATAAGAAAAGCTCCCATTGCGAAATAGAGCAAATCTTCTATTTCCTTTTGTTTCAGGGAAGCCATCTCCCTTCTTGCAGCTTAAAATTTGTTCTAAAAATGTATCAAAGTTCTGTATACCCACTGTATTATTGAACATATATGGAAGGTTAGAGGTCCTAAAAACCCAAACCATTCCCACTTCACGAAACTCTGGAAAATGGAAGATGTCATTATAATGCATAAGTCTGAGAAGTCTAAAGATTAGCTTTTTGCCCAACCTGAAAAAAATCCTGGAACTAATGATACATGAATTACAGAAGAGAGCAGTGAAAGCCTCAAGTTTATCTGGAAAAGGCAGTGTGGTTTCCGTTCTAGCTATTCGACTTCCCACCGACAGAAAGAATAAAGTCGGAATAAAGCATCTTATAATACTTCTACACCCCCTACTGTTTTCTAGTTAATTTATTAACATATGAAACGCATCAGTACTCGTAATGTATCGAATTAAGGCAACAATAGAACTAAAATGGTGAACTGAAGAGGTGAAGATTAAAATTGGAAAATAGAAGAAAGCCTAGAAGAAACTAAACAAAACAGAATGGAGCAACACAAGCAAAGAAACAAACGGGAAGATTTCGATATGAAAGATAACATTAAAGAAAACTAGAGAAGGAAGAGAACAGAAATCCAAGAATCAGAAATATAAAAAGAAAAATAAGGACCAGCTGATATGATACCACAATATAAGTCCTGTAGTGACAACGCATTGACAACTAATAGTGAAAAACAAAAGTAATGCATATCACAAAAGAGGAAAACAAGGAAGAAGAGAAAATATGTGCATACGTATAAATATCTGGGAGTACAGATCAGTTAAGACGAAAGAACAGATCCAGAACTTAACTAAATAAAGTCGACCATACCCACAAATAAATAGCAGGCTGCTAGGGAAAAAGAACTGGATACAAAATGCACCTCTATAAAACAATATATACGCAGGCGAGAACTCACCCCTTTAGTGAAAGATACAAAACAAAACAATTGCAATTAACGATACCCGAAAATATATTTGAAATGGGATTTGAAGACAAAGGAGGTACTCTGCTCCGCAATCAATTCGATCCCCTTAGCCCAAGTCTACAACACCTTGGCAAAGGGATTCATTTGGATGTATGTTCAACCTTCAATGTGTGCAATTTTTGCCAGGTCTTCTATAAATTGTTCTCTAGATGTTCTGATTATAAGATAGTTGTTATATAATCCATAACCTAATAGAGTGGCTAGACCTCATTTGCCTTTTAGTCTTATTGGACTGCCTATTGTCTCATAGATCTGCATCATCTTCAACCAAAAGAATATCATGTATGTATCAATTTTTTTTTAATTACTCCTTTAACGCAGTTGAATTCTTCAAATTACCCTAAGGAGTCAACATATCACTTAAAGGAGTGATACATTTATTGTTGGATAGTCTTCTGTCCAACTTAACGCATTCCAAAAGATTATTTAGATAGTTTCCAATAATTATGCAACAGAAAATTAGAAATAGTTGAACTTCGAGAAAGGTGATCTAAGAGAAATGTCCCTACTAGAGAAATGTTTTATTTCATTTTAGAGAACCCATTCCCATTATTTCTTCTGAAAGATCTATAATTTATTCTAGAAAATGGCCAAGATGCTGCGTACTCGCTTCAGTGTTACCCAGCCATGAAAAAAAAGTGTCACCATGTAAAGCTCATAGTACACCAATTGTTTCTATCACCTCCCAACTGTGTTTTCTAGTTAGTCTATCGCTGTAGGATACGATCCAGTACTTGCAAAGTTCTTACATATGATAACAATGGAAGAAATGATACAAAATTCTTTCAAGAAAAGTATAACGTTGCTCATCACGATATACAGCAGCATTGATTGATTATACGCCGAAACTACAAAGTGTACATGACAACTTTATATAACAAAATAACCAATACAACACCAGAATCTCCCCTTTTAAGTTAAAAAAAATTAAATTGTTCTGAACCTTAAAAATAAAGAAAAACACAAAATAAACACACGAGCGCCATCTTAGAAAAACTTAATCAATTAAATTGGCTAACTAAAACAAAACAAAAGCGATAACCAAAAATATACATTTAAATGTATCTTTAAAGACTAATAGTTAAATTTTTAATATTAAAAGTTCCAAAAGTATACACTGTTGATGTTTCTGCTTACTGAATTTCCTCTACATGCTAGTTCACATTAAAAGTATGCTTAAATAGTCACAACTAAAAAACTGCAAAATCAAATGTATCAAATTAAGATGAATTACACATCATCAGAATACATCAAATAATTTCTAGAATTCCACAAGCCTATGTATGCTATATATGCTTCCATACCGAACAGTCGTGAGCTAGGTAGCAGAGTTTCAGTGAGGATGCGAACCAATCAGCGACCGGCAACGAGTGAGATGGCAGCTTAATGCATACATTTATACAAAAAAAGAAAATAAACCAAGGGAAATGTCATCTCGCCTTGCCATAAAGCAAAATTAAATTTGTTTCGGAATTAATTGCACGAATTTACAATTCTTTACGAACACACCCCGTAACATGTCACACAGTATTTTACGCAATACAGCTTTTATCTCTTATAAAAGCTAAAAGATCACTTCTACTACAAAAAATTCAAACATCAACTGTTTGTGCAGTTTTGAAGTAAGGCAGCCATAGTTGCTATTTGTCATAATTTACGAACGCACCTTATATCTGACCACAGTAAATTGTCTTGTTTTGTAAAATTAGAAACAAATAAACAATGAGAAAGCATTTGATTATTAGAAGCAGGTAAAATGGTATCGCAACGAAAAACATTGAATGGAGGAGAGGGGGGAGGGTATTCAAAAACAAATAGTAATATTAATCTTTTTACAAAACATATGTCTGTGTCCCCCCTCCCCTTGTTACTTTACTAGGCTCACATTAACTGCTTTTACGGAAGTATAAGAAAAAATAAGTCTACATTGGTAGTTGTTTGATTTGTAATTCCGCTTTATTCCTACCATTTTCGGGAAAATCGAAACAAGACTCGTCTTAACTTTCATCCAACGAGCAGCAACCTCCACCAAGTTGTAAAAAATGAAACTTACCGCTACCAGCAGTGCAGCCTCGCCCTTGGAAGGTTTCCCCAATGGATTGCGCCTCATCTTCTTCTTTCACCGCTAAGTCACTTCACCTCGCGCGCCACTAATCAACCGCGCCGGCCCGAATCCGACAAAAAACTGATTGGTGCAGCCTTCGTTCGAAGCCTTCGTGGGTCGCAGCTCTGCGGGCCAGATGTGCCGTCTTGCAGTGCCTGCGAGCGTGGCGCGCACCAGGTGCGCTTGTAAACGCTAGAACTTTGCGCAAATCGGCGGAAATCACAGCTGCGCAAGCTGGATTACCAAGCGTTTTAACAAGAACATTTTGACCTTATAAAAAGCGATAACGAGCCGGAATTATAAGTTTCTTCTTCCTTTATTTGAATGTATTTATTTCTCCTAGTATTCATCTTTGTTCTATATTCTTGATGATTCTTCTTTCTTCCATATCAAAAACATTCTTATCGCCCCTCAAAAGAAGTACAAGGATTGTTTTGTGTCTTACCAAAGTATCGCATGACTGGAACCCTGTTGAGGTGCGACTTCCACAACTAGGACTTCTTTTGGTGCACAGCACTCTTTAACGGCTGCTTCATCACAAAGTACAAAATTATGAGTAGAGAGTCTTTCCAAATAACAAGAGCAACCCCAGCACCTTGGTGTTTCCTCTCCACGCGATGATTGCACCTTATTCTTTGCATCAGACCCGTGTTTTGCGCGCTGTCATTGTGTTTTTAAGAAAGTTTTATTCAGATTCCTGAAAATTTTCCCTCAGAACTATGGTCCATATTGAATATTTTCACCGACTGACATTCTTCCATATTAAAATACTTGGAGTACGTCTCTCATTATATCTATATACTCATTTTAACATTTCAAACGTACTTGGAGGTTTTTCCGTTGAGTGTGGAACAAGTATGGGCACACGAGGCAGTTTCTGAAATGGTTGGTTGCTTTGTCAATATTGGATTCAGATGTATTACTTCTTTTGCTTTATAGACTTTGTTCTCCTCATTTCTATTTTCCCTCTTGGTTAGTGTTGAGTTTGATTCTTTCTCCATATCTTTTCTGAACTCGTCACTTCTGCCATCGGATTTAATGTAACCGTCACTTCTTGGATACACTTTATCTTTCCATCCAACCATTACATTGCATTTAATTTACTTACAATAGTTGCAGTTCTTTATTCAAGTCCAGTTTGTTTACTGCCGTCTTCACATCCAAAGAATTGCCAAACATCTGCCAATGGACATTAACACAAATTCACCTCTTTTTATAGAGAATTTTTTTATCAAGAGCAAAACTGATTTTTTTTGTTTTGATCCATCTTTCCAAACCAGTCCATCAGCCCACAATTTTTCTTGTTCTGTTGACTTGACAGCTGTTTAAAGGTGTATCAAAACTGTCCATGCAATAGGCTTCATTCTATCTTCTACCACTGCAACTCGCGTTATATTGGGTATAAAAGCGCGATGTGACACAAGGCACCCCTTTGGACCCCAATGTGAACCTTAGTAAGGTAAACTTTTCAACTCTGTTAAAACCTAAAATCATGTGGACATAATTCGTAGGGGTAGTCGTAAAAATGCAACAAAGCAGTTCTCTTTGTACATGTAGCTACTCACAGATGGCTAGTCTTGAAAATTTTCGTCTACTCTTTGTTTTTCTTCAACAATTACTGACTTGAAAAATATATACGCCCTTTCATGGTTCAAGGCTGCAGTTATTGATTTCAACAATGGTGACTTGAATGATAAAAACTGCTGCGCATACTGTCCTTGGAGTCATACTGTGCAAGTTGTAATTTTCCCAAATAATCATATGGAAGTTCGTTCCCTTCCACCCCTCTTGTAATCAATAGCTGAATTTTGTTGTCATTCTGGTTGAAATTTCAGCTGTCTACCAATTTCTACTTGCAAATAAATATTTATTCTGTGGAAGAGAGCTGGGATGTTACAAAACCAATGATGATGTATGCTCTTTCATTCTGTGGGTCATGTAACTATGTCAGGATGACATATTTTACTCCACTCCATATCTTTCTTGGATTACTTTCATAATCAACTACAGATTCCTTAATGTATTGCTGTTTTTTGGACCAGCAGGATGGGACAGACAGATGAAAACCGATTGGTCTACATGTTTTTTTATTGTCTACCATTTGCTTTACATCAAGCATGAAGAGGTGATGGGTTACTGAAACATTGAATGGTTTATTGGAAAACAAATTAAAGTTTTTCCATACTCAAATCAAAAATCTTTTAATATATAGCTTGAGTCCTTCTAAATTAATATGTTTCTGCAATTGTAAGATCTACACTCAAAATCGTTTCCAACTTTCAAATCTTCTAACAGAACTTGTCAGTAACAAGACACACAATTACTACCAAATAGAACAGGTTCCATCTTATACTTCCCAATGTTTGTCTGAAAAGAATAAATATGAAAGAGTCGAGCACCAAACGAGGAGGGTTTAATAAGAGCCCTAAAATTCCAAATAGACAAATGTCACTATTTTTGAAAGCTTCAGCACCTTGTAGTTATTCAGTTGCATGGTAGTAGACATTTGTGAACGACTTCGTCATTTTTGCCTTTAACCTGACTCATTTCTTTGTGGTTTAATAAATAATTAAAAAAAATTGGATCTGATCCTATTATTCTTATTCTTTTATTTTCTGCCATTTACTCATTATATTTTTCTTTTTTCTATATATACTTTTATGCTTCTATTTTTACTTTTAGTGCTTTTCTGTATTCTCTAATGTTATATCTAACAATCTTTGTACTATATTACATGCTTATTATGCCCCTTTTCAATAATCTAAGTCGCCATAAATAATTTTTAATTTTTTACTTTTCTTTAAACTTTATCTGTGTCTAGTTTTGATTGTATTCTGTATCTTTTCGGCCATCTTTCCTAAGTCTATTGCTATGTTTACAATTTATCCAATTTCTCTATTTTACCATCCGTTTTATATGCATCTCTTTTCCTGTTTTTTATCTTTTATCTTCTTTTTTGTCTATTAAATTATTTTAATGTATAATCATTTTTAATTTTTCATTACTTTTATTTATCTTTTCATTTTAACATATCTTAATTTTTTAATGGCTCGTTCTAGGTGAAGCATAATTCAGCTTCCTAGAGGCTAATTTGGATGAGGATTGTTGCCCGCTTTTAACTCGTCACCTGCTTCATTTTCTGTTTAAATCTGTTGATCTTTATCTAGTTCTTTTATATCACTTCCTATATCAAACATTTTTTTGTCTTTTCTAGTGATTCTGTTACATTTTTATTTTATTTTATTGAACTTCTTTCTCTGAAAAACGTTTGCTTTCTGTCTTTTTATTTCCTAAGCACATTTTTTGCAATGTGCTTTTTATATTACACAGCATTGGCTGTTGTTTATTAACAAACAGATTCACAATTAGGTCCCACCTAACCATTTTGTACTGTAAAAGATAGCGCAAATGAGGCAAATTAAGATAAGAGACAAGTGTTTACAAGAAAAGCTAGAGATTGGCCTCACTTTCATCGAAAAAATAAGGTAGCAACAAAACCTGCTGTAAGGTCAAACTAAATGTAGAAGGATTAAATGGCTAATAACACCCAGAGGTCATGGTAATTGGATTAACTAGGATATATGAGAGCAAGGAGCTACATGTTTTAGGCATTCACTCCACTCTTACGTAATAATTGTATTAAATTTATTTAAACAGTTCTACGTTAATAAACAAACTCAAACACCTCGCATTCATCAAAAGCTTATTCACAGGACATTAAACATAATAATATTTACACCCGCATTCACTCACACCAGTCCGCAATCCCGGTCAAGCTTAATGCCATTAATAACCTGCTGTAACTTAAACCTAGTAATGGTGGAAATCAGAGGTACGGTCCGATTTTATTTCACCCTCTTCTGCTGTCTTTGTCTATAAATATCGTTGATTGGCGGCAGTGCCATGTCCTCGTCATCCGACCCATCCAAGGCGAGCCCGATGCGCTTCCGCTTCCGCATAATGCCGCCATGGGAGTCGTCCACTATCCAATGCACAGACTTGGCGAGGTCAAACAGCCGCACGTCCCCGCCGTTTTCTGCCGGCATTGGTACTGCAAAATTGCATGAGGGTGATGCTAGTGAACATGAAAAAAAACTGCAGCTTACTTGTGTCAGGTAGCTGTATCCTGTTGTAGATGTCTATCAGCTGGTCCAGGTTAACAAATGGGCCACGGAAGCAGGACGGTGGAGGCAGCTGGGTGCAGAGGTGTGCCGCCGCAGGCGGCATTGGAAAGCTGCCGCCCGGAACGGGGTGTTCGCCTGGCAGTGCGTTGGCCTTTGGTTTGTATGGTATCATTTGCGACGTGTCTGGTTTGGGCAGCATCGAGTCATCATCCGAGTTGATGAACTGCTGGAGAATGTGGTTGCGTGCAGCTCCTGTTATGTTCACCACTTCGGTGTACCTGCAAGTCAGGAAAAAATTAATCAAAGCATTAAACACGTCTTTTTTACCCTTCTATAATATCAAATAATTATATTCAGCTTCAGTAATCCAATACATTACAAATTTGCCCACTGCATAGTGAAAACGAAATAAAATCCTTCAGTATATAATTTACTTTATTTGTTTGAAATCAGTATACGTGGTCAATTGTGGTTGCACCTTCAGCACTAGTTTTTTGTAGATTACCATTACGTTAAAAAAGAGATTATCATATGTGAAACGCCTCTATCATTGATACTGATCATGTTAATCCAATCTTAAAATATTTGGTTTAATTTGAGGTCTCAAGTTATCTTCCATTAATGTATGTCATACATAGAATAACCAAGGAGTTCCTGCCTAATGCATTCTGAAAGTCAAAAAATACGTTATACTAACTCTAGCTACAGACTATGTTTACCAAATTTACTAATTATCATGCAAAACTACCCTAACACTATACTGCCATGTTAATTCAAATTCCTTTTTCAAACCAAGAACTACATACACCGTAAAGTATTAGTTCTTACGATTCTCCTGATAAAGATGGTGCCTTTTGTTGACTTTCTTTGAACAAAACCACATTTCTGTAAAGAAATATTAATTTTCTGAATTTATTGTTGTTGAAAATGTAGGAGATCCATTGTACGTGGAAAAAGTAATGAGCTCAGGTGTTAGAAATGTACAACTCCATCAGAACAGACCATAAATAAATCAATTATGGGGATGATCAGCGGCATGAAAATGTCTGCTAAATTTGTAACAAAAAGCTGATCAATAAACAAAGGAGGCATCCTGAACTGATGATAAACAGAACAGAATCTTCTGAAACCGGGTAATAAGGAGAGCTAAAATGTCGGCAAGCCTTTGAGAGGCACACCCCAACTTCATCATAATTGAAGAAGTTATGCATGAACAATTTTTAATATCTTTCATATTTCATCATTCATTATCATGACGTTTTTGAATACTTAAAGTAAAGTCATATATGTGTTTGTACACTCACTCTTGTTTCCTGTATGGAACTTTTTGTATTGTGAAATATTCTACCACTCCGCATAGTCCAGATCTCTCTCCGTTTTTTCTTCTCAATGATTTTTACCAGTTCCAAATGATTAAAATACAAACAGAAGGTTATTTTTACAGGACATGAATTTTAGACAATGAAAACTTCTAGAGGTGTTATAAACAGTAAAAAAATTAAGGGCGTTGTGTTGACTTTCAAGATGACCTATCCTTTATCAGTCTCTAAATCTAAAGAACAGCTCAATCTTTTATTGTATTCTTCATATACATTTCGTTTAGTTTTGCAATATCAGGATTTGTTTCCCATTGTCCCTCCATCAGTATCTACAAATTGAAATTTCATGTATTGTAGATTTTTGCTTAAATTTGTTTGATTTTGGGTGTGCAACACTCTTTGCCTATTAGGGAAAACGACATTCAAATTTGGTGCTTCCAAGACAGCGTTTGGAAGGTCGCGAATGTTATTCTCAATGGCCCAGTGGCATTAAAAAGTCATTAATGGTTGGCACCTTCAGTTCTAATTCGAATTATTTTTATGTTCACTTATTCACCATTGCAGAAGCCTCATAAGTAATGTGGCTTCTCCCTTTTTTATTATACCTAGAAAGGTAGTGTCAAAGATGCAAGCAAGGACATGATAAAGTTTATTTGGGGCGAGTTTACATCGCTTCAATAGATGATCAGATGTAAATGTGAAGTATCCTGACCAAGGCAATACCAAGTGAGGCGTGTGAGTCTTACTTGTTTGACAATACATTGGAGAAGTAGTAATTCACTGTGTTTGGACTGCGAAGTTTAGATAGCTAGCAATTTATTCTCATTGTCATTGTTTCTTAGCTATGAGTTTGCTCTGGTTCATTTTCTGCATGGTTATAATGTCAAAGTTTCATGAGTTTTGCAACTTTATCAAACAATTGATAACAAATAAAGACTTATCAGTTGCCACAATGAGCATACCAAAATCCATAGTGCAAAATATGGTCCATTCAGAAAACAGATTCACCTAACAAAATTCGTAAAAAAGAGGAAAGAAGACAGTCAATGTAACTAAGAAATGTTGAGAGAGAAAAGAACTGAGCAAAAAAGGGATATAGGAAAAATTGCAGTAACGTGAATGTTTTCTCTGTTCATCTATTAGCGATGTTAGTAATAACTAAGACTGCTGACAGTCCTTGTGACTTAATAGTTAGGTGCAATGCTCAATAAGACTTTCATTACACACACTATAATGGACAACGTTGTTTTTGCACTTCAGAACAATAATGGCAGACAGTAAAAAGGCAAGTATATGATGTTAAGAGAAAGTTTGAAGTAATAAACCCAGTAAGTAAAACACCCAAATAAGTTGCATTTCACAATTTTAAGCTTCATCCTAAAGGGCTTTTTAAAAGCAGCCTTTAAACAGGTGTTAGGTAAGGCTTCTTGATAGACAATGTTCATTATTTTTTCTCTTTTCCTTCTCTTCATTCAATATCAACATTTTCTCCACGTGTCTTCAATCTTCCCCGGTCCCAACGTTGGTGTTTCTCTACTATTTCATTGTAATCTTATCTATCCCCCCTTCCAACCCTTGTCCATATATCTCACTTTCTTTAACCTCTTTATATTCATTCTTTCCTACGTTTAATTTTAAATAGTCTAATATACAAACATACTTCATGATGCTTTCACGTTAGATCAAAATAGATAAGGTTCTGCCTAGACCAACAATTAGAGAATCTACAACACAGGCGGCAGACTATTGAAACAACACTTTGTTATCTTACTGTTGCCTAGATGTTTCTATACTCAGGTGGTAAATTTTGATTCCTAAAGGAAGTTCATGATAGAACCAACCTTAATTTGGACCAGCCCTAACTCACAAGTTTGCCTTGAAATAATCTGCTTTACATAAATTATGCGATTTGATTGTTGAGCTTTGACTGTAAATTTCACATGACTTTCTGTAAATTCTATCCTTTTGTGATATAATTAAATTTGTTCTGATTATTGGCACTGTTTCCTCTTGGATCATACCCAGCTAATTATTTGGGCTCCTATTGAGTGTACTAATTATACTAAGTTGATTTGTATAGCTCTCAGTCGGATATACTCGTATTGATCCTTACCCAGGCATATTAACCAATTTCTAATAAAGAATAACCTGGCCTAGGTTAGCATTTTATTCATATTTTAGAATCATCACCTGAGTCTATAAAACTTTTAGTGCCACTTTTCTTTAACCCTTTTACGTTCTGCTTATTAACTGTTTAGAGATCTGTACATTTTTACAACATCAAGTATATGGTGAGTCTTTCCTTCTGTTTCTCCCCTCTCCCTCTCATACATCACCCTTCGATAAAAACACTACAAGTTTACTTAGAAAAAGAAGGAATATCCTAGAAAAAGGTCAAAAATGTGTAAATGGATCTAGAAATAACATCAGAGAAATCTTATTTTGATATTAAAGCGACCAGTTCGAGTTTTATAATGTACTTTATTTTTTGATTTAATCCCTTTGCAGTTTAATGCACTTATCCAGTTTTTTGATGTTTCCGAGGACTTCAAAATATTTATTTACGCTCTGTATCGCCTCTTTGTTAGATCCAAATTATTGTTAGTCAGGAAAGTTTTAGGTGATGATCTCGGAAAGAATTTCAAACCTTCGTCTGGATAATTTTTGCTCAATGACACAACTTCAACTTTTTTGGCCATTCTAAGATGTGTTTTTACAGTCATTGCCTTCATTAATTCAAAAATAGCGTCCAATATTTGTCAGTAATGCTTTTTCCCTTCTAAGGTAATCAATTGAGAGAATTCCTTTTATGCTCTGAAAAACTGACAATCTCCTTTCTAAGCAGACGGTACATTGCCATGGAGGAGATGGGGCAACAGCTGAGTGAGATGCAGAGGGAGTTGAGGTATAACAACTGCGCTGCTTCACAAGAGGTTATAAGTGGATGATGGAAGAGTGGGAGCCATGTTCGTGGTCACATAAGAAGATCCACCATAGAAAAGCAAATATTGAAGCATCATACTCCAATGTGAGATTAGTATCTGAGATACATTAACAGAGACAGAGTGATTATTCTAAATGCATTCTTATAACTAACAACAAGTCACCATTAATTGTTCTTACCCACAACTGAACCAAAGCCCACAATGCAATACCAATATATGAGCGTGCGGATCACCTGGTTAAAGAGTTTGTAGTGGAAGAAGAATCATTGAATTTTGAGGCAGTTCTAATAGGACTTGCAAAGAATCAATTACAAACTAGAAAAGGAGTCCTGGCTGATTGGAAGCCTAAAATTTTGGGATAATTCATTTTGGTTTATTTGAGCTGGTTCACCTTGTTCTGCTGTCTCGTTTCCGGTATATAGTAGTAAATTCAAGCGTAATTGGAATTTTTTATTGTGATTTACTAAAAAAAAAAAAAAAAGAAAATAGTGAAATAAATCTACTTTGCCTATACTCTTCGATTTTGACTAAACAAATTTAAACGTGGCACAAGCCAGAAATTATCGACAAGGTCTATGGTATTGTTTTTGTCAACAGACAAGTGAAAGTAAACAAATTAAAAGAGACCAGTGGCATCTCAACCAAGCGAGTTCATTTTGCATAAAGACTTACAAACGAAATCACTTTGGGTGCCACATCTGCAAACTCTAGAGCAAAAGGGACTTTATAAAAGAACACCAATAAACTGTTTATAAATGTTTAAGAAGAATCCAATGGTTTTTTGCAACGTTTTGTGGCCATTTTGCATTGTCACTTAAAGCACTTGTATTTAAACAACTGTTAAACTATAAATTAGTGTCAAATCAATGTATAATCACAGAATATTTATTGATAAGAGAAACTATGACCAAATGTGTCGTTGGGTATGTAAATCAAGTTACTAATAAAATTATTCATGTAACAAGAAACTATTTAAAAAGAAGATTGTGGGAAAAACCTTTAAAGCCATTGAAAATAAAGTTCTGGAATAAATATAAAGACGATGTAAAAAATATTAAGATGAAAGAAACCATCCTAAGGAAAGCCTTTTTTTTAATTGTCCGACAACAAGGACACTTAGACTAAATTTATGTTCTCAAAGTGGCACCAAATCATAAGAAGCTCTTGTGGCTTGTATTATTCCTACGTCAAAAGTTGAACTATATCAAGAAGTAAAATGTGGTTGCTTTGAATTTTGTAATAAAAGTTGGGGGGCAAGCCTCATAACAACCAATTTTAGTGAGGTATGCAATAATTCTTGTAGACAAATCTAATTTTATTTCCAATAATTAAACAACACAGAAGGAATCATGGATAATTTTGAATAATTTTACCATAACAAAAGACTAGTGAACTTAAACCGTCTTCATTAAACTTCCTAGTTTTTTTTTTACAATCTCATGTTCAACAAACTATTTTAATTACTACAAACACAAAAAAATTGTCAGAAACTATCAGTAGTAGTAGTAAAACATTCATTACTTATACAAAGTATCTAATGTTTATTGTTGAGCAAGAATCGCCTCCTCAAAACCCTTTTTGTAAAAAGCAACCACCATCTTGGTATAAATCAAATTTCACACAAGTTTACACTGAATCACCCAATGAATGTTTTGTCATATTATGTTAGTGCAATATAATAGAAAAGATAACAGACAAAAAGAATTCAATAGTAATAATTTACCCTATGCTTTTGAGCTCTGCGCCAGAACAAGGATAGAGATCCAAAAATCTGTAGCGGTCGACCAGTTGTGCGGTTTCGCGCCCCTCAAACTCCTTGATCTTGTTCAGGACCTCGGCGCGCCTCTTCTCAACTTTCACGATGCTTTGCAGGTCCCCAATGTTGCTCTCGAACTCCAGAAACCGATTCCATATATCCCTAAAGCAAGAAACATCAGCCTTACAACGATAAAAAAATATTGGCAGAAGCTTACACAGATTTGGCCGGCTCCAAGCTCCCGGACGACAACACTCGCTCGAACAGCACACGCGTGTTGTTGTCCTCGTTCAGGTGCGACAGGTAGTCAATGTAGCATGATATGTAGTCCGGGCTGCCGCTGAACTTCTTCAGCCCCAGCTCGAAGATGCGGAAAGCGATGTTCTTGTCCTTGCTGCAGTAGTATTCCATGAGGGCGGCGCAGACGAACACGTGGTACTTTGAGCGCGGGTCCTCCCGGGCCCGCTTGAAGACGTTTCGGGCCGACTTGATGCCCTCGGCTCTGCGGGCGAATTTCATGTACTGCACGTAAGCCTAAAATAAATTGTTATGTTCAACATGTAAGAACTGAAGAAAACTAAGCAGTAAAACAAAGATAAAAAACAATAAGTCGTGGATTAATTAAGTTACAGTAGCAATAATTAAATGGTTTTTAAAGGCTCATTCGTCTCACACATTTTCTTTGTGATGCCATTTACCCACTTATGTTTTATAAACAATGACTCGCAATAAATAGTTAGGGCTGTTACATTTGCGACGTTTGTCGCGTCATCTCTCTAGTTGAAATAATCAAAAAAGACATCTTCCTTATGTCCTTACTGATTATGGTACCAATAATCCATTGGAAAGTATAATTCCTATAAATACTCCTGGATGATTGTAAAACCTAAGCTTCTAGAAATGGTAAATCAATTATATTGTACCCTTATATTGCACTTTCTCCTACCAAATTACACCTTCCAAAGCATAAGGCTTTTAAAATTTGCCTTTGTCTCTGTTATTTAATTTACCTATCTCATTGTTTGACGAGGCTCAATAGCAGATATTTTCTTGGAAAACTGAGAGGTGTTGGTTTATGCCACGTAAACTATTAACACTCTTCCAGACAGAGAAATGTGCAATTCTTACAGTAATCACAGTAAAAGAGTTAAGGTCTGTATCCCAATGGAAACTTATATATGCTCATGTGCTCACACCCTCTACATGAGTACACAGATTTCACTAAGTGTTAACTGTAACAAAGTAAGTGAGTCTGGATAACAGATATTTTAAGCAACAAGAAGAAGGATGAATTTGCTAAGATAGGAGCCAAAGACTCCTGTAGGTGCAAAGCCTTTCCTCAAACATCATAAGTTGGCTTTAAACGAATTGGCTTAACAGTAGTGACACAGTGGGGAAGGAATTATATGGTCAAGTTCAGCAATGCTGAAACAATACAAGACCATAAACACTAAAATATGCCTAACATTGGCAGGTGTTAGAGACAGATAATTTTATCTGCCTGGGAAGCAGGAAGAATTTAAAAAAAGATTTAACATTTTTGGATCATGATATTTCACAGGGAGAAAATGAGGATTGTTCTGTTAGACATCTCTATAAGGCAGAAGTGGTATGAGATGATTAAGAAGACTATTGGAATTAACAAAAAGAGCCAAAAGAAGCCTGTCGGCTAGATTATGGCCTCTCTCTGATGATTACCAAATTGGTACTAACAAAAATTCAACTAACCAATAAATAAACTTTAGGATATTTCAAACACATTAACTATTTTATGTGACACAACTAAGACCTATATAGAACACAAGTAATCAACAATTGTATCTAAATGTAAATGGAGGAAAAAAATCATATTTTGAATAGCATAGTGATTGGCACAAAAGATAAGTTCCATGCCTTAGATGTTAGTATGAAATGATGTCCTCTGACAGAATTTCATACTACACAATGGTGTGGCATACTCCAAAAGGGTTATAAAGCTGTCCTAGAAGAATAAAGCTCCACTTCTTGAACGATACTGTACCCAGTTCTTGAAAGAAATGAGGAGATGGATGTCATCTGGTAGTGTGTTTGATCCTGGGCTTCAAATGCCTGGCAATCACTAAAAATAATTAAATAACAATGATGATGTGGTTGTCTATGACAAGAGAGTGAACATTTAGAAATCTTAACTTCCCAATTTGCAGGACATATTAAGTGAGAGAGTACAAAAGCCTCAGCATTACTCATAATAAACTAAAAAAGTAGTAGCTATCCTTAATTTGTTTCTTTAATATATTATTTGACTAGAAAAAATACAGTGTACACCAGAAAAATCTACTACAATTCAAAGATTAATAATAAACAATTTGTTATCATATCAAAAAACACACAATGCATCTGAGGTCCATTTTTGAATTCCACAATGGTGGAATACCAGTCATATCTTGACAAAAGATTGAGAGTTTTCGACTGATGAGTTTAAAACTGTGATTTCACATGACTCCTCTAGAAAAATGTTGGGATGGAGCGGGGTGAAACTACGTAAGTGCACGAGACGACCAATATCATATCGCTTGAGGATTAACCACCACAAGAGAATTTTTCCAAAAAACTAGTGATTTCTGTCCTATTAAAATCGCACACCAATTATATCAGTTGTTTTAGACCTGTGGATGGAGAAAGATTTCCAACAGTTCTACACAGTGGAGAGTAGCCTTACACTTCAAAGAACTAAAGGTCTACGATACTAAAATTGGCAACAGCACACTACACAGTAAGATGTTTATACTCTGAAATAATCTTTTACGAAGAATTTCAGAATTCTATGCCCCCTTCCCCCCCTCAATAACACAAATTAGGCTTATTCACACACTTACTCAAATAAAAATGAATCTTCTCCCTATCCATAAACTCAGTATTTTTTACGTTAGAGAATGTTGTCACATAATTGTCGGTGGTGTTCCCAATTTTTAACAATAAACTCAACTCTTTAACTCTTCTCTTCATGGGTGCTATTCCAAAGTTAACAACCCACAGCTAGTTTTGAATATCCCTATTATAACTAATAATTTTAGAAGTTTTGATAAATTCTTCAACGGATGCTCACCTATCCAAAGCATACCAATAATTGAAAACAGTACAAGATGTGCTACCAAGACATCCCAGTCCCATTCTATTCGCTTTTCTAAGCAATTGCTTGTTAAAATATAATATCAATTGTATAAATATTACTTGATCTTTAAATTCTATAACCTGCATTGTTATTTAATTATTTGTACTGTTTGCAATTAGAAAGATCTGGACACAGCAACTATTTCAGCAAATGTAACTATTCTTAATCATTTTTGTTCATAGGGTTTTAGAGTTAAAAAATCGCACTCCATACTGCTTTTTTAAACTTTAAAACTTCCTAGACAACAAATCACAGTATCAAATATTGGCAAATGTCTTAGTAGATATGGTAAGATGATACAGTTTATTCTAGATCTTCTTAAGGTAAATGATGATAATAAGACATTACAGCTTGATGTAAATAAACAGAAAATTAATCAAGCTCACAGAAAAACAACATTATTAACTTGATATAAATCAAATCTTACGTTTTGTTACTTCGTACCACTTGAAAATAACCACATCAAAGATCTTGTCGTTCATAATGTGCTTTTTGGTGAGATATCCATCCCACAGTGTTTTTCATCAGTATTTTCTTTGTTCCTACTCATTCTGCTATTAATGAACATACCTTTGATTTTAGCCCAAAGTATAGATTTCTGTTTTATATATCATTAAACTTTCGATGTTTGTGGTAGATCATTAGGATGACAACAAATTCATTGTCAAAAATACCAAATAAACTAGTTCTGTACAAAAAACTCACATGGTTAAACTGAAATCAGCCCACTGCACTTCAAACTTCCAAAACTATACCAACCGCTATCCAATAATTGTTTAAAAATTGACATGACTTACTAATGTAGGATCAATGTCTTTCATATCCAGATACCTCTGGTAGATCTGGTGCACCTTATCGTACTTCACCCGCCCTTCCTCATAGTCGGCGTATGCAAAGTACAGAAGCATGTTTTTGTTGAGTAGGGTGCTCGTGGCGCGCTCGAACATATTCGCTGCTTCTTCACTGAACAGCTTGGATGCATTCACGTCTCCCTTCTCCTGCAAGACCTTGCAGCTGTGCTCCAGGAACTGAGCCGCCTGGTACCAAATATCTGCGTGGTGACCAAGACATAGTAGACACTGCTCGAGCGCAAAGACGACCCTGCGCGTCAGCAGCGCCGTGTCTTCCGTCCTTAAAGGGTTGCTCTTCTCCCAAGCGATGTACTTTTGCCATAATTCTACCTAAAAATTAAAAAATTGTAGTTTCTCTAAAAAAATCAATAAGGACACTCACTTGTTTTTGTTCCTCACTACTCCCGCAAGGCGGGACGCTGGGGGCGTTCCTGTTGATGCCCCGAATCTGCACCTCCAGCTCCTTGGCCACCCTCCGCGCGTTCATGTAGTCCCTGCTGCGTTCTATGGACATCTTCTCCGCAATTATGGGATTAATGGCCTGCAGTTATCAAAATCCGTCAGCTGCTGCGCGTTCCCGTCTCTGGTCCATCACCCTACCTGCTCAAACGCAATGTAGTCCTTCCAGAACGTCTCCATGCCTATCATTGGGTTGATAACGCCCCTCTGGTACACCTTGCGCACGGCCGAGATCTTCTGGTTCTCCGCGTACGATCCGACGGCGTCGACGCTCTTCAGGAAGTTCACGTAGTCGTTCCAGATGCTGTACGAGTGGATGTCCATGCCGATCTTTTCCAGGGCGAAATCGTAGGCTTGCGCCATTTTTTCTCTAAACGAAAGCATTTGTATCAACGATATTATGCTGTAGGCCTATTATCATCACTTAGGACTTAATTTGTCTACTAATTTAGAAAAAAAAACTCTTTAGGAAAACACCACCATAATCACCATAGACTAGAGAACAATGGTTTACTAAGTGTGTTCTGTGAATCAAATGGTTGTGCAGAAACACCATAAAGTTTAAGGAAGTAAAAATTGCCAGAACTTTTTGTGGAGCTGCACTGGAGCTGGCCGAACGGCCTCTGAATGTTAGTTGCTTTTGAACTGTAGGGATGAGAAGAACTCGCAATGTGGTCTTGGTCAAAAACGAAGTTTCGGACAATTTTAGTTGTGTTTGGAAGAAGTACCTTCTAAGCTGGGAGATGATCATAATAGTTTCCACAGAGAAAATTTCACTATGAAAGACGCATACTAGCCTGTCAAAGAAGAGAATGTTGTTCTTTCATCAGTAACACCTTCAAATAAGAAAAGTTTGATCCCTTTGGATATCGCGCAGCTTAACCATCCAACATATGGTAAGACGCGTTTGATGGTGTCGCGAAATGCATGATAAGTGACATAGAAATATCTTGTTATGCCACCAGCATTGTAATAGATGATGAAACCTGACTTTATTTGTATGATGTATTCATTAGAGCGCAAAACAAAGTTTCTCAACAAGAACCTTCTAATAGTGTGAGGCGACGAGCGTGCTCAGATCCTTAAGATAATGTGGAATAGTTGGTTTCATAATTGGTTTCAAAAAATGCAGAGTGTGGCGACAAACACAATATAATTTGGAAGAGGAAGAATACAAAGTTGACCCCCCTCCTGCTTGTTAAAGGTTATGAGTAGCAAAAACAGAGATACCAAGACTTATCAAAAACTCAAGCAGCAGCGTATGTATCTTAAAGTATTTTGAAGGTGTTTCTGGACTTGCACAAGATTACATCGGGACAAATTTCGATAAATGATTTTCATAAATATTTTACAAATGTCTAGCTTTGTAAAGTTCGCTTAGATAAAGAAAAAGTGAGAAAACAGTTAAAACTAAGTAGAGAAAACGTATTGCGTAGTTTGAAAAAAAGTTGAAAGTCGAAAATTCGAAATCGACGTTATTAAATAACATGATGACTTCACTAACAAACTCTTCATACCAACTACGCTCAATGACATAAGAGCTGGTTATCCAATAGTGGCAGCAAAAATAGTCAGCACCAAACAAGGAGACGGTAAAGAAAAAATTAGACCACCAGTCATTATGGAGGAACAAAGTGATAAAATTGTGAACTTATTGGTCACATAACAGCACGTGCAGAATCAATAACAAACCAAGCCAAAGAAAGGGCGAGATACCAATAAATCAGAATCTGCAGTCATTGTTTCCCACTTGTTTCAAATATGGCGACCATCACACGCCTTAACAGCAGTTGTAGTACAATAAAGAGATATCAGAACATCAAATATCGTATTGAATAAAACATTGCTGTTGATAGTGTCGGATCTGCCTCGCCAACAAAAATAAATTATTGCGGCTTGGTTATGGTCAATCTTTTTAACAAAAGACCTGAAGCCCATCCTTATCTAATCAAAAGTGTCGGTAACCATATAATAACCATTTGAGTAACATTTCAAAAGTTTTTCCAACAAAACCCAAACCAACTGAGACTAGCACAATCTCTTATTCTTGCTGGTGTAGTTGTCAGGAAAAACTATACAAATGTTTAGCGTTCTAAAAAATCAGAATTATCATTGCATTACCATATGGCAGAATTAAAAGAAAATGTGGAAAGCAACAGAATGAAGACCAATGGTAGGCTTCCGTCCAACTCTAAAGTTGGGAAGAATATAAAAATTAATTATTGTAAAGTACCTGATTCCCCTTAAAACTGGTATTACTATATCAGCTACAGTATGATGGGTGGTAAAATTTTCATTTTCTGTTCTATATTTTCCTTTCTAATGGGATTGTAAATCACAGAATAGTCTGTCTTCTGTTATAATTGGGTACCAAAAAGTGACTGCAATTACATATGCTCACCTCTTCCCATTAAATTCCATCTAATATTATAATCAAAAGTATAACAAGCTTTTAAAATTAACAACATTAGTCTATTGGCGCGCCCCGTACAATGAATACGGAAACATTAAAAATCATGAAGTAAGAGAAGCCTTGAATTAGAAACAGGCGTTATAATGGACAATTTTATACCAAGTTAACAAAAGGAAAGAAGGAGAAAGGCGAGAGACCTACCTTTCAGGTTATTGAAAGTGTACCATCTGGCCTACACCCTTAACTTTAACAACACCAAGTTTCTTAGTTATTTTTCCACCATTTGCAAGTTAGTAGTATTTTTATATTTAATTACAAATGTCAACCCTGGATTAAGCTGAGCAAAACAATAAAATGCCGCCATGTTAGCACCTCTTTTTCAAGGTTGCAGCTCTTTCAAAAAAAAAATAGGAATATATTGATATTAAAAACTCCAATTTTTATTAAAAAAAAGGACATTCGAAAACGGTCACAATTTTCTACTTAATTAAAACACCAGTAAGTCTATAAAGTCCACAGTTGTGACAACAATAGCGCTTTTGATATGAAACACCTTCATGTTATTTGTATACATATAAAAAATAGAACATCAACCACCACCAAATGACCGTGTCATTCTTTTGGTTTAATCGAAATATTAATACTCTTATACCAACGGAATCCACATTCATTTAAAGGTAAGCTACACTGCCATAAAAATTAAAAACCCAAATAAGCTGTCGCCATTGTTGAAGTATGCAGCGCGTAGGTATCAATAGTTCTTAACGGCTTTCGTTTATTGTATTGCTTTGTTATTGTTAGACACCAAGGTCTTGTTAATGTTAGAAAGTTAAAAAGACTTTTTAAATAATGAGGAGTGTGTCTGTGTGTGCAAGTCCGTTGGTTTGTTTATGATCTATGGTTTACCATTTAAACCTATAAAAAAATTAGATACATTTTTTTGTAATTCTGTTCCTAGTCAATCCATAATAACCCTAGTAGCGATGATAAAAAAGACCAACGCAGCGTCATTTAATATTTATTTATTTATCTAATTGTCTACTTAATAATCATGCAATATATGCATTACAATCTGTTACAGAGAGGTCTTAAAGCAAATAATCACTGATTAAAAACGATTTGGTAGTGATGGTTTATTTCTAAAATTTACAAGTGACACGTAATCAAATTGAGAAAAAGTAGCTCGGGTTGTTTAGTAGATATAGAAGTACCAAAAAAAGGCAAAGATTCAAGTCTCGTTAAAGTGAAAAACAAAGTCATAGAACAACCAAAAATATTACAGAAGAATTTGTGAGCACGTTAAAGATTACAACAAAGTAAAAAATATATGGAAAGTGAGGAAAAAACCCCTCCCTATTTTAGAGGAAGATTATGAATTGAAGATTAGTCTGGGGGAAGTGATATCATTAAATCAAGTAGTTGGGAAGTTACACCCAGAGGGGCCAACAAGTCAAGGTCAAACAACATTCGAATATATAATGGTTCTGCATTGAAAAGAGGAGGAGGCGGCCTCAGAGTGCGCGTCTCCGAGGCGATTTGCGCGCAAACTCGCGCCGTGCTTCACATTTTTTGTACTGTATGGAGAATCTTGCACCAAAACCTTCGTTTTCACCCACACACGATGGATGTTGTATAGAGAATTTCCAAACGTGCTTGGCAAAATCACCTAGAAATGTGTGGAAGCATTGCGGGAACATTTTTTCCACAGAAAACTCTTTGATGTATGATCAGTAGCCCTTATCTTTTTGAGGAGAAAATACATTAACGTTACCTCCAATCAACATATGAAAATCGCTCAACAATTGCCACCAAATTTCGATACGTTCTAACTGGAAGACGTTTGCTTCCAACGGGATAAAGCCTCAGCTCAAGTGCTGGGCGAGATGTTTCCTGTGCGCTTAATCCCCCAACGCTTCTTCCTATTTACGATTTACAAATATCACTCTAGAATCTTCCAAGCCCTACGAAATGCAATACGCCAAGTAATGAGGCGTATTCCTTAACGCATGTTGGAAAGGGCAACGAAGAACTTCAGAATACTTCAACAGTGCATAGAAAATTTGAGGAGATCATTTTAAAATACATTGGAGAGAAGCTTCCAGTTCTGTAGATTTAGCATGTAAAAATAAATGTCGTACACATCCTATCATCTTCTCTTTATTCAATCTGAAAAGCGATGAAATTAAACAATTCGAGAAAGACAATGATGACTTAAGAGAAAGTGGAAAGTCCTTATGAAAACTGAAGCATCATTACACTGAGCAAATTTAATTAATCAAAGAGTGTGTGGAAAACAAATAAAATTAAAAAATCTTCATAGAGCTAAATTAATAAAATATAAGAATATACTAAAGTAGTGAACAGACATTTTTAAAATGTACTTTGACAGAAAACCTGGAGACAGCTGGATGTGGTCCATCAAAATAAGCTGTAAAATGTGGAGTTTGAAAGGGGGCTAGGAGAATTTTAAACGAATCATAGACGGGGTGCGCGGTTTATTAGAATAAGTAAAAGCTCGTCCCAAAAGTATTCCTGTAAAATAGTTCATGAGCTCGTTAAGACATTTAAAAACGCTGAACTTTAAAGAATTACAACAAGAAGTTACAAACGAGTTAGAAGAGAGGGGGTACTTTAGTACCATAATCTTTTCTATAAAATAAGAACTTCAAGTGTGTCAGAGAACTAAACAATTACTCAACTACAGCATTTAACCTGTATGCTATAGGTGCAAAAGCTGCTCGCAACTAAACTCCAAACACTTCTGTTAAATTCAACAACAAAGAAATGTAAGGTTATGCACAACAAAGAGAAATTTAAAAAATTAAAAACCGGTACAGAAGAGTTCGAAAAAGATAAACTAATGAAGCACGACATAAATAAAATAGAAAGGAAGAAAGATCGACGCAGGCATAAAATGGCGAAGAATTAAGCCCTTCAACAACAAAAAATCAAAAACTAACAAGGAAAATGGACACAGAACACAAACCTACGATTAACGACAGCAAAACAAGATAAACTGCGGTGAGTGGAGTAGGAACAGATCATTTGGAAATGAGCTAAGAACTAGACGATTATATTTTCTTCAGTGGTGTCGAAAATGTAGGGCCTCAAGAACAGGATTTTTAAAAACGATAAACCTCTAAAGAAAGGTACCAAACAATTAGTCTATTAAATATCCATGGACCTTCAGAGGACAAATACACAGAATTAGAGAGAGAAAGAGCAGCTTGTAGACTTACCATATGACCATTTAGTAAATATAAGCAAATAACAGAAAATGATATTTCCTAATTGATTTTGCACAAAAAAATTATTATAAATGCATACTTTGAAATCGCATACGTTTAAAAAGGGGCATTGGTATCTCTCTCATCTCTCGATAGCAATTATGCAAATTAAACAGATCGTGTCTTTGTACAAAGTCAAGTTACAAAGACCCAAGTCAGCTCTGATCATTTTGTTATGAGAATTGGAATTCATCCAATTATACCGACGCAGAAAAACAAGACGGGGGATATACAAAGAATAAATAAGCCCATGAAAATTGCAACAGGAATAGACAAAAGGTTAAAGAAGACCATGAGAGACGCCTAGAAATAATAAAAAATTATGGGGCCTAGAAATAATAAAAAATTATGGGGCCGAGAAAAACTACATAATAATGAAAGTAGATGGCTTGATGATGAGTGCTAGGTAATAGAAGAATAAAAACAAGAAATAAAAATCTATTACAGAAAAAAAACAAGCAACTAGAGAGCAATTATAAAAACAAAAGACAAGCAGTCTATATCTACGAGTAAGAAACAAATACAAGGTCACCAACCAAGAAATGTAAATTACAAAAATAAGGAAGGAAAATGAATAGCTGACTGATGAAGAGAGGAGTATTAAAGGGTGGACAAAATTCTTCTTAAAGAACATTAGTTATTTGAAATAAGACATAACCGGTAAGAGACAACTGGATGTAATGTTCCAATGAAGCGTAAAAGAGGTAAAAGAATCAATAAAGAAGCTGAAAGTCACCAAAATATCAAAAAGCAAGAATGTTCAAATACAAAGAAGAAAAGCTAATTCATCGAATGCATGCAATTTTGACTGAACTACAGAAACAAGAGAGATAGAAGACCCTGAAAACTAGAGAGACCTAGCCTCACTTGACGTAACCTATACTACATTGGTAAATTGTGTTAAAAACAGAATTACAAAAAAGGGCTGTTGTACGGGAGCGTCGATGTAAATACAAGGAGGAGTATTAAACGGCATACTTACTGATTTGAAGAAGTTTCACGATACAGTTGTAAGAACCAAATTATATAGAGCTCTGGAGGAACAAAGAATAAATTGCTAACCAGTGAATTTGATAAAAATGACAGAACGAGTTTAATGTATCACAAAAACACCAATGCATGGCCTTCTTGGGCATCATAACCATTTTAACAAGGGCAAAGAAATTAAAGATCACCATATAAAAGAATCTTGAACCAAACAAGAATTTGAATAGGGGCGACTGAAAGTGAAGATTTATCAAACGGTTGCTGTACCAAATGTCACATAAAGCAGTGAAGTACGGACTGCAACAGCCAGATTCCAAGGTATTGAAAATATAGAAATGCTGAAATAAATTGTGCATGATTAAAGTACACGAACCAGAAATTTATAGTTAAAGCTCAAATACTTAAATGAGACTGGCATAAGACACAGGAGAGAACACCAAATACAGTATTAGCTAGCAAGAGTGTAAGAAAAAGGCAAAAGAAAAATTAAGTGGAAAAGGCAACGGAAAAAATTGGACGAAATCTATAGACAAAGTCATAAACATATCAAACTGATAGAGTTCCAACTTGTTGTATCTCTAGACTTAGTTCACAACAAATCAGTCAGTGCTATAGGTAACTGCTACATAAGACAAAAAATAAGTTTCTCAATTAAGATCCCAATTTTCCTGGTACCAGTTCTGAAGCTTAGGTAGCCAAGAAATAAGAGTAATTTTCCCCCAATACTCCCCCTCCAAATCAGAAATACATGTCTGTTAATTTTTCTATGCCTGCCCCCCCCCCTCAACCAAGATGATTGAAATCTTAAATTAAAGTGTAAAGAGACAATTTCATTTTTAACGATTACAAGAGAGACCAAACTCCCTCCCCCTCACCATACTTCTTTTTGTAACCGTTATAACAAAAAATAAATATTTTGTTAGGGTTACTTTAGGATATCTGATTATAGTCTGAGATAATCTCATTTAAATTTTTCCCATATAATCTCTGATTGGTCAGTTAAGGTCTGCTAGTTGGGTAGATTATCTTAGTAGTAGGAAAAAGTGCGTATTACATGATCATCGATCAAATATAAACTGATCTTCGTTTTCCAAGGACAGGTAATATCTGTAAAGCCATTGGAAGTTTATATAGTGATTGTACTCTACCCTCACCCACACACCATGGTAGCGCTCCGAGTTGTTTTCGCAATGAGTGAGAGAGAAGATCCTTGCCCCCGTTATGCAAAATGTAAGCGTTTTTCGTCATGGCACACATATAACAAAAAATCACAAAAATAACATTTTGAAATAAAACGCAAGACATGAGCACCCTTTCAGTAAAAGCACTACTCAAGAAAAGATCATAGCTGTTTGCAAAACTCATCAGGAATCTAAGATTAGCTATAAAAGTATGCAAAAGACAAAGCTTCCCCATTAAAGACATGTTTTTGTTTAATAACGACGCCCAATTCTACAAAGCAATCCAAACTACCATCGAACGCCATTCCTACGGTCCAGATCTCTCACCATGTAATTTCTACATGTTTGGGCTATAAAAAAAACACTGAAATCAAGGCGCTTCGATGATTAACGTGTAGAACAATTTGTGCGTAATTCTCCTCGGATACGTCCCCCCATCAATAACACAAGAATCAAAAAGCTTCCAATCTGCTCTTAAAAATTAGAAATAAAAGGTGGAGATTATGTTAAAAAATATAAAATTAAAGGTCGACTTATATTTAATATCTGTTAAGTATTAAAAAAAGCTTGCATATATTAGCCCACCTATTGATACAAAGATAACTTAAATATTGTTACTAGCGATAAAAAATTAAGCCCCATCACTTCTTTCGCCTTATCCTAATTGGGATCATTATAAAAAAAAACGTGCACATAATATTAACACTCTAAGATAACATCAAACTTTTTTCTTTTATGACCTTGAATACGTCAGCGACCCCCCCCCCCAAAAAAAAGGCGGGTTGGTTAATAATTTTCACAGCGGTTTGTACTACATACCGTAAAAGTTTTAGTCTAAAGGATACACTAGAAGTATGTATCTGAAAGATATTTCTTCGGTTATTCCTCATACTATGAGTGATATCAAAGAATATCCTCAAAAGGATTTGTTTGTACTGTTGATACAATAATGAATTAATTTTTCTTTGTAACCATGTAAATTCGGTTGGTGATCTAGGAGAATTTGCTACAAAAAAATATTATGCCACTGCGCGGTATTATTTATTTGTATTGTTGATACTTTTTAAGACTTTCAAATGTTTTCTCCTATGACCTTGGATGACGTGCAGATTGGTGTGTTGGACTTCCCTAAAAGATTTGATTTAAGTGGCACTCTTCATGACAGTTGAGAATCGTACGTATTATACACAAGTTTGTTTGCCGAAGAGAAATAGTTTCTCGAACACATCTCACACCATAACCAATATCGAGCCAGTGCCTCTCCTATTGCTTTTTTCAAATTACTGATGTAAAGAACAACTTCCTCCCTTTAAAATCGACCAAACGATTTGGATTCTACTTTTTAAGATTAAAAAAACAACAAAAACCACTTAGCACCACTCCCACCCTCATCCGCACTACCTAAATTAAGAATAAAGAATTTGCGTTTGTTAAGAGATAGAGAGGTGTATTTTTGCATGAAATAGGGATAGAAATTGTCGCTCCCTCCCACTTCCCCAACTTTTTAACAAATATTTCTCACAAAGTTTCTTCCAAACTCTTTTACTATGTCTAACCAGTATCACACTACAAATCAGTTTTTGGTGGTACTACCACACACTTTCTCTATCAGATGCAACAGAAGAAAATCTCAACCGTCTACAATCTCTCTTGGTGACCTTGAATGTTTCTGCTATGGTAGCAAAATTTACGAGTTTCAGAGCTAAGAGGGTATGGCTCAATGTTTTCAAATATATTTTTTAAATAGAAAAATATTCAGTTCATTGTTCTCGGCGATCCCTATTCATTGAAGTAGAGGAGAGATCGTTGATAATATTAGTAATAAAGACACATTTGCATTATGCAGCAGAAATGGCCAAGGCACCTTTGCCATTTTCTTTAAAAAATATTTTTCCAAATGTCGCTTACACGTGAGCAATATTAATGTAAAACTAACGTCAATTGCTTTTTCTCTTAAATACCCCTTCCCTTTACCCGCATGTTTGGGGTAATAATCCTTTTTGGTTTAAGCAAAAACTCCCTTCAATAGATTCTGATTTTGAAAAATCCAAACAATCAAAATATTAAAAAATCTATTTCTATAAATTGGAAGTGTTCACTACGGCTATTTAGGTGCATATGGCTAAGATCATTAAAATTCATACCTTTTCTAGAAGCCACTAGCAAAATTAGTAAAATTGGACGTGCGTTTGCTACAATTAAATGTTCGACAAAGGCTTAGCTGCGTGGCTATCTCTGTCCGAGACAAATGAGAGTTACAGCAAAATGCTAGAACCCCCGACAAAAAAGTATAGATTACGGGGAATTTTAAATCTTACTTTAAAAACGTTAACAAAAAATGCCAGTTACTTACTTGTAGGTGGGCAGCGACGCCTTTGTCTCTTTCACATACGTCAGATAAAGCTTCCATAGTTCAATATTCAAAATCTTCATCAAACACCGTTGAAAGAGCTGTTGAAAAACGACTTTACAAGTTACATGTTAAAAATCCGCTCAACTTCGGCTCTGTGCGCAAGCTCAGAGCGCGCCGCATGTTGGTCAACCGGGGCCGGACATTTCATGAAATAAAACCACCAGATGCTTAGAATGCTATATTTGTCGAGCTGCGGAAGTAAAACGCCAAAATGCCCGCGCCCTTGTTGGCAAACACGCTTGCAAGGCCAAATCGCACGCGAGGAGATACCAATTCAGGAAGCGGTCTTCGGCGGCCGGCACGCACCTACCGATGCGGCCGCGAAAAGCGCCTCCCGAATTCTGAACACAATGAGCAGTGCTGTGAAATAAAAGGTGTTTTGACACTTCAAGCCTTTTTATTAGCCATAGAAATTTACCACTCATAGCATGAACAACCAGTAAATTTCTAATGATACACATCAATCTTTCTGTATGAGTACCTAACCTAGGACTCCCTACCTTTTCCACCTTCTCGTAATTTCTCGACTTCATCTGCAAACAAGATCAGATCAGCCAAGTTGGTGCACCGGCTGCGCCTCTTACCTCGTGTTCGATGTAGATGCGCCAGTAGCGCGAGGCGCTGGGGAAGATCTGGATTATGTGCTCGTACAGCGGGCGCACCTCGGAGATGTGCTTGGTCTGCACCTCACGCAGGAGTATCGACCACGACTCCAAATCATAAGGGTTCCGCTCAACATGCTTCTGGGTACGGTAAAGCTTATCGTTACCCCAATCCTGCATACGAAGGTTATGTTATCATTTCCTTATCTTATTTCACATCTTTACTATTATGATTCGGTTTAATAGCACAAAATACAAGATATTGCAGAGAGCACACTACTTACAATGTGTAGCCGTTCTTCCGTCATTACTACACGTTACTTTAAACGGAATACAAAAGACCTTTGTATTAATTTTAAGGGCAAGCTTTCAACCATGGATAAACGTTAGCAAACGTGAAAATCGGAAAATTTGCCAATAGTGACGTCGAGCGTTGTTTATTGTCGGTAAAGTAGAGCGCCCCAAGTAGGTTTATAGTGACTAAAGTATCGCTAATGTGATAATTAATAAGTAATTAAAGATTGTAGTTTAATACATTTAAAATGTATTTGTCTTCTTAGAAATTACCATAACGAGCATAACTGTGATGAATCACTAGCTATGTAATTTATTTTGAAACATTATTTCTGTCTGTGATTACTAAAACGGCCAGGCAGATTAACGTTTATAATACTTTTATGTTCAGTTATAAATAATTATATTAATAATAGATACAATAAATATAAAATTTTAAATAGATTTCCATTGAATCAGAATTCGTTGAGAGTCTGGAGCCATTGCGAAGGGCTTTGAGCCATCAGCATGCACATATTGATTTATCTGGTAGTCTAACAAGGTTTCGTACTCAAATATGTGAGTTGCCATATGCTGCAAAAAAAGCTCAAATGAGTGTGCATCACATGATAGAAGCAACAGACCTGAGTGAAAGGGCCTATGTTGTTAGCGAAAATTCCCACGAAACCCTTCTCTTTGGCTAGTTTCGGAATGACCTCTTCTATAAAGTACATCACTTCGATGTTTTCTTTGGCGCTCAAAGTGATTTTGGTGGCCACCCAGCCAAAGCAATAGACCTTTCCCTTTCCTTGCGGCAGCTTATGGAAAACTGTGGTTTCCACCCAATCGGTGAACTCGTTTATTAGGTCGAGCTTCGAGTTGGCATTTGCAGCCGGGACATCGAGGATGTCGTAATTGAACGCTACGGCAACGATTTCTCCAGACGCGGTTTTGACGACGAAACTGAGGCCTTGGTTTAGTAAAGCTTCCCAGTTGACGCTTATCATCTCTTTATAATCCGGGTCGGACAGCTCGTTTGTAAACCAATAATCTAGTGGGGATTTGTGGTAGAAACTTGTGATGAACATACTAAAGAAAGGGTTTAGTTTACAATTTTTACATTAAAATACAGGAACTTACTCTATACATTCCTGTTTATGTTCGTCTTTCAACGGCTCCGTTTGGTATTGCCAAACCAAATTTGACTTTGATATAGGCTGGTTTTTTGACATCACTCTATTTAGAATTTCCCCCAAATTTGATGCCGCCATGAAATCAGTTACGCCTTAATGGCGATTATTTTGCTTTTACTTATATAACATCGATTACCTACCGATCGTATAGCCAGCTTCCCTCAATTTTGCTATTGTAAACATGGTATTTTGAGAGTCTCCCCCAATACTATAAAAGTTTGTGTTTACTGATATGGTAGGTTTGATCAATTTAGTACACACTGAAGACACAACGTCAAAAAGAACATAAGCTACTTCTAATTGATCTTCTTTCACTCCTGTGTAGTCGATATCTATTTAAAATACAACCGATAACTTTAGCAACACCAACAACTGTACGTAACTTGCCCTGATGCTTGCAGTTTCCGGCGGCCTTGTACAAATTAAGCAAACATTGGCGATCGACTTTCCCGTTTACCAAGAGCGGGATTCTGTCTACCGGCACCACTTCTGGTAGCATATAAGAAACAAGCCGCTTCTTCAAGTCGGCCTCCAGCCTTTCCAGAGACCACTCCGCCGTGTCAAACGCAACAAAAGCCAAAATCTTTTGGCCGACCTCGCCAGGATTGTAGCACAAAACCGCAGACTTTGCAATTCCTTCTACGCTCCCAAGCGCGTGCTCAATTTCGGCCAAGTCGACGCGATTGCCGCGGACCTTCACCTGAGTGTCGCTTCGGCCTTCGTACATTAAGAGACCGTCGGCGATTCTGCCGAAATCACCTGTCCTGAACAGCAGCAAGTCTTGACTGTCGTTCGAAAAGGGGTTGGGGATGAACTTGTCTGCGTCGCGATTTCTCACGTAGCCGTTCGCAAGGTTTGACCCCCCCACGAAAATTTCTGCCGCCTCTCCTGCTTGGGCGGGTCTCAAACTTCTTCCGTTCGTATTTAGTAAATAAATTTTGGTATTGAATATCGGCAGCCCTGTTATAATAGAGCGTGTTGAAAGACCTGACGGGGGAGTTTTTGAGCGAATACCTACCTATGGGAACCTTGTCTAGACCGTTCATTTGGTTTGGACTAGCTAATACATAAAATGTGACATCCCCCATGACTTCGGTGCTTCCATAGAAGTTGCACAGTCGATACTGGCCTGTTGGAAAATATCGAAAAAATTGGTGGACCAGGGAAACAGGTAAGGTTTCACCAGAGCAAATCCAAGTCTTTAGGTGCTTCAGTTGCCGAGTCTCCTATGATTTTTTGTGTTTACTTGAACATACTCCTTTCCAAATTGCTTACCTGCAACTGCAACTGGGTCAAAAGTGACTGGAGGAGGGATGGCACCAAGACAAGTCTTTGAATCTGAAATAGTTTTCGTGTAAACTAATTTTTTTATCTCTAAATATACCCCTCGATGTAAGACCTAAAATTACAATTTTTGAAATATAAAATTATGTAGGGTGGCCCTCAAAATCAAATTTAGCCTGCTCAATTCTCTGTAATCACGTCAGAGAACATCACTGCAACCACGCTCGGATGGTAGCTGTGGAGCTGTGTCAACGGAACCAATATTTTTAGCTTATAATAGTCATTCAGTACAAAGTACTCTTTATCATTGTCTACTACACAGTAAGTCAGCCAGTGCTTCCTTTTTCCTTTTTGTTTGTTAGACGTCGTAGCGTACACACAAAACTCTAATATGATTAAAACAAATTGGACAAGATTCTATTATAGAATTGAAACCATACTTTGAGAAGAAAATGAAGACGAAGATCACTTTAATTTGATCGTAAGAGTGCCTGACTAGCAGCCTTAGTATCACTACTTACCTGATACTTCTCCAAAACGCCAATCAGCTTTTCTGGATTTTTGGCGATACACTTGGAGACAACCACCAGCGTAAGCCCGCTCAGCAGCGGCCCCCAAATTTCTGGAACGCTGTCTGCAAACGTTGGCGCTGTTTTAAACGCACCCGCCGTTTCAGTTTCGCCGTAGGGGAAAGCTTCAAACTGCCACTGAAGTCTATTGAGAACGGCCATATGCGTGAGCCGCACCCCTGTGCAGTCAAAGCAGCTAACACATCAACTCTTCAGATGTGATTGAACGCCTTACCCTTCATTTTTCCCGTGCTCCCCGACGTGTAAAGAACGACCGCCAGACCGTCGTCATTTTGCACAAGCTCATCGCAAGAAACGTCTTCAAAATTTAAAAAATTGCCCACGGGCAGCTTGACGATCCCATTCTCGGTGGGTGGATCTAAATTTTAGTTTCCAGAACGTCAACAATAAAGGAATATCGAATTTACCCTCTTCGAATATGATCAGGACGGGCTTCGCCTCTGCAAGGATGTGATCGAACCTGTCCTGCGGGGCGGAGGGATCAAGAGGCAGGACGACCGCGCCCGATTTCCAAACGGCCAAGAACGTGATGACTAGGTAGTCCGAAGGGTGCATGGACACGGCCACTATGGTGTCTCCATCGCTGTTCTTGGGGAGGCCGCGCTTGTGGATGGTGTGGCGAATGACCGCTGCCAAGCGGTCAGTTAGGCGATTTATCTCAGCGTAGGTGTGCTTTCGGATTTGGTCGTTTTCTGGAAGAAAAGGTATTTGTAGGGTTCTCTAAAATCTTCAAATTCATCTTCCCCGCAAAGAAAACTTTATCAAAACCAATTGGTGTTAAAAAGAAGTACGAAGAACCTTAAGGTAAAATTTTTTTATCACCAAGCAATGGCGAGTAGGGATTGCTCTCTTTAATTGAGGCTTTGTATGGATTTATATTAAAACTTAATAGAAATGCAACGAAATAGCCAATTTAAAGTTTCGATAATCCTTGCTTGCCTCGATGGGAGAACCAAGCACCGCCATTGTTTGAGGAACATGCGAGAACTTGGTTTTGGAAATTCGCTTTACTGGTAATTCCGGTTTCGGTTCCAAATTTAGCCAGCAGTGGGAATCTTGGGGTCTAGAACCTTAGAAGTCTAGTGCTCTAGTGACAGCAAACCATCAGCGAACTAGCTGAAGGCGACATCAGTTCCTGGATCTCTAGATGGTTTGAAGGATGACACAGTAGGTCAGATAAGACAGATTATTGTATATTAATTTTTTTTCTTTTTGTACTAGTTATAGACAAGGGAAACATCGGCGTTGGTCAAAATCAGAGGCATAGTCAAAGCAATCAAGGCAAACCTAACAACCCCAATATGCCGCATGAAGTAGTAATGACATCAATGCTTAAGGACAGAAAAGTTCTTTGGATTTATTTTCTAGAATGTGCTTAGTGCTGTCCTCACCATTTTAGGAAAACTTACGTAATTCTAAAACTTTGGTAGAAGAACTTAAGGGCGATCTTACAAAAATGGTTACATTAAATGAAAAGTTAGAAATCTTAAATTTTGATTTTGTGGAGGATATGGGTAACAAGACAATAAGGCGGTGAACGCTACTAAACAAATTTGGTTTGTACTGTCAAAACCCTTCTCTGGCACTGTAATTGACTCAAAAATTAAAACATGCCTGCCGTGTACGCTAATTGATTTGGGGCACACCCCATAAGCCATAACCTGCTCTACCATCCAAGTCTTCTATATCCAGATGGTCAAAAGAACTACTGTTACCAACATTCCGCCAGCCCTTGCCGTTTCATCACTGACAAGACTTTAGGTCTTAGCGACAGCGGCAGCAGCCCAGTCTAAGATACTCATCATTAGTCTTCTACGGAGGGTGGACGTGTAGAAGCTATTGCAGGTGATCTCCCGTTTGTTCCAATTTTTGAGTAAAACCACAATGGCCGGCGAAATCTTTAGGCGTCTCTTGGGCCACGCTCAGAACTCATAGTCTGTTGCTGTAGCAACATAACTGGAACGCGTACAACCTGAAGAGCGAAGAGAGCCAGCTGCTAGAACTCACACACATACAATTTAAACTCCTTCTTGGCATGTGAGATCCATCTCAAAGGCGGGAAAGCACTTAGGCTTCTACTATCGTGTTTTCACGTACTGCCTGGAGCACCACTCAGTCTGACTCTCAGTAACCGACGACCCGGAAGTATCAGCAGTATGCCTTCAGGCGAGATTTTATGGAGTTGTACAGCTGCTTTCTTTTCGAAGACCCCAATATTGTATTTGAAGAAAGCATTGCCACAGTTTTAGCGAAAAGTCTCAATGTTAACTATTTATTGTGGAAGAGTCAGATAAGGAATACCAAATGCAAAACACTGCATGGGAGGGTAGGCTCCCTTCAGTTTTTCAAGAATGATTACATGCTCTATATCATCAAGAACGTTAGCAAACTTGACAGTGATTACAACCCGATCCTTCTCACTGTCGAAATTAAAGACTAGTTTTGCATGTCGTGGTCCGTCTCCACGATCTACCTGAGAAAATGTATGGGGAAGATTTTCATTATCCGTTCTGGTGAAAACTTGGAAAAGGCGACACACCACCTCATCGCTTTTATTCTAGTCTATTCACATTGCTACCAATCCCATTTGTCGCAGATGAAGAAGACTTTCTGCCTTTGTCAAATCACCGAATAACTTGGGGATGATGAGTTGAGACTTAGGAATTTCTAATATAGTCAAAGAATGTTTGATTGAGTTGATGGCAGATGAATTTGGGGATCAAAGGGTGAGCTAAAATTAGTAGAATGTTTCTTGGAGCGTTTCTAAAGTTTAAAGTGATGTTTACATACGAGACAGCTCTGGATGTACAGGATGTTAGTATGGCCCAAAACTATTTTTTCTTACTACAACCCCGTTTTTGTAAGACAATGCATCAGCATGTTATAGTCTCCCCTTGTAAGCGGAGCATTCACACTCGGCTATTGACATACTTCCTCAGAGAGCATAAACAAGAGACCAAGAGGCTTTTTTACTCCTCTAGGATCCAAGCTCTTTCTGGTCATTTGCTAACTGAGGATATGGTATTTCGATGTACTACTAGGCAGAAACGAGCCAGAAATTGAGGTTTTTTTGAGTTGTGTTAAACTATTTGTGGACCATGTTAACAAATTATCTTTATTGGCCTTTAAGATAATGGCTGTCCTTCACAACACGCAGCTAGCAATGTTCGTGAAGGTTCTGGAAATTGTCAGCAAAATATCCTTCAGGAATCGATCCCAGAAACACAGTCATAGTTTTTTGAATTACCTTTTGGATTTCAAATCAAGCTGGTACCATTAAGTCACATTCCTTGTGACAAAGGTTTGCAAAAGAAATATACATGTTGGTCACTTATGGTAAATCTTAAGAGATTTCCATCCGTTTTGCTTCCTGTTCGTCTGTCAGCTTGTGCAGCACAAATCAAGAATTGTTAATGTAAAATTCGATCTCGTATCGACATTTGACGCACTTCTACTTACCGGCAACTGAACCCCAGTTGTTATTTTCTTTTTGCAAAAACTTCTGAACTAATCGCAGATTAGTCTGCTTACGGGTTTTGTTCGGTACATTTACACTAACATTTCATACGTCTTCGTGACGGTTTTCTCAAATTTGTAGCAGAATTTGATGTCCACCCGTTGCTTTGATGTACTGCGATCCTACTTTTTACACTGGCCACGTTCGACTATCCGCAGTGGGCTTACCCTGACGATTGCGTGCACTGGTGTAACACGATACCATTTGCTGCCTAACTTAGTTATGTGCAGCACTTATATAAGTGATAATAATAAACTTTAATCCCACAATAGGAGCCTAGGCCAAAGAGATGCGTAGCTCTCTAGTAGGTCAGTCACTACTGGTTTTTCCCTTGTGTAAAGCCATTAATGTTTAATAATGTATCTACTTGTGGATAAAAAATGGACGTAGATGACATTTTACTACTAATAATGAACCCTTCTAACAAACATACAATTTACCTTACTTAGAGGTTGAGAAAACCATGACTGAGGGGGAACCAATACTCTCCAAAGAGACCGTGATTACAGTTTTATGTGAAACTTCTAAAGTACCTTCTGTAAAAAGGTGGTCAGACGGGAGTACTTTAACCCCATGTTAAGCCGCTTCCAAGAAACCCCGCTGAAAAGGCGAAGAGGGTACATATCCACAGTTAATGAGCTGCTACTATGAACAAGGACCAGTAATTCTCTCTGCAACACAAGAAAACTATGTCATAGCTCATATCCATGACTTCTAATCTCAATTTGTAGAGCTACTTAAGGTGGACCTGACCAAGGAAGCCTTGAAAGTTCCTCTAAAGGAGTCTCTAAACCCCATAGCATTAAACCACAGAAAAAAATTCTGCAGCTGTTGAAAACCCAGAAGAAAGGACTGCGCACAGGGGACTTAAGAGTGGTCAGCTGTGTCCCTGAAGCTAACGACAAGGCTTTAATTATGCTGATTGAAGAAGCCTCTCTAAAAGCCATACGAAACCTGGACATGAAGTCATGGTTGGAATTAGGCAGAACAACCTTAAAATGTTTATTTGCTCTTAATCTTACTAGTCGTAAGAGTGCTAGCACCAGCAAAGAGCCTGAGGCTGTTTCAAGCGACCCAATCCAGAAACTAAAAAATAGCAAGGGGCACAATAATGGGACTCGATCACGCTAGGAATAATAAATTCTCTAATGCCCTCAGATCATATATTTTATTAAAGACGGTATAAAATACATACCTTTGGATGGTAATATGAGTGAAGTTGTATTATCTTCAGTATAACTACTATTTGAAGTCAGCTTACCACCAAGCATAGAGCTGATAGAAGTTATGTCGTATTGCAAGGCCATCAGCCTCTAGTTCCTAACACGAGACAGCTCAAACACCAACCCAAGAACTATTTACCTCTTAGAATATTTGGTAATAATCTATCAAATAATTAATTGAAAGACTGACTGGGTAGTATAGAAGGGCAAACTTGTATTTCTTCTTTTATTATCTGCTTGGTTTTCACCCAACTTCTGCTTTGAGACGCCGTTCAAACGTTGTTTACTAAGCTGTAGTATTTGACAATAACTTACTTAGAACAGAGAAATGTGCAATGCTACATAAGTAGAAACAGAAGGTAACCGCAAGAAAAATCGCAATTAAACATGATGATTGTTAAAAATAGACAAAGAGAGTCGGTCAGATATGAATAAGGTGGTACTGAAAAGAAAACCATTTCTTGGAAAAGTTGAGAAAGAGTATAACCACATGGAGATTTTGAAAGACTCGCTGAGAAATTAAATAATGCAGCATTACGACCCAAACAAAATTATTAAAAGCTACATTAGCATCAAAACCTTTTGCGTCTTACAACTCGAAGCACCAGTTTACAGTCCACTGCTTATAACAATCTAAAAATAATAATTTACCTTCAAATACAATTGCTGTTTTATCAGCCGCTGTGGTAGTGGCGAGCCTTTCGAAAGCTTCGTGCAGCAGTGTCGAGCTAAGGACACGAGAGGGGCCGCTCAGGACCGACTGCATTGCGCTGGCTCTTTAGAATAGGAAAGGATTGCTACTCGGTTGGGAATAATGGAAATTATCTGCCGTTGTTACTTTAATAGGCAACCGATAAGTGGTTTTAAAATAAACTTTTTTGTATTGTGTATTATAGGTATTTATTGATAACAATAGAGATAGCGACAAGAAAATAACAAATTGCACAGCAGAACTGCCTAGGTCATGTGCTTATAGATATTTTCCGGGAATACATGGAAAATGTACACTTGAGAGCAAAATAATCGACTCACCAGTTGCACGCGCATTTTCGCCTCTTGTTTCAATCTAAGGAAAGTGAAAATAAAAACAATAACATGCAAGGAGTACCTTTATTATCGAGCTTTAGATAACTGTTGCTATTGCATTAATTGGCTGACGCATCCAAAAAAATATGCATTACTAACGGGGTTTTTCGAATCTTGCTAATTGGAACAGTACAATTTCAATCTGATAATTCGACTCAGTCACCTATCTGAAGTTGATGCAAGTAAATAAGTGGTAGATTCACAAGAAGTTGCATTGTTAAGAGAGGGCCTCATTCAAAGAGCCGTGGCAAATCGACTAAATCTTTTTTTTATTGAGGTAAATAATAGGTCTAGTAAAAAGAAATCCATTATTTTCCCAATAGATGGCTTTAATAAATTTTATCTCGCGCTCTAAAAGTCCGATCGGTTTACACTAGATGGCGTTAGAAAGCTGACATCTCGTACTAAAAAACTTATTTGACATTTCTGTGAATGTTTGACTCAGTTTTGTTTGAGCTCACGTCAAAGATGGACACCAGCAAAGAGAAAATACGCTATATTTTACAATTTTCCTTCGATAAAGGTGAAAACGCAAGCCAAACGGCTGAAAATGTGAATAGTGTTTATGGTTCTGATACTGTAAGAGCCAATTAAGCGCAGTTTTGATTTAGTCGATTCCGTTCCTGTAATTTCGATGTTAAAGATGCACCACGCTTTGGAAGGCCAATAATCGAAAATATGGATAAAATCATGGAAATGTCCGAATTCGACCATCATATAAGCACTGCTTCTATTGTTCAGGAGCTAAACATTGCACAAAAGACCGTTTGAAACCATTTGGAAAAGGCTGGATGTATGGGTGCTACACGAGTTAACGAAAAGAAAACCTCATGGACCGAATCTCCATCTGAGAATCGCTGCTGAATCACAACAAAGTCGACCCATTTCTAAAGCGGGTGGTGACTGGGCATGAAAAGTGGATCACTTATGACAACGTCGAAGCGCGGTGAGTCGGCGCAAACGGTGGTCAAGCCAGGATTGACGGCCAGAAAGGTTTTGCTGTGCGTTTGGTGGGATTGGCAAGGAATCATGTACTATGAGCTGCTCCCCTACGGCCAAACTCTTAATTCGAACCTGTACTGTGAACAATTGGACGGTCTGAAGGAACAATTGCCCAGAAGCGGCCAACTTTGGCCACTGGGAGAGGAATTGTGTTTAATCAAGACAACGCCAGGCCACACACATCGATAGCGACTCGCCAGAAGCTCCGGGAGCTTGGTTGAGAGGTACTTATGCATACACCTTATAGCCCGGACCTGACACCAAGTGGTTACCACCTGTTTTTGTCCATGGCGAACTATTTTGCTGGTGAAAAATTCGCCTTAAGAGAGGCTTGTGAAAATCGACTGTCCCAGTTTTTTGCCAATAGGGACAAGGTCTTCTATGAGAGAGGCATAATGGAATTACCTTCAAAATGGCAACAAGTTATCGAACAAAACGGCGCATATTTGACCTAAATCGGTTCATTCTAAGTATGTTAAATAAAACCTTCAATTTCATACAAAAATAATGGACTTCCTTTTACTAGACCTATTATATGCAACCTGCCAATGATGGCTATAAGTAAATGTGCTTAAATTGTAATACAGAAGGGGAGATGGTATCCAGCGATGACACTCCCGATAAATTAACTATTGATTATTGTTGATTTAATATATCTGTAGGCCACTGTTTTTTAAGTCTTCTGATTTCACGTTGGATGTATAGTTGCCTGGCTTCTTCATTGGGGTGATCAGGGAGCCGTTCGAGGTAGTTCCTTATTAATCTGATAATTTCTTCTTGCACAAACGGTATTCCAAAATCTTCTTGTAAGGTTTTATTACTAACGTACCATGGTGCATCGAAGATCATTCGAAGTATCTTAGATTGGACTCTTTGCATAATTTTAGTATTAGATGGCTTTGCACACCCCCAAAGCTGGACATAGGTTTATGTGGGTTTTCTTAGCAGAAATGTATGCCTTCCATATAAGTCTAAAGTCAAATGTTAATCCCAAGTATTTGACTTGAGTAGATACAGGTAACGGCTCGTCGTTTATTAAGACTGCAGGGCAGATGGTGATCCTGTTCGTGAATGTGACTTGTGTGGATTTTGTATAGTTTACTTTGACTTTCCATCGTTTCAGCCAAACTTGCAAGTGATGAAGATGCGTTTGTAGATTTTCAGATGCAATTTGTGGGTCTTCGCTTATGGATAATAGAGCGGTGTCGTCGGCAAACGTAGCGATTGTAGTAGTATTTGTAGTCGGGATATCAGCCGTAAATAACAAATAAAGAAGTGGACCAAGGGCACTACCTTGAGGGACTCCTGAGCTTATGGGGTAATAGTTTGAGGTTGCTGTATTAATTTGTACTTGAAAGTATCTGTCTGTAAGGTAAGATTTTAAAATATGATAATGAGGCGTGGGAAGAAAGGGTTTAAGTTTGTATAGGAATCCGTCATGCCACACGGTCGAAGGCTTGTTCGATATCTAAGAATGCGGCTGTACATAGTTTTTCCTGTTCAAGGCTTGTGAGAATAGTTTTGACAATTCGATGGCGTTGCTGTATTGTCAAATGACTTTCTCGAAAGCCAAATTGATGAGGTGGTATTAATGTGTGTATTTCAGTATCTTCAAAGATTCGTTTAAGTGGGAGCCTTTCAATAATTTTGGACATTGGCCGATACGAAGCAACTCTGTTTGGAGGTTTATTTGGTTTATTGATCATAATTATTTGTGCAAATTTCCAGGTGATCGGGAAATATGCTAGTCTGAGGATACTATTATAAATTATGGTTAACAAAACAAGTCCTTTTCTGTATAGTTGTTTTAAGATCTGACCAGTAATCAGATCAAAGCCAGGTGCTTTGTGATTGTTGCAACTTAAAACCCTACTTTTAACTTCTTTTGGAGTGAAGAATTTAATCGGCAGCATCATCGGACTAGGAGCGTCCAAGGAATTTCTAACGAGGTCGTCATCATTGTTATTATTATGTTCAGGTGCACTAAGGACTTGTGAAAGATGTTCAGGAAATGTTGAAGCTTTTTCTTGCTCTGTTTTTCCCCAGCTTCCGTCGTTTTTCCTTAAAGGTGGAGTGTGCTGAATAGGTCTCTTAAATAATTTGGTTGCATTCCAGATACTGTGATCGTCTGCTGATAATTTAGTGATGTACGATTCGAATGTGGCATTTCTGGTTTCGTGGAGAACTATTTTTAGTTATCCCAACATTTGGTTGGGAATATGCATTTGAGATTGACGGCTGGTGTTGTTGTTGTTGTAAGGGTACTGGTATTGCGGGGGTAAAGGCTGACCATTGTAATTATTAATTCCGGTGCTAAAATTATAGGATTGTGAATTATTCATTTCGAGCGACAATATCGCAGGCGCCTTGCGGCCGAACTAATCACCACTTTGCTTCAGCCAGAATCGATACGATGTTTACAGGCCGAAAGTCAAATGACAACTGACTAAATCTGAGTCAATCAGGTACCGTCGGTACCGGGAAACCGCCGACCACGTCCGCCGGCAAGGAGGCGGCCGTAGGGGCTTGACAACGGAGAGAGACGATCGATTTTTCGTCTCAATATCCCTCAGAAATTAACATATGACTGGCGTTGACCTCAAGCAAGAGCTGAGTGCAATCAGAGGTGCAGTCCCCAGCGCTCGGACAGCGAGAAGACTGAAGGCAGTTACAGGTCTCAAGCTAACTGCAGTCCAAAAGCAAAGGCAGCTGGAATTTGATCGCAAACATCTGGATTGGAATCTCTGCCGTTAGAGTCAGATATTGTTCATCGACGAGTCCAGAATGTGCCTACATGGCAACGACAGGAGACGTCGGATCTATAGAAGGGCAGGAAAACGATTTTCTCATTAGTGTATTTAAGAAACTGTCGCATATGGAGGTGATTCTTATATGTTCTGAGCGGGAATTTCCATGCACGAAAAACCTGAGTTGGTTTTCGTGTCTAGTGGAGCGCGGACCACTACATCAGGGACATTCTGGAGAGACATGTTGTTCCGTTAGCGGAATTTGTCGGTGTTAATGTACGATAACGCGCGAGCGACCACTACCTACCTGACTGACGTTGATATACCCAAAAAGGACTGCCCTCCGTGTAGTCCAGACTTTAATCCAAATGAGCATGTTTGGGATGAGCTTAAGCGAAGAGCCCGGGCTAGAAATCTTGTACTAGGGAGCGTCATGGAACTGAGAGCGGCGTTGATTAAAGTTCCCACTCTTTAATCAACACCATGTACTGAAAAAATCATTAAATTAATTTCAACTGAGAATTTTATTTTTTTTCCTCATCTGTATACTTATAGGGTCAATTAAATGTTACATGGAGAAAATTTGAGAAAAATCATCTTTAACAATGATGGGTCAAAGAAAATTTTGGATGATTCATAAAAAGTTAACTCGTCTACTACGAGTTACTGTTTGGTGAGCATTTTAAATTTGTGAAATGAATGGTCCGCACTATTTTTGAAAATACCAAGGGACGAAGCTGAAGGTTGGGTAGTTTCAAGAAAACAACCCCACATCATCTCGCATAATAGGAATCAGACTTTAAGGTTTTATAATAATCAAAAGTTAAAAGAGTAAATGTAAAAATAAAATGAAATTTAACCCATAACCACCGACTCAAGAAGATGTTATGCAGTGCAATGCTCGTAAGAGTGATTCTCCAATAGCAAGTATACTTTGTACTTTTCCAAAATGAAACTATGCAGACAGTTCTTTTCTCCGAACAAACAGTCACTAGAATATTTCAAATATCTCAGACATAGCCAAGTGCTATTTTCGCTGAATGAGCAGAGATAATCTCAACAAGTCAGACGCGTAACCAACGTTGATAAGGAATTCTAGATTTGGCCACTTATTAGTTAGTTCAACTTTTTTTGTTTGTTTTTTTAAACAATCAATTCCACGTTTGTTTCTGTAAGAGATCGTTCCAAATTTGATAAACAAAAAGTATAGATCCTCCTCCTTCCAAGTGCCGTCTCCATCGAGGTTGGCGGTTATTATGGTGAGTTATTCTCTGTCTTGAGCTGCATGAAATAATGCCGCTGCATTCTGTTTTGTCCATTCTCTTATGCTCCTCAAACATGACTTTCTTTTACTTCCTTCGATCTTGCCTTGTGGCATTACTTGTAAATGTTCATATTCTTCGTGTCGCATTAGGTGTCCACAGTATAATGTTGTTCTTGTTTCCACTAAGCTTATTAATTGTGCTTAGGTTTCTAATCTGTTAAGTACGTCTTCGTTGCGGATTATCTGTATTGAGCTTGTCCTTGCACCCCTCTGCATTGCCACATTTCAAAACTATAAAATAGTAAAGATCATATATAAGATTTCAGTACCCCCAGTCTAATCTGTTTTTTGTTTTGGCAAAAGTATGGACATGAAGTTTAACCATTCATCTGGTATAATTCCACTACTGTATATTATGTTACATAGTTTCGTCAGTTTAGTAACTATGTCAGAATTAAAATGCTTAAAATGTTCTTCAGTTAACATATTATCTCATGTTGCTGATTAGCACAATAACTTTCTTGGGATAATACTGATAATGCAGTAGTTTCCCTTTTGTTTCCACATTCTATGCCGTTGACCTACTATAATTAGTTGGTTCTTCCACCTTTGAGGACGATTTCTCATGCCCAGGACAAGAGAGTACCGTATCATCAATCATTGTTGATGAGTTATGCTTATCCTGATATCACTCTGTCCCTACTTACGTTAGCCACCTCAATCCTTACAGATGCCCGCCCTTCACCCCGAGGAGGTGTAGGTTGGGTTTTTTCTTTTATCGAGGTTAGGCCCAAACGGCGTTTTCCAACCTCTCTAAAGCTTTGAAAGGCATAAATATAGATAGAACTGAAATATTGTGTGGTCTACGCGAGGGCTATAAGTAGATACTTCACCATCAACCAATATTTCTGTAGTACCTCATTTTTACGAACGAGTCTCTGATAACTAAATACCAGCGGTTAACCACGAGAAATCTGGAAGAGAAGATGCTTGACATCACGGGGAAGGCAACGGAAAACCACTGCATCGTAGCATTTTCCCCAACGTCAATGCACTATAATGGAATCTGTAAAAGACAAATATGAAAATATGGGTTTAGGAAAAAGAAATGTAAGAGAGGGGCGACTAGTCAAATTCTGCGTGAAACAAACTTTTTAAACACCACGTACGCAAAAAATGTTGAGCGGGGGAGGGCAACAAAAGACATCAAACAGATTATGTGCTAACAAAACAAAAATTTAAAAATCAAAAAACTGTGGAAATTATCCATGGGGTCCACGCAGATAGTGATTTTAATTTGGGCATGATGACAACTGGAAAACCAAAAGAAAGTAAGAGAAAAGAAAATCTAGAAAAAATCATCCAAGAAATTGAAGAAAATGTAAACAAAGTACTCGACAGAGAAAAGAAAGAGAAGAGAAACCCGAGGATAAGAAACGAAATAATGCAACGGTAAAAAAAGAAAGAAATTGAAAAACAGCCCAGTAGAAAACTGAGAAGCAGAATAAATAGAAACATCAATGAAATTAAAAGAATATTAAATAAAAGAAATATGGGGCGAAGTACAAGGAGAAATCTTTCTGAAACAAAAGAAAATCGCAGAAAGCTGGAAACGATACCTCTGATGTATGATGGTGAAGATTGAGAAGAATACGAACCTGAAAAGGAATTAGAGAAGGATGCGATGGAGACACAATAAGGTATGCATAAAATTAAAAAGCAGTACAAAATTTTAAAAAAATAGAGAACATTCAAGACGCATGAAACAAAAACAGAAGAATACAATGGATGCTAGAGAGACAACTCTCAGAAGATTAGTTTGGGTTCAGGAAAATTCTGATGCAAGAGAAGCGATGCTACATAACTTTAAGACTAATAGTAGAGGAGAGAGTCAGAAAAGAAAAAGCTGCAGAGATAGAAAAACCATAACGATCCTGTACACGGAACAGAAAGAAGAAAATTTAAAAAACGCACGCGAACGACCTAAAATTAATCAAGGGCAAGACAAGTCTCCGCATTATCACCACCACTTAAACTCGGAAAGCGAGAGATGAACAGACAGAAAAGAAAAGAGAGAGGGGAGAAAAGGAAAGAAAGAGAGGGGGACAGAAAAAATTAACTTGAATTAACGACGTACTAACGAAAGGGTACGGAATGAAGATAAATTATCTTAAAATAAAAATGATGGTAGAAACGGACATAAATAAATTAGACTAAATAGACAAATAATAAAAAGAAGTAGAAGAGTTTTGCTTCTTAGAGAGTATTGTAATAAAAAACGGAATGTGCAAAGCAGAAGCTATACGAAAACTACAAGCCAATGTCATATTTTTCCAGAAGAAAATATTACTAACAAAATAAGATCTCACTAACTAGGAAAAAAAATAGTCGACAAAAACATGTGAGGCTGTGAGAGTTGAAGCTTTCAAGACCTGGTATTATAGGAGTGAGCTTTGTAAACAGGATTACTAATAATAGGGCGTATCCTAAGAAGAGAGGATCTTGAAGACTGTTGTAGATGGAGCAGTCTATAGACGAAATCTATGAGAGAAATTAAGGCTACAATAGATACTAAAGTTGGAAATAGAAAAAGATAAAAGCAGATAGCGTAAAGTCCAACCAATCAAGAAGATTCATAACTGAAGAAGGAGGGTTTGCAATGCATTTCAAGGTTTGTCATATATAATAATTTAAACAAAAAAAACGTATGAAGAAAGTTCTAGGAAGAGATTACAAAAACTCTAACGTATGTTCCTATCATACGGTTTTCAAAGACTTAAATCAAAAATAACAAAAGATACTGTAGCTGTGCGTTCAAGCGAACATTTTAATACATTAGAAGAGTAAACCAGAACAAAGAGTATGGATTGTGAAAGGCTGTGTTGAGAATTTAGTTTCTACTGTGAAAGGGTAGATTATGGTAACCATTATAAAAAGAATCCAATATTGTCAAAAGAAAAGTTTCATTACATTCTCCAAAATGTTAATGTAAATGTTGGTTATTTTTGACCAAAGACTTTTATAAAATCAACATGTCGAGGACAATATAAGTGATAAATACACTGTAGAAGACTATATAGGAAACTAAGTGTTAATGACTCTATGGCTTTGGCATATAAAGGCCCATTTGCTTAACTGATAATTGCGTAATTACGTAAACCTCTTAGTAACTATGTAAAGCAGGATCTTACTCCATAAACTTCAGCAGGGACATAATAGATTATCTAATAGATAACTGTAACAAGGGTTGTAAACAGGTGATTTAGTGGATGTCATGATTCTGAGATACAGATTTGAAAATCATTTGCAAATTAGAGTACTCGAAGAAAAAAGTGGGAGAAAGGATTTCCAAACAATGTGCCGAAGAATACTGTAATAAGAAAATAAAAGAGCTGAACTTAGGAGATAGAAAGTAGATATTGGAAAACTATGCCAAGGTCGCGTACAAGTGTCTTTTTTTGAATATATTGGGAATCACAAAAGAAAGCTTATGTAACTTTTTCTGGAAAAGAGAGGAAACATTGGTACATATATTTTCTATTGTTGGAAGATCTTCTAACACTAAGATAAAAACTAAAATCAGTGAGCTATAGCGCTTTCAAGACTTTGAATGTTATTAAAGGTTTAAATCTTGAAGGTCAACTGTAGATAATTCGTCACCTTTGGAGTACACAACCTTTTCAGGTCCTAAAAGTATCTCGGCCTGACTATGTTCCAGTAATAGTAGAAGCAAAATACCGTTAGTGTCACATACAATGTGCTTAAAAATTTCAGCAGTCGATTTGTCTTGGTCGCGTAGGAAAGTCACTTGAGTTGGTAGTGCCGCATCATTTAGCCCTAAGTTGAAAATCGAATACCGAACCGTGCTGAATTTTTAATAGAGAAAGTTCTAGTAGTATTAATCAATGTTTAGAAGCATCCTGAGACGAACCATGTGCCTTCAAGAGTAAAAGAATTACCAGCAAAGATAGGGTTTTCCGACACGGTCGTGATATCTATTTCACACAAAGAAGGTTAGTATCAGATAGTTACTCCAACTTTTGTTAGCGGTTCAAAAACAACAACGTGGCGAACAACTTTAAACCCCTGCCGCAATAACAAAGAAGAAGTTCTTCAATCCATTGTTACAAATAGTGAAACCATGATCCTATACTATCATTCCCTAGTAATGAGTCAATGAAATAGCGCAGATCGGACGAAAACGGTTAAAGAAGGCAAAGGGCTTAATCGACGATCCCTTTGGGGTTGGTTTATCATCGTTAGCTAGATGTGTGACCTCAACCTCTTGCTTGAAGTAACAAGATTGATTTTATTCACATCTTCTGCGTTACCGTAGTGTTCTTAGTTGGTCTCCCGACAATTTGGTGGTGAATTTGACCTCACATAGTTTTTGCCCACAAAAGGGAAATAAAGGAGCGCACGTCAGAGTTGCACGTCACCTCTATACAATGAGCCTTACTCATATAGCGATTAAAGGTATAGTGAAAGAGCTGGGAAGCAACATTACAGTGCTATCACCAAGAAAAATTTATTTAACTGTCTTAGTGCGGAAACGTGACTCGTATCAACTTACTTTCTAATTTGTCCTCGTATAAGATATAATTAAATTCAAATTTGATCCAAACTCTTTAAAGTAAATGCTAACGGTGTATAAGTTAAAAGGTTTAACAATTAGGACAAGAAAAATAAAAAGCAAATAATGACAGAGACAATACCACAAAATAATTATCAATATTTTCAGAGAAATGCCATGAGGATAATTTAAAAAAATCAACACTGCAATCTAAGGCAAACATTGAGGATGAAAACATAAAACGGACAAGGAAAATGATAAGAAATCCTTTGAAGTATTCCAGTTTAGAAAAAGAAAGTAGGCGGATATGTATGCAATTACAATTAAATGACTCTTTTCGTCAATCTACATTTTAATACCAGGCTTTGCGTTGTTTAAGTTGAAGAACACCTTCTAAAATTCCTATTGGGTTGTCCGAAAACTTCAGGTGGATGCTTTGTTCGACAATCTTTCATGCAAGCTGAAGATTCCATCCTTCCAGAACTTCTCAGGTTTCTGGGAGAAAATCTTGGTCTTTATGGTTTCCAAAGCGTTGGAAGGGAGAGTAGAGCAACCGGAATAAATGAAGCCAAGCTCCAACAATTTTTGTAGGATAGTCAAAGAGACATGAGGTCTGCCATCAACGTTCTTCCTATCAGCTAAATTCGGTACTTATAGATCTTTTGCAGGGTTATAGTGAGCTGCGCAGACGGGTATTTTGATAAAATTTGCTATTGATTTTAATAAAAGATACCTGAGCAGCGGGAATGGCAATTTCTCTTTGTGGCTTTGTTGTTTTATAAAATAAAAAAAGATGGAGAACGATTGGTTCAAATTTTGAAGTTCTTTTAGAAGTACGAAAACGCGGTAGATGTGCAAAGAAGATTTAGGGACAATTTAAACTGACCCGCCTACTAGGCTTGCCATTAAAAGAATCAAAGAACAGTTTGAAGCAGTTGGAACTGTGCCAGGATGTCCATAAACAATGTTCCGGAAGACCAAGAACATCTACGAACGCTGTCATGGAAGAGTATGTTGAAAACGTATTGTCAAAATTTAAGAACATTTGTGATTAGCAAAGCATAATATCTTTTGCATTCTGTAACGCTTCGATGAAAAAATTACGTACTAACATTATTACACGCTCTCACTGATGATGACCCAGATAAGAGAATAAAGTTTTGTGAATGGTACTTAGTGAAATATAAAGAAGACCCGCAGCTTCCAAGACGAAGAGCCCACATTCAATTATTATAAATTATATATTGTATATTAATAACTATTAAATCATATATCATATGCACTATCATTAATAATGCACTGTAAGAGATGACTAATAAACCAGCATATACAAAAAATCAGCGATGAAAGTAATGTTTTCTATAGTTTTTGCAATATTACTAATGATAATCAAATTGTTTGCTTCTTCAGATCCTACAACATCGCCTGCTTGATACCCACTTCCTTTTTGTTAAAGATATTGAAAAATATCTGGTTGAGCTTAATAACTCCAAAGAACCCTCTTTATCCTAAAGCGCAACTCAGAAACTTTTTGAAAGCTAGACCAAATGCAAAGATTAGGTGAATAATCAACTTTTTATGAATAAATATCACAACTCAGTGAAAAAGAAGGAGAACCAACTTGCCTACCTTTAGTTTATTACATTACCATTTTACTTCTTCTATGTTAGAACTAGAAAGGTTTCTACTCATCTAGTGCTGTCATCTTTGAAAATTTTCTAGGATAATTCTATAGTCTTCCACGCAATAGAGAATGGCCAATTAGAGAAAGGCCTAATATGTGCTGAGAGATTCCACGATGTTGCGAAAGATACTGGAAAACCTTACAATATTCTGTTATATTCTAAAGAGCTGCAAAATTTTGCAGAATATTTTTGAAACGGACTGTTGCTTCACAATACTGCATTTTCTCTTTGTTAATCTTTTATTATGCAAAAGTGATTTTATATTGTATTTGAGGTATTTTATTTTTTTACCGCTTCAACAGTTTTCTTAAAGCAAACATTTCTGTGGGTGTAGCATTGCACCAGTTATTAAGAACTGAGGGTCATCTTACGGTTCACTGGCTCTTTCAATGGTTCAGACAGAGCGTAATTGCTTGGCTCAAGATCTGACAAATACACGATGTGAGGTAACATGGTCTCACCGAAAGTCTGCAGGGTAGCGCGGGTGTCGGCGAGTACTTTCTAGTCTAGTTCGGATAGTTTTGAATAATTTTATCGAGATTCAGAGAAAATAAAATGAAAAACTCATATTATTATGTTGCATCGTGTGGTCGGAGTTGAAAAACTCTTGACGTTTCGTCCACAACTGCGGCAGACATCTCAAAAGAAAATTTTCTAAACATTAAGTGACTGTCCTGTGCGTTTTCGCTTTTATGCTCGTGCAAGTGTGGTAGAGATGGTGCTGGGGGCGTGGTTAACGTCATCGGGATGGTAGATAACGTGGTCGGGCTAGCTGCTGACGTCAATCGGGTCGTTGCAGATAGCATTTCGGCATTTTCTGACGTCACTCGCTCTTTCTCGCGGTATGTTTTTTGATCTTTAAGAGCGATAAATCAAGATTTAGGTAGATTGACTCCGTCGTCCCTGTTAAAATTATTATGCTTATAAATATCCACCGCTTTTCTACATAACTTCGGGTAATAATTCCTACAGTTGGATAAAGATTTTTGAGGGTAGACCAGAACAAATCTTCAATTTTTTTGTCAAATTTGAGCATCTGCATGGGAACGGGCGAAAGATGCATCTAGAAGTGATTTTTAATATTGTCAGTAATAATTGCCTGCGCAGGACTGTCAGTTACTCTGACCTAAGAAGAAATTTTAACAACTATTAGTTGGCAGTCATCCTCGAAAAGGTGGCGAACAACGCGAATGTTCTTCTCAGTCATGCTAGTCTTCAGGTGGCGTCGATGACCTTCATTTTCAACCCCTCGTCTTACAAAATAATTTTTATGCTACTTGTACAATTAAATCTTCTTAAAAATGTTATTCTTAGACTGTGCTTTAAGTGTTCTAAAAATTTCGACTATTAGAAATTTGATAGTAATTCGCTGCTCAACGAACAAGAGTATCTTTCTATAACATCGTAATACTTAGTAAAAAATGACAGCTTAAGGTACCATAAGGAGGTACTTCCCTTGAGGTAAAGATGCCTTTCAATCCTCAAAAAATGTATTTTTTTTATATACCTCATAAATTTTAAAATTGACAACTACCACCCTTTAATCTTTATGTTAGAATGCGTTTCTTAAGAACTGCAATAAGTCGTACGAGCAAAAATAAAAACGACAATGAACTTCTTACAGTATACTCTTTATCTTTTTCTGCGTCATGACTTTTGTTTAATGAATCAAAAGTCATTTTAGCAGACTAACAAAATGTGTTGGTCAAAAACATTTGTAGACAAAAATTGCTCTTTGGTTATTTAGAAACTACTTCACATGTCAGACTGTTATCGATTAAAGCAAGTATTTTGTAGGGTGATAAAAAGTTTTTTAATTGATAATGTCATTGATGTTTTACCAATATGTTGCTTATTAATTATTTATAAATCTTAATATAAACGTTTTCAGACCTGTGATGCAAGTTTTTGCTAGTCTATTTTTTCCATTGAGATTTGCAGAATGTGATTGCGTTACTTTTTCTCTGTCAAATCAAGTTTATTGTTATGGGCAACATTATACTTGACAATCACAATTTTTCATAAATTTGTCTAGTACGCATGGGCCAATTTTTGGACAACAATCACCCTAATAACTATTTAAAGCGTTTTAAAATGATAGATACTTACACTCAAAATTTCGATTTGTTGAAAATTGAATATTTCCATACGATACCAGTAGACGGCGTTAGTAGAAAGCAAGAAAAAAAATGTAGTAAGTTATATATGTAGTGCAGCGAGTGTAGTTGTGAATAAAGTGTAAAACCATGGCAGCAGACTTCCTGATAAGGCACTGAAAGAGTTGGTAGCTCGGTGCTTTTCTGATCTTACGGGAGAGGATGGTACCAAGTCTGCAGTTATGGGGCTTCTTGACGCCTCCGAAGCACTTTTGGGGAAAGCTGCTTATAAGGCGCCTTGCCTTCAGTTGGAGTGTCAGCAGATTGTAAGTCCTCGTTCCAAAGGCCATCGCCAGGTTTGTCTATTCTAAAATAAATGCCAATTGTCTCTTGGGATTAGTTATCTCTTAGCAAGAACGTTGCTAGTGAAAAGTATTGCGAGTTACTGAAGCAACTCCTCCGGCGTACTTAGCGAAATGCAGACGCGTAGCGTTGCTTGAACATGATAACGGGCAGCCACATGTCAGTCGCTTCACTAAGAGTCGGCAAGTGGTGGAGGTAGAAAACTGCCAAAAAAAATCTCTCAGCATGAGCTAGCATGAAAAATTTGCAATAGAAGCGTGGTGTGTGCGCTAAACGATAAACAAATGTCCATTGTTGTGTGATTTTTTGACATTGAAGGTAAAGTATTTAGGGATGGATTGCCAGCAATATTGTCGGTCAAAGGCAAGACTAGCGGAGAACATTTGTTTAAGACTTTTGATGACTTAATGACAAATTTAAACATTAGTTATATTAAAATCCCTTTCAACTGACAGGGTCTTGGCGATGATAGGGAAACAAAATGGATAATCAGGAATAAAAATGCTGGATTACTATCACATTAGTGCACAGTTCACCAAACAGCTCTTTGTAGCAAATTCAGTACGACACTAAAAGGCGTAATGGGCAGTTTAGTCCAGTTGATCAATTTTATGAGGTCTCATTTTCTGTTTAGCACAAATAGTACAAGAAGTTCCTGTCTGAATGTTATTTGGTATATTCTGATTTACTGCAACACAACAATGTTCTTTGGCTAAGTAAAGGCCAAGTGATTGAACGTTTCTAGCAAATAAAAGAACAAGTAACCCTCTCCTTGGAAAACTTGGAACCGCAGAAAGCAAGAAAGTACTTGAGCTTCCTAGCAAACGAATACAATGTGCCCAACACTGAGTTAGGAAAAAATGGGAAGTTAATGTGTGATCTGATACAAAGTGTGTCTGCTTTCCATCGCAAGCTGGATATCTTTGAAAAAGAGATTGGAAAATTTATTCACTTTCCAACAATTTTTGAACGTAAAGAGAAGAATTCCGAAATAGACACTGCGGTGTTTTTAAGTTTTATGGCAGATTTTGAAAAGGAATTTGCAACAAGCTTCCAAAACTTTTCAGAAAAGCTGTCAAAATTCTTAAAATTGCCTTATATAGCTTTTCTAGAGGCTGAATGGACTGATGTGACTGCAAAGTTGTTTAAAGCCTTCGCTTGAAATGGAGATAATCGACTTCCAAGAAGATGTTTTTTGCAAATGTGCAAAACTGCATCTACTGAAGAAATGTGGGGTAAACATATTTCGGAAAAGTAAAAAACTGGTTATTAATCTGGCTACTATGTTTGGCCCTACGTAGGTATATATGTAAAACAACTTTCTCAGAAGTGAAATTTTTGAAAAACAAATGTCGTTCAAGATTATCGGACGCCCACCTTGAAGACACTCTTCGCACAAGTTGTTCCCCTCGAGAACCCAACTATAAAAAAACTGACTCAAAAATAAAAATTAAAACTAATAATACAAGTGGATGGAAGGCTTTCACATCATGAATTAATTCTCGTGTAGGAGTGCTTTTCTTTTGTAAACGTTGAACTTCAGAAGATTGTCTAACGGTGGCAGCCGCTCCGTGTTTCTCCGCAGAGTAGAAAGTGATGCAGTCTACAGTTTTTAAGGATTCTGTTGGTCAAGTTGACAGTTCTAGTAAATACAGAGTAAATGACTACACCATCATCGTCTTAATAGAAGATAAAGGTAACGCCACTGTTGTACTAGCACAGGAGGACTACACGAAGAAGATGACCGAACTGCTCGATACGAACACTTAGACGGTGCTGAACGTGATCCCGCATATCGAATACTGCGTGACACGAGCAAATATATACAATCCCAAAATATACAAGCACGATGTAACACTGCGATTCATTGTCAATTCCATCGGTGGCTCTCCCTACAAGCTGACCAAATACTTATCCGGTCTGTTACCACCGTATATTGGTCATACCAAGAACCCCATACATTTTGGCAGCCATCTTTAAGACAACCAGCTACAGGAGAGAAATCTAATGGTCAGTTTTGATGTAACATTCCTGTTTACCAAAGTACCGATTTAAGATGCCCTGGATCACCTAAAGAAAAATTTTCCTAACAACATTTACGGCTATTTCAATAGCGCCTTGCGCCAAGTTACTTTTTTTTTTGATAGAGCGCATATTACGAACAAAAAGACGGAGTAGCAATGGGAAGACCTGTAATCGCCAATCACTGCATGGAGAAAATTAAAGAGATTGCCATCAATAGAGCACCATTAAGACCCATGATATGGCTAAGATACGTCGATGACACTTTTATGATAAGGAGACCCTACCACAATTTTTTAAACACTATACACTCAAACATAATTAGTTCACCATGGAACTAGAATCAAACGATATGATTGCTTTCTTAGACGTACAGGTGTGGAGATCAAGAAATAGACATTTACAACACAACCGTGTACAGAAAACCCACGCATATCTTTATAAGCAGTCGAAATACCACCCAAGTCAAAAAGGTCGACGTATATGTTAACCACAGTTTTTGGATAAGAAATTAAAACATTTACAAGAGAATGACTACTCGAGGACGGAGATAAATAGAGCAACTAAACCTAACAAATGCGTACAAAAAACACAACTGAAATTGGCTATGGTAAGCAAGGCTTTTTTACCTTATATCAACAGGGTTACAGACCGGATAGGGAAAGTTCTCAATAAACACAAGATGGAAACCGTTTATACTACTACCATCACTAAGATACGCGATTTGCTTTGACCAGCCAAGGACACAAGAAACCCACAGGATACACCAAGGGTATACTGCATACCTTGTTTATGTAAGCATGTCTACATTGAGACTACAGGACAAACGATAAGACCTCATAAAATTGTTCTCAGCTGTCCATTACGCCTTTTAGTGTCGTACTGAGTTTCCAAAAGACTTAACCCAATCTTCTTCCCTAATTATGCCTGCAAATGTCAATCTATCCCTGAATATTTTACTTTGAATATCAAAAAATCACATTTGTTCATCATCAACAATGTCACATAACTCGTCAAGTTCATCAAGGTACCTGTAGAAGTTCGAGCAAGCTGCTTTTGTTGTTAACAATCGACATTCTGTTCTTGTATTGCTTACTGCTTAGTGTTAAATAGCGGCGACGATATCCTTCTTCTTTTCAGAAAGTGCCATGTCCACTCCCAACATACATTCTTTTACTATCTCAGAGTCTAAAAATGGCTTCTGGTGCTTATGAAGCGTATAGTACACACACCACGCTGATTCTGCAGATTTTTCTACCGGACTACCACTCGCCAGTTGTCAACCCTTGGTATAGTGACTGACATGTAGCTATGCGTTGTCATGTTCAAGCAACGCTATGCGCCTCCATTTGGCTAAATACGTCGGCAGAGTTGCTTCAGTGACTGACAGTACCTTTCACTGGAAATGTTCTTACGAAGAGGTAGCTAATCCCAAGAGACAGTTGTCATTTATATCAGAATAAACAATTCCAACAGTAGCTTTTTGGCGAGGGCTTACAATCTGCTGCCATTCTATGTACTGAAGGCAAGGCGCCTCATAAGCTCCGTAATTACAGAGTCGACATCATCGCCCTCCGCGAGATCAGAAATGCACCGAGCTGCTGATTCTTTCAGCGGCTGATCAGGAAGAGCGTGCAAGACTTTAGGAAGGACCTGCGGTTCCAAATTTCGGCCGTTCCGGGAGGTCTCCTCTTCGAGAACACGCCGTCCATACGAAATGCATTACTACCATGCCGAAGGACATTCAACTAACGAGGCGAATCTGCGACTAAAGGTCAGCAAACAAACGACAAAGTTTCTTTCCGGTGCTTCATGTGAGAACTATGAATTGTTTGATGTGACCAGACACTTCAGGAGGTCTGCAGATTTACACTGCACATTTACAGTAATTGTTGGCCTACTATTCTGCTTCTGATGTTGTCCCCAAATATTTGTCATCTTTAAGTTATAATGGATATAGTGAATGTAATTAGTTCGTTTGTACACGAAAGCTGGTCTGCAATTTTCACCCGCCTTCTCTAAAATTTTTGCAAGGCAAGAACATATAGATTTTTAATTGAATCGGCTTTTCCCTGGATCGAGAACGTGGAACAATTTAACTTACAATCGAAGCTCCGCTCTGCGGAAGCAAACCAAATGGCCGTGGCAGGCGCGCTTTTTGCGTTCGGCGAACTAAAAAATGCGTACACAAATGCACGAACCTCCCCGTGTAAAACAAGAGCTCAGAGCTCGATCACGTTACGTTTCATATCAGGTGTCTTTGTTTACTTTCTGTTCAAATGTATAGATAGATAGATTTGTCCGATGCCCGTTACTATCTTGCACGGTTGTTCTTCCCAGGAAACTACGTTGTCTATTGCTGTCGATTGTCTGCTGCCATGGTTTTCCGCTTTGTTCACAACTGCACTCGCAGCACTACATGTACAACTTACTACCTTTCTGGTGTCATATGAAAATATATTTTAATTTGCAGCATAACCAGATTTTTAGGGCGAGTGTCAGCCATTTTCGAACGCTTTAAATAGTTATTAGGGCGATTTTTGCCCTAAAATTGCTAAACACATTTACGAAAAATTGTGCTTGTTTAGAATGAAGTTGCCCACGACAATAAACTTGATTTGACAGAGAAAAAGTTAACGCAATGGCACTCTGCAATTTTTGAGTTTACATTTTATGCATTTTATAACATTTCTTAGGTGACAAAACTTCTCATATTGATAGAGCATCAATGATATTAATTAAAAAACTTTTTATCGTCTTACAACATACTTGATAATAGTCTGGCATGTGAGATAGTTTATAAATTTACAATAGGAAAAATTTGGTTTACATTTGTTTCTAACCAATACATTTATTAATCTGCTAAAATAATTTTTGATTTATTTAATTGGTTAATCGGCTAATCAAAAGCCATAATACAGAAAAAAGAGTCTGCCGTAAGTACGTCGTTGTCATCTCTATCTTTGTTTGTACGACTTCTAACAAAGATTAAAGAGCGATAGATGTTAATTTCAAAAATCTATAAAAAAAATCAAAACATTGTTTAGTATAATAAAATAAATATCAAAATTGCAATCATAGGATATTTTAGTTATTCTATAACCCTCCCCTACCCGGGAGGTGAATAAAGAAGAACGCGTTTTTTGAGGATTATAAGTAAAGATGCCTCAAGGCAATTACCTTGAGCTATTGCTATCAAATTTCTAATAGTTGAAATTTTTAGAACACTTAAAGCACAGTCTCGGGATAACATTCTCAAGAAGATTCAATTTTTGGTAAGATGAGGAGTTAAAAATGAAGATCATCGACGCCACCAGGGAACTAGCGTGACCGAGGAGAATATTTGCGTTGTTCGCCACCTTTTCAGTTGCTGAAATTGCTTTTTGGGTCAGTGTTAAACTACAGCAATGCTCAAGCAATAATTACTGACAATGTTGAAGTGTCTTCTAGATGTATCCTTCTCCCGGCCTCATACAGATGCTCAAAATTTGAAGATATGTTCTGGTCTACCCTGAAGGACCTCTTTTAAAGCGTGAACTCATCGCCCGGCGCTTATACTTTTTTTGAGTCGCTAAAAAGGCTTGAATGGCGACGATGTTGCCGTCGAAGCGTTCTTTTGCGATTGTCTACTTTGATTTTACCATAGCGGAATCAAAAAGCTGCCTATTCGTCGGGAAAGTGTGTAATTATGTAGAAAAATTAAAATCAATAATTCCGGTTTATATTTGAAACACCCACGTATTTAATTGTTGTCCCCGGTTTTAATAATTCGTTATCTGAGCCGTACCAATGATAACATTTATCTATCAATTACAGTGTAGCAATAATTGTATGAACGTTTCCTTATCTCAGCACTTGAAACAAATTATGTTGCAAATCACACAGTTTTGTGCATGCCTTTTATTTTGCTATTTGTTTACATGTCATACAAGGTCATATACACATAGATTAGTTTATATAGTTGTTCTTTAGTGCTATTTCAAATAATAGAAAAAATGTTTAGTCACACTATACGTAACTATTGCTTTTTTATATTGAATAGGATCCAGGGTCCCATTCAAGAAAGTTCCTCCAGGATAAAAAAAATTTAAGTCAAACTGGGATGCTTCGGACCTGACTATTGCTTACCGTCTTTATGTTGGTGTTAGAGCAGCTTATAGGATGTTTTACAGACTTACTTTTTTTGAGAAGCACGTAAAGGTGTCATCCGATTGCAACAGTTATAAGAAACAAAATAAAACAGACTTACAAGATCAGGAAGACCTGGGCGTGACTTTACAGCAATTTCTCCTTCAGCTACAATTTCCTTGGATCTTTTTCCCCCTGCACACTATTTTATTTTTAAATTATACCCTATGCCAAATAAAAAAAAATGTTAAATTGGCACAGGTCTTACAATTTTATCTTCTGTGCGAAATTAGATTTTCCTACACAGTCAAGGCACAGAAATGTTAGACAGATAATTTTTCTGTCAACTTAATTGGGAACTAATAAGTTGAAAAAAATAAATAAAATATGATATTTGTTGAATGATCGTAGCTCCATCTGTTGAGGGTCGAGAAAGTACTTAGGCGGTTTTGCTAGATCACTATTTTTGATTTATTGTAAACGGTTTAATAATATTGACGTATTAGAAGAGCGTGATGCGCAATGTGGGCAAATTTGCCCGAATCAAGACTAAAACACCAACCGTGAACACGGAAAACAATTGTCAGCTCTTGTAACACTTCTTTCTTTGCCTTTACTCCTAACAGCTCTCATCTCAGTGTGTTGTGTCGCTAATCTTGTTTTGTTTTGAATTTTCCCCCAAAACCTAATTTCTGTACCTGTCAGCTTGCTCTGCTTTTATCTGTAATCGTGCACGATGCACTTTGGCTACATTACTCGTATCACAACTTTCACTTTTTGTAGAGTTAAGAGTTTAAATTATTAAAATATTTAAATTTGTTTGCTTTTTCTCTTTTATTGGGATGTTGAGCCTTATCCCATTGGCTGCTACAACCATCGTTTTAGTTTTTCATGCATTGCTTTACATGTTTGCTTTTTCGTCTTATAGTTTTTTCTCTGTTTCTGCTAAGATCACAATGTTATCAGCATATAATAATTCAGATACTTGTGCCCTTTCTATTTTCCACCTCTCTATGTTACATTCATTTGTTTCTGTTTCGTTTTCTTTCACTACTTCGTCCATGATTGGACTTCTCCTTGTTTTTAAAAGCATCTGACTCACCATTTCTTGTTCTTACTACATTTTTTGTATTGTTATATAATATGTAGGCATTTATTCTTCTTTTACTTTCTTATTGCCTTTTCGGTAATTTGTATCAGTATAAATATATTACTGTACTTTCTTTTTCTAACACCATATTGACTGTCTTTTATTGTGTTTTCCAGTTTTTCTCTTAATATTAATGCCCATATTCTTACCCATACCTTGCACAATATGTTTAGTCAGGTTATTCCCTTGTAATTGTTACAGTCTCTTCTTACGCCGTCGTTTTTGTGTAGTATTAGGACTTTTAATTTTGTTTCTTGTCCTTCAAATGTTTTAAACATCCCTGGTGTTATTTTTCCTACTCTTTCGCTATTTCTGGTTCGATTTTTGATCGGCCCAATGTTTGTGTCTTTGTTTTTCGCTTTGATGATATCCATTGTCACATTCTTTTGTCCTCGCTCTCCTCTAGCACCCCCTTGAAGTGCTGATTTCATCTTTCTATTACGTGTTATTTCTTAGGTGTTTTTAAGGTAGTGCTCCGTTTGTTCTTCCATTTCTTAGAAACTAGAAAATAGTCTCATTTTTCCTACTCTTAAACTTAAATACTGAACAGGCAAACTGCGACATAGATTAAGGAAGATTAGTCTGTATCTTTGCGTAGAAATGTAAATGTTGGGACTGGGAACCATTAGAAGTTTCGAGTCACCCGCCCTGGCTTGGAGTCTTGCACTAAGGCGAATGCAGGGAGCAAGTAAATTTGGCACCACTATAGATAAAATGAACTCTGGGCATTATGAAAGAGGAGCACTGACCCAAAATTATAACCACTACCTGAATTTCATTCTTCCAAAAATTGTTTATGCTGCGCCTATACTTGAGTCTGCTCAAAGTCGTTGTTCTAAATCATGTCTTACGTTTTTGTTTAAATTTTGAACGTTTTTATATCCTATATATAGAAACTTGATAAGTTACTTGCTTTGTCTGGCTAAAGAAGTGAGAAGTACCCTCTAAAGAGGGAATTATCTTTAGACAACCCGAAGTACAACATTCAGAAGCTACTATCAGTCCACCTTGGAATCCTTAAAACAAATTTTGGTTTATATTTTATTCATCTTAGTATAAACTGTTACAATATGTGCTCTGCAGTGGGTTGCCAAGAAAATTTATCTATACTTTCCGTGTGTGAAAGTCAATATCGTGGACAAAACAGTTTCAAATAGTCTTCTCTTAATCTTCCTTTCTCGAAACATGCTTGGTGTTATCCTACTTCTGTTTCTTCTTGTATCTTTTTTTTTATTGTATACCACATTTAATAAAGCGATAGGTCAGTAATTTATCATTTGCTGGTTATCTTTCCTTTTATATATGGGACATACATTAGCTTTACACCAGACCTTCAGTAGCTTCTTCTTTTCCCATATTCCTAGAATAATAATGGTGGGAGCATAGCCTGCAAACTGAAACGTTAAGGCTCTCATATATTTGTTCTGCCTGCCTGGTTGTCGCGCACCATCTCTGATGCGGGGCGATGTGGCAAGCGCCACGCCTTAAAAAAACGCCATTATTACCCCTTGTTTGAGTAAACACAGGTATTCAACTATTTTCAGTGACCGAGTAGGCCACCGGCCAGACATCGGAGGACACTGGGTCCGTTAATATCGTAGGCCGCCCCTCAACTGCGGGACCACGCTGGCTTTATTTCTAGAATAAGCTTGTAGAATCTTCATTTGTTGTTTTGGTTTTTGATCTTTCACTAGATAATCTTCTTCAAATTATTCCAAGGATATTACATTTTGTTTGTTTTTTTAGTTTTTTTCTAAACCGTTGAAATCTATTGTCACTATTGTTTAGAGTTGCAGTAGCTAAGGAGACTTAATTGCCAACCTCTGTTAATAGGCAAAAGCACCTGAAGAAAAAGAAAAAAAACCATGTAACCCAGTAGAAAATAAACTACAAGATAGAACACCAATACGACATTTAAGAAAAAATACGCACTATTACATGAGTGTAAGAATGATCAATAATAAGTACAGGAAAATGAACATTATATTCATAAATAATATTAATGAACTCAAATCTCTTAAATAATACGAAAACATAACAAGGGAACGCTAGTTTCAGTCTAATTAAAATGTATTTATCGAGGGTGTTTAACAAGTGAAGTGATAGATATGAAATCAGGTAAGTTCTGTTTGTATCGAATTTTAAATTTTTATCCAAACAATCTTAGGAAGTTTTTCCTTTAGTTACTTTATATATGCATAACTAATAAACAATTCGAAAATTATGGGATAATGACGCCTACTAATAGAATAACAAAGAGTCCTCTTTTCTTCAGTTTGATTACGACAATGTTTATCAGTCTTCGATAATGCAGCACAATTAGATAATTATTTCCTTACGTTCGCACTTCAAGTACAATAATTTTTGAATTGCATGCCTTATCTATAGCTTTGTTTCCTAAAAACATATCATTTCGCAATGCTCACGATTAATGCAAAGTCAGAACATTTGCTTACTTTATCAAAATGCGGGCTTTAAAGTGTACAGGCAGTTGACAACTCTTTTATTTTTCTACGCGAAAACAGTTCCAGATCTGCACAAATTATTTCACAAAAATTTCAAATAGATCAGCCTGCAGTATACGTTGCTGAATAAGGAAGGACTTGCTGCTCTATGTGGAGCTCCACATCAGAAAACCATTATTTATCAAGTTAACTATTAAACTAAACCTAACTATTTCTTTACTATTTAATGGTAAGTATAAAAAATGTTTCGACAAACCAAATCTGGAATTACCCATCTTGGCACATCAAACACTTTCCATAACAATGGCAGTATTTAAAAATGTTTCACTTTGTTGTACGAACAAACCTTTATCCCATCTTCTTGATAATTTACAGATTTATTTCGCAAGGACAGCTAAATTTTTTTTTAATTTAAATTATTTCTTAAAGCAAGATTTTGAACATGGTTTTTCACCTATTGGTATTTCTTTACTTAGATTCAAATGGCATTTCACTTTTAGCAAACCATTTCCACAACTATCAAACTATCAGCGACTGACAAACATTTCATTCCCTTCCAGTTGTTTCTAAGTCTAGCATAAACGTTTATACACCAATTTTTGAAATTTCTTGTCTCTAAAAGTACGTAACGTTCTATACGTCCACACTTAAAATTCTTATAACTGAAACATCTAATTCACACCTTACATGCTATATACGATTGAGCAAGTTCAACATAAGCTTCTATAAACATCTGATAAATTTCAGCAACAGCTTTTGATGTACAGAAGCGAAAAGCACACACAAATGACATTACAAACATTAACGTACGAGATAATGATTGCAAATGTTAAAAATGGTAAGCTATGATGATCATAAGTATTTCAATATATGTAACTCAATCAAGTTACAACTGTTTATTGCTAAAAGACATAATTATTGGAGGACTACTAATACACATATCCAAACAAGCTAAAACAGACAAAACTAAATCCTCGCTAGAAGAAAAGGTTAGCTACTATTCCATCAGGTGCTGCAGTAAAGCACAGCTAAATTCATCGATGCTTTACGAGCAGAACTAGACGTGTGACAGATAAGATGGTTTGCAACTAATATAATTATAAACATTCTTCATATATTTGTTATTACTGCAAAAATAATAAGCCTCCCATTATTTTTTCAGGTGCTGAAATTATAAAAACTTAATTCATAGGGCTGCTTCAGTTACACATGGTGTAACTAATATTAGATGGTCTGCACCGAATATAATTATAAATATTCTTCATATATTTGTTATTACTGTAAAAATAATGGTAGGCTTACCATTATTTTTTCAGGTGCTGAAATTATAAAAAGTTAATTCATAGGGCTGCTACAGTTACACTAGGTGTAACTAATATTAGATGGTCTGCGCCTAATATAATTATAAACATTCTTCATATATTTGTTATTATTGCAAAAATATTGAGCCTCCCATTATTTTTTCAGGTGCTGAAATTATGAAAATTTAATTCATAGGGCTGCTGCAGTTACACATTGTGTAACTAATATTAGATGGTCTGCAACTAATATAATTATAAACATTCTTCATATACTTGTTATTACTGTAAAAATAATGAGCCTTTCATTATTTTTTCAGGTGCTGAAATTATGAAAATTTAATTCATAGGGCTGCTGCAGTTACACATTGTGTAACTAATATTAGATGGTCTGCAACTAATATAATTATAAACATTCTTCATATATTTGTTATTACTGCAAAAATGATAAGCCTCCCATTATTTTTTCAGGTGCTGAAATTATAAAATTTAATTCATAGGGCTGCAGTTACACATTGTGTAAGTAATATTAGATGGTCTGCAACTAATATAATTATAAACATTCCTCATATATTTGTTATTACTGTAAAAATAATAAGCCTCCCATTATTTTTTCAGGTGCTGAAATTATAAAAACTTAATTCATAGGGCTGCTTCAGTTACACATTGTGTAAGTAATATTAGATGGTCTGCAACTAATATAATTATAAACATTCCTCATATATTTGTTATTACTGTAAAAATAATGAGCCTTTCATTATTTTTTCAGGTGCTGAAAATATGAAAATTTAATTCATAGGGCTGCTGCAGTTACACATTGTGTAACTAATATTAGATGGTCTGCAACTAATATAATTATAAAAATTCTTCATATATTTGTTATTACTGTAAAAATAATGAGCCTTTCATTATTTTTTCAGGTGCTGAAATTATAAAAATTTAATTCATAGGGCTGCTGCAGTTACACATGGTGTAAGTAATATTAAGTGGTCTGCGCCTAATATAATTATAAACATTCTTCATATATTTCTTATTACTGCAAAAATAATAAGCCTCCCATTATTTTTTCAGGTGCTGAAATTATGAAAATTTAATTCATAGGGCTGCTTCAGTTACACATGGTGTAACTAATATTAGATGGTCTGCAACTAATATAATTATAAACATTCCTCATGTATTTGTTATTACTGCAAAAATAATAAGCCTCCCATTATTTTTTCAGGTGCTGAAATTATAAAAACCTAATTCATAGAGCTGCTTCAGTTACACATGGTGTAACTAATATTAGATGGTCTGCAACTAATATAATTATAAACATTCCTCATGTATTTGTTATTACTGCAAAAATAATAAGCCTCCCATTATTTTTTCAGGTGCTGAAATTATAAAAGTTAATTCATAGGGCTGCTACAGTTACACATGGTGTAACTAATATTAGATGGTCTGCAACTAATATAATTATAAACATTCTTCATATATTTGTTATTACTGTAACAATAGTGAGTCTTCGATAATTTTTTCAGGTGCTGAAAATATAAAAACTTAATTCATAGGGCTGCTTCAGTTACACATTGTGTAAGTAATATTAGATGGTCTGCAACTAATATAATTATAAACATTCCTCATATATTTGTTATTACTGCAAAAATAATAAGCCTCCCATTATTTTTTCAGGAGCTGAAATTATAAAAAGTTAATTCATAGGGCTGCTGCAGTTACACATTGTGTAAGTAATATTAGATGGTCTGCAACTAATATAATTATAAACATTCTTCATATTTGTTATTACTGCAAAAATAATAAGCCTCCCATTATTTTTCAGGTGCTGAAATTATAAATTAATTCATAGGGCTGCTACAGTTACATGGTGTAACTAATATTAGATGGTCTGCAACTAATATAATTATAAACATTCTTCATATATTTGTTATTACTGAAAAATAATAAGCCTCCATTATTTTTTTCAGGTGCTGAAATTATAAAAGTTAATTCATAGGGCTGCTACAGTTACACATGGTGTAACTAATATTAGATGGTCTGCAACTAATATAATTATAAACATTCTTCATATATTTGTTATTACTGTAAAAATAATAAGCCTCCCAAAATTTTTTCAGGTGCTGAAATTATAAAAAGTTAATTCATAGGTCTGCTGCAGTTACACATGGTGTAAGTAATATTAGATGGTCTGCAACGAATATAATTATAAACATTCTTCATATGTTTGTTATTACTGTAAAAATATAGAGCCTTCCATAATTTTTTCAGGTGCTGAAATTATAAAAAGTTAATTCATAGGCTGCACAGTTACACATGGTGTAACTAATATTAGATGGTCTGCAACTAATATAATTATAAACATTCTTCATATATTGTTATTACTGCAAAAATAATAAGCCTCCCATTATTTTTTCAGGTGCTGAAATTATAAATTAATTCATAGGCTGCAGTTACACATGGTGTAACTAATATTAGATGGTCTGCAACTAATATAATTATAAACATTCTTCATATTTGTTATTACTGAAAAATAATAAGCCTCCCATTATTTTTCAGGTGCTGAAATTATAAAAACCTAATTCATATGGCTGCTGCAGTTACACATGGTGTAAGTAATATTAGATGGTCTGCAACTAATATAATTATAAACATTCCTCATGTATTTGTTATTACTGCAAAAATAATAAGCCTCCCATTATTTTTTCAGTTGCTGAAATTATAAAAACCTAATTCATAGGGCTGCTTCAGTTACACATGGTGTAACTAATATTAGATGGTCTGCAACTAATATAATTATAAACATTCCTCATGTATTTGTTATTACTGTAAAAATAATAAGCCTCCCATTATTTTTTAGGTGCTGAAGTTATTAAAATTTAATTCATAGGGCTGCTACAGTTACACTAGGTGTAACTAATATTAGATGGTCTGCTACTAATAAAATTATAAACATTCTTCATATATTTGTTATTACTGAAGGAATAATAAGCCTCCCATTATTTTTTCAGGTGCTGAAATTATAAAAACCTAATTCATAGAGCTGCTTCAGTTACACATGGTGTAACTAATATTAGATGGTCTGCAACTAATATAATTATAAACATTCCTCATATATTTGTTATTACTGCAAAAATAATAAGCCTCCCATTATTTTTTCAGGTGCTGAAATTATAAAAACTTAATTCGTAGGGCTGCTGCAGTTACACATTGTGTAACTAATATTAGATGGTCTGCAACTAATATAATTATAAACATTCTTCATATATTAGTTGTTACTGCAAAAATGATAAGCCTCCCATTATTTTTTCAGGTGCTGAAGTTATTAAAATTAATTCATAGGGCTGCTACAGTTACACTAGGTGTAACTAATATTAGATGGTCTGCTACTAACATGATTATACACATTCTTCATAAATTTGTTATTACTGAAAAAATAATAAGCCTCCCATTATTTTTTCAGGTGCGGAAATTATAAAAAGTTAATTCATAGGGCTGCTACAGTTACACATGGTGTAACTAATATTAGATGGTCTGCAACTAATATAATTATAAACATTCTTCATATATTTGTTATTACTGCAAAAATAATAAGCCTCCCATTATTTTTTCAGTTGCTGAAATTATAAAAACCTAATTCATAGGGCTGCTTCAGTTACACTAGGTGTAACTAATATTAGATGGTCTGCAACTAATATAATTATAAACATTCCTCATATATTTGTTATTACTGCAAAAATAATAAGCCTCCCATTATTTCTTCAGGTGCTGAAATTATAAAAAGTTAATTCATAGCTGCTACAGTTACACATGGTGTAACTAATATTAGATGGTCTGCAACTAATATAATTATAAACATTCTTCATATATTTGTTATTACTGCAAAATAATAAGCCTCCCATTATTTTTCAGGTGCTGAATATAAAATTTAATTCATAGCTGCTACAGTTACACATGGTGTAACTATTAGATGGTCTGCAACTAATATAATTATAAACATTCTTCATATATTTGTTATTACTGCAAAAATAATAAGCCTCCCATTATTTTTCAGGTGCTGAAATTATAAAAGTTAATTCATAGCTGCTACAGTTACACATGGTGTAATATTAGATGGTCTGCAACTAATATAATTATAAACATTCCTTCATTATTTGTTATTACTGCAAAAATAATAAGCCTCCCATTATTTTTCAGGTGCTGAAATTATAAAAGTTAATTCATAGGTTGCTACAGTTACACTGGTGTAACTAATATTAGATGGTCTGCAACTATATAATTATAAACATTCTTCATATTTGTTATTACTGAAAATAATAAGCCTCCCATTATTTTTCAGGTGCTGAAATTATAAAACCTAATTCATAGGGCTGCTTCAGTTACACATGGTGTAACTATATTAGATGGTCTGCTACTAACATGATTATAAACATTCTTCATATATTTGTTATTACTGAAAAAATAATAAGCCTCCCATTATTTTTTCAGTTGCTGAAATTATAAAAACCTAATTCATAGGGCTGCTTCAGTTACACATGGTGTAACTAATATTAGATGGCCTGCAACTAATATAATTATAAACATTCCTCATATATTTGTTATTACTGCAAAAATAATAAGCCTCCCATTATTTTTTCAGGAGCTGAAATTATAAAATTTAATTCATAGGGCTGCTGCAGTTACACATTGTGTAACTAATATTAGATGGTCTGCAACTAATATAATTATAAACATTCTTCATATTTGTTATTACAAAAATAATAAGCCTCCCATTATTTTTTCAGGTGCTGAAATTATAAAACTTAATTCATAGCTGCTTCAGTTACACATGGTGTAACTAATATTAGATGGTCTGCAACTAATATAATTATAAACATTCTTCATATATTGTTATTACTGCAAAAATAATAAGCCTCCCATTATTTTTTCAGGTGCTGAATTATAAAATTAATTCATAGGCTGCTACAGTTACACATGGTGTAACTAATATTAGATGGTCTGCAACTAAATAATTATAAACATTCTTCATATTTGTTATTACTGAAAAATAATAAGCCTCCCATTATTTTTCAGGTGCTGAAATTATAAAAGTTAATTCATAGGCTGCTACAGTTACACATGGTGTAACTAATATTAGATGGTCTGCAACTAATATAATTATAAACATTCTTCATATATTTGTTATTACTGCAAAATAATAAGCCTCCCATTATTTTTCAGGTGCTGAAATTATAAAAACCTTAATTCATAGGCTGCTTCAGTTACACATGGTGTAACATATTAGATGGTCTGCAACTAATATAATTATAAACATTCTTCATATTTGTTATTACTGCAAAAATAATAAGCCTCCCATTATTTTTCAGGTGCTGAAATTATAAAAGTTAATTCATAGGGCTGCTACAGTTACACATGGTGTAACTAATATTAGATGGTCTGCAACTAATATAATTATAAACATTCTTCATATTTGTTATTACTGCAAAATAATAAGCCCCCATTATTTTTCAGGTGCTGAAATTATAAATTAATTCATAGGCTGCTACAGTTACACTAGGTGTAACTAATATTAGATGGTCTGCAACTAATATAATTATAAACATTCCTCATATATTTGTTATTACTGCAAAAATAATAAGCCTCCCATTATTTCTTCAGGTGCTGAAATTATAAAAAGTTAATTCATAGGGCTGCTACAGTTACACTAGGTGTAACTAATATTAGATGGTCTGCAACTAATATAATTATAAACATTCTTCATATATTTGTTATTACTGCAAAAGTAATAAGCCTCCCATTATTTTTCAGGTGCTGAAATTATAAAATAATTCATAGGCTGCTACAGTTACACTGGTGTAACTAATATTAGATGGTCTGCAACTAATAAAATTATACACATTCTTCATATATTTGTTATTACTGGAAAAATAATAAGCCTCCCATTATTTTTTCAGTTGCTGAAATTATAAAAACCTAATTCATAGGGCTGCTTCAGTTACACATGGTGTAACTAATATTAGATGGCCTGCAACTAATATAATTATAAACATTCCTCATATATTTGTTATTACTGCAAAAATAATAAGCCTCCCATTATTTTTTCAGGAGCTGAAATTATAAAAAGTTAATTCATAGGGCTGCTGCAGTTACACATTGTGTAAGTAATATTAGATGGTCTGCAACTAATATAATTATAAACATTCCTCATATATTTGTTATTACTGTAAAAATAATAAGCCTCCCATTATTTTTTCAGTTGCTGAAATTATAAAAACCTAATTCATAGGGCTGCTTCAGTTACACATGGTGTAACTAATATTAGATGGCCTGCAACTAATATAATTATAAACATTCCTCATGTATTTGTTATTACTGGAAAAATAATAAGCCTCCCATTATTTTTTCAGTTGCTGAAATTATAAAAGTTAATTCATAGGCTGTACAGTTACACATGGTGTAACTAATATTAGATGGTCTGCAACTAATATAATTATAAACATTCTTCATATATTTGTTATTACTGAAAAAATAATAAGCCTCCCATTATTTTTCAGGTGCTGAAATTATAAAAACCTAATTCATATAGCTGCTTCAGTTACACATGGTGTAACTAATATTAGATGGTCTGCAACTAATATAATTATAAACATTCTTCATATATTGTTATTACTGCAAAAATAATAAGCCTCCCATTATTTTTCAGGTGCTGATTATAAAATAATTCATAGGGCTGCTACAGTTACACATGGTGTAACTAATATTAGATGGTCTGCAACTAATATAATTATAAACATTCTTCATATATTGTTATTACTGAAAAATAATAAGCCTCCCATTATTTTTCAGGTGCTGAAATTATAAAACCTAATTCATAGCTGCTTCAGTTACACATGGTGTAACTAATATTAGATGGTCTGCAACTAATATAATTATAAACATTCTCATATATTTGTTATTACTGCAAAAATAATAAGCCTCCCATTATTTTTCAGGTGCTGAAATTATAAAAGTTAATTCATAGCTGCTCAGTTACACATGGTGTAACTAATATTAGATGGTCTGCAACTAATATAATTATAAACATTCTTCATATTTTGTTATTACTGAAAAATAATAAGCCTCCATTATTTTTCAGGTGCTGAAATTATAAAACCTAATTCATAGCTTCAGTTACACATGGTGTAACTAATATTAGATGGTCTGCAACTAATATAATTATAAACATTCTTCATATTTGTTATTACTGCAAAATAATAAGCCTCCCATTATTTTTTCAGGTGCTGAAATTATAAAATAAATTCATAGGGCTGTCAGTTACACATGGTGTAACTAATATTAGATGGTCTGCAACTAATATAATTATAAACATTCTTCATATATTTGTTATTACTGAAAAAATAATAAGCCTCCCTTTATTTTTTCAGGAGCTGAAATTATTAAACCTAATTCATAGAGCTGCTTCAGTTACACATGGTGTAACTAATATTAGATGGTCTGCAACTAATATAATTATAAACATTCTTCATATATTTGTTATTACTGCAAAATAATAAGCCTCCATTATTTTTCAGGTGCTGAAATTATAAAAGTTAATTCATAGGCTGCTCAGTTACACATGGTGTAACTAATATTAGATGGTCTGCAACTAATATAATTATAAACATTCTTCATATATTGTTATTACTGTAAAATAATAAGCCTCCATTTTTTTCAGGTGCTGAAATTATAAACCTAATTCATAGGCTGCTCAGTTACACATGGTGTAACTAATATTAGATGGTCTGCAACTAATATAATTATAAACATTCCTCATATATTTGTTATTACTGCAAAAATAATAAGCCTCCCATTATTTTTCAGGTGCTGAAATTATAAAAAGTTAATTCATAGGCTGCTACAGTTACACATGGTGTAACTAATATTAGATGGTCTGCAACTAATATAATTATAAACATTCTTCATATTTGTTATTACTGTAAAATAATAAGCCTCCATTATTTTTCAGGTGCTGAAATTATAAACCTAATTCATAGAGCTGCTTCAGTTACACATGGTGTAACTAATATTAGATGGTCTGCAACTAATATAATTATAAACATTCTCATATATTTGTTATTACTGTAAAATAATAAGCCTCCCATTATTTTTCAGGTGCTGAAATTATAAAAGTTAATTCATAGGCTGCTACAGTTACACATGGTGTAACTAATATTAGATGGTCTGCAACTAATATAATTATAAACATTCTTCATATATTTGTTATTACTGTAAAAATAATAAGCCTCCCTTTATTTTTTCAGGTGCTGAAATTATAAAAAGTTAATTCATAGGGCTGCTACAGTTACACATGGTGTAACTAATATTAGATGGTCTGCAACTAATATAATTATAAACATTCTTCATATATTTGTTATTACTGTAAAAATAATAAGCCTCCCTTTATTTTTTCAGGAGCTGAAATTATTAAACCTAATTCATAGAGCTGCTTCAGTTACACATGGTGTAACTAATATTAGATGGTCTGCAACTAATATAATTATAAACATTCCTCATATATTTGTTATTACTGCAAAAATAATAAGCCTCCCATTATTTCTTCAGGTGCTGAAATTATAAAAAGTTAATTCATAGGGCTGCTACAGTTACACATGGTGTAACTAATATTAGATGGTCTGCAACTAATATAATTATAAACATTCTTCATATATTTGTTATTACTGTAAAAATAATAAGCCTCCCATTTTTTTTCAGGAGCTGAAATTATAAACCTTAATTCATAGGCTGCTTCAGTTACACATGGTGTAACTAATATTAGATGGTCTGCAACTAATATAATTATAAACATTCCTCTATATTTGTTATTACTGAAAATAATAAGCCTCCCATTATTTTTCAGGTGCTGAAATTATAAAAGTTAATTCATAGGTTGCTACAGTTACACATGGTGTAACTAATATTAGATGGTCTGCAACTAATATAATTATAAACATTCTTCATATATTTGTTATTACTGTAAAAATAATAAGCCTCCCAAAATTTTTTCAGGTGCTGAAATTATAAACCTTAATTCATAGAGCTGCTTCAGTTACACATGTTGTAACTAATATTAGATGGTCTGCAACTAATATAATTATAAACATTCTTCATATATTTGTTATTACTGCAAAAATAATAAGCTCCCATTATTTTTCAGGTGCTGAAATTATAAAAAGTTAATTCATAGGGCTGCTACAGTTACACATGGTGTAACTAATATTAGATGGTCTGCAACTAATATAATTATAAACATTCTTCATATATTTGTTATTACTGTAAAAATTATAAGCCTCCCAAAATTTTTTCAGGTGCTGAAATTATAAAAAGTTAATTCATAGGGCTGCTTCAGTTACACATGGTGTAACTAATATTAGATGGTCTGCAACTAATATAATTATAAACATTCCTCATGTATTTGTTATTACTGTAAAAATAATAAGCCTCCATTATTTTTCAGGAGCTGAAATTATTAAACCTAATTCATAGAGCTGCTTCAGTTACACATGGTGTAACTAATATTAGATGGTCTGCAACTAATATAATTATAAACATTCCTCATATATTTGTTATTACTGCAAAAATAATAAGCCTCCCATTATTTTTTCAGGTGCTGAAATTATAAAAAGTTAATTCATAGGGCTGCTACAGTTACACATGGTGTAACTAATATTAGATGGTCTGCAACTAATATAATTATAAACATTCTTCATATATTTGTTATTACTGCAAAAATAATAAGCCTCCCATTATTTTTTCAGGTGCTGAAATTATAAAAACTTAATTCATAGGGCTGCTACAGTTACACATGGTGAAAGTAATATTAGATGGTCTGCAACTAATATAATTATAAACATTCTTCATATGTTTGTTATTACTGCAAAAATAATAAGCCTCCCATTATTTTTTCAGGTGCTGAAATTATAAAAAGTTAATTCATAGGGCTGCTACAGTTACACATGGTGTAACTAATATTAGATGGTCTGCAACTAATATAATTATAAACATTCCTCATATATTTGTTATTACTGCAAAAATAATAAGCCTCCCATTATTTTTTCAGGAGCTGAAATTATAAAAAGTTAATTCATAGGGCTGCAGTTACACATGGTGTAAGTAATATTAGATGGTCTGCAACTAATATAATTATATACATTCTTCATATATTTGTTATTACTGCAAAAGTAATAAGCCTCCCATTATTTTTTCAGGTGCTGAAATTATAAAAACTTAATTCATAGGGCTGCTTCAGTTACACATTGTGTAAGTAATATTAGATGGTCTGCAACTAATATAATTATAAACATTCCTCATATATTTGTTATTACTGCAAAAATAATAAGCCTCCCATTATTTTTTCAGGAGCTGAAATTATAAAAAGTTAATTCATAGGGCTGCTGCAGTTACACATTGTGTAAGTAATATTAGATGGTCTGCAACTAATATAATTATAAACATTCCTCATATATTTGTTATTACTGCAAAAATAATAAGCCTCCCATAATTTTTGAGTTGCTGAAATTATAAAAAGTTAATTCATAGGGCTGCTGCAGTTACACATGGTGTAACTAATATTAGATAGTCTGCAACTAATATAATTATAAACATTCCTCATGTATTTGTTATTACTGCAAAAATAATAAGCCTCCCATTATTTTTTCAGTTGCTGAAATTATAAAAGTTAATTCACAGGGCTGCTTCAGTTACACATGGTGTAACTAATATTAGATGGTCTGCAACTAATATAATTATAATCATTCTCATGTATTTGTTATTACTGAAAAATAATAAGCCTCCATTATTTTTTCAGGTGCTGAAATTATAAAAACCTTAATTCATAGGCTGCTTCAGTTACACATGGTGTAACTAATATTAAATGGTCTGCAACTAATATAATTATAAACATTCCTCATATGTTTGTTATTACTGCAAAAATAATAAGCCTACCATTATTTTTTCAGGTGCTGAAATTATAAAAAGTTAATTCATAGGGCTGCTCAGTTACACATTGTGTAAGTAATATTAGATGGTCTGCAACTAATATAATTATAAACATTCCTCATATATTTGTTATTACTGTAAAATAATAAGCCTCCCATTATTTTTTCAGGTGCTGAAATTATAAAAACTTAATTCGTAGGGCTGCTGCAGTTACACATTGTGTAACTAATATTAGATGGTCTGCAACTAATACAATTATAAACATTCTTCATATATTTGTTATTACTGTAAACATAATAAGCCTCCCATAATTTTTTCAGTTGCTGAAATTATAAAAACATAATTCATAGGGCTGCTTCAGTTACACATGTTGTAACTAATATTAGATGGTCTGCAACTAATATAATTATAAACATTCCTCATATGTTTGTTATTACTGCAAAAATAATAAGCCTCCCAAAAATTTTTCAGTTGCTGAAATTATAAAAAGTTAATTCATAGGGCTGCTGCAGTTACACATGGTGTAAGTAATATTAGATAGTCTGCAACTAATATAATTATAAACATTCCTCATGTATTTGTTATTACTGCAAAAATAATAAGCCTCCCATTATTTTTTCAGTTGCTGAAATTATAAAAACCTAATTCATAGGGCTGCTTCAGTTACACATGGTGTAACTAATATTAGATGGTCTGCAACTAATATAATTATAAACATTCCTCATGTATTTGTTATTACTGCAAAAATAATAAGCCTCCCATTAATTTTTCAGGTGCTGAAATTATAAAAGTTAATTCATAGGTCTGCTGCAGTTACACATGGTGTAACGAATATTAGATGGTCTGCAACTAATATAATTATAAACATTCCTCATGTATTTGTTATTACTGCAAAAATAATAAGCCTCCCATTATTTTTTCAGGTGCTGAAATTATAAAAAGTTAATTCATAGGGCTGCTACAGTTACACATGGTGTAACTAATATTAGATGGTCTGCAACTAATATAATTATAAACATTCCAAATATATTTGTTATTACTGCAAAAATGATAGGCCTCCCATTATTTTTTCAGGTGCTGAAATTATAAAAACTTAATTCATAGGGCTGCTTCAGTTACACATGGTGTAACTAATATTAGATGGTCTGCAACTAATATAATTATAAACATTCTTCATATATTTGTTATTACTGTAAAAATAATAAGCCTCCCATTATTTTTTCAGGTGCTGAAGTTATTAAAATTTAATTCATAGGGCTGCTACAGTTACACTAGGTGTAACTAATATTAGATGGTCTGCTACTAACATGATTATAAACATTCTTCATATATTTGTTATTACTGAAAAAATAATAAGCCTCCCATTATTTTTTCAGGTGCTGAAATTATAAAAACCTAATTCATAGGGCTGCTTCAGTTACACATGGTGTAACTAATATTAGATGGTCTGCAACTAATATAATTATAAACATTCCTCATGTATTTGTTATTACTGCAAAAATAATAAGCCTCCCATTATTTTTTCAGGTGCTGAAATTATAAAAAGTTAATTCATAGGGCTGCTACAGTTACACATGGTGTAACTAATATTAGATGGTCTGCAACTAATATAATTATAAACATTCTTCATATGTTTGTTATTACTGTAAAAATATAGAGCCTTCCATAATTTTTTCAGGTGCTGAAATAAGAAAAGCTTAGTTCATAAAGCTGCTCGATTTACACATGGTGTAAGTAATATTAGATGGTCTGCAACTAATATAATTATAAACATTCCTCATATATTTGTTATTACTGCAAAAATAATAAGCCTCCCATTATTTTTTCAGTTGCTGAAATTATAAAAAGTTAATTCATAGGGCTGCTGCAGTTACACATGGTGTAAGTAATATTAGATAGTCTGCAACTAATATAATTATAAACATTCTTCATATATTTGTTATTACTGTAAAAATAATAAGCCTCCCATTATTTTTTCAGGTGCTGAAGTTATTAAAATTTAATTCATAGGGCTGCTACAGTTACACTAGGTGTAACTAATATTAGATGGTCTGCTACTAACATAATTATAAACATTCTTCATATACTTATTACTGTAAAAATGTTGAGCCTTTCATTATTTTTTCAGGTGCTGAAATTAAGAAAATTTAATTCATAGGGCTGCTGCAGTTACACATTATGTAACTAATATTAGATGGTCTGCAACTAATATAATTATAAACATTCCTCATATATTTGTTATTACTGCAAAAATAATAAGCCTCCCATTATTTTTTCAGGTGCTGAAGTTATTAAAATTTAATTCATAGGGCTGCTACAGTTACACATTGTGTAACTAATATTAGATGGTCTTCTACTAACATAATTATAAACATTCTTCATATATTTGTTATTACTGAAAAAATAATTAGCCTCCCATTATTTTTTCAGGAGCTGAAATTATAAAAACCTAATTCATAGAGCTGCTTCAGTTAAACATGGTGTAACTAATATTAGATGGTCTGCAACTAATATAATTATGAACATTCCTCATATATTTGTTATTACTGCAAAAATAATAAGCCTCCCATTATTTTTTCAGTTGCTGAAATTATAAAATTTAATTCATAGGGCTGCTACAGTTACACATGTGTAACTAATATTAGATGGTCTGCAACTAATTATATAACATTCTTCATATATTTGTTATTACTGAAAAATAATAAGCCTCCCATTATTTTTCAGGGCTGAAATTATAAAACCTAATTCATAGAGCTCTTCAGTTACACATGGTGTAACTATATTAGATGGTCTGCAACTAATATAATTATAAACATTCCTCATGTATTTGTTATTACTGCAAAAATAATAAGCCTCCCATTATTTTTTCAGGCGCTGAAATTAAAATTTAATTCATAGGGCTGCTGCAGTTACACATGGTGTAAGTAATATTAGATAATCTGCAACTAATATAATTATAGACATTCCTCTTGTATTTGTTATTACTGCAAAAATAATAAGCCTCCCATTATTTTTTCAGTTGCTGAAATTATAAAAACGTAATTCATAGGGCTGCTTCAGTTACACATGGTGTAACTAATATTAGATGGTCTGCAACTAATATAATTATAAACATTCCTCTTATCTTTGTTATTATTTTAAAAATAAGAAGCTTTCCATTAGTTTTTCAGCGCTGAAATAATAAAAATCTTAATTCATAGGGCTGCTGCAGTTACACATGGTGTAAGTAATAGTAGATGGTCTGCAAGTAATATAATTATAAACATTCTTCATATATTTGTTATTATTGTCAAGATAATGAGCCTACAATTATTTTTTCAGGTACTGAAATTATAAAAAGTTCAATTCATAGGGCTGCTGGATTTACACATGGTGTAACTAATATTAGATAGTCTGCAACTAACATATTTATAAACATTCCTCTTATATTTGTTATTATTTTAAAAATAATAAGCTTTCCATTAGTTTTTCAGCGCTGAAATAATAAAAATCTTATTTCATAGGGCTGCTGCAGTTACACATGTTGTAAGTAATATTAAATGGTCTGCAACTAATATGACTATCAGCTTTATTTATATATGAATAGTTTTTGTATTTAAATGTTTTAGCTTTGCTAATTTATGTTACAGGATCCCGTTCTACTCGTACATTAATTGAAAACGAGATCACATGTGCTCACTTACTAGCGTCTAGTTTCCAACTTATCCGTTTAGTAGAATCCTCCTCATTTACTTAGGTGCATTGCTGTATGTTCTCATCGCCTGTCAGATTGCTTTGCAACCGTGCCACTTACATTTTCATTACCAGAGTATAGACTTGCGGAACTGTGCAAAGGATTACCATTGCAGATTCTTAAAAAAGTCATAAGTGAAGAGACAATAAATGTGCGAAATCTTAACCGAGGCTTATAGCATTAACTAAGTGCTGTAAAGTGAAAAAAGGCATTACGAAAACAAGTTGGAGACTTATGCAAAAAAAGCTTTGTTCGTTTATGTTTTAGACTATCAGACCTAAACGCCTGTTTTGATCTTATTGTTGTTTTAGTTTTGTTTACTTGACGCCACTACAATTACTTTATTAGAAATTATTTATCTATAAAATTTCATCAAGATCAAGATTGCAGTATAATCAGCCATAATTAATTAATGAAAATTTGTAGAACCTTTATTTGTGCTCAAGGAACCATGGAACAAGCGCAACCCTTCATGCAGAAGGTGCTTGGACACATATTTCAGCAAGACATCACTCGTTTATCCATCGCTTGTCCTGTTCAGTTTTCTTTTATAGAGAGGAACATAACGATGATGACCGTAATTGTTTGTTAATGACAAAAAGAGATGAGAAAGTCTATGGGGAAATAAAGATAAACAAAGAAACAAAATGGTGGAGTGGTATAGTTAAAGTAGAGATAGAAAAGAACACTAGAAGGCAAAAGAGAATAATCAAAACTACCGGTGCAAGAGGCAAATGTAGTCGCTTGACTACATTTCAGGAAAACAGAACACATTTCTGGATAATAATAAAGAAATCACCTGAGAATTGTAGCTAAACTATAAAAAACATTATAAATAAATAAAAAAAACTGTAAACTTTAGAGTGAAAAGGATAAAACAACAAGAAAGAGAAGGCAACCAGCAATAGAAAAAACCTGACCAAGAGGAACTAGAAAATAAAAGAAAGGAAAGTAGAAAAAAACATAAAAAATCATCTAACCAAAGTATGTAACTTTGCAAGGAAAACCATGAAAAATACCAAAAGAATGGGAAAAGAACGTAACAATTCTTATACATAAAAAAATGTACAAACTACTCAGGATTTTGTCTACTTCAAGTAGCTCAAAAATTACTAGAAAGCGTCAGGAAAAAAAATTAGACAAGAAACTAAACAAATTACAAGGCAAACAAACAGCCTATAAAAAAGATGAGATTAAGATTATGTATTTACACTAAAGATGCCATAGTAAAGACTAAATAGAGGAAGAACAGTACATCTGGCAGAAGTAAAAGCGTCTGTACTGACTAAGTACGGAAAAGGATAGAAAGTACAAACAAACAAACAAAAGGGGTAAAATCGCAGAAAATCTTTATGCAGAAAGAAATAAAGCAAGGTAACAACAACAGTCAAAGAAAGAACAACAAAGGGTTACAAAGAAAACTGTAATTTAAATTCAATATATTTACAAACTTTTGTTTTTCCATATGGTATAGTGTACCTAGATACGTGGATAATAAAAATAGAAAACAAGATCGTAGAATTAAATAAAGGGATATGCAAAATACTACCTAGAACTAAAACAGAAACAAGCGAGGAAGAGGAACATAAAATTTCAGAATGCACAAGAAGCTATGAATAACGAGACGCAATAACAATCAAAGATGACAGGATTAAACAAGAATACTGCAGCAGGACAGGAAAAACGAGCTACCAAATAGGCAAAGAGAGGAAAGCATATACATACCAACATTAACGCAAGCATCTGAAAGTTGGACCGTGCAAGAAAGCATAAAAGCTAGTATAAGTGCACTGGAGTGAGAGAAAGGCCAAGAATTCAATGAGAAGAGGAAATATAAAATGACAAAGAATAGAAGTAAGTATATCGTTGTTCGAAGAAAGAAAGTTATTAAAAATTAGTAAGCAGTTAAAACGAGAAAGAAGAAGAATGATGAGTAGCAGGGGGAGGAGGAGAAGAAGAAAAGTGAAGAGCAAGAAAAAAGAAGAAAAACTCTTCAGGATATAAATAGGATAGAACGAGCCTGATACGAGCTTCTCTAAACCACCACCTACACCCTGTTGGCCTTAATGGAATGACGGGTACAAGCCACCATTTATGACGCGATGGGCATATTTATGCCTATGGGTTGATTAGAATTTTTCCAACCACTAGTTTAAAGTTAGAGTACTGGAGAAAATAGGGGAACAGCTAGTTGTTTATAAATTGTAAGAAGAATTATTTAATGCTAAGAGTTTCTGGAAGAAGCTTTGATTATTTTGATGAACTGACAAAAAAGTAGATCAACATAATACTTGTGGACGCAAACCTGCACTTGCAACAGGTGTTTGTCTGCAATATTGAAATGCCCATGCGAACTGCAGGTGTGCCGCAGCGGCGCAGGAATGTACGGTGTGAAAATAATATAATAGCAAATGTCTGCACAGCAAAAGTTGGCTTGGTGGTTACAGTTGTGATTTTGGTCCATTCGACCTTATTAGAGATAGATTTTACCAAAAACACAAATGATGGTTGGTTTTCGATCTTCAACACTTGGTGATTTGAATTTTGGCGATGAATTAACAATATTATTGTCGGCGGAATTCATCTTGTTGAAACCACATCTCAGACAAGTCAGATCATTAGTAGTAACCACGACCAGTTTCGACATTTGATAATTAGGAACAACTTTAATGTGTCTTGAAGTTTTATCAACAAATTTGTGACGCGCACAATAAGCAGCAGATTTATATTCTCTTCTAAGGGCTTAAACCTTTGCACATTGGTTCTTAAGAACATGAAGGAATTAATAAATTCAGATTCTTAGTGATACTTCCCTTCACTTCTTGCGTTAGATTGATCAACAGTTGAATCACTGAATTCTGTTGATCGATCATATCGAATATGAATTAGATAAACAAATGAACATAAAGTTCGTACCAAAAACTTTATCAACAATAAAAAATGGTAATGAGAAACCATAGAAGATATGAAATTGTAACTGTGCGATTTCACTTTGTATAGAGGAAGTCGGAACATCGCGGCTCATTGTTAACACGTGCACTCGCACCTGTGGAGCAGAGCGCCTTCCTCGCTCATCGCGCTATGGGCAGCAAACGCGCCAGATGACCTATATTCCAGCGCGGACGAGAAATCCATCAGTCGTTCGCGAGCGCGCGTTGTGGTACCACGGCAAATGGTGGACGCGCGCCGGTCTCGAAGCGGACGCTCGACGCGCTTGGTTCGAAAGTTCCCTCTCGGAAGATGCGGCTTTGTGGCGGTTAGGTGGTTCGTGCTGGTGATGAGCGGATGAGTCGGATGCGGTGCGGGTTAAAGCCTTACAGAGGTAGGTCGAGCCCGAATTTGTTGTTAGAGCGCCCACGCCTTGATTTCAACAATCGGCAATTTAAATTTTAAAACACACCCAGGCGGCTCCCTCGGAGTGCCGAGGCCTTTACAGTTACCTTTTGGCAGCTCTTGGTGATTGCCGGTCGTGTCTAGCGACTAACACGCCCGGAAATTGCAGATAAAGAAAGTTATCGTCAAGCGGCCCTTGAAGAATGTTATCATCCTAAATTTTGGAATGCGCCCTGTATATAAATTGACCTTTGGTTTTATTAACAATTATCTTCACGTTACCAGTACCCTCCAATTCCTTCCAGGATTGTCCTTTTCTATTTCTTCCTCCTATGGTTTCTCTAAAAACCATTAAGGGACTCTGATCTGTTGTTCTTTCTAAATGGTCCAGCCGTGTTTTTGATATGGGTCGTGCTCTTCACTAATCTCTGCTTTCCTCGATTCCTCAGAAAACTCATTTTAATACTCTTCTTCTCCAAGTCAATAGTTTGCTTCCTGTTGACTCACTGTCCACACTACACTCCCATAGACCGCTGTCGCTCGTTTTTCAATTGTTTGCGAAACGTTTTCTTCTTCAATTTTTGTTCTTGTGCGGTAATAGTCATTCATCTGTTAGAAATTGTATTGTTTCTCATCCTGGATAATATTCCCTTTAACATTTGTGAAGACTTATCGGATTGTCGTCAGATGTTTTGTTTTTGTTTTATATCTTCTTTTTCTATATTTTGAAAGGCGAAATAATTTATAAAGTTATTTCTGCTTGTTCTGCTGTTTCTAATCCCTCTTTCTTAAGCCATGTTGAATCACATTGCGGAGAACTCACCCCTTTGTCTAAATTCTTTTGATATCTTAAATTTTTGAGACTTTATTCCTTCTTGGTTGACTTCATTCTAAGTTCTCCTGTCATCTTGACCAAAACAGCAATTTCTTTTGGAGTCTCTTAATATTATTTATTCCGCCATTTTTATAGTCACTTTTATTTCTTTTTGTTTCACCTATCACCAATCGATTCCGTCTCAATCCGATTTTTTTCAATCCACTATTTAGTGCTGCAACCAGTCTCTCATGTGCTATCTTTAGGAAAGATATTTGTTTTTTTCTTGTTTATGCATACTTTGTCAGTTAACAACTGTCATACAGTTTTATTAGTTCCCTTTGTATTTTTCTTTGGTTGGTACTTCTTGTTCCATTTTTCTCTTTTTAATTTTTTTTTTATAATTTCTTGATAACGTTCTCTTTATCTTTAAGTATTCTTTCTCTTCTGCTTTTAATTTATTTTATTTTTGTCTTGACAGATGAATTTTATAGAAAGTTTGCATGTCCTGCTTGTTTGTTTTTATCTATATCTCTTTTGACTCCTCTTTCATTTTTGCTCTGTTCAGCTGTTTTGACTTGCAAATTCAAATCTGTTATATTTACATTGCTCACCCTGTATTTTTCTATTTTTTTTTTTTTTTACTAAAGTAACGTACTAATTCTGTACAATTATTAAATTATTAAAATAATTTCATTATATTTAAAAATGCCGGGAATAGTAAAAAGCTTTTTTAAATATTTGTTTACTAGTCTCGCCTTTTAGTTATTTTTGTAATTATTATTGTGAAAGTATTGTTTTGATCTATACTTTTTTGTGTAGGTTTTTTATGTTCTTTTTCTATTATTTTTTCTGCTTTGAAATTTAATTTTTGCTTAAGTTTAATTGTACTTCTTTTACCTACTTTGCATTTTCTATTGTAGATGCTAATTTTTAGCTATGTGATGCACAGGCTTATCTCAATTATTATACATTCCAGTGGCGCCATCTAACATTTTTATATGAGGTTAGGACATAAGACATGACGCCCGGTAGATGGTGCGTTTCTCGATGCCGCTTTCTCTCTCTAACTCGAACGGCGTCCATTAGGTGATCTATTACTGCACGTGACACATCGGTCCCAACACTCGCAGGTCGTTCTGGCCGTTGCAGGTCGCTGGTTGCTTCGCGTCCTCGCTAAAACTCTGCTTTACCAACCCTCTGCGGCATTTCTGCTACAGAGGCTGTGCTGTTCGGCTCACATCTATCCTGCATGACGATTGACTAACAACTGATCTAACATTGCTCTCTGTGCAATTACATTGTGTGCTGGACACACTATCAATATACCGCTTCCTTAAGACGTACGACATTTTGTGATAATATCTCACTTTTGAAAAATAATTATTACTATAACTTATGCCCCATCCTCGTATATTCGTTGCATCGGCTCTATTAGGAACGCTGACCGGATTAAAATTAGTATTTACGTTAAAGTGCAGTTAAAACTAAAACAACGATTTTTCTTTAATTAACCGAGTTTATTTTAAAAATTTGTTTGGATACCCGCAGGCTGTAACAATGAGTACTGGGGATCGAGCGAGAGGCTCTTAGGAGCAAGGACACTAGTATTGAAAGTGTAGGGATTACATCTCGGTCATTTCCTTTCCGATTACAACAGATATTTTGTATTAAAGGCCAAAGGAAAGGAAATGTGAGTTTTCTTTGAATGTCATTTATTTGCATTTTGAAGTTTTTTTGGCGATGTGTAAAACACATACGTGGGTGACTCAAATATAAACCATATTTTTGAGCGTTGCGTTTTCTGAGCGTTGTAGATAGGGGCACCTGAATGGTATTTTTTAATGCACGTGCAGCAAAAAGATTTTTGGAGGATGGAAAATGAAGGTCGCTGATGTTTGAGGACGAGCGAGATTGAGGAAAATATTGACATTATTAACGGTTGCTGAAATCGGTTCACTCAACCCATATTTGCCATCCGAGACGTTATCTTGTATTACGATAACGTCCGGCCCATATAGTTACTGAAACTCAACTTTTGGACAAAAGAAAAACACGTACCTTCCGGAAAGGCGCAAATTTGTAACCAAGACGTTATTCTATTTCAAGACAACATACAGGTCCTCAAATTTAACTTTCAGGCAAAGCAAAGCTTGCGCAAAGGATGCAAATTTGCTATCCGAGACCTTATCTTATTTCAAAACAACATATAAGTACGCAAACTCAACTTTTGGACGAAGCAAAACTCGCGTCTTCTGAAAAGATCCAAATATGCTTCCCAGACGTTATCCTATTTCAACAAAACATATGGGGGCCCAAATGTCACTTTCAGACAAAGTAAAATTTGCGTATCCTTCAAAAAGAATAAAATATGCTATCCGAGACGTTATCCCACTTCAAGACAACATATAGGCGCCCAAATTCAACTTTCAGACAAAGCAAAACTTGTGCATCTTCCGAAAGGATGCAAATTTGATATCCGAGACATTATCCTATTTTAAAATAACATATAGGCGCCCAAACTAAACTTTTGGACAAAGCAGAACTTGCGCATCTTTAGAAAAGATGTAAATTTGCTATCCGAGACGTTAGCCTATTTCAACTGTTGTTAATATTGCCTGTTTTACTGTTTTATTAGCTTCATCTGTATTTTCTTTTTCTAATTCAATTCTTGTCGTTAGTCTGCTCTATCATTTTTTTAAATTATTTTTCTTCACTACCTTCTTCTACATTTTATCTTTTATCGTATAGTGTGATTAGTTTCAGACGCTCTCTTGACTTTAGTATATCCCAATTTGTACTCTTTGGTGCTTTCTCCAATTCTTCCAATATTTTATCTGTTATCATTGAAAATATAATGTATATAGCTATAGTTTTGTATTGGCAAGTTTTTTCCCCCCTCCTCTCCCCAGAACCGGTGTGATATCGTGGGATTGTAGCCTTATCCATCCGGAGTAATTTTGTTCTAAGAACTCGCCATTTTCTTCGCCTTTGGGGGTTGTTTGGCTTAGATTTTCATTTTATTAGGCCCATTCTAGACTGCTAGCATTTGATTTCCCACCTGGGGACGCGTCGTTTAGGGTTACGGTCTCTTCGGTGAAGCATGCAGGTATAAAAATGTAAATTAAGTAGAAGGGTTGTGTAAAGAAACAAAATAATTACGAATTACAAACTTGTGCTCGTTTTTTTCTCTTTGCCACTTTCTTCAGGCGCGTTGGTTGGAATGAAAAATTCTTTCATAAAAGACTTCATCGATAAGGTCAGATGCACGCCGCTTGTGCGTCTTCCACTTGAGCTTAGATTCATTTAGAAATTTTTTCGAAGGAAATAAAAACATTTGTTTGAATTTTATTAACATTGCCCCGGTCTTCTGCTGGTTGTAGGGCCTCTGTTCTTATACTATTAAGGGGTATTCTAGTACATTTTTTAGTCCAAAACAGGATTAAATGTATCGACAGCGCTAGGAGAAGTTAATCGGCTGTTGGGAGGATACCTACTACAAATAAAGGTTAAAAAGAAATTTTGAGTCAGGAAGTCAGTAGATGACCAACATCTACCTTGACGAAGACGGATTAGGGGCCGAAATTGAACTATCAATTAATGATTGGTGCCTCATGGCTTCCTCAACGTATCTAAAGTGACCGTTTTTACAACATGAAGAAGGCTCAAAAACTTGACAGATGTGATTTGTGTCGAAAATTGGACTGTGTACGATAATGGTGAAGGAAGTGGATGGTGGTTGGACTATCAAGAAGTCTCGAGACAGCATACAACCCGCCTACCTAGAGTCGGGCTGTTAAGTTTCCTCTTACTTCTCTTATCCATCAGACGTTTTACCAACAGATTTTCCTTTTCTTTTACCACTACCTGAGCAATGGCACGGTGATCATTGTATAGTTAAAATTCTTTTCAATGGATGCTTCTAGATTTTTCTTGTGAAACTACGTGATACATGGGTTGCTTATAAAGTTAACCAACCTTTCCATGTTCAACACAAAATTACCTACAATCTGAAAACTTTGCGGTTCCGACTCTTAGTAAAGGTTACGAAATTCCAATTTGCAAGTGGCGTTTGGTAACAGTAGAGAGTCGTGCATTCCTATTTTTACCATTTCCAAATTAGAAATGGTAATTAATTTAACGCTTTATCGGGAGCGACTGAAGCAGCGAAATGTAATTTTATATTGAGCAATGATTGGCAACCAGCTAAAATGTACGCCAGAAATTCCTTCTGCACTTACAGAACTTTTAATTAGGCGTAGTCGATAAGGAATTCCTTTAATGTAATGCTCTATGCTAAACATTGCTGTGCCAACATTTGCTAATTTAGATAGTTCTGGTCGTCATTGTCCCCAAAAATGTAGTTGTTGTAGTGGCCACCAACAATATATTTAGTATTGTGAGCACCTGTTGAGAACTCTGTGGACGCTGTGATCAAAGCTAAAAAGGCAGCATTTCTTATAGTTTGCAGAAAGTGGGAAAATCTATCAGCAAATGCAACGAACTCTTTATTGGCTCAAGAAAATTTGAAAAAGGGACAAGTAGCAGCTTTAAGTGAGGGTGACTACACGGCGAACTTACGCGCTTCCATGTTCACCAGCCAGCTGATACCAACTTCAAAACTTAAGACAACCCTCAAACTCTTGATGAGTTTGGCTGAAAACTTGGAGTGGCAGGCAATTGATTAAAGCAAGCACCAAGTTGATTCGCCTGATGTTCCCCAAATTGGCCGTAATTTATGGCTGCGTTGCAACAGGAGCAAACTGCAACTCCGGTTACAATAGGCGCATGGGTGTTGCCATGGAGGTTACGCAACGCGCTGTTAGAAAACAGCTGCCTTAGCCGCAGAATTGCCTCACCGAGAGGGACGCGCGTTGTATTGACAAGAGGCGGCACGTTTTGCTGGACGCGGAGGTAAATTGCTTCCGTTGGTGTCTGACAATGACGTTCGCGAGTAGCTGATTTCCTGTTGGCCATTGTGGGCTTCCGTAAATTGGACCGCGCTAATAGGCGGTCAACGAGGATTACAGTACGCCTGTCATTTTTAGAAACACGAGTTAATATTGTGGCTTTAAGTTCCACTGTACAAAACGTATTTTGAAATGTTTGGTAGAAGATTAGTCCTGCATTGCAAAAATAGGGCATTTTTGTAAAAAATTTAAAGTATCGTTCGATGGGGTACAGGGATGAACCAAAATGTAAACTAAATCCACACTATGATCATCGCCGACACCCCTAGTATTCTAAAGGATAAGTTCTCCTTTAAGTTGATCATTCAAGTTTGAAACGTGTAGCTCTTATCGGTAAAATCTGCTGCAACTGCTAAAAATTAAAATAACACGTGTAAGGCATTCCTGTATGGTTCTTTCTGGCATTTTCTGTGTTATCCTATTAGCTGAAAAATGACCCTCCCCTTCAAGGCCAAAATAATAAAACGTAGCTTCAAATTTTGGGATAGTTTTGTAGATCTTCTTTGTATCTCGACCTTCCCTATTTCCTGCACAATCAACGCTTCTTCTGGATCAGTCAAATAATGAACGCAAGGAACGCCTCTCTTTCAATTTCTTTGTTTGGTAAGCATCTTTTTAAGGTTTTTCTTCTGCATTGTGAATAAGTAATAATTTTGGAAACGCTTCCACCTCCAATGAACGTCTCTCCACTAGAATTATTCTTAAGAATATTAAATCCTGCAGAAGTCGGAATGGTACTCTAAATGAGGCTTGAACTATTTTAGTCTTCACCACGAAACCTAGAACCATCAACAGTAGTCTAATTAATTAATCATCATCAGCTTTCTCCGAAAAAGTACTATCAAAATTGCCACTTAGAATATGTGTTGCACCATCAAAACCAAAAACATTCACCCTTCTCCTAAATTTGTTAACAATTTGAAATATGTGTTACTGTTCCAGTCAACTCATTGCTTGCGCTTTCCTGAATAGTATCCAAAGCGCCAAAATGGCGCCATTTTAAGTGTGTTTTCAGTTTGAGAAATAAAAAAAGTTACAGGGAATTGAGATCTGGGAAATAGAGGGTTAGGTAACTACAAGAATGAACCCACCCTTTCCGTTTCTGATGTTTAAAGTATTCTTCTACAAAGCTTGCTTGCCACTTCTTCTCGGCGCTCTAAAATGCCTCTGAAAAACATCTGAACAAGTGTAACCTGTAATAAGAATGTTCTTCCTTTCCACTGTTAATTGATGGTCAAAGTTTTAAGCACAAATTGTGGTGGTCTGTTTTTGCAACGTACTTTATAAACAATTTCATTTCAGACGCTGTTAACCATACCAGTCTCATTTTTATCGAAAGGACTAAGAAATATATTTTTATAGAAGTAATAGGGATGGATTTTTAAGACAATCAAATTAGGAGTCCCTCAGGATAGTGTTCTAGGTCTAGTGCTATACCTGATGTCCCAATTGTTGAATACTCTATAACAGGGACATATAATAATTTCAAAGTTGTAGCTTCTACTTGCTAGCGTATAGCCGACGAGTGGCCCACTTTAAGATGCAATATCTAGGAGGGGGGGGGGCGTTATTTTAATCTTTCTAGAAAAGATTTTCTAAACACTCTTGTTTTATGTATAACGTTCAAAAATGAGTGAAAGTTCAGTTGCAGATTGAAATGCGCGTCCAGTGCGTGTGCAAAGATAGACTTAGTGTCGTATGATTTTACCAGATGGCGTTGTTGGAATGCCCATAAGGAAGGGTAGTGACATTCTGCGAGTGCAGTGGTGGATAAAGCGAAAAAAATAGAAGTAGATGATCTTGGGCACTGTGTTTTGCCGGATATTAGGGTTTAACCACATTCCATGTTATTGCCGGATGCAACAAGTCTGTTTCACAGAACTTTGCGTGCTTTTGAAGGATTGAAGTTGACAAAGATCTGACCACAATTGGTTCGCCGTACTGCCGTCGCCCAACGGAAGCAAAACCGTGTGCAGGTATGCCAACAGTTGCTATAGTTATGTAACATGGATCAGGAGACGTTATTTGAGACAAATCATGAGCATGAAACACCGGAAGAAACTCTAGTCTATAGAATTGCAGGACACTGGAAGCTCTGGTACCAAAAAGCTACAGTCTGGATTGTTTATTTTAAAACAAATGTCTATTATCATTATGTTGATGGATTGGCTACGTCCTTGTGAGAGCATTAGCGGTGAGCGGTATTGCGAATCAATGTTACAATGCGCGTCCATACATCAGTCTCCACAGCCGTTACTACCTTACAGACTCTCGAGTACACCGAGCTGTTTCACGCTTCATATTTGTAAGATTTTGCAAGCGACTATGCTCTGTTTAAATAAAACAATAAAATAGTCAATGAGTCAACGACGAGCTTTAGTCGGCTCTCTACAAGTGTTGCCGTGCTACACTTATATAATGACTTATAGCAAGTTTACGAAAACTGTCAAAGCATAGACATCGAAGGGGAAGACGATTGGTAGTGTCAATTATTATTAGTCACCCCGAGTATCCTTAATTTTTCCTCTATCTTGTCATTTTGTAGTTGACCTTTGAAACTTGTGAAACATGTTGGTATATTCCCTTAGCAATAATTAATTTTTGGTGGAATTTTTTTTAATCTAGTTTATTCTCCTAAAGATCAAAATTTTCTACCGGTATATTTTACAAGAGTATATGTAGCTTAAGTGCCAGCGTGGTCCCGTGGTTGAGGGACGGGCTGCGATGTTGACGGACCCGGGTTCAATTCCCGGTGCTCTCTGAGGCCTGGCGGGTGGCCTACTCAGTCACTAAAAATAATTGAGTGCCTGCGTTCACTCGAACAAGGGGTAATAATGGCGGTCGTCTTAGGCGCGGTGCTTGCCACATCGCCCCGCATCAGAGATGGTGCGCGACGACCGGGCAGAGAGAGAGAGCGAACGTATGAGGGCCTTAACCTCTCAGTTCGCAGGCCGTGCTCCCACGCGGGGCGTAGAGCCTTACCATTATTATTATATGTAGCTTAACTGGTAAAAAAGTTCAAATTGACATACGATCTATTGCAAACTGAGTTTTAATGGAAATAAATTCCGCACGAGGGACCGGACCATGGAGTTATTAGGCTAGTCTCCGCTTATAACTCCCCGTCTCACAAGCGTCACCTTCTCCTCGAAGACTGGACGCCATCTTCGAAGAGGACATCGCGACGGTCTTGGAAAGAGACACCAATAGCAAGACGCTGCATGGCTACTTCCAGTCCCGCGCTCTCGTGATAGTGGGACTTCTAAACTCTTACCGGGTCGCCCAGATGTTTCTATGCATTCCTGGATTTCAACGTCTACTAGAGACCGGCCATAGAAAATATTCCCACCATACGTTCGGGCGAGGACATCATCTTCCCGTTTCCATCCAGGATATCATCCACTTCTTCACTAACCCTGCTCTTTCCAAAGATGCAAGGGACCTCTTGTTTCCGGAGCTGAAAGAGTGGATACGTGAGAAAAACTCCAGATCCTGCAGATGAGCGAGGGTACCGCAGGATTGTTGCAAAGGTCAAGACTTCCGTTGCCGCCCGGAAGAGTAAGCTGGAGGCACTCTACGTGGCCAATAACAACCTCTGGAAGATTATCAAGGTTACCCCGGCCACCTAGTCAAGACAAAGCTCAACCCTTTGCTGGTAACCTGGAGCGTCAGTGCGACATCGGCTACGATGACTCCGATCTTAACCATCTCGACCGTCAGCTGCTTCCTGGGTCGTCTCCGGGAGCAAGAACCTCAGGAACACTTGGACCCGGTAACTTACAATGAAGTTTTCCCGCTCATCCAAGCCCTCAAGTCAGTTGGGTTTCAGCTCCGGCTACTTCACCACCCTCCAGCTTCTTAAGGTGATGTAACGTATCACTGAAGACTACACTAAGAAGCAAACCACCGGTGTAGTTTTCCTCAATTTTCCACAAGGTGTGTTACCAAGGCCTAGTATACAAGATGGCCTCAACTCCAATCCCGCTACCGATGCTCCATCTGATTCAATCCTTTCTGCACGGAAGGTGGCATGAAATCATTAGAGCCGGCGTCCCCCAAGGCCTATCCTGTTTCCGACGTTATACAACATATACGTCCGGGATATGCTAACGCCCTCCATTACACTGTCCCAGTAAACAGATAATGCGGTGGTGTGTTCACTTCGCGTAAATCATGAAAGGCAAATACACCCCCAGCGAATCACTGTTTGGTGTGGATTTTGATCAGGTGATGCAATAGACCCATCCTTCTTCGAGGATGATGCCGAAAATGCTATAACTGTGAAGGGTGGCCGTTAGCGTTATATGATAGTCCAGTTTTTTGGCATAGACTGAGTAACATGGATCTAGAACAAATGTGGTTGTAACAGGACGGTACTACTTGTCATATAACTCGAGCAATTTCGCGTAATTTTGCGAAATACTAACATTTTAATACTAGATAAAAATCCAATCATGAAATCGATGCAAAAGTCGTGAAATTTAAATCCAGCATTTAATTTGCCCCCCCCCCCCCCATTCAAGTCATAACTTTTCTTGTTGTCCAAAGGGGGCGACTATCAGAAAAACTGAATAAAAGTTATTTTGAACCCCCACTTTTGCTTTTCTTCCTCCTTTACATTTACCATTTCCGTCTTTCAAACCTTCTTTATTGTTATTTTACAATACCTTCTTCATTTGACTAATTTTGCAAAATTTGCTAGCTTCCGGGCGCCTCTCTGTATTTGTGATTGTGCCTGGGATTCAGACCATCTTATAATAACTTACTTTGGCGGTGTTTTGAAGCAACGAAGCACAAATTTGTTTTGCGCAACCCCCGTATAAATATAAACTATTTTGTGATGCATCGTGCATTTACTCAAACAATTACTTATTTTTTATTTACGACCAGTTTGCTTAGCCTTTCTACGTTTTACTCTCTGCTAGTTTACATGGCCGACCCACTTAAATGTACACGACGTTTTTTGACGTTTCGCTTTTAAGTTGTATTTGAAAGTTTTACTTTCATTTGTCCAGTTTGCTAAATTGCCACTTTTTAATTTTTATTAAACTTCCAATTAATCAACATTTACAGCTTATTAGCGCATTGAGAGACGAATGCTTAAAATTTTCCCGTGAGTTGGCGAATGGCTATCGATTTTTTATTTTAGTTTGAGAATTAATTCGTGTTCTCTTGTTCCTTTTGATTTTTATTACAATTAGGAAGAAGTGAGTACACATTCTACAAAACTGCTGCAAGTCTCTCTTTAGGGGTAGCACGACACAACTTACGGATAGCCGACTGAAGCTTGACGTTCATTACGTCGTTGTGGCTGAAAGCCTGCACAGTAGTAATGGTGTAATAACTGACGTGTTTTTGTCTTCATTTTGTTAATTCGTCGGAGGAGTCGCTTCAGTGACTTGCAATATTACTCGCTAGTAATTTTATGAGTAGGCAACCAATCCATTAGCAGAATTTTCTCTTGATCTCAAAGACAATTGCATAAATAATTCTGGTCTTGGGTTCTTAAGACCAGAGCTTTTACTATTTTGCCATTCTGTATTCTGTTTTTGTCCTGACGTTTCGTCAGAACCATAATTAGTCTACTGTAGCCAGACGCTCAAAGAACGTTTCCCATTCCATACTGGACAGTTGCAATCATTTTTGGTATATAACTACACGCTTTTGCCTTTAGTGAGCGATGAACGTATAGGCCACCCATTGTACACTTTCATCATCTTTAAATGCTTATGAATGACAGTTTGCAAAATTTTAAGAGACATACCTGTAGTTTCTGCCAGGGAATTGTATAATCTGTGGCTTGCACGTCTTTAAACTCAGATATCCAGTGAAATACAATTCTGCGACTCGGTGTTAAGCTCTAATCACGTTTGGATGTCTAGTCGCTGCACATGATCTATGCTTTTCCAATTTATCCACTCAAATGACTCGCCATCTTTTCTTCTGTGCGTTCCAGCAACGCTATCTGTTGGCATTACTTGGTACTACAGTCTATCTATCTTCATTGCATCTTCTTCTAGTAACCAAGTCGTTACTCCAACCGGTAGCTCTTCATTTGAATTGAATCGTTATTCCTTGTCACATTTTTATTTGAGGGAAACGTATAGTAGGTAAGGGAACGTACACCACTAGCATTTTCGACCACAGCCTTCCTTCCCGTTTGTTTTTGATTTCTTTTCGCAGCCTCTTCAGTGTTTTCAAGTATCATAATCGATCAACAAAACTCTCTTCTGGTCCCAAAACACAATAGCCACCATCACCTTTTTGTTTGAGAAGAGTTACTTGAACTTTGAAAATTCACCTGTTTCTTCTTACGTCAGAATTTCTTTCAAAAATTCGTTGCCTTGAATCAATTTTCTAAGCGCAGTGATTGTCAGTCAGTGGGTGGTACACCCATCGCGCCAAACTTTATTATATTTAAGTTTTCTGGAAAATTGTGGGAAGTCGGCGGATAGTTAAGAAATGGTGAAGCGACTCCTTTCTCGAACATCCTGAATGAGGTCTTGTGCATCTATACCACCACATCGCTCAAGAAATCACATTGTATACGACTCATTCTGCTTTGAATTTTGCACGAGTCAATCCTGCTTGACATGGAGGGGGGAGGCAGAATATTTGAGCACTCATCAGGGGTCAAAAAATACCTCATAATAGGAAGTATTAATGGGAATACCCGCCGCATAAAGAACATTTTTGCAAATATTTTATCTTAAAAGATTGTGCCTATGACATTTAAATGCAAACTTACAGTTACTTGCGGTCACCTATGGCAACCGATATGACTTCTGCTGTCTCAAATCTTTTGTGTGCCAGGAAGGTCAAGGTTTTTGGGTTCAGCCATTATGATCACCGTGAATGGTCTCTCAAAGAAATACTCAAAGATGGTATAGTCAGTGCCTATATTTAAGGTAAAATCTTGTTTGACTATTTCTTTTGTTGGTTTGTGTTCTCACCACTCATTTTTATGCGCACTCCAAGCTTGGATAGATAACTAAGGGGCTCTAAAATGGTACGCATATTGAAACTTATATTTTTTCTTCTTTGAAGAAATTGGTGATGTTTTCACCAACACCAACTTTGAGTAGTATCTAACGTTATTTTTATGCGTTTGGATGCTTTCTTCTGATTGGGATAATTATGTCATCCACATAATCTTTACTTTTAAGCTACCTTATGAGACACACGAGAGGAAAGAAAACTCGTTTTAAGAGATTGTTCTCTAAGTTTAGTCTACATTTGATGGTTCTTTAACATGGTGGTTATCTGTTTATTTAACGTGTAGACTCAGAACAGGTATTGTCAGTATCTAGGAAACCTACTTGGGTTAAAAATGAGGATTTTCAGAATTTTTTTATCAATATGCATGTGGGTTACGATACAGAATGGATTTTATGCTTCGTGGTGGAGTGATATCATTTGGGATTTCAAAACTTTTCTTTAGCACTTGCTTTAGTTTTATGGTCGCACTCTTGGAACGCCTGCTTTAGCTATGTTTAAATATTCTGTTATATAGCAATATACTCTTTAACTAACTCAGGTCCATTATTTTGTTCTTATATTTTTGGTTACTAAATTAGTTCAACATCTATGTTGCAAAGGCAGTCGTGGCATTTTTATTTTGTCGTTGATCGGCTTGTCCCAGCAATTTGCCGAGGCATGCGCCAGTTTTACCTGTAAGAATGCTAGGTCTAACCCTAAACGTGGTTTTGGGGATTCTCAAACAGGACTTCTAGAATCACTATTGATAGTTTTCCAATTCTCCCCGTGAAATTTATTTTCTTACCGTTTTAAAAACCAAGAATTTCCTTCTGTGGTGGGTTTGAAGGCTCGCATAAGCACTGTAACTGCATTTAGAACCTTTTTGGCCAGTTCTACTCTTACCTCAAGGCTCCTTTATAGTTTTGAGCTCAGGACTTTTGGTTATAAGCCAAACTTTGTATCCTCGTTCTACTCCAGGCTTTATTTATTTCAGAAATACCGCAGCAGTTGATGGGCTTATTCTCCTTCAAGTTTTGTCTACAGAGCGTCATTTTGGTTTATTAACGACCTTCTTAAAGACTTTTTCACTTTTTGTTTGTCTTTTTCATTAGTTCAGGTTTTTGTAACTGTCTTTTTGGAATTTGACGTGCTCTTGTCTAATGGCTGATCTTTTATGGAGGGTGCCCTAGACGTTTCACTTTGCGTTGCTTCAAAAGCTACGTTCTGGAGCGAATTGATTTACACGAGCTTAGAGAGTTATAACTACATTGTTCATATTGGAGGGGCTGGTAGTATCTTCCTAACTCGTGCGATGGATGACTTAGGCAAAACTTTTTCATTCTAGAGAGGTTATTCGCTTGGGGTACAGTCTCATCGTTATTTATCGTATTGCCAGGAGCAAGCAACTGGTCTAGATAACTACGTATTCTTTTGACATGATTTCTGATTGGGAGGTTCAGGTTTTTTCTTGTTGGTCTAGATTAAAAAAAAATTCCTCGACTACACCCCTCTCTATCTATAGTTATTTAGCTGACATAGTTTTTTCCAAAGCAAGTTTTTAGTTACAACATGATGGTTGAGCCGAAGAGTTATCGTTGGAGAGGTTTCCATTTTGATCATATTTAGGTTTTAAGCTACTCAATCTATAATGTGGATTTTAAATCACTTAAACCCCTAGATCATTACTATCATAGGCTTATCGTCAACCTATCCATAAATTTTGACTAGATTTTACCAAGTCATTAATTATATTTACTTGTGTATAACTTTCTTTAGAGCTCGGCGTCTTCGATAAATTCATTTGAGTAATGTCTATTGATATTTACACCCCAAACTGAAAGTTGCTCTTCATATAAATGAAGATCTGACTATGATAGAAGATTTTGATTTCAATTATTTTGGTTTTGGTTTTCCTCCTTTTCTTCTTTCTGTATTTATTCACTTCAACATGTTGGTACCACTATAATGTTTTTTCTCTAAGAATGTGCTTGTTTGCATCTTCATTATTTGTCTGGTATCTCTTGTCCTTTAAGACTGGATATCGTTTGATACACTGTCTTGTCTGTCTCGATCAGTTTTTTTTTGTATTTCAATTTTTAATTTTTTTTATCTTTCTATTTTTATTTATTTATATTTTTTCTGTTATTGCCAAGTGCTCCGTTTTGTTAAAACTAATATTTGGTCTTGCTTTTGTATGGTCTTCCTTTAGCTTTCGTAGCATCAAAATAAAACCCTTATTTTGTTGAGTGGTAACCAGCTGGTAGTCTACAAAGTTAAGTATATATGGGTATTTGTCTCTTATTTCCTATTTTCTAGGATTACCTTAAATAGGGTCGCTGATGTGAATACTAGTATTTTTTCTATACCTTCTTCAGTTTTGATCTTTATTAGTTATCCATAAAGTCTTCTCAAAGGCGGTATAATGCTTATTTCTCTATGGTTTTGCATTTTTAGATTTTTTTTTAAATATTGATGTTGTACACCCTCATGTCTATTCATCAGGCATTTGTTTATTGTCGTAGCTTTTCGGATCTAAATGTTATACTTCCAGATTCATTTTTTACTTTCTCTTGAGTAATTATAATTCTTTGCTCTTCAATTTTTCATTGTCATCGATATTCTGTTCTTTTTCTGGTATAAATTATTTTCTTCTTTATTGAGAAGATTTTTATGACAGCTTTTCAATGTAGGGTCTATGCACTTATTATATGTTGTTTGTCTTTAATGTTTTATTGTTTTTCAGCGTCTGTTTAACTTTCTGAAATTTTCTTTGTATTTCTGGCAATTTTCGTTTTCTTTAGTAGTTGCCCATTTTTATTTTAGTTACTATTTCATTTTAATCATTACTGCAGTTGTTTTACTGCGTGTCTATTTATATATTTATCCATTCTGTTTATTTTTTCCTAGTGGTTCAAACGTCTTGATACTATTTTTTTTATTCGTGTACTTATCTTTTATTCCTGTCGCATCTGAACCTATTGATCAAGTTATTTTTTCTATAGACCGTTTATTGTTTGTGTCTTGTAGCAAATATTGTTGGCACTTTGATGTTTTTATCTTTTCTTCATTTGTCGTCGTATCATCGTTCCTCGCATTTTTTTTTCTCTTTAAACATTATGGTCATTTTTAAATTTTTTATAATATTTGTCTCTTCTATTATGTAGCCTTTGATTGATTCAAGGTCTGTATGTGGAAAGAATTTCTTTGTTAGTCTGAACTTATGTCGTTTGTACAGTACTATGATTCTTCCTTCATTATAGTCCCAGTGTTCTATTATTCCTTCTTCTTCCTATTCTTCTGTTCAGATCGCCTGCTATTATAATTTCTGCCGGTTTTTCCTAGTCCTGTTTCTTCAGTTATTGTGCTTATAAAATTTCTCATTTTACTTTCCTTTACGTTACTTAGTATCATAATGTCCTGACCGTGTATGATTCGTTTCAGTTTCGCCATTTCTTCGTTTGTTGATTACCAGGATTTTAATGAGGATCCCTACGCTTACTTTGGCTCTTTGTTTCTTATTCACTCTACTCCAACGGTGGATAAAATTTCTTCTTTTAGATTCTCTGTTTTCGGGTGAGATTTAAAATTGGATTCTGGTGGGGCTCCCTCTGGCTGAAGTCCATTCTTTCAGTTTTCTCTATGTTGTTTTAGAATGTCTGGGTAAACCGCCCATTCTGAGCCAGAGGCTACAATTTGTGGTTCTTTCGCGTCTTGGTCATTGAAATCGTCTTTTATCCTCCGTGTCGTTGGCTGATTTTCATCTGTAATCCTAAGTAGGGCGCTTACTGGCTACTAGCGTTTAGGACATCTGAACCCAGGTTTCTTAAAAGCTTTTAGTTTATCCCTCCTGCTTCCTCATCTTGGCTTGAGTCTTACGGTGAATTATATAATATTATAAACTTCGAATTTTTGGAAGGTGGCAACGTGAACAATTTATTTATAAATGATAACAGTGGGATAAGTCGGTGCGGCGATTTTACGAAAGTAAGATATCCAAAACAATGCTGAAGATAGGCACCAAACGTACTCTCAGAGCTCAGCCACGCTACATTTCATATCAGCTGTTTTTGTTTACTTTCTGTTCAAATGTATAGCAGACTTAAAAGATAACATTTAAGAGAGAAATAAATTATTTCACTTCACTTTTCCTTTTTATTATTTTGCAGATCCCCCAGTTATTTAGTTTTTTTTTTGGCAAATCTGGTTCTTACCTCATGACTTGTCTTTTGAAAACATTTGCTTCCTTTTGTTTAATTTGCCTTCTCTTTTTATTGTCTTCATTATTTTATGACCTATTTTCTTTCACCTTTTGGCTATTTTCATTCTTAAAGGAATAAATTAGCTTGATATTGCAAATGTAGCAATGAATTGCTGTCATTTAGGTCGCAGTTTGTTTAAATATTAATGCACGCATTCTGCTTGTTTCCACTTGTATTACAAGACGTTATTTTCGTCCAGTAAGCAAATAACGTTTAGAAAGGTACCGAGAGTCGAGTGTGCCCCTGTACCTAATCCCGAAATTAACGGCGAACTGTGGTTACGTAAATAATTGCAGAAAAGGCTGAAGATTGCGGGCCCCGGGTACGAACTTGCCGCAAAAATGTCGCCTTAATTGCAGTGCATATTCAAAAACCACCATCCTATGACCAATAATTAGAAAGGCTACCAGTATTTTACGAATAATTGGATGGGTGCCATTGCGAAACGCGGTTATGTAACTTAATGTTATGTTTTATAATACCCACTTTGGGAAGTCAACTTTTACATTTCTACACTCAATTTGAACCAAACAATTTTTCTTCATTTTGATTGCTGTCGATTTATTTACAATAACGTTAACAATATGTGGCATATTATTTATGAATAATTAAGAAGTTAAGAATGTAATTTACAAGGGTGGTTTATTAGTTAGAGTGAATTGTAATGAGATGGCGCCATAGTTTGTTTGGTGGCGGGCACCATGACATGTTTGCAAAGGACTTCTTCTCTAAATTAACGAACAACAAAGAATAAAAGTGCGACAAAAAACTACTTGGGGAAGGAAAAGCAACGGAGCCGTTTGAACAAATTAAAATCTCAGCAGCACGGTCAATAGTATTTTGTACCCTTTCGGGCAAAACATCCATCTGGCGACCTAAAAGAATCGGAAATTATTGGTATAGCTCTCGATGGAGCATCTTTGTACACATTTAAATAATTCCCAATTTTATTTGACCTCCTGCCTCTTTTCAGTAAAGAAATGCTCATATTCCTTCCCTCCCACTTATGATGAACATACCTTCTCTAAACTAACCTACAGAAGGGTAAATTTGTGTTTCGTGTCTACTTCGTACACTGAAGAGAGGAAGAACGTTGTAATGATCTTTTAACCTCAGTAGACAGAGGTTAAAGGATCATTCAACGTTTTTCCCTCTCTTCAGTGGATGAAGATTTTGCATTCTTCCACTTTTTGTATTGCTTCCGGTTTTTTCTACCCTATCTTTTAATGAATGATTGTACCTATTTTATAGTGTTGATATGTTTAATTGTTGCTGCAACTCTTTCTCTATACCGAGCTGTTTTCCTTGGCCGTTAATATTCTCACTGAAGAGTTTTTCTAATTTCTTCTTCTACATTTTATAATCGCTTCCATGACCTTTTTATTTATCTAATTTTTTCATCTTTACTGTTTTCTTTATTTTACTTTGCAAATCCTCGTCTTCTTCAATTATCGTTAAAGGTATTTGATCTGCTTGATTGGGTGTTGATCTAATCTTATTAATGTTCTTTCTAGTTGCTTAGGTTGTTGTATTGTTTCAGTTTCACTTTTTTCATTTAATATCGTTTCTTCATTCTCTGCTTAATCAATCATTGAATTTTGACTCTTTGCTGGTGTTAGCAGTTCACGCGCTACAAGCTTGGTGAGCTGATCTTCAGTTCTTTAGATCGTTGGTCTTCCTCAAGCTCTACTTTAAAAGAGACTGCTTAAGGCCAAGCTGTTCATCTGTAGCACAAAAAATACGGTTTGCTTAAAGCAGAATTGCATGACTATGTTCTATGATATCATAATGTGCTGCATATCTGAAGAAAATGGTTCGTTCCCGGGGTAATCTGGGGATAAAGAAAAATCAGTTTTTGATCACGCGAACCCTCACTTTCTCAATGGTTCCAAACTGTTTTTTTTTCTAACTCGATCATACCCAATAGTCAAAGAGTTTGAAGCCGAGGCTGGAGGAAGGAGAGCTAGTAGAAGAACTACTAGTAGTAGGGATTGTTGTAAAAGTTACGCCAGGACCCTCTTTGCTTTCCGGCTCCTTCCTAGCAACCTCCTCCTTTATCAAAATTTTACATGCCTCCACCACGTTGGTAGCATCAGCGATTACCTTGAAACTTTTCTTGCTTGGAGAGACTAAGCACCGCGACATCCCCTATAACTATAACAAAGGCGCGAAAAGGCTATACATTAAACTTGGCCTACCTTCCGTACAGCTAGCGACAGCATAAGAGGCGATTAGTACATCTAACGTCCAGCACCTTCGGCTCGATTCAACTGAAAAGGTTCTGATATGTACCTACAACTTGCGCGTACGCCGGTAAGCAATCCACCTGCAGCAAGGCGATTAGTCGATTGCGGCGAGTAAAAGTAATTTACGGGCGCCTCGGACAGGATCGCGAGGACGCGCGGCTGCTGTGATGGATGTGAGCTGCAGCGCTGTTACGCTCCGGGAAAATGCAGCAAATGGAGCAGCAGTACGCGAAAACTTGCAATGCGAAACGGCGAAACGTGCCGCATCGTAAGAGCAGTTGGTAAAAGTACGTGCTTTGGAGGTTTGTGCATATTGCATTAACGGTAGCAGCATGTGGCTAATTGGCAGGATTGGGTAATTTTGCTCATTTTGCTAGTAGGTCGGTTCAAACTAAGAATTTTTATTACAAGATTGCAAAAAGATTTGATGAAAAGGTTAAGTGAGCTGTCTTAGGTTTATAAAATAAAGGCATCCAACGACGTATGCGAATTTATACCACTACAACTCTATTTAAGGGTAGAACTTAACCACCAAACCTACCTTTTAGAAAATTAAGGATTACTTCAATAGAAATATACAATCCAAATCATTGAAAATCTGTTCTAAAAATAAAATAACTGTCTGATATAACTGTTCCAGCGAATTACGTAGATCTGTGTGTGCATGCAGGTGGTCAACGACCAGAATTTTTAAAGGTCGTAGCTTAGTCACCCACTATTAATTTCATTTGGAGTTTTCTGTGTCAATGATTCAGATTCGAAGCATTTAAATCCGACCCAGTGACACTTTTTCGTCGTTATATAGTTTGTAGCTCGTCTCCTATTTCGTTTGATTAAGCAGGAATTCTAATTCTCAAAACCTTTCTAAGTAATATTTTTGGACTGATGACTAACAAATTCCTAAAAGAAGGTTGTTAAGTCCAAATAGGAACAAAATAAAACACAGAAGAACATGCAAATTATTGTAATTGCAGGTAGATTCGTCATCATCCTTTTGATAAAAGTGGGGGTAGAGGATTACACAGTACCCAGGTTTTGGTCAGTCCAGATTTACTAACTTTCGAGAAGATCGCCATCCTTTACGAGCAGCTCCTAGTAGTTAGTCTGCTGCTGCAAGGATTCTTGTCCCGAAATGGAGACAGATAGCAACATAACTCTCGCTTGGAACTATTTTGACTTGAAGCCCACCAGCCTCTTCTTCGTTTACTTTTTAGCCTGCTCACTGAGGTGGATTGAACGTTAACTTTGGCTACAAGAACAGCTTTCTGACACATTCCGTTATAACTTCGACTACCACGATGTCCACCTTTACGTGCACTGGCCTACATGGGGGCGTACTCTTTTGTGTAGGGGTATTCTGGCGAAGTACCTCACCACGACATTGCCAGTGCCCCGCCGACTTTATTTGAACAATGGAGAACAATATGCTGGTCCTGGAATGACGACGCTGACTTCTATTTTCATCTGCTTCTCAAACTTGCCACGCGTAAACCGGACTATGCCTCAACCCTTCTCAAAATAGCAGACGGTTTCACGCCTTCTGTCTGTTAATAACAGTCTGCTGCTCAAGGACAAGGGTACCTTTTGCTCTGAGAAAGTGTTTTATTTTTTATAATTTTTAAAACAATTTTCTTATCCATTCTTAGCCTCCTTCACCACCGGATTTATTGTTTCCCTCATCTATCAAGATCTTAACATTTTCACAATTTGTACACTTGGTGATGCTTAGAAGACTTTAGTCTCCAAATGATTTTAATTTTATGAGCTTTTACTTCGCTTGTATTACTTTCGATTCCTTCACCAGCAATATGACTAAAATTTTATTAGGAAACGAAGCTTTCACATCAAAATGGACACTCAAGGTGTAAGTATGACCATACATTTTAAGAGGAGCATTGAAAGAACATACAAGAACATATAAGCAATTTTGTAAGGAAGATAATGAAAATTATTAAAATATAAGACTACTAGAAACAAAACAAAAGATCTGAAAAGTTAGAATAGGTAAAGGAGCAGAAATATTTTTCTTTAAGGCGGAAATTAATAGGGCGAAAGAAAAGAGATGTCTGAAACCGGCGATTAAAGTGACAAGCAGTAATTACACTCTGCAAACATCAAACCAGCTGTGGGGGGATGTATAGGGCTATTCCCAAAAATATGGGAAGATATACTAAAATAATTGGGACAAAAAGAGGTGCCATAAATTGTAGATAGAGGTCTCTGACTTATGGTAACATAAGATGTCATGTAATTCAACACCCTGACAAAGAACGGTAAAAAATTGCAGAAGAGACTTACTGGGACACTTTTATGAATAATAAGATGTATTAAGAACATACAAAAGATATAATTCTTTTATTGAATATCTTTTTATACCCAATGGTAGTTAAAGGGCGAACGCTATAACTATCTGAATAAACGAAAGGATATTGGACAAAGAGAGAAAAACGACAAATACATTAAAAGACTGCATTGGTCCAGGTCAATTTTTTCTCGGTTATAGAGAAGCTTTAGTGGACAAAATTCCCGCAGTCTTCAGCAGAATTGAAAATTTGCCCACAAGGACCTCTTTGGACGTCTTTGCTCCAGCTAAAAAAGATACTAGGGGCTCATAGTTCTTTAGGAGGCGCTATACAACTATTTCTATGCCAGGTTTTAAAGTTCAAATACCTTGATTTTTTTCTCTAGAACGACCGATCACTATAAAATGTAATAAATGTGGTGGTATCATCTACAGTGTTGCAAACTGTAGGATTATTTTCCAATTTTAGAAAATCTTAAATTGAAGTATCCAGAAAAATCTTTCAAATCGGAAATTTTGCCTTTTCCCACAACTCACTCTAAAAACAGATCCAGCTGCACGGGGCCCAGCGTTGTCATAAATCAGGATCACGCCTTGGATTGCCCGAGCATAACCGTAGTTTATTTTGGTCTTAGAAGCAAATCCAACATCCTTGAGAGGCTGCACGAACAATGCGAATGTTCTCCTTGCTCACGCTGATCCTTCATTTTAAACTGCTTTCGATTCTTCTAAACATTCTTAATGCCTCCTCTTCATACCCTATCTCAAACCTTTTCAAATACAGTCGGTTGTATTTCCTCTGTCGTGAGAAACTTGAGAATAATCTGTTGTCCAAGGGATGAGAATACTTCTTGTTCTGACATCGTGATAGTGTAAGGTACCCTACAGGGAGAATCATCTTCAGATATCCTTACTGATAGCGTCCAGAAGCAGCGCTCCTCTCCAATTACCTCACAAAATTTTGATTTATATTCTTCTTGTCATTGTCGTGGTTAGACTTTATAATTTCTTAATCTTTTTTACTCCTTACTTCTTCTACCAAGATTTTCACCATTTTGTTACTCGATGGCGCTTTAGATGACTTTAATCTCCAAATACTCCCAATTTTATGAGCGTTTATTTCGCTTGTGTATCATTGCATTCCTTCACCAGCAATATGTCTAGAATTTGATTAGGAAACTAAGTTTTTACGTAAGAGATTGGACACTTCAGGGGTAAAGGTAATCATAAATTTGAAGAGAAACATTACTGAAGACCATATAAATGTAAGACTTCTCAAGACAATCCTAAAAAATTTGAATGCCAAAACGATTAATCATTTTCAAAAGTGGGAACAGATGAAAGAGTAAAAATGTTTTTCTTTAAAGAGAAAGATTTAACTGCAGAGAAAAATAAGATAAAAGTAAAAAGATGTCTGGAACCGGAGATCACCCCAAAGAAATTAAAATGACAAACGGTAATTACAATCTGAAAACATTAAAACAGATGTTGAGGGGGAGGGGTGTATGGGAATATTCCTAAAAGTATAGGATGAGCGAGATGCTAATATAGATATGTACAAAACAATGCAGGTTATAAAAATAAAAATTCTGGATTATGGTAATATAAGACGTTTTATAGGTGATCACTATAGACTTCAAAAATGCACCTTTGTCTTCAAACTGCTGTAGGAGACGACTGGCAGCTTGCATGCGCACCATTTTGTTCACGCCCGTCGAAGTGCATTTCAAGATGTTTTTTACACTACCAACACTGATTGACAGCATTACTCCAAGTTTCTTGCTAGTGTTACGGCTGTTCTGACGAATAAGCGCGTCTGCGCGATGAATGTTTGGCTCGGTGACGGATGTTTGCGGCCGACGATCATGCAGTTCATTTTCCACGCGCTCTCTGTCCTATCTGAAGCACTTATACCACTTAAAAACATGAGTCCGTAAGAGACACTCTTCCTCATACAGATATTGGAGTATGTGGTAAATTTCAGCGGACGTGACGTTTGTTATTCTATGATCCACGATACCTTCTGTTTGCGCATGGCTCTAGCAACTCCCAAACAGGACTGAACAGGTTCTAACCCGTGCAGGAGTGAGGGTGGATGCTATGGCTCTACTCCCTCAAGGTTGCACAATGCGGCTTGTTTACGCACGAATCAGTCCTGGTCATATTTCAACTATCTTGTAAAGAAATATAAGACTTCGTGACAAATTAAAATATGGGAAAAGATACTAAAATAATTAGAACAAAAAGAGATCGGTACATCACTGCAAGTTATAAAAATAGAGAACTCTGGGTTATGGTAACATAAGAAGCCTTGTAATTTAACTAACTAGCAAAGCACAACAGAAAAATTAAAGAAGAACCACACTTGGGTCCTTTTGTGACGGACAACATGTTATACGAACATTAGAAAGATATAAATCTATGATTGAATATCTTTGTGTATCTTATGGTAGCGGAATGGCAAATTCGTATAAGCATCTGAACGGAAAACAAACGGGTATCGGCAACTTTAAAAAAAGGGTAATTAAATTATCTCGTGCAAATGTTACAAGAAAAGCGGCTGAAGGACATTAAATTCTGTAATTACTAATTACCTCAAATTAGACATCGATTTCTTAAAGAAGTTAAAAGATCATGATGATACAAAAAAAATAAAACGTTAATGTCGCAGTCATAAGAGGAGACTGGAAATCTGGGGATTTATGAAAACAAAGAAAATAGGGGAAAGTAAGATATATGATAATATAAAACTGGTAAAAGATGTCCCATACTTAACTTCTAGGCTAACGAAATTTCTCCAACCCATGGCTCACCAAAATCACCACAATGCGGTCTTGGTTAAATAGGGGGAAATCAACCAGAGCGGTTTCCAAATAATTATTGGGGCAGAAAACAGCAATGATCTGCGTTTGGTATCATCATCCATCGCGTTAGAACTTTACTGTTAAACATGAAAGTCCAAGTATTTCGCCCACAAATCGACATTAGTACGATATACCATGATAATACGCTAGCAGGCGAGACTAAAATGATTTTATAGCTTCAAAGCCTTACAGTCTAAGCTTTGCCCTGCAGAACCACATTGTTAATATTCCTTTTCATGATGAGCATGTGAGGAAAGGGGTTGAAACTTTTTTGGGGGACAAACGTTAATCATTGCACGCGGATGGTGTTCAAAAGTCAACAAAGTTGGCAAGATGTGATCGATAAGGATGAATTTAGCTTACAAGCCTAATTTTTACGTTCTGGTACTGTAATCTTATCTCATCGGCGAATTTCACCACTGGGAAACGATAAACATAGGAATTTTGATTGTCTTCCTTCTTTCGAAACGCTTCATAAGAATGATGATGAAGAGCTGCTGGTTTCGCAATTCTTTTGAAGGTGGTGGTTGAGGGGTGGCATGTTGCCAGACATAAACAAAGATAAAAGTGAACTAGACGACCTATTTGAGTGAAAATGGCACTTGTAGTTTGGTAAGGGGTGACGAAACGCAAACTCCTTCTGTCGATAAGTCGTGTATATCACAATCTATTTTATCGATATAATGTGGAGTTTGGATTCTGTAGACGATTAGTTATAATTGGGGTTTGTTTTATAGCGTTATTGTACACTCAAGTAAGTAAGCTCAGGATTTTGTTTGGTTTTAACAACGTGAGCGTCTCTAAGGTTGTATTAAGTTTCCCAAAAGCTCTCTATCGATTGGAATGTGCATCGAGGTCTTTTTGATTTTACTTTTAAAAACCTAGTTGAAATTCTAAGGCTGTTCTAGGCGATTCTTGTACCACTCGTAGCCTCTTTCTTTGCAAATTTGTCTAATAGAGCCCAAGTAGTTTCTCTAGTTTTTTTTTGCATTGTGTATCGATTAATTCTACAGGAAGGTTATGTGCTATCAGTTTTGTTTTTTTACTTTTGACTATTTGTGTAGCCAGGAGCTCAAAAGAGAGTTCCATACAGTAGCCTTCATGGGGGTTAAATGGGACACATTTTTCTACCGCGTAACTTTCCGCTTGGAAAATATTGGTGAATTTGCTCATAGGACTGGAGTATTTGGTTCTTGGTCCAAAACCTCCTTAACAGTTCTGGATCCGTCTATATACCAGCAATTTGTGGTTGGGGGTTTGGTGCCTTCTTTTTACTGCCTAATTGAATGGAGCAATGGATATTCTTTTTTTGATCAAGATGTCCCTATGGGGTTTGTCCTGCTTATAGTTAGTAAGGTTCTTTTACTAGTTCTTTAGACTACTTGATAGAGAGGGTAATCCCAATGAAAGCTTCATACGAACCGTTGCGTGCATTTAAACCACAATAGGGAAGCCTCTATACCCTATCATCGTCTTGGTAGCTTTCTCGATCGTCTTTTCAGTATGTCGTCTGCATGCTTAGTCTTCCTTTTATTGGTGAAAGTCACAGTGGTTGTTTTATTAGATTGTACGATTCTGTCTCACTGATTTGGTTTTACTGTTCCTATTTTTAGATATTTATTGTGTAAATCATCTGCTACAAGATTTCAATTTTCTTGTGTATCGCATCCGGAAGAAGTAAATTTTGTGTCTTGGTGCACTGAGTTGGTTAAAATAATATTACGTTAAGGCTTTGCGCGCAGACAGTGAAAAGTTATTGCTTGCTTAATTTTATCTTACACGCAATTACAAGTAAGCCCCCATTCAAATTAATTGGCCGTGTTAGAGCACCTTTGCCTCAGTTTCTCTGAAACTTGTTAAAGAAAGTGCATTACAATGATTTTGCCGTAAATTGTATTTTTTATGAGCTCCGTTAATTAGTCTAATGAGCGGAAGTTACTTTTCCTCACTTTTTGCTTTTGGTTGGAAAATATGGATTGTTTATGTTGTTAATTATATTTTTAGTCTTATATGGTATGAAAATATAGTTTTCAACTCCTGTTCGGTTTCTTTAATTCTGGTCTGCAGCATCAGATGGGCTAATTGGTACAACCTAGCGCATTATCTGATTACAAACAAAACTACGCTTGCGTGGCGGAATTAGTGTACAGAGCCGTTAATTGCATTAACCCACATCGTGACGCTTTTTTAATTGGCTAATTAAGGCGTTTAACTCGGGAGCCTGCGAAGACGCCGGAAGCCTTGAACTTAAGTTGTGGGCTTGAATGTCATGGTCTCAGGCGCGATAATTCGGCCGTCTTAATTAGGCGCAATTTGTAAATTATGGCGGCGGTGTGACTAAATCCGCCGACAAAATTTGATCTAAATCTATAGGGCGCGACAGAACTCTCTCCTTAGCTTGGAAGCGAGTTTAAAGTGCTCGAAATACAAAAAATTATTCACTAAAACACTGCTACTAGCGACTAAGAAGTTTCTCGTAGCTTTCGAGCATTGCTTGGGGTACATCCCTACACACCCTACATCTCCACCCTTTTATGACCACCGCTTTTTAGAAGAGGGAGTTTTGTTGCACCTTTTACTAGCGTATTGACAATAAGAATTGATAATTTGGAAAAAGTTAAGCCCAATTTAACTGTAATCAATGTTACAGTGGTCTTGGATCTTTTCCCATATTTGTGCCAAAAATTCTATAATTCAACAATACAAGTTTTGGTCCTTGGAATGGATAGAATGGTTATAGTGTTTTTGATTGTCTTCTTATCAAGGTATTATTTTCCCTCATTATAAATTCAGGTGCAGACCTGATGTTTGGACTATTTAGTGGCCGAAGATGCAGTTTCAGTCCAACTTTCTGAATTACTTCAAGAATCACCCTATTTTCTGATCAAAAGATTCTATTGTTTATAATAGGTTTCCTTGGTGACTCATTTTCTACTTTTTGAGCCCAGGATGGATGGGATCTCTTTTCTAGGTTAAGTTTTCCAACTTACAATGACTTCTTAGAAGTGACCAATCAGACCCACATGCGCCAAAACAAGATTTGTGGTCATCTTTCACCTCAGATTTCTAATTGTAAATGATTGCAAATTGTCAATTTTATTGAGTTTCAATGGTTTTCTGATAGTTTGGGTAGTTCAGATGAGTTTCTTATGGAAGACTGTCATGAAACAGAGATGTTTCTTTATATTACAGAACTCCAAATTCCTTTTTCTTAACGTACAATCTTGTACAACTAGAATAGCAATGTTTGGTCTTCCCGTGAGTGGATGTAAGATGTCTGCCAAGCATTGTTTCAAGAGTTACTGATGGCGTTTCTTTTAAATTTTTAGAGATCTCTTTTAGGGTTTTCTTAGGAATACGGATAATTTCTTTTACTTTTTCGAAGGCCGTCAGAAATCAATGCCAACCCAAGTTGCGAATAAACTCATGCTGCTTTGTTTGGGTTTTGTGATTTTCTTGGAAAATTATGGTCCCGTTTATATTTGCCTTAGAAAATTGTTATAGGCCAATGCTTATTGTTCCGAGAAACGTTATATATAACACTCAGTTTATCAGTAACATGAGCGTCTACCTTTGTCCCCATTATAACATAAATTATAACATTTGAGGACAATTCCAGCTCTGGAAACCACTGTAGAATTGTCAGATATACTGCAGTGCTATATGCACGATATAGTTTATCCAGGATAATTATATTTTCAGACCGAGTATCAACGCTTGATGTTTTTTGCCACTTTGTTCCATCTTTGCAGGTAAAAAATCTTTAAGGTTGACAGTTCACTTATCACATTATGGTCACACCGACTTCCTATAAGTCATTTTCCTCGCTGTGTTGGGAAGAATAGTCAGTTTCTCCTTTACTTCTGTGGTCATTACAAATATCGTCTAAGCACCCATCTATGTAGACCTAGAGACATGTTGTACTATCACATCTAGCTCACCACTAGAAATTCCTTTCCGGTCTCTTACCTCCAGCTACTGAAAGAGGCTAGTTCCAAGAATCACAATATCAAACAGAAAAAAGTCTTTTAAAAATGCCTAGCTATGAGACACCTGACCAAACTCACGTCGAGTTACAGAATCTTTCAGTGTGGAACTGAATACACAATCTTTTCTTCCAAATCATCATCAGGCCCATTTCTTGGATACTTTTCCTGTCCTCTTCTGTATGAATATTACAATTAAGCAATTTAATACCTGACTACCCTTGCAAAAAGATCTCTTACTTTATTATTATTATCATAAAAGCGACAGTTATAAAAGTTGTAAAAAATTTAAGTTCTAAGCTGTTGTATATAGGAAAAGTGCTAATCTCTGCTTCGTTTCTTTTTCAGGTATGCACATTGCTTAAGTATTTATCTTTGGAATTTCGTGTATGTGGTAAGTTGCAATGTATTCTGCTCACTTCTTTTGTAGTTTCTTAAAAATAGCTTACGCATCGCTTATTTCTACATTTGTGGCCAGTAATTGCAACACTAAATAAGAATAAAGACAAAATCTTTTAGCTTAGGAAAGATTTTCAGCAAAGTAATGTTGGGCTCACCCCATAATTGAACGGTAGTTTTACTCGTTGTACTATCGAATCGAGTAGGGTTTGGATGGCAGTTATTGGTGCCTGATACAAAGCTTACTTTCCCCTAGTTCACAGATAGTCTTTGTCTGCTGAAATCTCGTGATATCGCAACAAACCAATTGGAACAGTCGATATGTTCTCTCTTCATAGAAGACAGAATGGTATGGAGTCTTATTTAATTAAATTATTTAATAAACCTTCAGCAGACTGAAATGTTCTCAAAGACTCTGTTGTTCTCGAAGAACGAGGACTTGAACTTGAAGATTTCCTTATACACAGCTCTTTATTTAGTAGTCTATCGTAGACTATGCGAATCAAGATTTTCTGCAGCTTAAAATTTCCATTGGTCATGGTCACCTTGGCCGGCGGGAAAATGACTAATTCGCTTCGCTCAAAAACCCGACAAAAAGGCAACCTTGCGGTCACCCATAGCAGAGAAGGCTGCCGCCGAAATTCCAGGGTGTTGTCCCGCCTCCGAGGACGAACGGATCGCTCGGCGCGTTTAGCGTGCGTTACCCCGGCCAGTGGGCGCCGCTTCCTGGATTTAGATAACGAGCGTAGGCAACGTCCAAACCTCTAGCGTGGCCGAAGAAAGTGCGCGCGTACTTTCGAGCGGACTCCGGTAATGCATTCAATAGAAATCCGCAGATTGCAGCCCGTGTGGGGGCATTAGCGTTTCCATGCGCGGCCAACTGGTAGGGCAAGAATCCTGCTTTTACTTCCACTCGATTCCGGTACAGCAATTTTCTGATATAATCCTCCAACGGCTCGGTTAATTTGTAGGCGGCGCAGATTAGCGTTGTGTGTTTTCAGGTCGCTTTGCAAGTACAAGGGGTGCTCAGATACAAAGCAGACCGATTTACTTTTAAGAAGATCCTGAATGGCACCCATCTCGATGTTTCTGTGGATCATAACTTTTCTAATGTATTATGGGATATTGTTTACATCCCCCTGAACATTGTTGAGGATGGCTTTGGGTGTATTGTCCAAAGCTGACCACCATACCATTGTCTAGCAAAAGCTGGTTTTAGGTAAATTTTTGTCTTTTTGAAGTATTTAATAGGGATCCTTACATTTAATATTATGTCAAGATATTTTTCAACGTTCCTATCGATAAAGCTCAGGTGTCTTGATTCTGCCTGACTTAATTTAATTGCCCACTTCTTTGTCTAGTCTGAGGGTGGCTTCTTCTGGTTGATTACTGTAAACACTGCAGTATCATCATTAAAGTCTACAATTGGTGGTTTGTTGTAACTTGAAAATCATAGGTACAAAGGAGGTACAAGATTTTGCATAGTATAGTTGTACAGTTTGCCTCAATAGCTTCAGGTTTGAAACTTTTTGTCTTGGGCAAATAGAGGAAAATTAACCAGGACAATTTTCAAAGAGCCATTGGTGCAGAAGACAGTAATTATCTGCATTTGGTGGAACAACACTGCCATCACGGAAGGACTACTATTAAACACCAAAGTTAAAGGACTTCGCCTAAAAATTGACAAAGTATCATACATCATGGTAATAGACTAACAGACAGGAATAAGATGTTTTTTAGATGTAAACCAGTTTAGTTTGGTTTTGCCCTGCAGAACCACAATGCCGATATTCCATTCAATGGTGAGCACGTGAGGAAGGAAAAAAATCCTAGTCGTTGCAAACATGTGGGATTCAAAGTCCACAAAAATGGTGAAATGAGATCAATATTGATCATAATCACTTACAGTCACTTGGGTGGTGTGTATAGACTTTCTCGTTGCTCTACTCACTAGTTAATTTTAAGCTATCGTAGAAGTCATTTGAGGTTCCACACAAGGTTGAATTGTCTTTTTGACTAAGGCGGGGTTTTCTTTTCTTGCTTTATTTCTTAGATGGTAGCAACTGTATGCTTGAAAGTTGAGACATATCCAGACAGATTGCATATCCAAGTATACTTGCTCATTGGTTCTCCCACATTTATTTTCAGCGTGCTGTCTTCTTTGTGTAGTTTCTTGTTTTTCCACTTGAGCAAATATCTGCAGGTTCCGGTTCCCTGCATTGCTCGTTTCAGCGAGTTTTTTTTGTTGTTATTTAGCAAACTTTTAATTTTTTCCTAGTTTAATAGCTGCTATAGCTGTCTGAGTGATCCTTGCTGTAACTAATATATTATTAAAATGAATAAGTCTTTGATTCAATTTTTTGTAAAATATTTTCCTGTAATCTAGCAGACCGTACTACTATAACTACTATATATTAGTGACTATTAGTAGATTTCAAAACCCAACTTCGGTTTTTGTCTTGTCCCCACCCTACGTTGTTCACTGACTGTAATTCCAACTGGTATTTTTCCCAGCTTCTGCTATGACTACAGTCAAAGTGTAGAAATAAAGAAATATCGCAAAAGGCGATAGAACGAAAAATGATGAGAAAAAGCCAAAAAAGTAACTATTTAAAGATAGAATCTTGTGGTGGGGATCTAACACGGGAAAATGTTAGAAAACCACCTAAAGCTAGGCGAGCGGCAAAAACCACATGCCAAAAGAACAGTGGGACAGACTTAGTGAAAAAATGGTTGGACTATCCACTATTAGGGCAATAAAGTCCAAATCATTTGACTCTTCTGATTAGACTTTTGCCTTATATTTTATGGTCACAATACAATTTTAACTGTTTAATTATTTTCTTTTCATCAGTTAAAAATAAAGAAATTGATTTGGTTTTAAAAATGACTTTTATTCTTTTTACAAATCAAGATGGCCATCTTCGATGTAGTTGCTTTGGACAGCTACATACCGATAGGAGCGCGTTTTAAATTTTTAAATTTGGGAAGGCTGGTAACTGCAAAACTGCTTTTTATTAAAAATTTGTTGGCGCTCAATTCTGTATTCTGGATTCAGAAATCGATGGAAATCTATTTAAAGTTATCTACATCCTGGAAGACCGACGACAAAGATCAGTGATTAATATTTCGGGGACTAAAAGATGAGCTGGGGGTTGCAAAAGCTGAAGTGTGTGATATTTTGACGAAAGTTTTTGGAAAAATTTATCCTGCGGCCACTAAAGATGGGGAATTGTGCTACAACTGCTGATGATGTACTTTATTTTGCTACCATTGAACCATTTTCCTTCAAAAGATGTCTATGGGTACGAAGAAGTTAGAAGATTCCGAGAATGCCTACATTTTAACAAAACGCTTTACGAGTTAGACAGAACATATTAAGCTGCCATTAGAACTGGAATATTTCATATCATTTTTTAAGTACTTCATTGAGTTTTTCAGAGCTTTGAAACTTTAAAGATTGGATTACTGCTTAAGAAGTGTGAAGAAAATATTGGTATATCCTTTGGTAACTTCTTGTAGGTATCAGACGATACCTATGAAGCTTTACATTCTCTTAATAAAGTATCAGATTCAATCAAAAGCTCGACTCTCTTCCAAAGGATTCCGATGCCGTTGTTTCCTACTTTGCCACGAAAGCACCAAGTCTTGATGACGAAAGTGCTAGTAATGTAAATCTGTACTTCCCTCGTATCTGCACTGTAGCAAAAAGCGGATCATTAAATGGAAAACGCAAAGTGTAGCACTAGGGTTCGGCAGAAAGAATTTCAAGGTTGGCTTGGCGCTGTTCCGCGCAAACAATCGTCGAACAGGATTTATACATCGGTTGGTTGTGATCGGCTGCGAACAATCGCCGTTGACTCATAACTCACGCGACGCCTGGCACAGGGCGTTTGCGTGTTCTTCTCTATTCCGGGCTGGGCGCCAAATCTTCGCGGAGGGCCTCTGCGAAGTGCGCGGGTGCGGCGCCCAGCGTCAATGGGCGGAACTGGAGAAAACGATTTCCGCTGCCTCGTTCCGATCAGTACTGGACTGAAAAGTGTGGTAATGCTGTATGAAAGTGCGGACTACTGGTTGCTGTTGCTAGACTAGTTGAAGTGAAATCCTGACATAATCTTATTGCGCCTGCTGCGCTCCAGGAGAAGCAATTGCGCCACAAACCCTCAAGAACAGTCGTTTAGTAGATGTTTAAATAAGGGAAATATTGCTCGAATTTGAAAAGGTAGAAACGAGCAAAAGAGCGTAATGCGTTTCTCACTACCTTGGGGTGCGTGTTGTCCTTGGTTAGAGTGGGGTTGCAAGAAGCTAACTCTTCAGTATTGCCTCAAAGAAGAAAAACCAATATTCTTGTTTGGTCGAACGAGGAAGTAGAGCAGCAGATGACATTTCTGTATTCAATTTATATTAATATTGTCTTGGTCCACAATTGTTAATATAGTAGGCTCTTAGGTTGCCCAAAAATCGATCTGTAGTGTCTCACTTTTGTACTTAATTCTATGTAAAAGAAACCAGTGACAATTTTATTCTCAGGTGTATTCCTTTTTTAGAAGACAACTCTATCCAATAATGAAAACAGTTTATCTCTAAACTATTATTTGTTTTGTAGCTTTAAAATTCTTCAACGGATTATTGCGAAACTTCATCCCCGATTTCAGTAGCGAGGAACAAATTGCCACATGGTGGAAATGTTTTATACGGTTTTGCTAGATACCAAGAGTTTGGTGGTAGCACAATGAGTCAATGTGGCACTAGTTTAGTCGCAGATATTTAATTTATACATCAAAGAATTTTTTTTTATTTGCACCATGCATTTGTTAAGAGTCTAACTGTTGGTTATAGTACTCTGCGGTTTTTGCTTGGGCACCGTAAAGGAGAGCCTTTTAGACTAACAAAGGCGGTTCCTCCACAATAACGTAAAATGACGAAAGACCTGAGTTTGGTGAGATGACAGAGGAATCACTTGCCCTGACTTTTACCCACCTGGTGGAACAATTATGACAACAAGTACTGCGATCAATTCCCCAAACCCCTCGTGGAAATCTAGGAAAGGCGCCAGGTGTTGGCTAATCATCTAAGCCAGACCGTATGTAGTCTAACAGACACTGAGAAAACTGGAAGAGTTGAAATGGCAAATCCTTTAGCAAACCATCCTCTTCTAATTGTCTATTTATTCTGGTCAGTGCAGGGTAGTTTGAATAAGGGGAAGTTTGGTTTTGTGGAAGCTGGGTAAAACTACCTCACTTTTTTTTTCTATAAATAATGGCTGCACAAACTTATTAAATACCGGGAGGTAAGCGATTTTGGTGACTACATACTATAAGAGATTAATCAAGTTTTTGTTTGTCAGTTCTCATGTCATTCGAAATAGTTGCATTAGTTCTAATTTAATAGTAAGCTTGATGAAAATCTGAAACTTAACAAATCTATTAATGAGTTCCACTCATAACAAACATTGTTTTCCTTTTGGTCTCTTGTGAAGGTTCAAAATACGAATTTGTGTAGCACAAAGAAATTTTTTTTCGATGCTTGATACTAAGAAACTAAGTCTATTAAAAGTTTGCATTTGGAATTAAATATTTCGACGAAGTTTTAATGACAATGTCTAAACTAGAAATCAAAATTACCATAAAATGAATTTTATTGATTTCTTGCTTATGTTGGACCATATAAAATATGACTAATGAATTCAGTGAGTTGTCTGATATCTTAACAGTAGCATGGACTAGGAGCACGCATATGAACATGGTTATTTAGACACTCTAAGAAGCACTATCTAGCTGTAAGTATACGTAATTACCAGGGTAAACTCGCTGCGGTCAGCTGAATGTAGTCAGCGTGAAGGGTAGGGTCACGGCTATAGTAAATCTAGACGCTGTCAAACTATCCCTAGCTATAAGCACTCGATAATTAGCACATAAGCTTAGGCCAATTCAGTGGAAAATAAGCTGCTACTTTTATAGGGTGGGCAAAGTAGACGATTCAGAGAAGTGCCTCACGCTTTAACAAAAGAGACAGCAATTGTTGTGAATAAGACTTTTCCTCGCTGCGGCTCCGCCGGAAGACCTTGGATTGGTCAAAAGAGTTGCCACAAAACACTATATTATTGCAGGAGAAAAAAGAGTATAAGCATGAAACATCTGCTAATTAAGTCCAATCAATAAAAACTTTAAACAGAAAGATTTTAACTAAACAAATGGAAAAAATTCTTCCCCAGTAGGCCAGTCACAAGAAGGCGACATGGGAGCTGCGGTACTTGATCGAGACCTTGAGAACGTATAGCGGAACCTATTCTGTGCATCCAGAATAGTGCGAGCGCTGCTTAGCGGCGGAGAGCGGTTTGGAAGGTAACCCCCAGTGGTTAATTTTTGTTCGAAGCGGTGACACCGGTGTCGTTTGGCGATAATGGGTGATCAGCGCTAGTAGATTCGCTCTTGACGGCTGATCGAGCTCGACTCGCCTCTTGTAACCTTAGGGCACGATGTCGCTACTTTCCGGCCTAAAGTCTCGCTTCTCTTTCACAACCGATTCGGTTTCGCAGTAAACAAGAGACAAACAGAGGCATATTTTTTCACGTATCAGATTATTTTGCACACACAATCACACTAAAATAAATAACACTTAATTGCCCCTTTGTTTTTCGTTTACCTCTGGAATTTTTATTTTTAAAATTAACCAAATTAAATTCAGAACTCATAACTCCTCGATAGATTTGTTTGACTGGCCTCGTACCACCTTATGAGATAATCAGAACTCTCTAGCGCTTATGGTGGCTTCCTCCGTCCAGCTCGTAATTGCAGGAGTCACAAATGATACGGTTTCCATGGCTTTTAGCGCTGAAGAGTCGCTGTGAATCGCTCTGTATGATTGGTACGCTGGAGTTTCTGTGTAGTACTTATAAACAACAGGGTACCAAAGTTGGTTCTGAAGGCTTCATTCTGGACCACCCGAAACTTGCCCCAAAATGGATAATGGTGGTGGAAAATTTTATATTGCCAGAATAGAGCTACCTTTACCTCCACAATAATTTATATTTTCTAATGTCTTTGTTTTTTATTTTTTAAAGTTACTTTACAACTCTGTTATAACCCAATTGCAATAGAATTAGTAAGAAATTCTAGAAATTTTAAACCAAAATATTTGTCAATTGGTATTGCGAGTACAGTTCTTCAGTTCTTCAGTTTCTCTTTTGTAGCTTGGTTCCTGTACGCACATTTAATTAGCGCGCCGTGTTGCTTATTTGTAATGCTTTTCGCGTCCACGAGACAACAGGATTTTCATTCTTCAATAGCCTATAGACAACGCAGCTGCTGCAGCCGTAACGAGACAATTTTCCCCGCAATTAGCGCACTTTGTTCTCTTTGGGGGCACCGCCGTGTACCGTGATTTCCTGTCCATTTCGTGCAACGTGTGTCCATACGGCTGGCGGCAGATGTTCCGGATGCGAGGGCTTCGCTTTTATTGTGGAATTCTGCAGCCACAGTCGATACAGCACGCACGCAACATATAACACTCTGTTGAAGATTCTCGTTATGGCCAAATTGAGTCTGGTAAGCATAATTTCACGAAAAAACATTTCGATGGCTTACAAGAGTTCGCCTTCATGCTGCGCTCAATACATTTCTTTACTTGAAGATTAATCCAAGGCAAATTATATGAGCCGTGTCTGAAGCATTCCGTGAATGGCTCGATTTCTTAACGATAACACGGAGAGGTGCGCGCGCCTTAACGTGGATATCCAGAAGTATTTTGAGAAGCGCCACCTAGCGTAGAGTACACGCGGCCTTTAGGGTAAACCAGCTGCGGGCAGTCGAACAAAGTTAGTGTGAATGATAGGGTCACAGTGTAATGGAACAAAGAAGAAACGTAAAGTTTTGCTTCAAATTGGAATGAAATCGTGTGCATTATAATTGGCTCAAACGTTTTTGACACAAGCTGACAGGTGAACAGAAAGCAATACTTCTAAAGATTTTATTATCACGTGTGACCAGGATATATTCTTTCTTCGCTAATATGGCGCCTGCGGACTTTCTTTCTGTTTCTCCATGTGGAAATCGTCAAGGAAGGCGCAAGCTTTGCGGTATTAAAGAAACCTTTTCCGGCAATCCAAAAATGTGGATTATTTTAAAAACCAATTAAAGTACCTTGTATTTTTGTTTTGTTTTATGATACCATCTAACTATTTGGGCACGCGACTAAAAGAAATATTCTTGCAATTTTATGCCTCGCTCGATCAATAGAAATGGTTAAGATAGTAGTGCTCCGTTGGTCAGTTGGAATCATATAGATCTTCGGTCCTGCCGGCAGTTGGCCGCACGTGGGCGATGGACCAGCTGGACTTGGGAACCGTTTTAACAGCGTCCCGAGGTGTCGAAGCAGCACTCTTAGCTCTGGCAAGACAGCAAATTCAATCAGATCTTGTTTCAGTAAGTCCATTGTGTAGTGCAAAAATGCGCTTTTTAATGCGACCGTTATAACAGCGTTTATGGCGAGGTTTATTATTAGCTACAAAGTAACCTTCACTCGTTCTGAATTTCTCTCATTTTTCTATTTATGTAATAACATTGGCCGAAGGTAATTATACCATAATTGCTTCATCAAGGTGATGTTTAATTGCCGCTAATACCCCTTTTAACTTGTTGAATGTAGCCGCTCCGGCTACAGTCGGTTATTTAACAAACAGTCCTTATATAATTGAATTCTCTTCACAAAGGCTGCGTTGAAAATGAACAAGACGCTTAATTGTTGCCTTTGCTACCGTGCCTAGCATTTTGCAGAGCGCCCAAGTACGTATCCTTTGTTTGGATCACGTCCCGTGCGCACTTGCAGTCCTTTCTTTTGGGCAGCTTATTACTCATCGAGAATAAAGCGTGTTAATAATTATTAAAGTTCTTTCTGCTTACTCACCGCAGTGCACAAATTGGCAACTAATTGAGAGCTGTGTTGCAAAAGCAATCGGTAAACGCTCGTAGTGTACAATTGAAGCTTTGCGAGTGCAGTTTGATTGCTTTGAAAACAATAATTGCATGGTGTCGATCGCAAGTGGCGTAATAAACATAATGGGCACTTTGTTGCAGAGTTACAGGTTGCTGTATGCTTGCTCAATACTAGAATCTTTCCACCCTTGCGGATGTAAAATCGAGGGGTTGAGTTAAGCTCTTGGTGTCTTTCTTTTTGTTCTTTCCTGTTTTGCACTTTACACCTCACCTAACTCCACTCAATGTCTCTTTTAATGGCTACATTTTTGGTCCTTCTTATGATATAAAAACGCTTTTGTTTGGAATATCGAAGTAAAATGCATACGTTAAGGCCGAACGCTTGCCACATCGCTCCATATCAGAGTTGGACCGTTAGCGGGTTTATGACTTCAACCTCTCAATTCGCAGGCGTCTTCACTGTATAGAGTCTCACCACATAATGGAAGAATAGCAACATAGCTAAAGCTCCAACATTTTTAAATAAATAAAGAGGATAAAAATCAGCTTTGTTGGTCCTTACTATGATTCTAAACCGACATTGTGGATCCATCGCAAGAAAAGCATCTTACGTTAACTTTGGGCATTTAAGCCAAAGCAAATAGTTGGTGGTTTCGTTCTTGTGTATTTAAAGGCCAAAATAATAGAAATTATAAAAATAGCAAAGAATGGAGACAAAAACAATGTATACCGTGAAGAATGTGGGTCTTGAAGCCATGTGGAGTTTATATCAGTTGTTACAATTAAATTCGGACCACGTTGGACGTGGTGTTACTTCATTTAGAGATACTGTAGCACTTTAGATTTAGAACTGAAACATTTGTTTATTTACGAATCGGTATGTTTTAAATTAGCATTTTAGTAGTCTTGGAAAAATACTATGAAGCTTTATCTGAAAAATGCTCCAAAACAGGGTGTCTCTTCAGTTCAGTAAAAGATAATAGTTAGTGGGGATTAAGTCTTGATTGTGGGGTGGTTAGGGAAGCTCTTTAAAACCACTACCCTTCACAGCAACCTAGACAATTGCCGCCTTATGGACATGGGCGTTATCATGCAGAAAGCGGGTAGTTAGACTCATTTTTTCTTTGATAGCAGTAAGCTGCTGTAATGCCCCTTGAAGTCAATTAGCAAAATTTTATTGGAACTCCAAAAGATTGTTGCCATGATCTTTTTCGTCGATTGAGTCACATTTGCCTTCCTTGGCCTTTCTTGTTCAATTACGCCATTCCATTGATCCTTTTTTCAGTACCCAATATTCAACATTGTGCAAAATGACGCGGCACTACCGACTCAAGTGACGTTGCTGCCAAAACTTTTACGAACGCTCAAAGATGGCGCTATATAAAATATTTTGGAAGCCACAGAGCGCATATTAGATTTACGCAAGATTAACTCAGCCCGTGTGCACATTAGACTAAATTATGCCGCAATGCAGCAGATTGTTCTTTCGCCTTTTTGTTTACTCGCAAATAGACCAATGAAGCCAACCGTGACTCTGGAGTTTCTCGCGATAGTTAAGTGCGCCGCTTTATACGCAGAGTTGAAAGTAAACCAGGCCTGTTTATATGGGATCGTGTCAAGATACTCATCTACTTGCTCGCTTAATTATTGCCGCTAAATGAAACGGAAGAAAATTCCTGATATTTAAATGAGCACGCAATTTTGGGGGGTTATGAGGAACTTGCACTAGTTAGAAAGCTCAGAAATCTCCGTACATTACAAGAAATTACTTAATTTATATATTGGTACGTCTAAAAAAACAATGTGCTTTGTAACGTGTCAGTTATCACACTGATCGTTCTAAAAAATCACGTTGTCATTTTTACCACAGAAATTCGAATTGACGTCACACACCTTGCAATTTTTTTTATTTTACCATGGAATATTTTTTTTGTTTATGTGTTTGGGGGAGCAAACTATAAAAACAAAGTTAGTCTCCTCGAAAGCATCCGGTCGATAATTTGATGGATGAAATGGTGTAAAATATCAATTCTTCCACATGGGAAGAACTATTAAAGTACTACCATAAAACCCTTACCTAATGAAAGGCATCTGCAAAAACGAACTTCCTGGACAGAGTAAAATTTAGAGTAATGTAATTTATTAACGAGACTTTTTTAAGCTTAGTCTTCTTTGAAGCGCTCTATGCATGTTTGGTGTTGTTTCAGTGAATAGGGATTTGGAACATTAGACCTTTTTACAAAGACTTTAAGACCAGAAAATGTGATTACAATGGATACGAAGCATTTACTACGATCTAATTGCAAATGGCAAATAATTGAGAATGAGGAAGATAACGACCCCTAACACTAATTATTCTGGAAGAAAAAGTTGAATTACTAGATTGGATTGGTCTTCACAATCAAATCCAATCGAAAATGTCTGCTCCTACATCAAACCCATACTAAGGGCTAAACGCATATTAAGTATTCGAAAGCTAACCCAACACGTTCCGCTTCTTCCACCATATAACTAGTCGTTTTTCGTCACTGAACAGTAGTGGTGATTAGACACCTTACTAAGTCAGGACGTAATAATCCTTAAAGAGATAATAAATAATGGATTACGTTAGAATGGTATACACTCTTCTTCCAGATAGTCAGCCAGATTGGGGGAGGGGGGGGGTACAAAAGAAAGAAGTTCAGGAATCACAATGTACTAAAGATCTGATCTATTACTTTTGCATGCTCCGTTCAGTGTTAGAAGATTATCTATAAACCTAAAAAACTCACTACTTTAGTCTTCCGTTGTATAACGGATTGTTATGAAGTAAAATCTTCCGAAATTTTTAGAAAATTTAAGGCACACTTTGGAGATAACATCCTTAAGAAGACTCAAGTGTATGCTTGTCATAAATAATATTTAGCGGGACGAGAAGCAGTTAAAAATGAAGGTTATGCTGAAAGGAATATTTGTATTGTTCGCTGCCTCGCTAAAATTGCGTCTGAAGTCAGAATAGGGTACGGAAGTGTTCAAATAACCATTGAGTCAAAACTTGATACATAAAGCATTTATTGCGGTACATACTGGTTATAATTGTGTACTATATGCAAGGTGATCAATTCCTTAAACTGAACAAGCTCGTCACGCTTTGCCTGACGTTTGCTAGTCTATTTTGGTAGTTTTTGAGCTGCAACCTCCTATTTTTGTGCTCAACCATTTCAGTTATCTCAAATCAATTCTCTTAGGAGAGTCCCGTTATAATATTTGTTGCACTCCTCCTTTAAGCGCGAAGAAGTTGGCAGTCAACCGGAATAACTTGAAGATGAATTTGACACCATAGTTATAAGCAGTGTTTTGATGGGTGTTAAGAAAGGAAGCCACTGGATGCGAAAAAGGTAGAAGTAAAAATATGCTAACCTCTTTTTTGTTGCACTTTGTATCTATTCAGCAAGGAATACAAAAAATTGCAGCAACTTTACCTTTTTCTTGGTTAATTCCTAAGAGACTGTCCATGCATTGATTGAAGTCAACATCAATAGTTCAAAGATTTTTTGGTTTTCTGTTCAAATTGGTTAGCGCATTGGTTTTTCGCATTTAGAACAGAGTGGGGCAAAACTCTCTTCCTAATTCCAAAAGAGAGTTATGAAGCAAAAAGTGGTCCGAAGGTGGAGGAAGTGATTTTATTAGACGCAGATAATCGGGGAGTTTTTGATCTTAGGGAACTAGAATGATTAATTGCAAGAAGAAGAGGAGGAAACATCGTTACTCTTCACTTATCTAGTCGTACTAAATTATGCACCAAGACCTTCTCTTTCATTCATATAAGGTGGTTGTTATACCGGAACTTGTTTAAAGCGATCGGTTTGAAATTGTGTGCCACATAACGCAATTGTTTTCTTCACCAACAAAGCGAATTAACCCATTAACAAACAAAACTTTAATTATTGTGGTAACAGCAACCCACGGGATATCCATAACAGTCCTCTCAATAAAGTTGGGGTAGTTGGCTCTTAGTTTTTTGAGGAGAGAATCAATGTGTTACTGTCGCCTCCAATCAATATGCGAAAATGATTCGACAACTTTCGCATTGAATCTCAATCGACATCAAGTGGAAAAAGGTTTGGTTCTAATAAGACGGAGCTACAACCTACATAGCAAAAGCTTTGCTCCAGGGGGTAACTTCTTCCTATGGGGACATATCAAGTTTGAAGCTTAGAAACGTTGTCCTAAGACTCTACAAACCATACAAATTTTAAGACGCCATTTTAAGGAGCATTCCTCAATATACATTGGAAAAAGTAATGAAGAACGTAAGAACATGACTTCAGCAATCCATAAAAAATAAGGGACACCACTCGACCATTGAAATAAAACTCCGTTTTGTAATTTTACTCTGTAATTTGTGAATCTCCTATCGTTCTTTTTAATTCTATCTGTAAAATGGGGAGGAGTTGTACCCCAGCGTATACATAAATGCTGGTCAAAATCTATCCGATATTTTCAAAATTTTTGAACCTACATAAGTACCTCCAAAGCTGCTGAGATTAATAAAAGTGACATTGGGATGTACTACAAGTAAAGTCAGATGAAATTGGGAAATATCGGAGGGTTTCGAGATGAGAAGAGTAGTGAGACAGGGCGATCCAATATCACCTCTCCTGTTCAATCTACTGCTGAAAAGGATAATAAAAGATAGCAACATTACAACCAAAAGGATGATAATCAACAACAGTCAACATATACCGATGATCTAACTTTGAGGGAAAGATCAACATCGGAATTGGAAAAAATGACAAAGGATATAGAATATCACAGAAGAGAAAAGAGAAATAAGAGAGAAAAATATGATAGACAACTAACAAGACAATGAAAATACATAAGAAATCAGAGAAGGGAGATGAAATGTGGATAGAGAGAGTGAACACCTTTTTTACTCAGAACACGGTGAAGAAAGTGTGCGATTGGAAGCAAGGTTAGTTATAAAGTGAAGGGGGCGGTGGATGCATTACGTAGTATAATATCCTCGAAAACAACGTTAGAATGCTAAGTTGAAGGCAGTTATACAACAGATATATTACAAAAGTGAGCAAAGTAGTGTGGAAGTTTGGGAGGGACATATGTAACGACTATTTGACCGAAAAAAGTGGAAGATCGCTGAGAGAGAAGAACAAACGAGAACATAATACGTCTAGACAATCAACTCAGTATAATTCAAATCATAAGGGCACAAAAAATAAGACGGCTGGGTCATGTACACAGACTAACACGGAACAGAACAACTAAAACACAAAATGAAATTTAAGAACTGCAGAAGCGTCTGATGTATTGGGCGCGAGAAGATAAACCCAAAATTTAACGAGAAGAATTTTTATTCCTTTTTTGAATAAAAAGTTAGTAAGAAGACAAGTACAAAGTCGATTATTTTTGAACGCCCCAAGTATTATATTTGTGTCGTAGTACATTTTGCAATCTTTTTCTTGCAAATGAGCCAAACAATTGTCCTCGTTAAAGGCTGTTGATGGTTTGACTATTGGGGATATTGCGGTTGTCTAGCTCCATTCATCTGCAAGACTTGGCTTATTAAAGAATAAATCATTGAACAGATGTCAATAACCAAATAGAACGCTCACTAAAGGCAAAGTTCTGAGTATGATCGAATTGTTATTCGATGATATTGCTATGCCGTTGCTCTCCAAATTTAGGATGAAAGATATTTGCACTAGATTGATGTACAAAAAAAAAATAGATCTCTTATGAGAATCTAATGAGGTTAAATTGTGGCCAATGATCGACCAGTACCTCAGGCTCAAATATCCATACTATGAAGATACTGTTGTATATATGGTGAGATCATCAGGATGTTGTACATTACAAGTTACAATTACCTTAGGCCTTCCAACTGGAAGAGAAGTAAGCAACTCATTTTACTTCTCAAAACCGGTTAGAACACCATTTGAACTTGTCTGGACTGCGGTGCGGTGTGTCAACTTTTTTGCTCAAACTATCATAGGTGATATAAAACTAAATATGCTGCTTGATTCGTTCGGTCGGCGCTTTGAAGAGTTGCTTGGTGGCGATGAAATTTACTTTCAACAAGATGGAGCACCTTTCTATTCTCATCCCTTACATGCTTTGATATATACTTCGTGATTGGCGCAGAACCTTAAAAGCTTAAAAAGAAACAATCGGAGATTAATTTAAAACTTCCTTAACGGTGCACTGCAACTTGCCTGACCCCGCGCGGGCGGCGCCGCTGTCGCAATTGGCTTTAATGGACCTTTGGTTGCCTTATGAAATCCTCTGAGCGGGGCTGATTATGCGCGTCGGTGTAAATCGTAATTACATCTCATTAATTCGGCAACGCGGCCTTGGTCGCTGATTTTAATGGCGCGGCTTGCTAGCTGCCATTAACAATTTGTTTATATAAGCCGAGCGTGTCGCATTACAGTTTCATTTGGCGAAGAAGCGAAACGAGGACCTGCATCAAACTGAGGTGCGGTTTGTGAAGTTGAATGTTAGAACTCTAGAAAAGCGCGAATGTTGTGCTCAGTAACGTTGGTCCTTAGGAGACGTCAGTAGCCTTCGTTCTCAACTACCCCTCTAGAAAATTGTTTATGATACACATACAAGCACACTTTAAGGGTCCGAACTGCACCCTAAATATTCTCAAAACTTTGGGGTTTTACCCCTTTCGTGATCATAAATTTGATAAGAATGCTAACCTCCGTAGGTTTTTTTAGAAGAAATGCTAGATTGTTACCTTAAGGCAGAATAAATGCATGACTTCTAACGAATGTTACTGTAATCTACAGATGATCCTGATTTTGTTCAGCAATCAATTCTATGAAATGAAGAAGGAACCTAATGACACTCGTGACTGTGTTTTATTGGTACTTCACTTTATACGTAGGCTGTGCCAAAGAACATGTGCTTTCATTTGTTTGGACGGAACACTTTCATCTAATCATCATACACATAGACGCCAGCAAACTTCAAGCGGCCAAGACGAGTGTCGGTTTCGTAGATTTGTAGTACGTCGACAGCATAAACTGAGGGACGGAATGTGACCTTGGTGGCTAGTTCGTCAGAAATATTGATAGCAGCGAGACGAGAATTATATCAAAAGAGACAAATAGACTAGAAGTCTACTGAGACTCCATTTCCTGACAGTCTGGGAAGTCTTGGACTGTTTTCTGACCTTTACGCATCATGCCTGCCGCCTTTTTAAACAAAAACAGTTTAATGCAAGGAAAAATGAATCCGAATGCTTAGAAGATAACCAAAACAAGACAATTATAAGGTTTGAAACTTATTGTACTGTACTGAGATGGGATTGGAAAAACGAATAGAACTAATTTATGCCTTCCCTTTAAAGCACTCTGAAATTTTTGTTGTGTGTTTAGTTCAATTTTGATGTAAGGTCTTTGATATGTAGACCCCATTTCTGGGTGTTGTTAATTCAAGGTGGAAGTAAAAGACAGACGTGTTGATTTTCAACGTACATCATTTAAATTAAACTAAATATGTTTGATTACTTCCATTTGTTTATTTAGTGACCTTGCCAAAGTTATAGTTGGTTTCTCTTTTACATGTGATTATGGACCTTAATTGAGTGTAACATTTAAAAAAATATTTTAAACTTCTCTTATTTTAACTTCAATGTTTTTATAACTGGCGCTGGGGTAAGAGAGTCCATTTCTTTAGTGGGACTTGAAAAAGATCTACATATTTGTTCTACTTGGGGTTGTCCACTGATGACCTTAGTTGAGCATGGATTTGTCGTTTGCTTGCTCCACTCTCTTCGAAGTTTCTCTTATTACATTTTCCTATTCTTTTCCGAAGGATTAGTATAGCCAGTGTATATTTTGGACTACTTTAGATGGTTTGTGCCTCGACTAAGTGCAACTTGGCTAGGTGACCTTTCTTTGTTGTGAGTGACAGCAACAATTTTTTTTTAATTAAAAATTTAGAGAAGAAAGTGTCACTTTTGTTTAAGGCAGGCCATCCGGTCTCCCAGGCATGGCCGCTTAGACAAACTGTAAAGCACTGCAGCTCTAATTCAGGAGAGCCTAATTTGAATGCTGAAACGTCACCGATGGGGCTCACAACAGAAAAATGCAACTCAGGAGAGTGAGGGGCAGCTATTTAAACTGAAAAGCGTAGGAGTGCTATGACGCTTGGCTGCTAACTATTAAAGGTGCGCCTTCTGCGACGCCATTGGCGCTCAGGAGAGACGCAAACCATTAGAAGCTCATAGGTGACAATTTTTCATTATGCGCTGCTCAGCATTTGTTTCTATTATAATCTCTGTTCAAAAGATTTATTATATTTTCAGGTAAATCTAAACATTTTACATACTGTAGAATACCGTATTCTACTTAACGCCCCGTGTGGGAGCATGGTCTTCGAACTGAGAGGTTGCGGCTCCATATGATCGCCCTCATTATGTCAAGTTCGAAGTAAACGCAGGTACTCAATTATTTTTTGTGACTGAGTAGACCACCCGCCAGGCATATAAATCCTTGGATTAAACCCCTTAATACGATCAAAAGTTTACATTCTTTTAGGTCTTCTTGCTTCATCAACTAGAAGAATATTCTTTTTTTCAAATTGTAAGGGTATTTTTCTTCTCCCCAAGCTGATACTGTCGTATCAGACTTCAGCAGATTTGCTGCAATTAGGTCGTACCTTTGATTAGTTGATAGTCTTTTGCTTTGTCTTTTTTCTATATATTTACATTTATCTTCTTCCTCCACCAACTGTGCCGACTCTGCATCATCCTTCTTTTCTTCAAGTTTCTTTAAAGTATGGTGCTCACTTTATATTTTATCTTCTTCTCTTATTTTCTCGTATATGTAGGACAATTCCTCTAGGTCACCCTGTTTTGGCATTTTGCACTTTTCCACTGGTTTGGTTGTCACTTTAACAAGATTTTCTAAGTTGCTTTTCTTCGATTACTTAGATGTTACACTGACTTATATCACAAGAATGTTGGGAGGCTCTTTCACCGTAGCGCGGTTTGTTTTTTGCCCCGTAACAGCGATAAACCAAGATTTAGGTAGATTGAATCCGTCGTCCCTGTAAAATTGTTTTATATTTATAAATCTCACCGCCTCTAAAAGCGCAAAGATACTTTTAAGATTAAAAATTAATCAAAATATTTCTTGTTACTAGCCATTGCAAGGAAGATTCAAATCTGAATCTAAAGTGGCAACTTTTAAGGGGAACGAGGTTTGGTCACAAGTATTTCTAGTCATCCATGCATAAAACCAAACCCCTTGTTCTATTTTGGATAAAACTGTAGATGGTACGTGTGGCGAAAACTATTCAATTTTTGATTAGAGGCTTTACGCTTTCTACTGACATCTGTGAAGATCGTACCTGGTACTACACAACCTTTAAAATATTGTTTTCTGTTCTTTTGAAAAACGTTGCTTACGAAGGGTCCTGCGTACGATGAAAGTGATAAGGATAGTAGGATACTCAACGTGACGATACTGTCTCTCACAAACGAGTTCTGCTAAAGTTTTGTGAGGTTAAGTCTTTGGGTTAACTTTTTTTTGACCGTCTGCATTCTTCACTCCGTAGTGTAAACCATTTCTGCTTGTTCTTCCCCTCTGTTTGTCCGCTCAGGACCAGTAACTGAGATGGGTATTTGTAATGAAGTTCGTCTGTTATAATTAACGTTCATCCTTTGTCTACTTGTTCTTGCCTTTTTTCGGCCGTTGGTAAAAGAGTCATGGGAAGTCTGATGCTGTTTCATACGTTTGGTAACGGGCAAAACTTTTATAGGCTTCTGATGACGGACGTTACACAATATTATGATACGAGGGCAATTCGAAAAAAAACTCCATAATGATGCCTGTCCTGTGGCACAGTACGCAAAAATATCACATAGCAGCCGATGGAAATGGACTGTAGTGCGCATGCGCGAATGAGGACCGATTGGGAGTTAGACGCCTATGAATGAGCATTTTCAATTCGCTCGCAGAAACTATTCCGATGGTTTAGAAAGCTTTTGGGAACTGCGTAATGGGTATAGCAAGAATAAAAGCCTGGTACATTTCGGAGCTGGTCTTAACGTAATTACCGTTCTGCAAGATGAACTAGAGAATCTAAGGCATCGTCATTTTTCTGCATGAATTGCAAATTGGCCAATTTAGCGATGTTTGCCGGGCTTGATGGCGATTGTTACGAATATCGCAGTCACAACACGATTAGCTATCAAAATTTGATGAGTTCTAAAATTACTTTTTGGAGGTCGCGGCTCTTGCTTTGCATCGTGCATTAAGCAACCGACAATTATCGAAGCTTCGTCCATTTGGCCTTCTCCAACGATCACTTCGGGCAGAACGCGCGTTATACAACGCCAGTTCCTACTCGGGCCGCTTTTCGCGGCCCGGCCCTAGTTGCAAAATATAGCAAAGCGGTAATTGCAATAACAGCGCGTTCGGCTGCCTGGACGTGAAAGTAAACACTTCGCGCGCGTTTCACGCGAACGCGGCCGAAATTTCTTAGCCACTTTTTGCACCTCTGGAGGTATTGATGTCGTTGGAAGCTGACCAGCGGATTCGGGAACTTTTCGGCTCACGGCGGCGCGGCCTTGGAATCGGTCGCTAATTAATTTGCGGGCTGCCCAGGTGAAGTTCCCAGATATCGGAGGTGTCATTGGACTGCTGCTGGGAACGACGGCACGGTCCGGCGATCTTGAAGAGGAACAAAACAAGCTTCGATTCCCATAGATCCATTTAATTGTTGCGGGGTTCAGCTAAATTAATTGCCGAATGGCTGCTTGGAATAGAAAATTCAAATACCTTCTCCTTTAATTAGTTCCTTTATGATACCGCAATTTTATCTCAAACCGCTTTAGTAGTCTTAATTAAGAGACTGTTTCCCTTTCACTTTTTCTTTCGATACAATGATCGCTGTCCTTAACTTCTTTTATATTTTAATCCGCAACCGAGACAGCTAATTGATATGATAATATTGGAGAAGGTATTAAATTGGTGTTCTATAGAAAGCAATGGCACTAACGAATCTCCATACAAACGGAAATCAATATATTTTTCATATTTCAAGTAATTTACATTCTTCATGATACAGTGGTCAAACTAACTCACAAATTCAGAAACTTCCATGTTAACAAAGAAATTGACAAACAACTCCAAATGGTATACTGGAATGATACAACTTTACATTGGTATTGGACGGCAAAATATAAAATTTGAGGGAATCATGCTATGGTATGGGTCTTTAGGTGACAAGATTATTGATTTTTAGAAACAAGAAAGGCAGTATTGTTCTAGCAAGACGAGCGTCATCTGACCAGATGTATTGATCACTAGAGCTTTGGGGTATCAGGAAAAATATGTGATATTGACAATCTACTATGAGCAATAGAATAGAGCGTCGCTTTGCTTTGACTTGTAAGAGGGCGTATGGAACACTACTATGTATATACAAAATGGGACAAAACTCTCTCTCTAATTTCAAAGGAAGGTTATGAAGTGTAAAGTGATTTGAGGATTGAGGAAGAAGTTTTATTAAACTCGGATAGTCCAGAAGTATTTTTTTTTTAAGAAGATTTTATCCAATATATCGTAGACGAACGTAGGCAGGGAACTTCAAAAGTACTGGTTTTGTAGTGAGAGGGGGGTGGAGAACAGAAGTTCTATTTTGCACCAAGACCACTTGTTGGGATGTGTTAATAAATATTGGAGCGGCAATTCCACAGCGAATGAGTCACTATTTGGTGTATGGTGAGTAAAGTTGGAATCAGTTGCTTCTATCTTTTTACAAAGGAAGGCCAATATGTTACTGCGACTTCCATTTGACGTATAGAAATGACAATAATTTTTTGCATCTAATCTCAATCCTATCTAAATAGAATAGAGCCACAACCCACATATAGTGCTGCGCGATATGTAGCTTCTGCTGGTCTTGAAGAAAAAGAGGCTGAATGGTTTTATAGTCACTCTCGTATTCCATAAAGGCTTAATCATCTGGCTTTATTTGTTTATTAGAGGGCCTTTCACCAACTTAGATCACGTTTGTGCCGCTGCAATATCCTCTTGGTAACGTTTGTCAGTCATGGCCGTCCGGGCAATGTTTTGACGAAATTTCTCGAATAGTAACGTCTGTGACTGTGCCAGTGCAGGCTCACGACAGACGTCGTTAGTGCGTGAAGCGGACGCGTAACGCGTCTTATCACCCGGCTGGTGGATGAGACACGAGTGCCAATCAGATAACTTCCAGCTAGTGTCTGTGAGGTGTAATTCAAAAACCAGATTCTCCAGTATTATTTTGATTTGCTGAGTTCTCATTTACAGCTTAATGTCTTGGAGGTGGAGTATTTTCGGCAGTCGCTTTTAGGAAAGTGGCAAGACTTAATTATCTGGCGACGAATTTCCCGATTAGCTCTAGATATCGTCACTGCGTGGAGCAGATGCACAAAATATGTTGGGCCTGAAAAAAGGGAGATGGAGTATTTTCGGCCAGATGCTGTTTATAAAGATGGCTGAAGTTCTTGAAATGTTGGCGAGCATGAAATTTGCTTACGACTGGTTCGAATGGTTTTGCGACGGGAAAGAAACAACTGAGGATAAGCCATACGACACGGTGAACACTGTAGTATACGAGGATTTGAATAGGCAAAAGATCTGTTGCAGATTTGTAGACGAAAAGAAAGCGTATACGACCAGAATAATTATTTTATACCGTCATATGTGATGTGGTGACAATCAGGAACGTATGGTGGCGCTTGATTCCTAAAGAAGCCTTTGCTGACAGTTTCCAGAAGTTTATAAATGTTGCCAAAAGTGTATTGTCAAGAATGGTGATTATTTTGAGGACTAGTAAAGATAATTTTTTGCATCTTTTGTTCTTTCGTCTTGCTGGTCTTAGCGGCTACCCTCACTACTGCAACTAAATACCTTCAAAGACACTTTTTTAATAACCACAAGTACTGGTGAATTAGAAGACTTTACTCATTTACTTTATTCCCTTTCGATGTCTCTTAACTTTCTTCTCTGGTTTTTCCTGTGAAAAGATGCGATCGGCCTAGAAAATAAGAAGTGTAAGCTGTTTTTCAAAAGATACCGAAACTAACATTTTTAATATTGCGTTACTAAATGAGAGCACCGATATTAGGAAGTAAAAAAGCTTCCGCATTCTGCATTGCATTTCGAAAGTACGTATCTCACCGATCAGTTACCAGCTGGAATTCAGTGTGTGCAATTCACGAAACCCCTTTTCGTTCAAGTACTTATTACTAGCTACGTAAAGCGTTTTCTTTTACTCGCCAAAACAGCTATAAGATAAAAAAAAATTTAGACTGTCATCCTATAAGCAGCAGATCTTTTTAAAAGCCTTAAAAATCAGTCTGAAGCAGAAATGTCATGTTTAAGGGCAATAATTTTATTCGTACGTGGGCGAGCCCTCTGAAGCGATTTCAGAACCCGTTAACCGGCAAACAATGCGAATATTCTCTTCAGTAACGTTGGTCCTTGGGCAGCGTCGCTTCTTTATGCCACGCGTAGACTTGAATCTTCTTAAGGGTGCTTATCTAGTTCTGCACCATAAGTCTTCTTAAAATTTTGGACGGCTTTACGTCATCTGTCTTAATAAGTTTGGTAATAAAGAAGGATTTCTTGCTCTAACATTCTGATACTGACTGAAAAACTCTAGGGCGAGGTATCTTGCAAATGGAATTTCCTTCAAGCACCCTTTCCTAGAACCTTCAAAACCCACGCTCTTTTTCGTTCGTCTCATGGAATTTAAAAAAAAATCTAGCTTATATTTCTTCTATGAACTTCAAATGGGTGGCTTGTAAGATTATACCAGAAGTAGGATCATTTCCTGGCATTAAAATACTATCTCCTCAAGTTCTAAAAGTCCGTCGAGGCATCTTCTATTCTTTTATTAGATAGTTTAAGATCACTCCAAATATCGCTTTTATTATTTCAATTTTCTAAGCGTACTTTAACAGTAGACGCACAATTGAAAGTACATTTTGAGATAAGCACACTTGGATATCGAAACTTAGCCAAGAAAGTGGAAGGATGCGTATTTGTAGTCTGAAGGGTCATCTTGGTCTTTGAAGTCTGTGCTTTGCGATGATTATTATGAATTTCTTTTGGATTTTCAACCAGTCCATAGACAAGTAGACCCATAGAGGTGTAAAAAGTTTTCTGTGTAGTAAGTGCTTATTTTGTGTTTATCAACGAAGGTAAAGGAAGAAGCTCTAAAGTTTACAGACGCATTTTTCCATTCTCTTAACCCCCAAACATTCGAGTAGATTTTATTGGAACGATTCATACTTTGTTTGTTGGTACTAGCTAATAATAGTACCTCTTTATTATTTTTGAACTATATTTTACATTACATGGGGTCAACGAGAATCCTTGACCTTTCTCTTTTGAAAAATGTCGTAAAATGTGAAATGCTCTCTATTACAGAGTCTATTGGAGATCTGGATAGGTTAAATAGGATTGCTATGAGTAGATTACGCAGCCAGCACTTTCTTTTATCCTCGTTTTGAAAATGTTGGTCCTTAATGAACTTTAAAAATTGAAGCCACTTTGATCCATGATTAGGAAACACGGCAGGTCCGAAACTTTGTTCCGAATTCTTATCTGAGAAGTCATCAGCTCTTTGTGATTTAGTGTAAGTTGGGAAGAAAAACTGAAAGTTGAATGGTACTTTCAACTTTTTCTCCAGTACGTCCGAATTTTTAGTCGAACACGCTTAATATTTCGAATTACAGGGTTGTCTAGCACTAGAGCCTAATTGGTCTTAACCTTTTCTTACTATACTTGGATCTGCTTCAATTTCGTGGTTCTTGCTTCTTCGGCTGGTTCTCCAACTTTAGCCTTGGCTCCTTGTTGAAGGGTCTGGCCATAGAAGCATCTTTTCATGCAAAACCGCAATTTCCACACTCAATGACACGGTACTATATTCCAAAAAATGCTTTTTCGATTGCTTTGAAGCAATATATAAAGAGTGATAAGAAGATCTAGAAACTGCCACTTCTTTTTCTTCTTGTTTTCAGTTTTTTCTTTTTATTATGATCAAATACACCTGATCCGTCCTGGAAAGACAGTAAATTCTTACATTTAGTAAAAATATAAGAAACGTTGCTCATGGTCCTAATTCCCATCAAAGTAAGTTCCTGGGACCCACACATTTGTTCCTTTTCTACTACTTAAAACATTCTGAAAAATCCGCAAATAGCCGTCTCGTCTTATTGGTCGAAATCCCGTTGGCGGGCTCAAGTCCCTTCACTTTAAAAAAATATTTATTTTTAACAGTTTGAAGCATTACCAACTGCACTGATAGCAGCAGCCATGAAACAAATTTTGCTAAATACGTTTCATGTTTTTAGAACCCTTACCTTATCTGCTTGTTCTTGGGCTCTCAGTCGCCAATCCTTGTCAATTCTAGTCCGTACTTTTCTAGAACGAGCATTACTTTCAATAGGTTTCGGGATTTGTACTAAGCCTTTCTTTGTGCTGTACTTATTGTATTGTTCTCTCAAGCCTTTTGATTCATGCAAATAGTTTCTATGGACAATTCCGACACATTACTTGTGTTTACTCAACAGTGTCTGACTCCCAAACAACACGATTATAGATTATCTACGCATGCGCATTACCATCCACTATCATCGGCTACCACGTTACACTCGTATACTCGTCTTTATAATCTTTGATGTTTTTGACCTGGAACTTAAACGACATCATCTTTATTTTCTAAAAGGGGGCCGCAAACACTCAAGATGACTGTAAACTGTTTTGAGTCTTTAAATTAGGTTTAAAATGGTTGATTACGCCTATATTGTGAACTGTTATAATCCTTGCAAAGTTCAGTCAAGAAATTATCAGGTTTTTCGAATGTACCTTCAAAGCATTTCATTAATTATCTTTATGCTTCTTTTATTTTACTTTAATATTGCAGTACTTTTGAACAAACATCTCTTTTTAATTTTCGAACCCTTTTGATTGATTTCTTGAAGAACTAGACGAATATTGGGGAAAATTTAGAAATCATCAACTCTACTGAAGGTCTTCAATTTCTCCAGCGGTTACTCAACTGTTTGAAACTGTAATTTATAATTCAGAAATGAAGTAGACTTTGTCTGAATGTAAAGCACACTTGTGTCTTGAAGCCATTCGTGTGGGCTTCTTTTCACAATATTTTTGATTACTATTTTGCACATATAATTCGTCAGATTTCATTCTTGAGGTTGTCAACTGTTTATGGATTGCTTCCGTAGACCTTAGATTTTAAATCTTAGTGACCAGGCAGTAAATCGGCTGTAGCTTGAGCTTTATGCCAGGTAGCGTCGTTCTGCTGAAACCACATTTGTTCCAGATCTATTTCACCTAGACGGCGGCAAAAAACTGGGCTACAATATAACACTAGTGATCGCGATTCGCTATTTCAGCATTTCCATCATCATCTTCGAAGAAGCATGGGTTTATTACGCCACCTGTCCAAAATCCCCACTGAACAGTGATTCGATGGGGGTTTTGTTTTTCATGATATTGACAAGATCTTGCATTCATCACCGATCCAGTTTGATCGCCCCCAAAAAGGCGCGAAATTTAAATTTAAGCCACCCTTTACAAACTCACAATAACGCCCAATGGAACCAAACATGACCTGATCTTTAGTTAGATGGGAGAGAGCGCAATTCTACACCATACCCTATTTGAGGTATTTCGATTTCGGGAATTATTTGCAATACCTTGCTGCATATGGACTTTGCCTAAAAAAGCATACAGGCATATAGAGCTTTGCTCTAGTGTGCATTCTGTGCCACCACAGTGTATTGGCAATTCCGAAAAGCCGCAACGAATGTTTGCTCAAGGTAAAAGTCATTTCAGGCAAATTTTGTGCAATGCAACACATGTTGTCCCTGCTCAGGGCTGGAAACTTGATACCCGTGTAAAATCCTGTTGATGTGGATAAAGCGACCACGAATTTCCGTTTCGGATCAGGCCGCTATAAACGAGTACTTTTGTTACTGCTTTATGTTACAAGGTTGAGATGAAACAAATTTTAATTTTCTGCTAATTAATATGACAAATGACATATGCCTGTTTCTAAGAAATTCGAACAGAACCGTCGATGTTTACCGAATATAATAATACCGTAAAAGGGAAAATGCTCAAAACTTGAAAATTTGTATAAGAAGCTACTAAAATAATCTAGTAGAGCACATTACTTGCTATATTACTTTCTTCTATCTCCGCAGAAGTCGCACAACGCCATCTTTCCAAAACCTTTGTAGTTTGATGGCAAAATACCGTTTAATGTACATTTTTATATCATCATTATTGAAGTAAATGTTGTATCGCAATAGAAAAAAATGTTACTTGGGGAAATATCCGGAGAGAACAGTAGAATGTTAACAATTGTTTTTAACGGCTAAAAATACGTAGGGTCTGGAGTTATCGACGCCTCATCTGATCTTTGATTTTAACCATTTCGTACCATTTTCTTTAATTTAGCCACTTGGGAACAGATTCTTGTAGAATTGATGATTCCATCTGGTGGAAGCAATCCATAATGAATACAATCCTTCCAATCCTACTAAATAGACAGCATAATCGCTAGCAGGAGAAACGCAATATGGTTTTAAAAACGGGTTTGGTGCAAGAGACGCCATTTTTGCACTATAGATGTTGGTCCACCGTTGCACAGACGTAAATCAAGATATCTATATTTGCTTTTTAGATTATTCAAGGGCTTTCGACTGAATCACAGATGAGAAACTATAAGTCTTCCAAACATAAATGCAGGACTGTCGGCGAAAACCTTCCACCACTAGTCACATTCATCTTACGAAACACTCCTGTAGAATACGTCGAAAAATATACTTACATGGGCACTGTAGTACGTGCAGATTCGAGTTTGCCCCTAAAGATCAGAATGTTCCGTTGTTAAATTTTCTCAATTCTCCTGTATGACATGGAAGCCTTCCTGGACAATCACTGAGGTACTACTAAGACAGCTAGACTCTTTTAAGGCCATATCACAAACGACGAGGTATTGAGAAGAATGCAAAAACAGAAGAAAGTTGAATTTTTGTTATCAAACAACGTAAGCTCCATATAATAAGGATAGATATCTTGTACTGCAACTAATATAGCAGAGTAAGGTGGAAGATAATGGTTCGGCCAAACTTTTACTGATTGCCATATTAATGCTAACGTTCCAAACGGATAAGGGGTGTTAAGAAGAAGAAAAAGAATTTTTTTCAAGTGGAGATCGGGTCTTGGTACTGTCAAAGGCTTGTTATCACTACATCACACAAAGTAGTCTCTTCAAAAAGAATTTTTTTTTTATTTTACCAAAGAAGCAAATCGCACTTGAGAATAAGGTTGAAGAGATTACCCTTTGTCAACTCAGAGCGGTAGACGTAGCCGACTACGAGATGCTTGTGTGTCGTTGTTCTAGGAAAGTTTAAAGCATCCTCTAGCTCACGAAGAGACTTCAATGAAGTCGCTGTGGTCTTCATCGTTCTGATTAAAATTGCCAACTTGGAATCCTCTAAATGACGTTTGCAATATCAACGATTGAAAAGAATATAAACATCTATATACATATATTCATACAAACGATAACAGATAAAGTAGTAAAAGAAACTTTAGGGCGATTTTATTGCTTACGTCAGAAAAGAGGGATGAGGTATAAGCTATAGATTAAGACAACGAGTGATGCTTTGGCATAGTAAACCAAAAGTCTTACACACATTCTAAGTTCATCAATTTTTTACTGACATCGATAGATTTGAGTGTTTCTTGCTTGTTCAAGTTACAATCTACTCTATATAGAGTATTAAGTAAGTGAACTCCTGTAGCAGTTCTTTTAAGTTAGGATTTTCTTATGATGCAAGGCAGCTTCTGCTTAATCTTTTGGGTAATTGGGCATCGGATAGTTGTTGTATTTAAGAGTCTATCATGACAGGAAAATCTGACCAACAACAAATGGGATGCCGAAGCCCTCTTGGATTTAGAACTGTTGGGTGGTTTTGATCCTCTTTGGCCTGGCATATGCTCAGACTGTGGGTCATAACTGTAGATCGGTTTGATCATTGTTTTGTAGAGCAGAAGATTGTTGCTTAAAGACAATTCCGACTTTCGTCCAAGAAACCAGCACATTTGTACTTCAAGCCGTTGATGTAAACTCAAATGTTACTTTCCGTGTTAGCCAGCATATGAATTTTTTCTCTTATGGCAAAAGTCTCACTTTGACAGCATTGACAGTACTTTTTTTGATAAGTTAGTAGTAAATATTAAATCTACGTGTTAAATAGGAACAGTATGATGATTTTTTTTTTATTTTTAGGGTAACCTTATGTTCTAGAGCCGATCAAAAGCTTAGGGTGCGTCTAAGAAGAGACGTATGCAATAATTTTTTTAGTATTCTGTGTATTTTCTCTGATGTAGAATTTTTTTTTATTCCTTTCGGTGGTCGTTTGAGGAACAACCTTTGAAATATCTTGCCTGCTAAGGACAGAGACTAATTTCCCTATAAAAAGCCACACCCTCTGAGGGTCTTGTAGGCTTAAGCCTAGATGCTTGGAAGCATTTGCGTAGTTCTGACTGGACTTCCACTGATGGAAAGAGTTTATGGGTAAATACATCTGCGAGACAACAAGGAGATAGGCTTCAACAATTCGTCTGTTTTTGTTGGTCGGAAGGGTTTTAAAGTATTCTGCAAATATATCAGACTCCTTGTTAAATCTTGCCCAATTTCCATTCTATTTGTATTGGTGCTATGTTTATTGGGGGTTCTTTAAGTTTTTTCTATCCAAACATTTAATACTAATGCGATAGTTACATTTACTGTCAGAACATTCATATCAGATCGGGTGAGCTATGAAACCAAAATTCTTTGAACCGCTAGGAATATCCGATGGACATGGTTCCATGCACTTCTTTGGCATCATTTTGCCATTCTAAACATTACGGGCCTGCCAGTATAAATCCTTCTATTTGGAAAAGTAAAAATCCCTACGTCATGCAGAAAGAAGTCCTCGGTGTGTGATATCTTCAAAACCTCTGTAATTTAATTGGGAGAAGTGCAATACTATATTTGATGTTTCCAACAGGATGGGGCGACATTCCGTACATCACACGTCACTATGGCCGAAATTGAGCCACTTTTCAGCGACTGCGTCATTTTGAAGGTGCTTTGGCCACTGTGCTCGCCGCTTCATTACTTCCTACGAGGATATGTGATGTATATAGTGAAGACCACGCAGGGATGTAACCATAGTTGCACAACAGCAGAAACTGCCGGTTCGTTATAATCACATTCTAGTATTTCCCGCGCAATTATTTCAATAAGCGTGGCGTACGCCTCATTAATCACGCAGCCGCGCACTTTCTTATTTAAAGTGAGGGATTGTTCAAAGGCAGTTGCCCAACACAGGAAGTTCAAATGGCTGAACCCCATATTTTCCAATAAAAAGCTTTGTTGCAAAAGCGCGCGCCAATTGACACCGATTTAGCTCTGACAGGTGCAATAGGTTTCTTAAGCAGGTATTAAGTTGTTTGCATGTAGCAAAACCAATTACCAAATACTTATTTTAGTATTATGGTGCTTTGAGCTATGGATTTCTTCTTGTGGTCTTCGAATCCCAAGCTTAATTTTCTTAGGCTTATGTAAAACACATACACACACGTTCATTGTTCTTCCGTCTTTGCATTCGTAAACTTAATGCATGTTTCTTCTTCCGTTATGATGTTACGATTATTGTATATTTCTTGATAATATTGAAGGATGATAAAGCCAAATTCTTGTCTGATTTGCTTTGCAAGTCTTGGTAAGTAACTTTGGCACAATTTGTGGTACAATTTTCAAAATTACAGTAAAAGTTTTTTTATTGCTACACAAAATCAGCACTTTAGCAAGCTCTTTTCCAGTATGCTATGACTTGAACAATGGATTTTTGTTGTCAGCAGTGATAAAGTATTTCTTCCTCCGCCCTCTAGATCATGGTGCAGCGAATGACTTGTTTGTAGATGCTTTCTTTCAATATTTTCAAATTTTTATCCTTAAGAATTCTTTCCAGGTTGTGCTACTTCAGTCAACTGGAGTTGACTCTGTTTTCTTAGCATTTTCTACCCCAAATCATCTTGGGTTAGGATTCCACCTTTTGTTGCCATCCGTCTACGATGAGTTTCCGCTTTTTAATGGCTTTCGCCCATCTCAGAAGATCTCGCTAGATCTCTTGACGTGAGTCAGTAGTTAGAAGTCTGTAAGAGACAGGTTGGAGCTTTACTCTGGATTATTCTTGTGATGTGTCTACAAAGATGATGAACTTGGCTTTTGCACTCTATTTTGAATATTCCTAGTTCAAATTTCTAGGTCTTATCGTATACCTCTTCTGGATCAACAAAACCAAAACGAAATCTTTCTTCTGATGTTTTCCTGTACGGTCTTGTTGGCGTGAGTGTCATCAGTAATCGCTCTAATTTTTATAAGCCCCAACTGATTCTGAGTAAAGCTTTCCTTGTGTTCTTTCTACAATGCATTTATTTCATGGCATAGCTTATCGCTAAATTTTCTGCTTGTAGATGGAAACTAACCGCCCTTCCCCTCTGCTTTCACTCTCTCTGTCTACTTGGCATCGTTGCCTTTTATAATATTCTATTCATTGTCTTGGTTATGGATTGCACACCTTTCCTCTTTGAAGATTTCAGTTGGTCTTAAGGCTTGTCCCGTTGTTATTTGGTTGGGGGACCTCTTCAATTTCTCTTTCTTCAAAGAATTTTCGGTTATCTTTATGGCGTGATTTATTAGTTTAATGGGACTCTAATTGCAACAATTTTGCCAGTTAATTTTTCTCCGTTAAGATTTTATTTAAACATGAGTCGCAAATTTTCTTTGCCTGTGGCTTTTCTGCTTTTATTTGTTTGGGGGGTTTTCTTTAACTATATATTTTTAATTACTGTTTCTTTTAACGTTCATAATCTCCTGGGAATATTTTATTCCACTCAGATTTCTTGCTGAATACTACAGTCCAGATAGGGTCTTAACTCCTGCTTTCTCTTGAGTGTCTTGAAGATCTTTCTCTCATTTTGCTGCGTATTCAAAATTCTCGTATTAATGACCAGTGGCTTGCTTTTCTGCTCGTTTTGCAACTTTGCGCCTCTCTCGTGTCTTTGTTCCTTACAATTCCTTGTATGCTGCCTTCTTTTCTTTAAGATCTTTTGTATTTCTTCATTCTACCAGTAAGTGTCATGTGCTCTTTGTATTCCTCGTCTGTGTGTCATCTGATTCCAGTTGTTTTTTATTCATCCTTCTGCTTCACCAAGATCTGTGACCAATAAGGCCTCGTCTTAAAAGTGGTGGGGTGTCTGGTTTTTTAATATCCACTCTTTGGATTTGTTTTGCCATAAATTATTATGTATCCTATCTGATCCTTGCCAATATGCCCCTTGAGGTTGGCACCAACAAAAACAATGTCAGTATCGGGAACTAAAATTATCATTTTGTCATAAAATTCTAGGCACATCAACTGATGCGTCCTTAAGACTCCCTTGAACGATGATTCCAACTGCGTCTTTTATATTCGTCATTTCAAAGAAGATGAGCTTACCTCCTTTCTGGTCAGCGCAGTTTTTCCAACAGACCAGCTGGTTTCTTTTGCTAGAGTTGCTGCTTGCTTTTGGTATTAAATCTACGGTCACATGTGGTTTTTAATACAACTGCCTGGAGGCTGATCCCCCTATTTGGAAACTTGGAAAACTTTCCAGTAGCCTACAGATGGATTTCTCTATCTCTGTGTCTATTCTTGATTTCTGAATTTTCTGGCCTAATTCTGCACATAATTCTTAGCCATAACCTTATCACCAGGCTTTTTTGAGAAATCCAATTGTAGCAGTGCTTTAGATTCCTCCCAGGGGCATATTTAAGAGCGCCTGTGGATAGAAATTGTGTTTTTAGCCCAAATTAATTTTGTATTTTCCCAAAAGCTGTTACCTTGCTGAATAGTGCATAAATTTGTCTTGTGAAGTTGCGGTCATTTCTTCAAGACACTCAAAAATTACGTCTAGCTGACTGTTTAGCCTTCATGCACAAATTCAATGCAAAAATTCTTTGAATGTTTCCCGAGAATCAGAGTACCACGGAGAATATTCGCATTGTTCGCCGTCTTCTTGAGAATTAGCTCCGATTAATGGTTGCTTCTGAGGTTAGATTACGCTATTCTGTATTTAAAAGTGTCGGACAGATGGGTCTCTCGTCAACAAAGTTTTGACGACGATTCACAACCATCTTCACTTGATCCAAAAGCCAGCTATCCGGTGGGAAACGGCGGTTACATAGAAAAAAAAAATTCAAGGGGCTTATTATGGTCGGGTTTTGTATAATAAAAGCAATATGCTGGCAATGTTTACATTTTTTATTTGCTTTCTAAAATTCCGTTTTACTTTATCACCAAACCGTGTTTGTTGCACAAGCCAAAGTGATATTTCAAAATTAACGGCTTCCTTGCCCAGTCGCATACAAATTGCATGTTATGTAACGGTATACGACTTTCTAATTAGCAATTGATACAATGCGGCGCCTTGAATTAGGAGCATTACAAACGAATGCTGCAGGTGATATTAAAGATCGCTGGACCAACCGAGCGGCGTTTATTTATTTATTTTAGCAGCAAGCGTGGCATTTCCAGCAAACAGCCAGTTTATTCAAATGAACTAAATGAATATGACCCGAGCGACCCCCGGAATAAAACATGAGCGAAATTTGTACACCGAGTGCGTCTTTCGCCAATTATGAGCCGATGCCCCCGCCTCCTCTTTCCAAAAGATGCTATCGTGCCACTGTGGGAGTCGGTTCAAGCCCCTGCTGTTTTCCGACGGGCGCTTGGTTTTATTTAAATTTGAATTTTCTGCATAATTTGCCACGGTCATTGTCTTGGGATCGACAGTGATTAGGCTAGCGTGGGCGCGTACGCATTTTTGGAGCCGAAATAACCTTGAACCGCTTCCTTCAAATTTTGGCGAAGGTTAACTTTAGTGAGCCTCAAACCATTCGCTGCCAGAATATTAAAGATAACTTATACCAACGCCTAAGAAGTCTAAAGCACAGTAAGTTGAACTTTAATTGGTTAGGAATAAATTTTGATATCATTAGCTAGGGAAAATTGGATTGGTGTCGTGGAGTCCCCGTTTTCTAGATTTAAATCCGTGCAGTTTTTTGCATAAAAAGACGTAAAAAAAATTGCGTGGGGATGTAAAAAGCAAGCCGGAACGGTTTGATCACTCTATCAAAACAACTCTGTCGTCAAACCATTTTTGTATTCTCTGGTTGCGATAGTTGGGATCATCTTTTTTAAAGTTGTCAACCCTGGTTTTGTGGAGTTATGTACCATCGATTTATCTTAGGGAGGTCAACCCTAGAAAGGAAAATACAACGCTGTACCACGATGTGGTTGTCCTTGTGCTGATAGTTGTGGCGTCGAACGAATTTTGTCATATTGACACCCTTTTTCACTTTTTGTGTGCCTAAATTGAGATGATTCTTGGAAAAGTCAACTACAGCTTGTAATTCTATATAGTCTGACGATATTCAAACGAGGGACAAAGGTCATCATTATGTCTGTTATTGAAACCTTCATTTGGTTGACATGGTATAAAGAAGTTAAAGAATAATCAAGGTCAAAGACAATAGGTGAAATTTTCCTTTCGTAAGAATTTGTGTCTTTCATTGTATATAAAAGAGGGAGTTGTAATGGTAAAAAACACAAAATTCCTTGTTAGATGATAGAGGATCTTTCGAGGTACAAGTAGTCTTAGCTTGCAGACTTTTATTGCTAGTAGCGATGAAGGAGATATAAATTTATACTTGGTCCTGGCAAGTGCATGCACCTTAAACGTAACTGTCTGAATTGTTCCAGATGATTGAGATCGACTAGATAGTTTTACTGGTGAAGATGCTAGGTTTGAAGGCAAATGGTAACGCCGTGGTAATGCCCTTTACGACGCGTGTCCTAGGACTAAAAACTTTAGGGTTAGTGTGCTTAAGTCGGCCTTTTCTGAAGGTTCTTGCTGTACGAGCCTTTAAATTCTTTCTTCGACTACATTCTAATTGTTGCCCAACTCAGTAGGATACTATCCAGTTAAGCATCAAAGTTAATGAGACAGATTCGGCCCGGCGTGCCAATCAGCTATTCAAACAGCCGAGCGGACTTCCTGATTGAAACAAATTAATTCGATCTCGCATTCACCGGCTCGCCATTAGTGACACGGGTAATTGGGAACTGATTAATGCGAGCGTGTGGGTGGACACCATGGAGCGCTGCTGCATTTCGTTCACAAGAGCCTAATTGGGCAACCGTCGCTGATGGGATCAGAAAATTGCGCATTTGACGTGGGTGTAGTCTTGGACGGCGGATGATCCCCGATGTGCATTTAAGGTACATTTGGCAAGATGACCACTTAAATCGGCGCCCTTCTTTGAGATTTTATCAGTACCAATGCTTTGTGTCAAAAGTTAAGGACTTGGTAAAAAATAATAGTAATCTGGATTGCCAACACCTCAAGAACCACCAAAATAGGTAGATTAGGAACTAATTAAGTTAACTTCTCAATAGATCTCACTCTAAATTGTCGAAATTTTCATTCTTTGAACCTCGAATGTCTAAACAAAATGTTGGGTTGAAAATAATTGCCACCCTTCACAATAAACTTTTGGTATTGACAGTATCTTTAGGAATCGATCGCAGAACCGCTGTCATACTTCTTAGATCGCTTTTTAGTGGGGAAACTGAAAGAAACTTGCAGGACTAAGATAAGAGGAGAGAGAATGGATCCTGGCCATACATGGTAATGAAATCTTCAGAGGTTTCCATTTGTTCTGTTTGCCTGTCAGCTTTTGCGCTACAAATCGATGTCAGTTCGGGATTCTGCTTATCCTCCGTCATCTTCTTCCCATTGCTAAAGCGTTTAAACCAGTCGTAAACACGTAATAAATTCACAGATAATTTACAGCAAAACTTGATGTTCACCAGTTGCTCTCTTGCACCGTGACTCTACCTCTCACATTGACGATGTGCGACTGCTCACAGTGGGTTTACCCTGCCGGTCGCGTGTACTCGAAGTATCTCTGAATACCGAACTTTTTAGACACGCCTCACATAACGGATTCCTTCCCTCTCTATCAAAATTTGTTTTAATGCTCAACCCCTGTATAAAGGCGCGTCCTGGGAGAACGCGCCCGTGACAATCTACTAGACATAAACTCCCAAGAATTTTATTTGCCAGCAGCATCTACACAATGACATGCGCTTGGCGCAAATGCCGCGCATATTTGCATTTTCCCGATAATTAGCATGTACTCGAGCGCCTGGAATACTTTCTATTTTCTAAACAATGCGTGGAGTCGGCTTTTCAACTTTTGGCCGTGAGTAGGCTTCCTTTAATTCCTTGCTGTTTCTCGGAAGTTCGCGGTGAAAGCGGAATTCCGCTTTGAAGCGAGTCGCGTCTTCAAAAATAGGTAAAATGTTTTTTTATTCTTTATTTTTCATATTGTCGATGATACAGCCTAATAGTCATGCAATTAGATCTTTTAATAGTTTATTAAAATTTTTTAAGTATCTTACACTACTTTTTTTCTTTCTTCCTTTTGTTTTTCTGTTCTCTTTTTCCTGAAATCATTGTATAGATTTTTTTGTTGTTGGTCAATTTTGAGTTTTCTATATTTTATTTTTTATACCTTTGTCTAACAGGTCCGTAATATGTTTGTCGTTTTTCCTGTATCTTTACTTTTATATTTTTGATTTTCTTATACTTTTGTACTTACGAATTTGTTTTAACTACTTTCGTTGTGTTTAGCTTTAAAATTTTCCATTTTCTGTATTTTATTGTTTTCTTCTCCTTTGTCATCTTCTTTTATAAGTTTACTATGTTTGCTTTTTTTCTAACTTGTTTTTTTGCATTTGTTTTGGTCGGTGTTTTTGTTTTAGATTCTTCTTGTCTTGTTTTATTATTCCTTTTATGTCTTTTTTAATGCTCAAATATTTCTGTCGTTTTGACCTTTAAGCTTCCTTATGAGTTTCTTGTTGAACTATTTTTCTTGCTTAATCTTTTTTAACCATTATACCCTTTTCTAGGTTTATAAGATCTTTGATCTTATTCTTTAATTCTATTATATTTATGTTACTTCTTCTTTTCTACTTCTTTTGATCGTTTCTATCAATTATGTGCTTTTATTAGTTTTACTTTCCTTCCACTGGCCTTTCTTCTTTTCGTAATAAATTTATATATGGCTTTATTATTAGTTTTTTCAATTTCTAAACCTTTAAAGTTTCTTTTTATTTTTTTAATTTTTGGAACTGCATATATTTTTTTTGTTTTTGTGCTTGGTGTTTTGGATTTTCGAATTATTTTCTGTTTTTTATTTGTCTTTCTGCTTATTTTCGCATGTTTTTCTGTTTTGCATTTTTATGGTGCAGAATAAATTTTATATTTGTCAGCAGGTCGAACTTGAATGTTTTTGAGATATATTTGGCTGTTCTTTTTCTTTGAGCATCTGGGATGTCTATTTTAATTTTTTGGTTTTCAAATGTCACTTTTTGAAATGCCTACAAGGTCTTGTTTCTGGAGTAGTAAAAGATCTTAACGATTGCTATATCTGCAAAGAATTGTCCTGATTAGTTACTTCAGCAGGAAATTTACATGGATAAATCAAATAAAAAAATACTGCAGTAGCTTATTTTGGCCTCCGAAGCAATTGCACCGATCGTTATTCTTGATGCGAGCAATTCAAATACTCTCGCCAGTCACGCTGGTCCTCGGACGACGTCGCCGACCCTTATTTCAAATACTTCTCGTCCTCCCAAAAATTGCTTTTTCATGCGTATATTTGAATGGCGATCATATGAGAGCCCTAGCTTCTCAGTTCGGAGGCCGTGCCTCAACAAGATGGTATTCGCTTACGTAATTTGCAATTTTGATTAAAAATCCTCGAAGTGAATAAGTTAACGGCAACATTTGCGTTTATTAGTACGTTATGTAGAACATAAACGCTAATTACGCCTCATTATTCACCTTTCACGGTGTAACGGCATTTTTCTTGCGTGGAAAGTGAGAAAATACCAGGAAATCGCCTGTATTACCCTTTACAAGCGGCGCGCTAACCAAACCCTTGGCTTCCAATTGGTCGCAGTTGACAAACCTCGGCGCTCGTCGTTCGTCTACTTTTCATCGAAATTCGACCCCACTTTCGATTTCTGCGGCCGCCTCGACTTTTGCAACGGCGGAGCGTACGTGCATGTGTCAAATTAACATAGTCATGTTTTAGCAACGACATGCAGCCTTGATATTTACTTGGAAATTGCTCCGCTATTGTGACACAAATGGGAATGGCTCTCATGTGCAGGGCGAGAAAAAAGCGCTTCGACCAGGCAGTTGGCTGTTTTTGCGTGCGGCAATTTAACGCGACTTTTTGCATTATTAGAATGTTGCTCTATGAGATTTACCCGTTTGCTCGCAAACTGCAGCAATAGCGCAAATTTTGGAAATCAGGATTTCGATCAAAATTCAAACTCTGCAGTTATGGTGAGATTTTATTTTCTGATTGTACCGGATGTAAGAGATGATTAAAGGCCCCACAATCAGCTTCACATCTAAATTGTACAATCGAGTGAAAGTGTGAATGAATTGAACAATGGGCGGTAATGTTAGCAAGAACGTAGTGCGTACGGTCATCAGAACTAGCGCTGCTCCATAGGAATGCCGTCAATATCACCGCCGGAGTGAAAGGGGGGCGCTACGCAAATAAATTTGTTTATTTGTGTCAGTTTAAAAAATGGATTGGTGCACCATCACGCTTTAACTACGTCTCACCAGTATGTAGTAGATCTCTTCCAACCAAAATAAGTGATCTGGTCAAAAATCGGCAATGTTGGTGTAAATATTGTTTTAAACCATGAAATAGTAGAACTCGATCTTTACCGGACAAAGTAGCTAATTGATTAATACCATAACCTATCGATTAAACCGAGATCAAACTCGCCAGTGTATATATTAGAGATTGCATCGCAGACTCTTTCATAGATCTTTTGAGAGACAAAGTCTTTTATAGTGGTTATTCAACCACCTTCTGCAGCCTCTGCAGCACAATCTAAATTAAAACCCCCAAAGAAAATGCTGATATGGCAAGCGACCGCACAATGCAGGACATTTCCACCACATTTTGTGACTAATACGAATGTATATTGAACAAGGTCTTCATCTTTCATCTTTGCACGTCTTACATCTTATCCTGCCGTTATGCTAACTTAAAACAGCCTTCTCGGAAGCTAACAATTTGACTGCTGGTCAGCAGTGGTTTTGCTGATGAAAAGGGAAATGGACGGGGAATGTTACTCAACTCAAGCAAGTCATAGCAATGCATGAAAAGACTCTTTCAAAACCTTATCAGGAAACTGCACTATACCATACAGGAAGTTTGAAAATGAAATCAATCATCATTCATGAAGTAATGGCTTAAAGGAACAGACTGAAATTGAAACCAATGATTAATATGCAGCTGCTATTGGGAATACTTTTTCTTCTCACGATTGAAGGAACTGGAAAATAACCTTGCTCAAGATATACAGAGGAGAGACTCATGGGAAACTAAAGAATGGGGGAAGAGGAACCCATACGAGTAATAAATTTCTATTGGAAATCAATCATTCAAGGAGAAAAAATGAGAATGCAACTAGAAATGGAACTGTCTGTTGATGTACGGACCAACCCATGACTGCTGGAGATACTAGAACGGATATCTTGAGGCTAAAAACTAAGTACTTTGCTTCTACAGATGAGATTAACCTTATTTTTAAGCAGAAGTCTGCTTAATTTGACTCCTATAGAGGCTATATTGGGAGGGATGTTGCTATTATACCGGAGACATCAACTTCAACTACAAAAAAGGTCCTAAACACATTAGGAAGGCAGGATACAATCCTGCTTACAAAGAAATGAAACAGTAGGCTTGCTTCACCACTGGAGAAGAAAACAAAAGAGTTCTATGAAATTGGTCAACACACAGTCTCTTGAAGTAGAAATTAAAGCAAAATGTTGAGGAGGAACTGGCAAGTTGGTTTAAAAGAATTAAAGAAAAGTCTTGTGGCTAGGCAAAGGAAAATCCGATACAAATTCTAACCAGCAATAAAACAACCACCTATAATAAGGACTATTTGGAGAACTCAATATAATTACGGAGAAGATAATGTCGCAATATTTCTTAGGGTACAATGCAAAAGTTTTAATCAAATAGTCCTACTGTGACTTCAATTTTATTTGCCAACCCACGTATTCGTAACATTTCTTTAGCCAAACTAACATTTCATTTGAGTATCATAAATAGCTTGAAAAGGACTTACTCAATTGAAGTTCTGATTGGTCCCGAATTAGAACTTTCAAATGGAAAACCGAGAAACAAATGAGAATTCTTCTCTATGACTATCAAAGGCTCAATTTGGACTTTAAAGACAAAACTGATGCAGAGCCAGTTGCACAGCATGAAGAGAAAGCAAAGTTGAAGTTTACTGAAACCGAAGGGAGGTCTCCAAGAGGTATGGGTTCTTTCAAGTAACATCTGTTCTTGGGGGTTTTCAACAATTTTTCCAAAATTGTGGCCGCTTTTTTGCATTTTTACATCAATTCAATTTAAACAGTTGAGCGGCCGCGTTGTAACGTGGCAGCCGATGTGAACGAACTGCAACGCGCTTGCGTAAATAAGGAAGACTTTACTTTTGTACTTACTGAGCCAATAGAGTAGCGAATTTTCATCAAATATTGTGCGAAACTGGAAGACTTGTGTTCAGGAACTATTCGGGTGATTCAGAAGGCTTTCAGAAAAGGGAAAATGAGTACAGTATAAGCAAAGGCGTGGTACAAACGATGCGGAGATGGCCAAGATTACTATAAGATGAATCCATGTCCTGGAAGATCGTCAGATCAAAGATTTGTCGCTCTGGCTATTTCCAGAACTTAAATCATTTTTGGAAGAGAAGAGATGCGAGATTATTCGCGATTCTTACGAGAGTTTACAAAATGTCTCGAATAATGGAAACGAAACTTGGAGAAATATGTGCAATCCTTGAAGAGAACTGTAAAGATTATCTGTTAAGCCGATAAGTCGGATAAAATGTGCAGGAACTGATTCTAGAATACTAAGCTTTGATTGAGGCAAAACAGGTTCTCCATAACAAGTTTTGAGAATTTGGTACCACTGAACTTCAAGCACTTTATGAATTTTTTTTGGAATTTGCATTTTTGCAAGGTGTTCAAATCGTTTGCTTTCAAGGACAATCTGCACAAGGATCTAGCAGTATTTGTGTTGAAGAACTTCATTTGATTCAAAACACTGGAATTTTTATAGGCGACTTCTTGTGTTTGAATAGGCGCAAACGACTAAAAGTGAGCTGCGGCGATATCTCTGCCGTACACGAGTCGACGGATCGTCTCCGGTTGACATTTCTGGCTCTTCTTCAGTATTCCTTTCTAACTGAGCGGAACGTGAGCTCTCTGCACGTGCTAGGTAATATACTAATTGGATTTCTGGTTGCTACCAGACGGCTCTGGCATTAAAATGCTGACATTCTCGTTGCAATTTAAAAATTTGTCCTTATTTTACATGCGGTACAAAGAAACCAAAATAAAAATTAAACATAAACTGAAGGCTTAGATAGTTTAGCGTAAAAAGGGGCAATAGGGAGGAGAGGGAAAGTGACGAGAAATTAGGGGGAGGAAGAGAGATGGGAGAGGAGCAGTAGAGAGGGAAAAGAGAAGAGGGAGGGAAAGGGAATTTATAAGACATTTATGAGAGGATTTGGAAAATTAAAAAGAGTCATCATTTTCCTTCCAGTTAAGCCATAAATGAGATTTTTTGGATAACGGACAGATATTATTCTGTGATCTATTTCAGAACTAGCGATCTGGTTCGTGCGAGTTTGTAACTCCCCTTTCTTCCTACTCTAGAGGAACAATGACCTAACTTGAATTCTATCGAAACTTATATTTTGTCCTTAATATGTCCTATCCAATTCAACACCTCGTCTGGCTAGCGTGATGTTTTAAGTCCAGTACCCGTTTAACCATGGAAAACAAATATTGTAATTTTCCCTCAGTTTCCAGCAGCCCAAAAGGCTTCTTAACGAAAGGATCAGCAAGCTTAGGATGTCCTTAGATGAGGTGGGGCGATTCACCAAAATAGAGACTGGAAAGGTCTAAGGACGGCTTATACCCAAAGGAGAAAAGATTGACGACCCCACCAGTACTTTTCGGCCAAGATTGAAGCCTATAGTTCAATTTTATTTTTGGATAACAAATCATAACATGACGTACATAAGTTTCATTTCTCAAACTGAAGGGTTTTTGGTAGAGGGGGGCGTCCTTGTAGATAGAAAGCGTAATTCAATTAATGAATGATAAAGAATGGGGACCGTAGATGAGACCTACAAATATTGGACAATTCTTCCGTTTCGTACCCCTCTACTCTTTCCTAAATCCAATTTTTTCTTTTCTAATCTTGTGTTGTCAGACGAAAATCGAACTTGCTGCTGCTGGAATTTCGCACGCCCGTCAGCCGAGATACGATCTTGAACTTGTCCGCATCTTGATGCATTAATCAGGAGCTCTGGCGGCGTTAATGGTCCATTGTGACCGAACGCGCTCGGCGGCGCCTCCGCGCTGGAAATCCCGCAACGCGTGCTCGGCGAGGAGTTGCATGAACTCGGTAATGAGGCCCCTTAGAAAAATTAATGAGTGTTGCCTCAGATGCGCCGTATTGCCGCGACCGCGGCCCGGAGCTGACCGCCCGCTCCATTTGTCTAATTGCCTGTCGTAAATTGCCGAGCTGTTGTCATCTTTACTTCCTGAACCAGCAAATAACAGCGTTCGCAAGTGAAGGCTAACCATCTAACGGATTCGAGAGTTGGGCTAATTGTGGAGGATTAAGCGGCCGACCTTATCAAAAGTGGAATTGAGATTATCTGGACATTTTTTTTTAAATTTTGGGTACCACTTTATTATTCCGCACTGTCCTATTTGTTTCCAATCTACATGATCTCCATTTTCTTCTTTAGATGATTTTCTCCGAGGTCCCACAGTTGATTGTGTTAAGTTTCGTTAGAATTTTATTCCTATAGAAGTAATTCAATTTTTGGAAGAATTCCGAGGATGAACGAAGTGGGTCAAGCTTCAATGTGACCAATTTTCACTCATGACCCTACGAAGGATCTTCATCAACTTTAGTCTACCCAGCTAACTTATCTAATTATATTTTTGATTCTGACGTGGAGCGATAAATCTACGTCTCATCTACTGTTAATTATAGGGACAAACTATGGGGAACTCCTGAAAAGAAAAAGAACAGGAAAGCTCATCTGAACGTGTGTTCCAAAATACGCAGCGAATCTGACACACTGAATCACTACATTGCAGGACTTTATGCCACTTATTTTTTATATCTTTAGAATAGGTGTTTGTAGTTTCCTCCATGGAGTTCAATACAATTGATTGATGTATTAGTTTAAATCTTCCGGGTTTTTTTGAAGTCCAAAGAGGTTTAAGCCTAGCAGGTCCATTTGTCGGAGAAGACATTAGTGAGATATTGACCAATTCCAATACCGAAGTAAGCCAAGTGACCTTTCATAGTATTCTTCATAAATTAAATATGCACAAGGTACTAGGTGACCACTAACAATCCCAGTCCAAATCATTAGTGATGATTCTCTTCAATCATTTTATAAAGATTCTGTCTAGCCCACAAATGACTGTTGTGTAGGTTGAAAACGCCATCCATACCAAAAGTTGCTTCATCTATGAAGATTCTTGAAGAGAAAATCTCATAATGGTAATGGCCTTCGTAAAAACTAGCAACAAAACCTTTCTCAGAAAAAAATTTACTCGCGAACAAGTGATAGACACTTTACATAGTCATGCCAAGCGACTACTTTGTTCTTTTCTAATTAGAAGCTAAATCCTAAAATTTGTTCCTACAATTATTATTTACCCTGCATGAAGAGCAGTAGAACCTCGATATCGGAAATGGTAGTGAGGTCAAATAGACCAAGAAGGAGAAGAGGAAACTTTAGAAGTAAAATCAACAAAATAATTTATAGCTATAATTCGATCTAAAAAAGAATCCTTGTTATGCCTGAGCAGGAAGAAAGACGTCATTTTGTTGCCTGCTAGTTCTTACCTTTAAATGTTATGAAGATGACGACTTACGACTGTTTTAAATACAATGTCTGCGAGACACTGAACAGTAGTGAATAGGTTTCGTTACACTTCTGCCCTTAATTTGTCTTCATCTATCCTACAAGCTCTCTAATTCTAAAATTTTGATACTAATACACCTTGCCGCTGTTGATCCTTTTTTGGGGTGAAAAAGAAAACGGAATCTAATATTTTGTATTGGGAACATATCTGCAAAAGATAAGACAAATACATAAGCAAAATGTCAGGAATGGGCACTCGCCTGACACTGGCCAACAAGAAGAACAAAATGCCTTGGTTTACATTTAAAGTTAATTTATTGTAATGTATTACTGAAGAGTCATAGGAATACAAACATACAAAGTTATTTTTAGATAATCTGATGACTTAGAAACTCATTTATCCAATGGATGGGTAATTCTTTATTCCGCTATCGTCAAATCTCTTCTCCAAGTACGTTTTTTTAATCATCTGGATGTTCAGAAACAAATATTTAATTTGATTAGTTAATTTTTTAACATTACACATTTTGGTATCTCACAGTACTGTTCCTTCCAGATATTTACCACAATGCTGCAGTACTCCAACGAGCAGTTAGCAACCGTGATCGGCGTGCCAATCGTGACCATCCTGCTGCTATGGACCGTGGTCATATTCCACAAGAACCGGACGAAGTGGAGCTCCTACGACATCGCCATCGTCGCCGTGCTGGTGCAGAGCGTCCTGCGGAACCTGGCAGTGCTGGCCTACACCGCGCTGCTGATCGCGAGGCGCAACGCGCTGACCTCAGACTACTGCAGGGCGGCCGTTTGGGTCTTCAACTCCATCCACACCTTCCAGGCGAGCTCCCTGACCACCCTGGCGGTGATCGCGCTGTTCACCGTGAAACTGTACCGCAAGCAGCAGAACCTGCAGCAGTATTTGACGCCGACGCACATCATCTACCACCTGTTCTGCCTCACCACCCTTTGCGCTTGCGTGGGGGTGGCAGCCATTTTGGCGCAGGAGGGCCCGCAGGGCTCACACCTCGGCTCACCGGAGGACTATGCGGAGCAAAACAAGACCTGCAAGTTCATGCCGTTCGAGCTGGACTTGAAATTCAACGTCTTCATCATCGTGCTCCACGTGTTCCTCGCGGCGGTTTCGTTCACCTCGTTCGTCTGCATCTGCTTCAACCACCTGAAGATACGGCGCCAAGGCTTTGACTACCTGAAGAAGTCGACCTCGGATCTCAGCGAGCTGAGCTTGTCTCTGACCGCGTCTGTGGTGAACCCGAACGAGAACGCCAACGGGAAGGCCTTCTACGATACGTACACCATACAAAGGACGCCTCACGCGGACGGCAATTTTGAGAACGGCTACGACTCCCAAGCGCATCAGGGTGGTCAAGGACACAACTATCAAAACGGATATTGCAATGGTAATCGCGAGACAGTGTGGAACAGTGACCTGTCGAACCTCTCGATGACTGTGAGTTCAACCAACAGCAAGCGCCCGTGCCTGAACAAGTCCATGCAGGAGGACCAGGAGGTTCAGACTGGCCTGAACACCATGTATCCCGTGCTGACTGTCTGTTACCTCTTCAATCATCTTCCGGTTATTGTGAGTACTTTTTTATATAGTTAACAAAGAAGAACTTTTGGTATTGAGGTTTGAAATTTTTATAATTTTTCTGTGTTGAAAATGTTCAAAAAAATTGGTAGTCTAGGATTAGATCTTCAAAATTAAAACATGGGGCCGGCGAAGAGATTGCTCTGTAAGCAATCCCAGAACGAACTTAAAAAAACCTTTCGATTTCGATTTCGAATTTCGGGAAAATTCGAAATCGAATATTTGGAAAATTATTCGACATAGAATTTTTTCTTTATTTTCGAATTCAGCGTAAAATTTCCTATAAGAATCCATTTTAAAATTTTAAAAATCCATAATTTTGTGACAGCGACAGACAGACCGACAGACAGACCGACAGACCGACAGACCGACAGACCGACAGACCGACAGACCGACAGACCGACAGACATATAGAATTCAGTAACGAACTTTTTAAGTTCGTTGATAAACTTTTTACTTTCCAACTCACTGTTTTACCAAAAAAAGATATGTTAAGTTTTTCATTTTTTCTGTGGTCTAGCTCCAAAATGACGCTATTTTTTGATGTTTACTAGCAATGCTTTTCATTACTTCTGATTTACTTTTTTTTCGCGTACTATATCATATTCGTTATAAGATCTTCCTGAGCTGTGGGTTGTCAACAGATTTTGCCGTTATAAGGGCAGATAAATAAACATTCTTTCATCATGCGCCTAGTATGTGAGTAATATATGCAACTATAGTAGGTATAGTGACGTGCTTTCCTAATAAAACAAAAAAATTGAGCCGGTGTAGATCTATTACCACACAAAGTGCAATAGAAAGCTATTATCTTTCTATCATTAACTTTAAGAAAAAATATCATATTCTTATTTTATCTTTGTCATTTTTTACTGTAGCCAAATTAATAGTAATTTCTTGTCTTTTAAGCTGGTTACAAGACCGAGTATAGGCTTAAAATAACCTGTCATCTTAATTTGAAACTCTTCTACTCTTCCAATAAGCTATTTGTGCTTTTCTTCAACTGCAGGATCATCTCCATGCATCATAACTAGTAACTTTGTTGTTTTCAAAGCATCTCGAGTGCTGGGTGGTTCAGCCCCATACCGTGTACCCTTAAAATTCGAGTAGAGCTACGCAATACTACCTCCGTGGAGAACAAGTGCTTCCCGTGGCAATGATCTGTGGGAAAAGATCACGTAAGTAACCTGGACATGAACACTAAAGCTGGAATATTTGCTGCATAGAATTGGGTTTCTTAGACTTAGACCTACAACTGCTTGCGAGGCTCCTCGATCTCACGTATGAAGGTAATTGATGCAGTAACGATATGAAGTAGAGAGGTTGACTTTGACGTTGATTTAATTGACAACATTGCGGGTCTCTAAGACCAACCCTTAGCCCTGTTCTTCGGAGACCTGTGGTGGACCTGCGTTAGTCCACTCCCGTTCTGCTTTACGTGGGAGGCGGCAAAATCTTTAGCCGCTTGCATTATCGTAGAAGCTCGAGCGACACTGACAGTGATTCGTCAGGAGAGGGAGCCCGGTCAAGATTGAATTAGGAGGCACTGTCGCTATTTAGGGGATAAATTAATTCTGCTGGGTCATCATGTCGAACATACCCTTAAGCAGTAAAAAGCTTTAGCTCACGCTTAACATACGTCATTTAATGTCCGGTTATTGCAATTGGGGAAGACGACCGGGTCGCAATACCTTCTGTATCCAGATTTATTAAACACGGATAATATATTTCAGAGCCTGAATTTCCGAAATTCAATTTGACTCAATTTTCAAGTACCTGCTTTTTATATGGGTAGCGGCTAGCAACTCTTTCCAGGCTTTGTTTCGAAGATCCCCCACGCGTAGTATATCAAAAGATACTTTCCCATCTTATGTGATGCTCTCCACAAATATCTTCCTAGAGCAATTATTCCAACTTTTTGGAACGCTCTAGTTTTGTCGTCTCTAATTATTCCTTGCATTTACATGGAAGAAGCTACCTTTATGTCAGTGAGCTTCTTTGCTCATATAATCGTAGTGCCGCAATGCCGCAACATTGAACTTCCTGAACAAACTTGTGATCTTCAGCTTTACGGCGAACCTCTTAGCCTTTGACTTAATAATAGCCCAGCAAGGAGTGTATTACTGGTGAGCTGCTGCTGGAACCATGGTAGTAATGTATAATCCACGTTGTCAAGGTTGCTGTTGATTAAATAGTGCATAAGCTTTTATAGGAACTTTAGAAACCTACTGTCCGCAATAATTCCACTAATGGAAGTATACAAATTCTTAAGTTTTTCCTCACGGAGAGTGAATTAACATGGTGTCTGATGCAAACCCTAATTTTCATTCGCCTACCATAACACATTCTCCCAATATCGTAAGAACATTTTCACAAGCGATTTGCTATCTCAAATTGTTTCTTCTTCTTTCCTTTAGTGAGGATGGGACGCTTAAAACGCCAACCCACATTAAGTTAACTTATTTGAAGGCTATAGAGGAATTAAAAATGCCAAATAAGGCGGCGAAGCTAATAAAGATAAGAATGAGGCAGACAGAAAACCAAATACAAGTGCACATGGGATTTTTTAAAGTTTTAGGATAAATAGCGGCTTAACAAAATCTACTTTTAGCAATCCCTTTTGGCATCAAAAAGTTATAAGAGAAACCAGATAAGGGGAAAAGAGATAATCTCCATAAATTCAGCAAAGACATTAGTGAAACTTAGACTTCAAATAAAAACACAATTAGAGTTTAAAATACGAAAAAAAAAGAACATATATGAAGGGATCAAAGAAGACGAAACATGAAGATGACGCACAAGCGCAAATCAAATGTTGTACATAATATCGGCCATCAAAATATAGACTATAAAAAATAACTATAAAGAGTAACAAGAAGTTATTCTTAAAGAGTCAGAAGAAAGCAGGTAAAAAAATGGATAAGCTATCTAGAAGAAAACTTGCGCACTTTGGGAATATGTGGTTGGAGAAAAACGCAAAAACAGAAACAATGGAGGAAAATAATCAGACTTAAAGAGGGCTTAAAGAAAATTGCCCCAGAAAGCTCGTAACCAAGAAATATCTTATTTCTCTAATTAAAAACATTTAATAGACGTCCAAAGTCAGCCAAGAATGATGTTGCTTTTAGCCCGTAATTAGGTCAAATTGAATGAGCTGAGAACTTAAATCAGTAGACTTTTCTTGTTTGATTGATGTTGCTCCACTAGTAATTGGAGCCTATTTGACATTGCTATGCACAGTAGCAACTCACATTTTTAACAAAATCAAAAATTTCGAATAATACTTGACCAATTAGATTTAATTGTGGTAGACACTCAAAAACCTTTTCGTTGAGACTTTATTATTGTTTTAGACCTTTTGTATCTAAATATTGAATTTGTTATATTTAGTTAGCTGCAGACTGGCTTAGCAAACAGAGTCCTATCTATGACAATTTTAGTAGGATACTGAGAACTTATTTAATAAGCCGAAACCAAGTAAAGACCCAGACCAAACATCTTTTTTTAATTCATTTAAGGTGAAAACTTACTTAAACCCAAAATATACCAACTGACCTCAAAAGCGCCACTACCTTCAAGAAGGATGAATGTGGAATTTTGCTCAGCTGTTTTCAAGTGGTCCTCAAGAGAATTTTCTGCAAGTTTTGTGTGGTTTTCGAGTCTCCAACAAAGATCAACTTCTCTTTTTAGTATTTTGTGGCCGGAAAAAGCTTCTGTTGCGCAGGTTCTTTATGATGATACGTCTGAACAGGGGTTTGTTGTTGCTCCAACCCTTCGTTTTGTCCCTGGCTGCTATGCTTTATGAGGCATCATTTAGAAGTAATTCGCTTTGATGAGCAACTCCTTAAATTAGCTAGACTTTGGCCACGACGACTTATCATTATAACTAGGATAACAAAAATTCTCTATAAAGATAACATAGCATCGGTTCCGTTTACACCCGAGGAGTTTGTAACGGCAAGTTGACTACTTCAAAGGGCCATGATTATTTTGGCCCTACTATCAACACTGAAACTTCCGAGTTTTAGCCTCAAATACAATACTAAAACAATTTTCAAACTTGGAGGATCTGGTCTTCACGATGTTTCTAAGAATGGAGAACAGATTCTGCGAGACAGCGTATGTTAAAGTGAAAGCATGGAAACTTTTGCCAAATTTTTGGGGTGAAATTTGCCCCGGAATGCCCATCTGTGGCTACACAGACCAACTCAAGCAAACTATGAAGATGATGAAACTCTTGTCGAGGATTGCTTGCTTTTCGAGTAAAAATAGTGCAGGCACCAAGAGATCAAATGATAAACCCTCAAGCTCTGTCTGCTCCCTTCAGTCATTGAGTGGAATTTATGCCGACGCATGATTTCTGAACGCCGCTAGAAAGACACCGGCAAAGGAGGTAGCCGCCGCGTCGTTGCGGTCGAGCGGTGAACTAATGCCTTTAATGTGCGGGCAACTGCCAGTGAGTTCCTCGCGGTGCTTGAACACGTGCGAGGCTTAGAACGAAGTGGAATAATCCCAAAGCTTCTGGTGACACGAGAAGGCCTCGGTATTTTGTTCGTAGTCGTCTACAGAAATTTCTAGCATAGCGAAATGTGTAGGATGTCATGAGGCAGAATGCAATCGTTGCATGCAATCAAAACAAACGACAAGCCTCGATAAGTTGAATATGCTGACTTGCTTCAGGCTGGACGATGGTCAGAATTTTTATTGAAGATAAAATTTTTGAGCTCCATTTTTCCCGACCTAACCATTACACGATGCCATTTGTGTAATGTAACTTAGGTGTTCGTCTCCCAGAGAGATGGATTGGAAGGCAAGGGCCTATTTCATGGCCCATATCAGACTTTACACCATTGTATTTTCTCCTTTGGGGAATATTCTGCAGCTACGAAAATATGAAATGTTTGTTGCATTCTGCATTTTCCAAACGAGTTGCCTAATTTTTTTCTGTTCAATATTATTAGGAACAAATTAATTAATTTTCATGGTTTCTAATACTTTTTATTGCAAAACTTATAGTAATTTCCCTTCAGAAATGATATTTATTGACCAGTTTATTTTACTTGAGGTTTGGTTTGAGTTTTCTTAAAGTTGCTCTGGGACCTCAGGTTTTATTATTTCTCTACCGATCTTACTTCATAACCTTTCACACAGAAAGCGAAGTAAATAACTTTTCCTAAGGACTATTTTATGTTTAACGTTGTTGAATGCTTTATAGTCGCCAGCTGATAACAATTTGGTACGCACTGGCATTTGTCTAGCGCACAGCTGACACCAGAGAAAGCTCCAAGGTCACGACCTTTTTGGGGATATGGGATGCCTTAGTGAAGCCTTGATATTAATTGGCCGCCAAAGTAGATATATAATGGCGATGAACAAAAATTTATTTGAAATGCATGCGGCTTTCGACTCATCAGAAATTGTAATTTGCAATTTCCAATTTTTAGCGGCGGCTCCCATATTGATGTCAAAGTTTCCCATTAGGCAGTGTAGGAGATGCGATTCTTGAACGCTTGTACTTTTTTATTCAAACCGTTGTCCACTAATTTAACGATCGGAAGGCTTAAGATGAGGCTATTTCAGTACTGTTTACGAGTTGCTCGCTTCCTGTTGTTCTCCCCGAGCAGAAACACAGGATGTGGCTAATTTGGCGGCTTTTCCCAGCCTTGAGGTTGCTTGAATAATCAATCGCAAGAAACCTCGTTAATTTGTAAGTGCACTTCCCGACAGAGCGCGTCCATCTCGCTGATTCTGGCTGCAAAATGCTCCATTTACACGCAGAATCGACGCTTAGGTGAGAACTGTGCCAAGGTTTCCTTCACTCGGTTGGTAATGCTGTTGTGTCCGTCCAGCCAATTTGGAATGATTTAAGAACACAACCGTGAAGTTTTGAGTTTATACGCGACCCTCTTGGTGGCTACTTTTGGTTACCAAAAACTAAAAAAAAGATGGCTGCGTTCCATCTAAAATGAAGTAAACAAAAATAGCCGTTTACGGCTAGAGCTGAACCTTGTGCGTTACGTAACTGACCTCTGCGCTCCTCTACAACGAGGCTTTGAAGACGAGCCGCAGCGACGACCATCAGCAATTTGCACCGAGCATTCCTTAAATTGAACAGTCAACGTGCAAACAACGTTATGGTAAGCAGTGGGCGTGCCTGGGAGAAGGCCTTGGCCAGAGTTTACATGCCATGTCCATGTCTGTAAGTCATGAGGCAATTAAGATGTTCGGCTTGCATGTGAGAAGCTTTTCGCACCTGACACGGCGGCACCAAACACGTTGTGCGTAAGTGGCGCGATCGATGTGCTCAAGTGACCACAAATATTTGTCAAATAGAACTTGCAATAGATGCAGTGCACACAAGGAGAGGAATTACTACTTCAAGCTAGATGTTTGAAAAAGTTTGCTCTCGGTTTCATTTTGTGGTTGCAATTTGTGCAACAGAAAATATTATTATCGAAACAGCGGAAATTATCGTTTTATCCTAGATCAACTCCGCTCTGCACGGCCTTGCTGCATTAACGATGAGATCGCGCGTACTTTGGCGGAATTGGTCCAAGAACTGCAACTGAAGAGATGACTGAGACTCTAAATATTAATAATGAGTCTAAATTTTGTCGCCTAAATAAACTTCAATTCCGTTCCAAATTCTTTGGTGTACAACAAGAAGATGCAACTCAGCTAATGAATTCTTTTGGGTCGAGTCTAATAAGACCCTGCACAACAGCACAACGAAATAGGGGGTGAAACCAAGCAAGTGGAAGTGCACAATTCAAGATAATAACGATATTGTCTATTTGGTGAAATTGTAGAGGAATTACCTTGTTTGGGTTTCTCATCAAGATTGTTCAGTTACCCAAAGAATGTATTTTAATATTAACAAGAAGAGTCTGATGATAAATTGATGATAAATGTCTAGATAGAATCTAAGGAAGGGAATGCTATCTGCAACCCTCGTTAGGGAAAAACTATTAGCTTGCAACATGAAAACAAAACTTATGAATATGACCAAGCAACGTTTCAACTAGGAGAACAGACTCAAAACTACATTTACAATATAAGAACCTCAAAAAGCGAGTTTGAGAAACTACTTTTCAAAAACTCAACGATAACTCAAGAACGAGCAACAACACTATGAAGTTGACGTTGGACATAAAGAACCGCAAAGAACTCCCCGTCGAAAGTATGAAACCTAAGAACCTACTCTAGTCAAATAGAAAGAACAGAACTATACTATGTAGGTAGAGATAATAATACTGAGAAAAGATGATAAATACCAATAAAAGGAAAGATGAGGAATAAAAGCAAGCATACCCTCTCATATTACTATATCAACCACAATTCTAGACTGTAACATACAAAGATGGAACATTATCGCATCTAAAATTATGTACTTGCGAAGAGTAATGAAGAAAATCGGAAATAAAACAACCAAAAACCAAATTAGTGCTAAAAAAATTTAAGGAAAAACAAGTCGCGTGATGTGGACAGGTAACTTGTAAAACTTACCACAATCAAAAACATAAAATTAAAGGAAGAAAAGATACATCCAGAATCACATAAAAGAACAACACCAATAAACACAATAAAAATCAATACAAAATCTATAGAAGACTCAACACTGTAGGGCATAAATGAGATTAGAGAAAATAGTGATGATGCAGCGTTTTCAAGACAAACTTAATTTCTAGAAGAATAGCACTTGACTCTGGTGACGTATTAGGTTTTAGTCTAGCAATTTCCTTGTTTGATTCTCCAAAATCTGACGGCACTACCATTCATGTTATAAAACTATCAGGACCCACCGAAGAAAAAGCCATCACCAACAATGAAGCTTCTATTCGAAGAGAGTAGAAGTGTTCCTTTAATGATGGCATCGTTGGTTATTACATAAGTCTCCAAAGATTTGTCTTTGTATAACTAACTAGTAGCTAACGCTATTAGTTGTTTAGCAATGATGACAAAATAGAACGAATATCAGTGGAGAAATTGAGAGAACAGAGATGGTAGGAGTACATAATTAATATGCTACCAGACATATTTCAAACAATAATATAAAATGAAAGCTGACGGGAGAAGGGGAAAAACAAGAAGTCTTTTGAAGGGCTAAGTAAATGGCAAAGACAAAAAAATAAAAAAGAAATAAGTAGGCTTTTATTGTTGCTTAACTCTTACTATCTTTGATCTCCGCGGATTGTTTTTTAATTAAAAAAAAAACAACAAACTTTAAGTTCTTGATTAATCTTAGTTTGTGGCAGACCTGTCGTCCTTCTGGAGCTGTTCAAAATTTTTCTTAGGTCTTAGTCAAAAGGCGCTTTTAAATGCAGCATTTTTCCATAATGACTCATGTATTGCAGACGTGGTCTTGGTTTTGTCTTTCTAGTGGAAAAGCTACTTGGCTCTATTGTAAGCTTTGCTGTTGGACATATTGCTCTAGAGTTGTTAAAATTCTGGCTTTCTCTTTTTGCCTTAACTTGACCATAGCACAACTATCTTCCAGCAACCACTGAACAATTATACTTCACATTTATCATCAAGCTCTTCTTGTTGATATTTAAATAAATCGTTTGGATAATTAAACATCTCTTGAGCAACTCTTGTATGGTTTTATTACTCCCGACGACCTTCCTGTTTTGAAGACTAACTTTACTTCTTTTGAAGTGTTAATAACGTTTTTGTCCTCTTCCTGTTTTTGTTTCTCTTTCGCAGGTTTTCAAAGCTTTCTTTGTTATATTACTTCAGCTGCCTAATCTGGCTTTCTTGTGTTTTTAATGTTGTGTATTTTTTACCTTAATTGTATTTTGGCCTTTTATCTATATTTTTAAGATAGGTTTAACCTACAGCATATTTCTCTTCTATTTCCTGCCAAACTTCAAGTTTTTTTTCGTTTGATTTATTGCTTTACGCATATTGGTTGACAACTTTTTGTTTTTATTCTGATGCATCTTTATTCTCTCTCTCTTCTCTCATTCTCTCCTTTCACTCACTCTTCTTATTCGTTCTTCTCACTATCTCCTCTCTCTCTCTCTCTTTCTATCTCTCTCTCTCTGCCCCTCCTCTCTTTTTCTTCTCTTCGCTCTCTCACCTCTCTCCTCTCCTCTCTTGCCTCTCTCCCATCTTTCCTCTCTCTCCTCTATTTTTCCTCTCTTCCCTCTCTTTCCTCTTTTTCCTCTCTCCCCTCACTCCCCCTCTGACCTTTCTTCTCTCTGTTATTTTCTCTCTGAATCTGTCTACCTTGCCGGGAAGATCGGGTGACTTTGGGACAGCTGCTTTTGTTTCCAAGAGTTTTTTATTTGCAATGCGAAGGGCATTCTAAAGATGAGGTTTCTCAAGAGAGTAAATTTAAAGCTTAAACAAACCACCTTATTTTTCCGAATTCAATCAAGCAACTTATTTTATTCTTCTCTATTCTATTTTTAGGTTCGTTTTGTTATGAATTAGAAGTAGTTCAATTTTCAATTATGACTTGTTGTTGCTTTCTAAGGTGCGTGTCCATTTGGATTTTCAATTTTTAATAGTTAACTACTTTGAAGTCAAGTGAGACGTTATTTATTATAAAGAAACAACAAATTATAGTAAAAAGATAAAGGAAATGTACCAAGGTGTGTATTAATATGTTATGAACAAATTTAAACATTGTAAATTTAATAATCTCGAAATCTATCTATACATTTGAACAAAAAGTTTACAAAGAAATGTGGCTTGGGCAAGCTCTGAGCTCTTGATTTACACGAAGAGGTCCGTGCGTTCGTGCACGCACGGCGGCGCCGCTCTCGCTCCGCGGTGGATCTGGAGCCGGGCATCGCGGCCGTGTCACCGGGCCGCTGCTTTTGATCGTTGTCCATTAGATAAAAATGCGTATTAAATATGTGAGGGACTCAGCTGGCTACACATTTTTTGATTCGCACAGCACAATTATTTCTGAACACAAAGAGCGCGTCTTTCACGGCCATTTGGTTTATTCCGTCGAGCAGAGCTTCAATTGTAAGTTAAATTGTTCTACAGGGCAAAAAAGCCAACCCAGTTAAAAATTTATACAGTCCCACCTTGCAAAAGTTTGAGGCAAGGCGAAAAATTGCCAGTTTATCTTTCTGTGGGTAACTCCGCTCTTACCCAAATTACGGATTAGCTCCTTTTGTCTTTATTTGTTACCTTTGATCGACAACAACCGATTACTCTGCTACACGTAACTTGTAAAGCGTTAGTGCGCGCTTACTTCGAGCTACGGTTTAGGCGCACACCGAACGGGTAAACAAGAGAACTAGCGACCAACACCAAGCAAAGCGTTATAATATCTACCATAGGTTACGATAAGTTTGAAGCTCGCAGCAAGGAAAATTTCTTATCTAAAAGCTGAACGTGCGTCAAAAGTAACTTCTTTCATAGAAGATGTGTCATAGAATCCTGTGCACCATCATGTTGTTCGTTAAATTATTTATGAGGGATAAATGAACGGATTTCAGATTCGCGCAGAAATATAATTCTTCACCTTGACGAATTAGCGGGTTCAGCTACACCAACAGGCAAAATGAGAATGTACGTGCAATTTCCCCTGTGACTCAAATACTAAAAATGCAAGGACGTCTGCATGCTTCGATGTCTAACAGACGTTAGAGGAAGAGAAGGCCGCATCTGTCAGACAACAGAAGATAATGAGCCTGGTTTCGTCAGCTGGTGAAATACAAGGCAAAGGAGGGGAAAAGGCAATTTGAGCAGCTCAATTTAAATACTGTCGCTAGCACTGCACATACGAAGCTGAGCTTGTTAGCAAGCGATGTTAATATGGCACGCCCGATTACATTTAATAATTGCAACGAATCGGCCGTGCAGCAAGCAAACTGCCGCCGGGAAGGAAGTGCTACAGCAATGTCACGTTTCAGAAACAGAGTAGCTATAAGCCGGCCGCCGTTATCTACTTACACAACCGCATGGATAAGCTGCCGTTGACGTCGAGATAATTTACGGCGTGCTTCAGACCACACCGAGCCGGTTACGGCGTGTCATACTATAATAAATTGAAATCGTTTAGCTTTGCTGTTGACTATTACTCTATTAAATCTTCACGTTGCGTTTTCAGAAACTCAACTGGAATTGGTTCGACGCAATCAACTCTGGCATAAACCAATTTAGTTGACGCCATTTTAAATTGGATTATGATCAATTTATCTAACACGCCGACAATTAATTTAAAAAACAATTGTGACGCCAAGATGCTGACGCAAAGAAATTAAAATCATATAAAACTCTTTAATTTTATTAATTTGTTTATGTACAATCTCTACGCCTTCTGTTGTTATTATTTCCACGCAATCTTTAACCTCACTAAAAAATTGGTACAAATAATCAGTTAACGAACAGTTCATACTGCGAACACTTACATTTGTGGACTTGTATTTTACTGACATCTATAAACCGTTCCTGAAACCAGGCTTTTACAGTTGTATACATATTTTGTTTGTGGTTTTCTCAAATTCTTATAAAAAAAATAATATTGTTAGATCTAAAACGAATGGAGTGTTAAGTGTGCTTACCATAGAAAAAAAGCAAAAGATATTGGCTAAGGTAGAGGGCGGGCAGAAGATTTTGCTAGACCGTGTAACTTAAACAGGTCTACAGTAGACGCAATCTTAGCTAAGAAGGAATCAAGAAGACTCAAGCAACTAAAGGAGTAACGAAAATTGCATCTGAGATACAAAGACGAAGAGACGTATTAATTTGATGATTATCATTCACGAGCAATTTAGAGAAGTTCTGTCTCAAATTTCAAGAATTCGTCAAAAAATAAGGGCAATTTTTACAACAAATCACAACAGAGGAAAAAGAAGTTCTGGGCATAAACCCATGAAAAACCAATTAGTGGTACCTTAAGGAGCTAACGCTAGTAAGAAGCTTGAAGCCCCTATTTGTCTATCACTTTGAGAACCCTAGAGCATTAAAAAATTTATAATTAAAGAGACTTCCGGTAATGCAGAGATTAAATGAAAAGGCATGGGCCATGCAGGTTCTTTTCCAAGAATAGCTGTCTAACCTTCCCAAAAATCAGGGATTACCCTCAGACCAACGAATTGCCTTGAAAAATCTGTGTATCTGAAAGATAAATTTCTGCAAGACGAATTCGTTGATTCAGCCAATGGATTAAGAGATTATTGAGAATTTCAAGAAGTTGTATACTAACATGCTAGTTTTCTTTAACGGTGTCATTAAAAACGTCTTGGAAAGAAAATTTTGATATTGTAGAGAACGTCCACCGTAACGCTAATGCCTTTCAGGACCTAGCCGCTCTTTCTACACGTATGAGGACTTGAAAATGCAGATATTCCAGGCGTTTTTAAGCCTTTCTGGTAGACCCCAAATAGGCATAAATGCAAGCATTCGAATATTAGAGAAAGCAAAATATTCTATTTATTCTAATATGCATATACAAGATTAGGAATTGGAGCACTTATAATTAGAATTATATATAATAATAATTTTTAATGCCAATTTAGAATATTCAGATACCAAATTCCAATTATTCGAATATTTGATTTATTCTAATATTCGAAGTGGCACATATGATGGCAATGCGAATGTACATGGAGATTGTTTATTCAGGCACCATTTTTGAAAAATTGAATAATCTAAGTACTCTTATAGAATATTTATATATTATTTTCAATTATTTGAATTATTTATGTATTTTAATACATTATGACTAACAATTCGAATAGATATAATTTCAATCATTTATGTCCAATTATTTTAATTTTTCTAATATTCAGATAGGTTGTGACTAACTATTAGAATACATTTTATTCAAACAATTTGAATATTTTAGTAATTTGGGTATTAGTATTCAAAACTGAGAATTGGTGTATATGTAAATGAAATAGTTGCAATGTATGAATGGTGGTAATGCAAGTATACACGGCGGTTGTTTGTTGAAAAATTGAACAATATAAATACTTTATAGAATATTGCAATTTTTTGAATATTTCTATAAGTCATTATTAACAATTACAATATCTGTTTTTAAAGTAATAACTCGAAAACAGCATTTATTCCAGTATGCATACCATTCCAGTAGTGGCGTAGACGGTGGTTATTTATTTAAACACCACTTTCGAAAATCTGAATAATTTGAATAGCACATTTCAATTATTCGAATTATTAAAATACTCCAATATGTAACCACAAGGAATATCCTTCACTGTTGATGTGCTGTTCAAGTTATCTGTGACTGTACTACTCTTGGGAAACCAATGGGCGAGTATCACGCCTTTAGAGGCACAAATAAAATCGTTTACCCAACCCTGACACCGCAATTTCTGTAGCGACACTACATCGAAGTGAGTCCATTGAATATAACACCATCATCACATGCTTTACTCAATTACTAATGAATTACCATGGGTGTAATGGCAGACAAATGGTGCAGCCTCATAATTACGTGCCATTTGTAATACCTACCCTTTAACCAATTTGATAGTGCTGCCTCTGTGGTCTCGCTCAACCTAAAGCTCGACAGTGCCTTTCTGAACAACCTTACCATTGAACCTATTTCAGTATAATAGAAAACAATGTGTCTGCTTTTCTGTCTTGCCTTACATATTCAGGGAGAGTTTTCGAATATTTCAATAATTTAAATATTTAAATAAACGAAATGATTGAATATTCGAATAACTCAATTACTAATATTCACACACAAAACTAGAAATGGGTATATGTAAATGGAATAGTTGCACATGACGAATTGTGGTTATTTACTCAAATACCAATTCCGAAAAGTTGAATAATTTAAACGTTATTTTAGAATATTGAAATACTACTTTCACTTATTTGAATGTATGTTGTAATTAATAATTTGCTGAGTAAATAATAGAATATTGCAACAATTGGGATATTCGAATAATTCGAATACTTCATTTGTTCTAATATTTGTGTGCAATGTTAAATGGCACAGGTATAATTGGTAAATGGTGGTAGTACAGGTGTGGATGGCGGTTGCTTCTTCAAACATCACTTATAAAAGTCAAATGCTTAATTTTTTTTTTTGAAGTATTCAGATAATGATTTTAATTATTTTTATTATTTGAATATTTGAATGTCACCAATGACAATTTCAATACGTATAATGTGAGTAGTTTTTAATAAATTGAATATTCGAATAAGTGAAATATTCCATTTGCTCTAATATTCTTATACAATATTATGGATTGGATTGTAATAGTTGCAATTGATGAATGGTAGTAGTGCGGTTGTACAAAATAAATATATAAACATCACTTTCAAAAATTTAAATTATTCGGATGCCATTTTAGAATATTCATATACACATTCCAGTTTTTCGAATTTTTTGAGTATTTCAATATTCAATATTTATTTTAAGATTTGTGTACAAGAGTACAAAGTCGGAGTACATGTAAATGTAACAGTTACAGTTGATGAATAGTACTGGTGCAAGTATATAGTACAATAATGTAAATATTAGTTTAAAATTGTCAGAATATGTTTTCAATTATTTTAATTAATTCAAATACCTAACGATTAGAATACATATAATTTAAATAATTTGAATATTTTGGTAATTTGGGTATTCAAATAATAGAATATTCAAATACTTAGAATATTTGAATATTCGAATATCTGGAATACTCTATTCTAATATTCAAATTGGTGTGTATGTAAATGGAATAGTTGTAATGTATGAATGGTGGTAATGCAAATGTACACAAAGATTGTTTATTCAAACACAACTTTTGAACAATTAAATAATTTAAATACTATTTTGCAATATTAAAAACGCACATTTTAATTATTGGAGTTATTTAAATACTTAAATACGTCATAATTAACAATATGAATGGTTGTAACTTTAAGTAATTTAAACATTTTAATATTTCACATATTTTAATCACTCGAATACTCCATATATTATATATACTTAAGAATTGTAATCGGAGTAAATAGAATATTGAGTCTGATGAATAATGGTGTGCAAGTGTACACGATAATTATTTATTCTTTCACTACTTTTGGGAAAGTTAATGATTAAATATTATTTTAGAATATTCAAATACCAATATGAATTATTTGAACCATTGAACTATTCTAATACATCATGACTAACGATTGGAATACGTGTCGTTTGAATAATTTGAATATTTTAGTATGTGGAATATTGAAATATTCCGTTTATTTGAATACTGAATTTATTCGAATATCCGCAAACATAACTAATAATTTGTGATATGTAATTTTAAACTTTTAAAAATCTAAATAATTTAAATTTTATTTTAGAAAACTCAAATACTGATTTCGATTATATAAGTTGTTCGAGTATTCAAATTTGAGTATTCTGATATCCGTACGCCAAACTAAGAACAGGGATAATAGTAATTGATGAGTGGTAGCAGTATAAGTCTACACGGCAGTTATTTTTTACTTTTAATAATTATAACCTTAAATGACATTTTAGAATATTCGGGTATCAGTACTAATTATTTGAGTTATTCTATTATTCCAATATGTCGTGACTAATAATTAGAATATGTGCAATTTAAGTAATTTAAATATTTAATATTTCGTATATGCGAATAGGTCGAATACTCCATTTATTCTAATATTCGTATACAAAATCGAAAATTGAAATACATGTAAATTGAAATGAATGGTAGTATTGCAAATGTCTTCTGTGTAATCCTTAAATACATATTATCTTCTATTTTTCTTTTTTATATTATATTCAGACTGAGCTAGCTTTGTGGCAATAATACTCTTAGTAAGTATCTCTTAATAAAGTTTTTTGGAACTGCCTGGTCCTTTCTGTCGCAACTTTTCTTTTAAATCTTGTTCGAATACGTTCTTACTTTTTTATATTACTTATAAATTGGCTCATGCCTAACTTTACAATTTGCGTAAACTCATAACCTACTCTTGGCACAGTTGGGATATTTAGAGAAGAAATAAAGTGTCGATACTAGAAGCACTTGGTTCCTCAAGCTATTACACATTCGATAATAAGGGGTTGTGCAGGTCTCGCTCCATCTAGAGTTGCCTAAACTAAATTAGTTGGTTGACCCTTAGTTCATACCCAAGCTAAGATATTTGCAATTTATAAAATTAGCTTTTGTTTCTACAAGTGATCTTAGATCATGTGGCTTTCATTCCTGCCCAAAAACATTAATTGTGTAATTTTGCTATGCTGTAAGAGACCTCTTTAATAAATTAGATGAAGATCTTGGAAATTAAAAAGAAGATAGTGATGCGAGCACAGAAAGGTTTCGTTATTTACAGGCTTTATAATCTTGAATTGCACGAGAAAGTCTTTTGAGTGTAATCTTGCTATTTTATATCTTAGTGAAGGTCTTGGTCATGTCAAGACTTCACCAATTGTAGGGGTTAGAGGAAGGTGGAGAGACAGAGGTTTCTAATACTGTCTTCATGATGTATTTGATAGTCACTTGTTTAAAATTTCCAAGCGTGTTGACGTTAGTGGGAATGATTTAAGCAGATAATTAACGACACCGCCAAGTTTTGAAGCTGAAGGACTTTTCTACAAAACAGCGACCCGAAATGCTCTTGGACCCTCATTGTTATAAGCGTCTAATGTAGTCTAATGTAGTCACTTACAGGCACTGCAGCCTCAAGGGCTTATTGTGTCCACTAAAATGCACTTAAATGCTAGGACATTCACACACACCCATAGGTTGAGCGAGACTCGAACTCGCGTGCGCCGGCTAGAGGACAGAGCCAACTGGTTGAACCGTCTGAGCCACCGTGTCCCCCAGTAGACAATGTAGTCAAGGAGGCAGAATAGTAATAGCTCATATTGTATTGATGTTGGAAATTGAGAGAAAAGAATTTAGTTATGTTGAGGGCGTCTTATCTTGTGCCTTTTTCCATTCTCGAAAGCTTCTTTAGCTTCGTTTCGTTGTTAGAGTTTTCGTAGATTTGCTGCTTCACTTCTAGACATCTACCAGTTTGATTTTTTATCCGTTAAAACATATATTACTTTTCTTTAAATTTCCTCTTATTGTTTGTAGTTTCTAAGTCCAGAGGTTTGGGATGGGAGTTGATGAATTAGCCATAAAGGTAAAAATCATTTGGTATTGATCAAAAATCTTGCTCCTAAACGCGTGTTATGTTTCTTGAAAGTTTCTGTGGGGCTTGAGGCGCAAGTGCTTTGATTTTTTATTTCTCTTAAGTCACGTCTGGATGGTTGTACCGCACTGTGCTCTATCCCGTTTCCAGCTCTGCAAATTGCGCAAATGCTGAAAAATAATTGAACTCCGGCCGCGCTGCTGAAATTGGCTTGTCAGGGAGTGCGAGCAAGGTGCAACGGCGGGTTTTTGCATAACGCGCCTAACCTTTGCGGCCCGCAGCGGCGGTACGAAAAGTCGCTAGCCTAGTTCGAGATAATTGCGTTTTTCTTCGACCTCCGGCGGCTTTCTAGCGCGCCAAGGGGCGAAAGTCTCCCGGTTCCTGCCGAAGAAGCGGGTGCTGGAAGCGGGAGCGGCCTTGGCCGCTGGCACATCGCCGGCTTCTCTAATTACGCGAATTACGGCCGCTCAATTGTGGGCGGTGGAAAGTGCTCAATTGCGGTTAATATAGGTCGCCATTGTAAAAAAAAACTATTACGCAACGGGCGGAAGCCGCGCGGCGGCATCTCGTCGGCTTAATGTAATGTAATGTAACGCCTAAATGCGGAAGTTGATTTTAGCTAATCGGATAGCCAGTTAATTTGAAATCGGCAGTACTTGCGGAAGCTTGGAATGTGGATTGGGCAAGGAAGGTCGGCCTGATTGGCTGAGTGCAGTAATAACTGTACACCTGGCTAACGAGGCAACTTTCTCTATTGGAAAAATACGTAGAGAGTTTAATAATTAGCTATAGTTCCTCCTATGAAGACACAGGAAGAGCTTTACTCGAATTGCGATCTTCAGAATTGTGTCAATTTCTTCGTTATTCTGATGGTATTAATATTTTAATAGCAATCATGGCATGGCTCTCGGGAGCTCGGCCTGCGAACTGAGAGGGTGAGGCTCATATGTTCGCCTTCCCTACCCAGTCGTCGCGACGATGTGATAAGCAGCGCGCCAAAGACTGACCGCCATTATTACCCCTTATTCAGTGATTTCTAGTAACTGAGTAGGCCACCCGCCAGACATCAGAGAACTCCAGGAGTGAACTCGGGTCCGTCCGCACCGCAGTCGCTCTTCTCAACCGTGCGGCTACGCACTCGGTATTTTAAAACAGAGCAAGGGAGAGTTCTTGATAGAACACCAGATGCTCATGGGGCATACCTGTTATAAACACAAAAAGCAGAGTAAAAATCATAATAAATTATATCACACACTAGAGAAGCAAGATATGCAATATCAAATGTAGAGCTAATAAGATCTCAGTACCGACCACCAACTGGTCATAAGCAGGCAAGATTTTAGACTTCAAAAAAGAAAAATCATAACTCGTATGAAAGAATATAAGTACGAAGACTGATTGAAGAATATAAAAGAGAAGAATATGCAAGTCAATTCAGAAACAACCTCGAAGAACTGGAGAGAGTAGAAGAACAAATTCTTGTTCACAAATGGGTACTTTAAAACAAATAATAATACAAACAACTGAAAACGTCTGTACGAAAATAAAGGTAAAAAACAAGATGGTAGAATAATAAAGTTAAAAAAATAGAAAAGAAGAAATCAGCCTTAACGAAATACCAAAAGACAAAAAGAGAAGAAGACAAACAGACATACAAAGAAGAAATGAATTAAAAGTAACGGTGCAACAGGCAAAAGTAACCACTTGGGAGGAATTTGGAAGAGAAATAGAGAATAAAAAAATTACGAAGTAATTAACACAAAGAAACTTAGAAATATTAAAAATGAAGAAAACATACTAATATCTCAAGAAAAGGAACCTAGGGAAAAAGCAGAAAAATGAAATAAAAGAAGAAGAAGTCATCAAAAGTTAAAATCCGGAATAGCAGCAGGAAGTGGTGATATAAGCCCCGAATTACTTAAATGTGAGGACCACAACTGCTAAGTCATGTAAATATGTAACTTAGCATGGAAAATCATAAATACACCAGAGGAATAAGAAAAGAATATAATAATTTATATACTTGAAAAAGTGCATAATAAGAATCAGACAAGCAAAAGAACCAACAGCCTACAGAAGAACTTAAAGAAACTTTAAATAAATAGAGAACAATATATGTGAGATTCTTGAACTTAAAATCGACTTTGATACAGTTCTAAAATCACAACTAACGTAGGAATATTTGTTCAAATATGGAAAAGAGCAGAATACTATATAGATAAACAAGAGGGACAACAAGAATCCATATCATGGAGTTAGAGGAATTTTCTATGTAGAAAGGAGTAAAATGGGGTGACAGTCTTATACTTACAAAGTTTTGGTTGAAGATGCCATAGTGATAGGAGCAGAAAATCCAAGACATATGCAATTTCTGGACATATGGACAACAGAAATAGAAAACAAAGGTATAGAACTCAATATAGATAAATACAAAATTTACCATAAATAAAACAGAAGTAAACGAGGAGGAAGAAAATAACTTCAGAATGCAATGAAAATGAAGTTTCTAAGGAAGATTGTGGAAAAATGGGAAGAGATAGGGTGATCAACAGCGTAATGAAAGAATGACTTCCAGTAATAGAAGCTATAGAGTAAAGGCTACTTGCCTGATACGTCCACGCTATAGGAAGAAGAACAAGTAAATCTAGAAGCTAGACCCCAAAGTAGAAGAATACAGGAAAGGCTAAAATGTAATAGGAAGAATGACAGAGAATAGAGGAAAGAACGTCAGGGTGTTTTGAAGTATGGCTTCGAATGGAGACAATTGCTGAAAATGAGTCGAAGAACCTATGCCATAGATCATAGACTTAAAACGAGAAAGAAAAAGAAGATGAAAATTAATTCTACTATAGATCCAACTAGTGTTATAGACATATAGGTATGTTTTTCAGGAAATTTTTATTGCTCTTTTTACCCCAGTATTTTAGCAGGGTTAACCCCCCCCCCCTCCCAATTAAAAGTCAAAATTCTTATTCCTAAACTTCATTTTGGCTTTTCCTCACTAGTTCTTTGAACATTCTATAATTAGGACAACCAAATACATTGCTTTTTAGATACTGATGGTCATGCTAATTGAATTGCTAACTCAAAAAAACGAAGTAAATTATAGAAGTAGCTTAAGACGGGGTGTCTCAAAAAGGAAACAGTAAATGCATTATCACTTTAAAAACAATTCTGCGAATAGTGCGTGGAAGATGCAGCATTTCGATCCACAGGTGCCTTAAATAATCAAAATAATTGCCTCATTTGAACTTGATGTGTATATCAGCATTTTAGTGGCGTTATGTGGTTCTCAGATGCTGGTAAATAAACTCCCAGATAGTGAAGATATTAACATTATGGTAAAGGGGTGTTTTAATAGAATTATTCACCTACTTGCACAAGGTGAGCTTACAGATTCATGTCCTCACAGTCTTCTGCCTTCTCCATTGTCCTTTTCAGGCCAGTCACCTATCCAGTTGTGGGCCCTCATTTTTTCAAGTTATTTTTCAGCCCAATACTTTGAAGCCAGGTTCTGTCGCAGGAATACATTCTTCTGGTGGCAAATAGAAGCTTCGAACTGTTTTGGGGGTTATGACATAAATTCATCATTTAGACTAAATTATGAAAAAAAATAAAGGTGACTTCTGCCTTCTCCATTGCCCCTTTTAGGCCAGTCGCCTGTTCAGTTGTCGATACTCACGTTTTCAAGTTATTTTTTTGGCCCAATGCCTAGAGTTTGATAGGTTCTGGCCTAGTAACGTATTCTTTTGTCGGAAAATGTTTTGAAGAACCTAATATGCATCTTTTAGACTGAATGATGAAAAAGATAAAATTAATTTTCAAGCCAATGTCTAGAGTTGTGCCAGGTTTGCCCTAGCGATGTATTCATTTGGTGGAAAATAGAAGCTTCGTACTGTTTTATGAGTTTTGGCATAATACTCATCATTTAAATTATGAAAAAGGTAAAGGTATTTTTCGCCTTCTTCATTTTCCTTTTTGGGTCGGTCGTCAATCCAGTTGTGATCACCACTCCATCTTTTAAGTTAATTTTTAGCTCAATACCTAGTCTTTTGCCAAGTTCTGCCCCAGTGATGTATTCTTCTGTTGGAAAATAAAAGCATAGTACTGTTTTGGGAGTTATGACAAAATTATGCAGAAGATAAAGGTATCTTCTTCCTTCTCCATTGCCCCTTTTAGGCTAGTCGCTTCTCCGGTTGTGAACACTCCATCTTTCAAGTTATTTTTCAGTCCAATGCCTAGAGTTTTAACAGGTTCTTCCCTAGTGATATATTCTTCTGGTGGAAAATTATTTTAGGGTTGTGAGATATTATTTATTTCTTGGGCTAAACTATAAAATGATCTAATTGATGCTGAGGCGTTGATAGCCTTCATGTTGGGGGAATGAACTAGTAAGCATATCGAATGATCAATTTAATTCAAAACTTCCTGTTACAATCTCCGTGGTAGCATATCATTTCAAAAGTATTGGAAACATCAAAAAAAGGCTGTATCAGTATTTTTTTCTTAGTGTTTTTTTTTCTGCGGCTTGAAGGAGTGGATAAGTAATACAGTAATAAAATTAATCTTCAAAGATTAGCTCGACATTTTGAAATGCTGTGCTTGAGTGTCTATCAATGATTTGCCCCGCAAGATTCTTAAAGTACCATAGAGCTGATAGGAGAGCAGCTTTCGAAAATATAATGATGTCAACCACTTTCCAGGTGTTTCTCTTAACAATTTACAATCTATAATAGAAGTTACAATAAGTAAATTTTTTAAGATACCTTGAACGACCTCCAGGAAGCTGTTCGACAGCTTCCTATGTTACAACAAAATCATTGATGTCTTAGGTATACAATCTCTTTATCGTTTGAGTCTACTCATTGCTGGTCGTTTCATTAGGTTGGCCTTCTTTCTCCATACTTCTGACGGTAGATGGTCATCTCCTATTTCATAGTTTTCATTTGGAGGTCATGAGTAACGAAATTATTTGGGACTGACCACAAACTTTGGATTGGAATCTTTCTAAGATCTTGATATTGGAGGTCAGTGTAGAACCCCGAATTTTGTTTAGGATTGACAACTGTGATTTTCGCTTTCGTCCAGTTTTTTTGGAGCTGTCGATATGCTGTGTTGGGATTGTCATTAGATGCCAGGATAACGCTGTGATCTTGATGTTGTAGTAATGATATTCTGGGATGTGGATAGGTCCGTGGTGTGTAGTAAGAACAATACAGGTCCAAGTGTACTACCCTGTTGCACTTCTGATTTAATTGCGTGAAATATTTTGTATTAACTTTGACTTTTAACTAGGAAGACATTAAAATTAGGAAATAGATATTGGGAAGAATTTATCATAAACTTATTTTTTGTCTTCCAATAGTTGCGTGCTTTAGTTTAAAGCCAAACTGGCTGCAGTCTTCCTAGCAGCAGCTTTGTACAAAACTTTGACCACTTTTGACACCAGGAAATTGAAATAATTTCCGTTACCTTCCACAGAAGGGCAAAGTGCCATGTTCTTAGGGTGGTATTGTATATATGGGTCAAATATTATGTCTTTTTTTGAGAGATCTTTTAGAATTTTGCCGGTAATAAGGTTGCATCCAGGGGTCTTTAGGGTTTAAATTATGTTTCCAGCTGATAAGGAGTTTGTGATAATAGTTGAACCTCATAGTTGATATTAATATTGTCATCTAGAGGACGCGATTGGAAGACTTTTCTGAGATGGTTAGAAGAACTTCGTCTTTGTCTTTTTATTTTTGGTCCATTGTCTAGTGCCTTTACTTCGAGTTCCGGAGTGAATACTCGCTGGCTTCGATTGCTGCTAAATTTCTTGGACAGTTCTGTATTCAATCGTTCTTGTAATTGTCTAGTAGAACTAGCTGCGATACCGCTTGAAAAGTGACGGTAACCAATTCAAAAATGTTATCGTTTTACCTTGTTATTCTGTGGGTTACTCTAAACTTTAATTTGCTCTATTGGATTTTAGGTTGAATAGAAAAATGGGTAGGGGTCAACCTTGAAGTGGAAGTATGTTTTTATCTGTTAACTTAAAAATGATCTGATACTACATAAAATCACTGTTACCATGACAAGCAACCAAACATTGTTTGGTTCTCCACATATCGTAGTTAACTCTAATCGAATTTTAAGGTAACGAATTGTAGATTTGATAGAACACGGTCTACTAACAGGACAATGAATAGTGAAGTACTAAAGCTTTCCGATTTATCAGTGCAGGTCTTGTTGTGACCTATTGAACTATTCCAAATCTTACGATTTTCCGCGCGCACAGCCTAGTTGTGCCTGGTGTGTAACGCTACACGGGCGTCTCCTCTTCCTTGCTTTGTATTCGAGTCTTCACAGAGCAGCGGGCGCGCGGAATCCAGCCGCAACCTTGCGGGCGAAGACAACAATCGCAAGGTGCCGAGCACGTGGTCGCCATACGCTTCCTTACTACGCCTTACGCCTCCATTCTGGTAAACTTCTGACCCACAACCCGCAGCTATGGGCCGGCCTCGATCGCGGCCGCGCTCGTCCGCTCGTTCGCGGCTCTGGTCTGGAAACGATCGCGATAATTGGGGGGCATAGCGCCCGCGCGGAGCATAAATTTCGCTCCTAACTGTATTCGGCGATCACGTAATCTCGGGTTGCCGGGAAGTGGCGCAGGAACCGAGAAAGTACCACACTAGGACGACCTTTTTGTTCTGCTTCATAGCGCTTCGACTCGGCTAGTTTGTTTAGTAGAAAGTTCTGTATTTTAATTAGCCGAGTGCAATCAGTGCTCGGGAATTGTGTTAAGCACTGACGGCAAGTAAAATTTCCGTTTCTGCTTTTAATTGGTTTCTTATAGTTGATTTCTCCCTCGTACAACGAGATTTGAACGTATAGTAGATAAAATGTGGTTAAAGTTGGCGCTTTTATTATAAATCTTGGAAAGGCAGTGTCAGGCGTCCAAGAAGAAGATGAAATATGATGATGAAGAACTTCACAAAAACGAAAATATATCTAGAACTGCAGACTTTCTTCATTCTGTATTATCAAAACTGCTTCCTACCTTTTTTATCAACCTTCTTCATTATGCCCTTTGTTTAGTATTCACTTTGTTGATAATAATTTTGATAGTTCTTTTTGTGATCCTTCTTCTTCTTCATCTCTTTTTATTGTTATTATTCTTTGTTGACCATTATTGCTTTGTTTAACTCTTGATTTTTAAAATGAAAGTTTTCTTCTGTTAGTACGTTTGACATTTGTTGAATCAACTTTTCTCTTTATCTTCAACTTTCTTCACTTTTGCTTTCTTTTTTGTTTGAACCATATATTCTTTTGTTATTCTATTTTATGCCCTTTTCTCTTTCGTGGCATCCATTATTTACAGGTCATTTTATGGATTATCTTTACATTATTTCGTTATTGAATTTCTGTACTTTACTCTTGTTCGCAATCAAAGCTTAGTTCTCTTTTAATGTTGTCTATTTTGTTTGCAGCTTTAGTATCTGTTTCTTATTAACATGTACCTTTCAAACTCTTATTTTTCGTTTATTTTCATTATTGTAGGTTATATTACAAATTCGAAAAGTATTCAAACATGCTTTTTGGTATCCTCTTTCTTTTCAATTGATGTGTTTTCTTTTTGTTTGTTATTTTACTGTTTTGGGACATCTTTTAGTTATTTTTAGTCTTTTCGCTCTTGTTGCGTGGGTCTATCGTGTTGCTGATTTTTGTCTCTTTCTATATGTTTTTGATGTGTACTTTTTTAGGTTCTAACTTTCTATCTATAAATGTTTTAATGTTTTTACTTTACTTTTTCATACCACTGTGGATTGATTAAAGCCTGTAGTATTCCAATATTCTAGTTATTCGAATAAAAGTATTATTTAAATCCCAATAGATAATTATTTATTTCAGCAGAATTATTAAAATATTATAATGAATATATATTATATTCGAATATTCTAATTATTTTAATTTGAATAATTGCAGCTATAGACAGTATTCTAAATGTTAGTCATTAAGTATTTTAATATTCTAATTATTCGAATATTCAGTTAACCAATTTTTAACAATAACACTATTGTGTTTATTAGAAGTATTGGAATATTCTATTGAATACAGTTACAGTGCGTATTCCACTTTTTAGTCACAAAGTATTTCAATATTTCAGTTATTCAAGTTATTATTCCAATTATTTAAGTATTTCAGTTAGTCCAAAATTATTTATTTTGTTATTAAATTATTCAAGTATTCGGATTGATATAATATTCTAAGGAATCCAATTAAATGTATTCGACTTATCAGTCGCCAAATATTTCAGTATTCTAATTATTCCAGCATTTAAATGAATCGAATTATTCAAAATATCGAAATATTCAGGTTGCATATATTTTAATTGTTAGTCTAATTATTCCAAGTATAGGAATTTTGGAAATATTAGAAACCAGTTATTTGAAAATCATAAAGTATCCTAATATTCTAATTATTCAAATATTTCAATTATTAGAATTTTCTAATTATTTGAATTATTCCAGTTACACACAATTTAATTGTTAGTCTGGAAGATTCAATGCAAATTATTTAGAATGTTCTAATTATTCAAATTTGAATAAACGAATTATTTAAATTATCAGAATTATTCCAATTGTTAGTCACGAAGTATACTAATTTTCTAATGATTCGGGTATTTGACTTACCAAACTTCAACAATTGGATTATTTTATTTATCACAATTACTGGAATATCAAGATTGTTTAAATATTCTAGTGAATCCAGTTAGATATATTCGACTTGTCACAAAATTATTTCAATATTCTAATTATACCGATATTTGAATGATTCGAGTTCGGATTCAAAGTATCATATTTATTCCAATTAATTTAATATATGAATCAGTCGAGGAACACGCATTTTAATTTTTAGTCACTCAGAATTCTGAATTTCTAATTCAAATTATAAGAGTTTTTGGTATTTTAATAGTTAAAAAGTATTCTAATATTCGAATTATTACAATATTTTAGTTATTCGAATTTGAATAATGTAGTTATTTAAATTATGAGAATTATTACAATTATTTGAATATGCGAATTAATCCACTTATACATACTTCAATTGTTAGTCAGTAAGTTAATATTCTAATTATTAGAACATTTGAACTATTCCAATTCCAATAATAGAATTTTTTATTTGTCGCCATTATTGCAATATTAAGATTGTTGGAATATTCTAATAAATTAATTACACGTATTCGCCTTGTTGGTTGCAAAGTATTCTAATATTTTAATGATTCGAACATCCAAATTATTAAAACGTTTTAACTGATCGAATTCGAATACTCGAATTATTTAAATTATTATTCCAATTATTTATATATTTAAATTATTTCATATAACGTTAGTTACGAAGTGTTCTAATTATTTGAATTATCTAAATTTTAACAGAGAATTATTTATTTTTTTGGGTGTTTGGTGGAATATTCTAATTAATTTAGTTTTTGGTATTCCACTTGTCAGTCACAAAATATTTCAGTAGTCTAGTTATTCGAATATTTAAATTATTCGAGTTGGAATTATTCAAAATATCAGAATTATTCTAATTATTTTAACATGTGAATTATTTAAGTTACATGAATTTTAATTATTAGTCACGGAGTATTTTGACATTTTAATTATTCGTATTATTGGGATTTTTAGAATATTCATTTTTTGGAATATTCTGTTTAATACGTATTTAGCTTCTAACCACAAAGTATTCCACTATTTTAATTATTCAAGTTTGAATAATCGAATTATGTAAATTATCAGAGTTATTACAATTATTTAAACAATCCTAGTTAAACTCAATATTCTAAATGTTAGTCACAGAGTATTTTAATATTCTAATTATTCGAATTATTCAATTTCCAGTACAGAATTATTTATGATGTCAGAATTATTGTAATATTAGGATTACTGGAATATTCTAATGAATTCAGTATTCAACTTTGCCGTTGCAAGTATTCCAAAAATCCATTGTTTGAATATTCAAATTATTCAAATATTTAAATAATTAGAATATCCTAATTATTGAAATTCGAATAATAGAATTATTTAAATTATTAAAATTATGTATATAAATTATTCCAGTTACATGTATTTTATTTGTTGGTTACAAAGTATTCTAATATTTCATTTATTCGAGTATTTAAATTATTGGAGTTCGAATAATCAAATTATTCCAAATATTAGAATTATTCGAACTGTATTCTAGTTCAATTAATCATAATTGTTTGTCATGAAGCATTCTGATATTCTAATTCAATCACTCGAATTATAGAAATGTTTGCAATATTATGTTTATTGGAATATTTTATAAATCCAATTATACGTATTCAATTTCTTAGTGGCAAAGTATTATAATGTTCTTATTATTAGAATATTTTGGTTAATAGAATTTCAATAATGTAATTATTTGATTATCTGAATAAATCCGGTTATACGTATTTTAATTGTTAGTTAGGAAGTATTTGAATATTCTAATTATTTGAATATTTAAAATATCCAAATTTCTATAACAAAATTATTTTATTTATCTGCTCTATTGCGTTACTAAGATTCCAATTATTGCAATATTCAAATTATTGAAACATTTTAATTAGTCGAATGCGAGTGCTCGAAGTATTTCAAATATAATTCCAGTTATTTGTATATTTGAATTATTTCAATCGCACGTATTATAAGGTTAGGTACAAAGTATTGTAGCATTCTAATTATTCGAATATTGCATTGTTAAACGTATTCACTGGCCAGTCACAAAATATTTCAGCAGTCTAATTATTCTACTATTTACGTTATTCCAGTTTGCATAATTGAATTATTCAAAATGTAAGAATTATTTCAATTATTTGAAAGACAAAGAGAAAAATTTATATTGCATACAACCGTCGACTTCGATTATTTAAATTATTCGAGTTACACGAATTTTAATTGCTAGGCACGAAGTTTTCTGATATTCTAATTATAGATATATTGGAATATTCTAATTAATCCAATTACAAGCATTTGACTTCTTAGTTGCAAGGCATTTCAATATTCCAATTATTTGAGTATTTAAATTATTAGAATACTATAATTATTTGATTGAAGTATGGGAGTTATTTAAGTTATCAGATTGATTATTGAAATTATTCCAGTTACACGAATTATAATTGTTGGCCTTGAAGTATTCTGATATTTTAATTATTCCAATTATTGAAGTATTAAGATTGTTGGAATATTTTAAAGATATTTGAATATTTAATTTATTAGATTATTATAATTATTTAAATTCAAATAGTCACATAATGTAAATTATTAGAATTATTACAATTATTTCAATTATAAGCGTCTGAATATTAGTCACAAATTATTCTAATATTCCAATTATTCAAATATTTAAATTATCAGAATATTTTAGTTATTCGAATCCCAATACTGAGAATATTTAAATTATTATCATTCTAATTATTGCAATTACTAAAGTTACACATATTATAAATGTTAATCACAAAGTATTCTAATAATCAAATTACTTGAATATTGGAATTATTAAAATATCTAAATTATCGAATATTCTAATTATGTTAATTAATTGCATTTCAATTGTAATTTAAAATTTTAATTAATCTGATATTCGAATTATTTAAATGACCATAAATATTCGAATAATAGAATTGAAATTTTCCAACAAATTCAGTATTCGACGATAGTTGTAAAATATTCTAATATTTCTACTATTCAAATTTGAACAGTCGAATTATTCAAATTATTATAATTATTACAATTCTTTGAATATATGCATTATTTTAATTATACGTATTTTAATTGTTGCCACAAAGTATTCTAATATTCTTAATTGGTTGAAGATTTGAATAATCCCAATTCCAATAATAGAATTATTTTATTTTTTTATTAGTTGCAAAGCATCGCAATATTCTAATTAGAATAATCTAATTATATGCAATTATTTAAATTATCAAAACTATGACAATTATTGAATTATTCTAGTTACACATGTCTGAATGTTAGTCACAAAGTATTCTACTATTCTAATTATTCGAGTATTAGAATTATCCAAATCCAATAATAGAGTTATTTTATTTCAGAATTATTAAATAATTAATATTGTTTAACATTTCTTGCAATTTAGTTAATTTAGTCGAATTGTTATTTACAAAATATTCCAATGATTTGATTATTTAAATTATTTTAGTTAGTTTCTATATTCTAATATTCTAATTAGTCTAATATTTGAATTATTCAAATTTAAATGATGGAATTATTTAGTTTATAAAAATTATTTGAATTTTTTTGAAGGAACTCAGTTATATGTAAGATATTCTATTGTTAAATAGATGCGAAAGCTTTCATGGCCGGTGTTATGGTGCATCGTGTGGTTGTTATTCGGGTTATAAGGCCGTGGTCGGAGTTCAGAAACCCTTGACGTTTCGTCCACAACTGCGGCGGACATCTTCTGAAGAAAATATTCTCAAAATTAAGTGTTTGTCCAGTGCGAGTATGGTAGGGATGGTGTTGGGGGTTTGACGTCACCAGGATGGTAGATAACGTGATCGGGCTAGCTGCTGACGTCAATCGGGACGTTGCAGGTAATATTTTAGTATTTTCTGATGTCATTCGCTCTTTCGCCGTTTCGCGGTGTATTTTTTGCCCCTTGAAAGCAATAAACCAAGATTTAGGTAGATTCAATCCATCGTCCCTGTTAAAATTATTTTTATATTTATAAATCTTCACCGCCTCTCTATATAATCTCGGGTAGTAATTCCTACAGTTGGATAAAACTTGTGTTTGTTCGAATTCTATCTCCTGGTTAGGTTTTTCCAAAGCATTATCGGGTTGATTAAGGCGTAGATGACGTTTGTGTTCTTTTATCCTAGCGGTAATCGTTCGGCCCGTAGTCCCAATGTAGACTTGCTGACGTGAGCAAGGTATGCAGTATACCCCTGGCGTATCCTGTGGGTTTCTTGTATCTTTGGCTGGTCAAGCAAATCCCGTATTTTGGTGGTGGTAGTATAGATGGTTTCCACCTTGTGTTTATTGAGAGTTTTTCCTAGCCGGCTGTAACCCTGTTGATGTAAGGTAAAAAAGCCTTGCCTACCGTAGCCGATTTCGGTTGTGTTTTTCCTGCGCATTTTGATTAGCAATTATATCCAATATTTTTTTTTCTATATGAGGTCTTCCAAGTTGGCTGTTTTGAAAACACTTATATACATTTTTTCAGGTATTTCACAACTCTTTGCCCAATGAAGCAAGATAAAGATTTTGGACACCAAGAAGTAGATGATACTAGTTTATAGATGGTTCTGGTTCTTAGTAGTTTACGATTCTTAAGCTGAAGAAGCATGGTGTAAAAAAAGCGGAAGTAGAAGATGACATTCGTGTTAGTAATGAGGTAAACAATTCCTCTTTATAGGAAAATGTTAGGTAAGTATGTAATTAAAAATACTGCTATGTCATGAGTTTTTATTCATCTTTGTTGCTTAGCTTAGCTAAATGACGGTTTTGTATTATATCATCCACAAATGTTCTAAGAAATTTTATCGTTACGGGCATCCAACGCTATCAGAACTGAGATCCTTCTTTAGTTTCAAAAATTAAACGGTTTAAGTTTGTCGATGGCGTTTTGTATGAAGCCTTATCCAATCAATTTCTAGGTCCTCGGTGATTTGATCTCTTAACTGACCTAGAGATATGGAACACATTTTTGTTCCTTAGTGTCACAATTTTACTCGCTTATCAGCAAACCGTTGCACCCACCTGGTGTCCCATTCTTAAAACCAACACCGAAGTAACGAAAACGGTCGAGTTCACCACTTTCTCTGAAAGTACGTAGTCCAAACATGCAGCCTTAGCCAATTTGTCAGCTAAACGCTAATCAAGAAATAATTGGCGGGTGACCGATTGCATAATCGAGCCATTTGATTAGTTATTAATTATCTTGCAAGGCAGCCGCGGCCTTGGGCGCGTGGATTTCGGCCAGTCATCGAGAGTGGAACTTGCGAAGCGAAGCGAAAATTGCATGCAGTCGGTTCCAGGTTGGACAAAGGGGACGGTCGCGTCTGGCACGGGTGTCTATCGACCAAACTTCTATATTTGTTGAATAGGCAGCCAATATGCTAACTTTTTAAATTGTGCCCACTTCTGAACCGCTGGAACTTAACTCCCATTTAACAAGTTAAAAAAATGAAATTATGTAAACTAAACTATTGGGAAGATTTGGTGAAATAAATGGTAATTGTTTAGTACCTCAACGCACTTAAAAAATCCTTTTATAAAATTAGTTGTATCAATCAGGGAACTTCTCCTGCTCTCTCTAATAGCTACGCATCCTACCTTTTTATGCTAATTGAAGCTGCGCATTTTACATCTTATTTTGACAGGGGAAAATCTGAGGTTCGGGGGGAAATTTATTAAAATACGTCTTAAAGGCTCTAAATGAGCTAAAAGAATCGCAGAGGAGTTTATTGATTTCAGTGCCCAAATTTACAAAAACATCCAAAGAAGTTGCACTTCAAAAGAGTATAAAGAGTATAGGGGTTGTAAGCGAGTTAGTTCTGCTGCTTCTTGTTTATCCGCAAATTTCGCTATTACTTTTATTATTTTTGCCTGGATTACTAAAGCTGCTCGGGTACTACTTCTATGGTTATAAATTTATTATGATATCGGTGTGTCATGTTACTGTCTGCCACAACTTCTTAATTGACAGGTAGCTTTTTCTGTTTTGGTGTTGTTTCTCTTCTAAAGTACATTGGTGTAGTTTTGGTTATTTGTAATTATCCACATTACCATCTTCTGCCACAAAAGTCCTATCTGATAAAATGATTTTTATTTGTATTGTAGCATTCTCTCCTATTTTTATGTTTTTATATCTCTTCATGCTTTTGGTTTCATGTCGTTCGTTATTTCACTTCATGGTGATGTTTTTTGAAACATCAGAATTAAAGAAAAAGGATTTTAAGAGAAAAAGCTGACGCCTAAAACTCTATATTGGTGCAATCTTTCAATACCAACTTATCTAGGAAGATTTTTTAAAGTGACCTACATACTTTATGTGAAATTGAGACCAAGCAACCTGTTGGTGCTTAAGAGTGTCTACTGAGTGCTACATTGTTGTGTTAACAGTTAGAAAATATTTTTGGAATAAAAACTCATACAATGACCATTAAAATTTAAGTCGGCTAATACTCTTACGTCTACTCTACTTAATTTATATTATGAAATCTTGATAGTTAACCTGAACGGAATTTTCTTTAAACCTGTCTGCTTCTGAGATTATTATTCTCCTAAAATAGTCAAATCGCTGGTTACAACATTTAAATAGCAGCAACACAACGGTTACTGGTTGGTTCCTTCATGAAATAAGAAAAAGCAGTACGAAGTAACAGAGAACAAAAAGAAAATCAACAAAATTTAAAAGTACTAGAAGCTTCCTCAAAATATTGGACAATTCAGGCTGAAGATCCATCAAATCCTAACGGAGCAGTTCAATTGAATGAAATTGAACATAGCAAGCTAGAGAGACGTCTTTACGTACGAAATGCTCTCTTGGTACTTCTGGTGTCTTTCATGCAGAACTCTCTTTTTCTAGGTTTTTGTGTCGTGATAACCGCTGAGTCTTAAGTTGCATCAACACTGAGACCAAGAAATTTGTTTTACTGCTGCAAAGACTTTCGTTGTCACCAGTACAATTTTACCGGCTCCAGATTCATCTGCTTCGACCGCAGGGAAGTGAACTCAAAATGGGTTATCAATTTGGAAGCTCAGCTATCGCTACTGATTGGCCAAAACGAATCTTCTTAAAATTCATCACAATGGCCTGTTACTCAAGCTCTGAATCTGCCCAAACATTTCAACACTTCAATACTAGGGAGCATTAAAGATCATATGACTTTACGGCGTTTGCTTAGCAACTCTACCGTCTTTAATTCAGTGTTTGTCTTATAAAGCACAACATACATTTTATGACGTAAAATTGGTGGTCGAAAAAAAAAGGGAGAAAGTGAGTTTCAAGATATGTTTGGAGGGCACCCTTCCTAACTCTCTTGAGGTTATTACCAGGATCTCTTCTAGCATAACAAAACTCGTATCTTCACTCCTCACTCGCAATTGTTGTGGTAGTTTTGGTAACATAGACGCAAAACGCTTTCTGGTGCTAATAATCATGCGTGAATTTGAGTTGTTGGAGATTTAGCAGAAAAATAGTGGCGGAAGTGACGTGCAGTGTCCAAAAGTTGTTAAAACATTCACTCGAAACCGTCAGTTAGATCGAATTTGGTGTTGTTCAACATCTTATAAACTTCTCTCAAGATTTCATACACCAATAAAAGAGACTTTCCATCCCCGAAAATATTTTGTGGCAACAACTACACCCTAGGTGTTGAAGAAGCAACCAAACTGATGATGTACTCAATAGATAATATTCATCAACCTGTTGACTTTAACCTGTATAGAAGGCTACACAGCTCGCATTAATGATCTTCAAATTGCGATAGCAGCCTTTCTATGTGGGTTGTCATTGGGCTTCAAGGTTGCTCTCAATATTTTTTCACCTGACTAAATCGATATCAATTCTCTGTTGCAGGCTTCAGAGAATTCTAACCAGACCTGGACTCCTCCTTCACGTTGTCCCAACAGGTCTTGATCAGTCTGATTTGTTGTGAACTTGAAGTACTGCTGTTTCTTAATTGTGAATATAAAAAAGCTAAAAACTTTCACTCTGCTGAACTTTAAGTCCAATTTTAAGTTTCAGCATCGGCCCTCCAGCGACTTGCAGCAACACCCGCAATTAAGGCATCCTTTGGTGTAACTAAGACTAATTGCAGCTAATTAGAAAGCGTTTTGATAAAGGCTTGCGCTATTATTTCCCCCATAAAGGGCAATTAATATTTGCCCAACGCCGCCTTGCTGTGACTGTGGGTTTGGTTTCTGTTTCCACAAACGAATGCAGGGTCACTGACCCAGGCACGCTGCCCACCGTTTGCTTATCTGGCGCCATTTCGCGCGAATTTCTGAAACGCGTGGTGGCCGGCAGCGACCCGACGCCCACGCAGTCCGCTTTGTTTGTTGGGACTTCGAATTGTTTCATCAAGATAACTGTAGCGACCCAAAGGTACACAGCAACTCTTCTATCAACAGACCTCGCACAACTCATCTCCTCCAACCCTTTAATACCTGAGGCTTGGTTTGGGAAAATTCAGAAAAAGTTGTTGACCTTTCTTTCAAACTACTCGTTGCTTTCTTCAAAAACATTGATTTGATAATGTAAGAAATAGTCCTTCCTGGAATTTTTGGGTAGATGCTGGATATGAAATGTCGTCTCTTCTCGGGGAAAAGCAAATTTTGAGCCTTCTGCTACCAAATGGCGTTTTTTAAAATTAAATTTGAGTACGTTTTGCAACAACATGGGCAAATAAAGTGTTGAAAACGCTACATCCCCAGAGGCAGCTCGTAGTTCTATTCCTGGCCGAACTCACTATATTTTGACAAAATCTGTGGATATTAGAACATGTCTAAAATACATCTGTGGCCTCTACGGTCTGCTAAAGCCAAATATACAATTATATCAAGAAAACGTTTGTCATTTTGTCCATAACCCTACAAGGAAGTTAGTATAGAGAAAAGTAGAACAGAAATTGGTTATAGAAACTGGTAAATAAAAACTAAAGTTACAAGAGTCAAATTTTAAACTAAACGGAAACTGAGGAAATGAAGAACAATAAAATATCCCTGACGCACAATGGCGATTATTCCACTAACGGTGGAAAAGAAAAAAGTCGAGTATGGACACTGAAGATATCTCTAAGGACGAACCTAGAAAAGGTGGAGGAACAGGGAATTTTTGGGCAATCAGAAAAACATAAAGAAGACTGTAAAGTTAGATAAAATCCTAGCAATATTGAATTATAAAGGGAACTATGAAAGAGTTAATAGAAGAAGTAAAACAACTAAGAAGAAAGAGAATGGGGAAGTCGAAAAGAAGGTAGTAGGTTAAAGAAAGAAACAAAGATAACCAAAACAAACATAGAAGATAATAATAATACAAAGAAAAGGGGAAAGGCGAAAGTATGGTGGTTATGGATTTTAAAAGCTTTACAGATAAGATATGCGTAAGGATAAGAGAAAGATCCAGGAAATGTATACGCTCCAATGAAGTGAAAGATTATGAGAAGAAAGAAAAATTTTATGAAGAAGTAGGACATACAAAAGTAAACATCTATAAAGCAATGGTAATTGAAAAAACTATTGCAATTTGCTATGGAAAACAGTACGAGAATAACGAACACTTCATATCACAGAGACATAAGAAAAATAAAGCAGATAGCACCTCATACCGAAACAAGACATCAAATAGACCGTGTAATCATAGAAAATCGACTACCAAGAGTGATGTTCGAACCTATGGAGGTGCGGACACGAATATATACCATATATTAGTGATAGCAACAATAAAACAGCAACTCTCCAAAATCAAGAAAAAGATATTGATGCGTTGGTAAATTCACCTTTACGTATCAATAAAAAGATGGTGTCCCGTTTTGGCTAGGCTTTCTGAAATGATCAATTAAATAAGGGCAATAATCCGGACCAGATCAGGACGAATCGCTCTTGTATGCTGCGATATATTGTGACAATCTTTGTAGACAGCTGTACCACAAAGCTTGCGATTGGAATAAGCTAAAGAGCATATGCAGCAAGATGATTAGGGAGAAGATGACGGAGAAAGAGGGCTAAAACGATGCCAATGTGTTACGAATCAAAATAAAAAGGATTGGACGCTAACTGATGCCGTATTGTTAGAGATAGATAATTTTGGATATGAATCTGAGCCTGTAGATGATGATAAGGAACACAAATAGAACCGAAAGAGTATGTGGTGATTGTGAGCACAGAAATAAGTATTTATACGTGGGATTGATTGTCATAACAGATGGTATGGATAAAGAACGATGGTTGAAGATGTTATCTGAAAGAGCCAGCGATATTTCTAAAATTTGCCTTGTATTAGAACAGTTAATCTCCAAAGATTACAAACTGTCGAATACGCCTTTTGTACCAATTAATGGTTCCTTGTTTTGTCAAAGTAGTCTCTTCGACTATCTATGCACAGCTGCCACCATTTTTGAATGCTCAACACATCTGTCATAATCGTTTGGACTACTACAGTACCTTCATGAGGCTTTCCTTTCAGAACAGCGACAGTTCCAGTCAAAATGGAGGATATGATGGAACAGGTGTACTTAAATATCCCCGGACTGATGCTGGAGTATGGAGTTTTGCATTGTCTGTGTTTTAGAAAGTTGTGGTTTCACTTCTTTGAGATTGGTGAACCAAGAATAACGTTCAGCACAAATGTGAAATTAATTCCAATAGTTCAGCAGACTATTTTTCCTGGCTTAATGCAAAACTTAATTCTCTGCCCAGAACCCGCGCCCATCACATCACTCGTGCAACTTCTAACTAAATGTGCCTTATACAACCCTACCACCTAGTGATTTCACGTTGAAGTATTTTCAAGGCTATGTCTGTTTAGAACACATATCAGGTGTTTGAATATGACAAAGTAAGAATTAAAGAATCAGTCCTGGACAATCTGACAAAAGACAATATTTTTCATGCCTAATGCCATTCCGCATTCTTTAAGTCAATTTAAGAACCCCTTCACAGTTGCTACGAAGAACTTTTCTACACACTGATTGTAATACGTGTTGAGTAAGTCCATAAAGGACCCGTTTAACTGTTATAAACGTAAGAGCAAGTCCTGTTATTTATATTTCTTTCTTCAAGTCTCAAAGATCTACCTTTTTTCTATTGATGAAACAAGAGGCAAATTTTATAGTATTGAAAGACGAAAAAGGTCTTACTGTCATATTAGCGACTTCTGTTCGAACTATACCTTATAAGCAACTTTAAAAGTCATTATTCGCTTAAAAATGGACAAACTTGAAAATAAAAGAATGGAAAAGCATAGAAATAGAAGTATTTATAGTTATTTCTCGTCTGGACATCTTTAACAACGCCGGGTTTTCTAATTAAATATTTTCAGTGAGCTCAAGTGATTTAAGAAGTTTTAATTATTCTTGTATCGAGTTCCTAAATTTCTGTTTGAGTAACGTTATCTTTTATACTTTATTTGACCTCAAGGTCATCTCGCTTCAAATCCTCAATTGAGAGGTAGTAATATGGTCTTCTTCACGCATTCGACACTTCTATAATAGAACATCAAAAGATCTAAAGTATGAGCTTAAGAAGTTTGGTGGTAAGATTACAGCTTATTCTAGACAAAGAAATGCTTTTATTGGAATAGAGAAGAATAACCGCTTTGTATCACCAAAGCGTTGTAGTGGAAAATTTTCAGCATAGAAGACATTTCAGCTAATAATTTAAAACGTTAAGACTGCAAATATCATCTTTCTTCGCGACCTCAGTTTGGGAGCACAGCAGCGGCTACTGATTTCTTACTCTCGCTTCCGCAAAGGTGACAGGGCCTAAGCAAAATTATTGTTAGTATATTATAAGAAATGCAAGTCGATACAATAAAACAATATTTTAGAAAAAATTATTTATTACCTTCTTGTTTCTCTTTATCTTTTCATTCAGATCGTTAGGCCCTCTATTTATACTTTGTATTGCTCATCTTTTGATGTTTGCAGCTTTGTGAAAGATCATCATAGTATCAATCTCCGTCTTTGTTTGTTTTTGAAATTGTTGCAATATAAACTTATTTTTTACAAGACTTTGTTGCTTTTCAGTTTTGTTAATTCTTGAATATATTCTTTATGCTGCGAATGCTGAACATATTGTTCTTTATCTATTGTAGTTATTTGGGTCGTCTTCTTTACGTATTGACACTATGAAGTTTTTTCAATTTTTAGGTATTCTCTTACCGTTTTTATTACATTTAGTTAGAGTTTTTTCTATTTCTTGTTTTTGTGCCCTACACTTATTTTTCATGTTTCTTGTCATTGTTTTGATTGTTTTTCAGAATGCAAGTCCGTTATTCTCAACGAATTTGGTCTTATGGTTCTTTACAAAGAATCTTCTTTGCATTTTGAGTAATTTACCTATTTTTTTCTTCTTCTTTGTCCTACTCTTGGCTTTACTGTGGTCCTTCTGTAGGTATATCTGGTTTTCTGTTCTTGTTCCTCTGCTTTTCTATAGAACCTTGGGTCTGTCATTAGTACTCTATAATCAGCCTTCTTCGGTGTCATTTAATATTTTATTTACTGGTTTTGCATTTGACTGACCGATCATCATAATGCGTTCGAGTGTTGGCTTCGCTTCTTTTTTTAATTTTATTTCACTGACTACATCCAATTTATATTTATATTTCATCCTTTCATCCTATAGAGTTTATTTATTGGGTGGGGGGCTCATGAGTTCGGTAGTGTGTATCCTTGCAGAGTTTTATCTCTAGGACTTCCCCATTTGTTAGTCAGGTGATGTTATTTAGTACAATTCTTTAATTGTGAACGGTAGGAGTTGAGCCTCTTTTTGTATTTGTTATCACCTACAGCGCCTTAGAACGCAGGCACCAAACGCTTTTAGTGACTAAGTAGGCCACCAGCCAGGTATCTGAGCCTAGGTTCAAACCCGGGTCCATTCGCACTATAGCTAAACGTCTCAGCGGCTAGGTTACAGTGGTGCTCTGGAAAAGATTAATCAAACATTTTAATAAAAGAAATGCACTACAAGTACATAACATTTCATTAAAGAGACAAAAATTAGATAGACATAGAAAAATTATTCAATTTTTTGGTTTTAGGTTCGGTCTAAATTCTGTTTCATGTGAGATGATGTTTAGTTTAATGAAGATTTTTTAATGTTTTGAGTTACGATAATTGCATTTCTTCGTTTTGTTTTACTGTTGCCTTTAATATAATAATTTTCCACAATCCTGGATGGCCGCTTGCTTGCATTTTAATAGTTTTTAAGACTTCCTCGTAATCTGTGAACTCAATTCTCGTCTCTTTCACATGGTTATCGCCCATAAAACTACCGCACAATTTAAACAGATGATACTTAATTTAATTGCGTTATCATTCTGTTTAATTATTAGCCTGGTGTCTCGGCAGCTCATCTGAGACGCTGCCAATTACAGTTGTTCATATAAAGGACAATTAACTGCTGGATTTGCTAACTGCTTTCTTTCATCTAGTAATACAAGTAACAGCTCATCACACTAAAGTAGAATAATAAATGATCCATCACAGTATAATAAATATCAAGTTTTCTATGGCTCGAGACTTTCAGGACAGGCCGCGTACTTTCAAATAATGTCACTTGTATAAACACTCTCTGTATCAGCACTCATATTACATCAGCGAATCAAAGTTTTGCCCCAAAATCCGGAAAATGGCAATTAAAACAGCTTTACTACTTGTTTGTGAGTTGGAGTAACCTTCTTGAGCAGCGCAGAGACATAAAAATTTACGAGCCATTGTGTTGCACGGCAGAATTTGCTAAATATTTGGACGAGTACGCAGTAATAGCTCGTTTTGCCACAAAAAAGACTTTATGGCGTAATTAATTTGTTTCGGAGTACGTAACTCACTCTATGAGAACACCAGTGTTTATGAATTATTTATATCTTCTCGCAAAATTACTTTTACTGTCTAACGTTAGCAAATTCCAGTCAAAAATGGATAAATCCATCCACAAGAGTTCTAAAACATTCGAAAGTCTTACACAAAGAAGGCCCGTATCTCCAATATCGCTTAAGATCTACATTCAGAAAGTCCTTACAGAATGGATACAGAAATGAAGATAGAGGTCGAAGAAGACTATCTCTATACCCTTCTAGTTGCTGATTAGCAGGTCCTTGTTGTAAAAGATAAAGAGGTCGCAGCTTTTATGACAAAAAAACTATAACTTATACAAAACTGTGCTTGAAAATAAACCTGAAGACTTAGAATTGGAAAATGAAGTCTTAACAACTCAATAGTATCTGAAATATTGATAGTTTACAAATTTGATTTTCACTGGGTATGGATTTCTTAAGACGATCTTAAGTCTGGATCACGTAAAAACCGAACAAACCAATGTTAATCAAAATGTAATAGAAAGAATTGAATTTGTTCAGTTCATATGGTATGGACATGTCGAATACAAGATCGCTAAGGAAAATCATAGACTACGTTTCTACTAATAGGAGAAACAAAGGTAAACCACAAAAAGTGGAGTGAAATAGTCCGTGAAGATAACTGACGAGATAGGAGACTACGGGATTGAAATACAAGAAGCGACCTAGGCCATAGCACCCTCCCTGACTATTTTAAACTTGTGGTCGACCTTGCCAATCGGATCTATAGCTTTTTCTTGCGATTAACTGACCAAATTGCCGAACTGCTAATTGCAATATTGAATGGAGAAAAGGAATGTAACTTTTTGTAGATTTTTATCATTTTCTCGAGACTGAAGCTTTAGATAAGAAGATTATATAATGACCACGTCGACTTTGTCCTGAATTGATCAATTTTTATTCAGAAGAATGATAAGCATTGATGATTTGGCTTTGGGCATTACTTAAAGCATTTGGTACACATTCATTTTGATCCATTCTGGGAAAACTATTTTGAAAAAAATTTTTTTTTTATTCCACGTTTAGTGGGCTAGCGTTTGAGTTTGTTAGGGTAGTCTAAAAAATTCTCCACCCTAGTAGTGCTTTAAAGTTTTATTTAAGAGCACTGAACAGGTTTCTTCAGCTCGTTGCAGAAAAATCCGGTGTCTGCTCGTTCAAGAACAAACACTACAGTTCTAGTGACATCCTCCTGCTTCACGTTAGCACACTCCATTTGGTTTATACAGAAAAATTTATTGTAATTAGATTTTTTACCCTATTCGCTTATTGGTTAACGTATTGCTAAATACAGGTGTTTCTATAGACAATAATGGACGCAAAACCATCCACTTGCCGCTTGTCATTTTGGGCGTTACAGTAAGGCCATATGATATTGAAACGCAACGCTCTTAGATGTCTTGATAGTTGGTACCCCCAGACCTATAGGAAACAAGAATTTAAATACCTTTTTTGATCAGTCTAAAGACTGCTTTATAAATAGTCTATTAGTTTCTATATTATTGCACTCTATACTAGTTCTTCTGTAAGTCTGCACCCTGTATCCCTTTATCAGTTTTTATTTCTTTGCAGTAGGCTTTTCTTTTTTGAAAATGTTAATTGTTGTTCATCAGATAGTACCTTCTTCTTCTTTTTGATGTACTCTACGCTTGTATTCAAATATTGATAATTTCTAGTTGGCAGTCACTGCTTTTATAGGCGTGTGAAATTAAAATCTTTGACTGGAAGAGAACATCGAGCAAGAAAATTACGATAATAGTATTTACATCTGTTGTTCTAAACCACATAAATAGAACAAATTTATTTGTTTTCCATTATTTGGTATTTTTAGATTTTTTTTGTTCTACAGATAAATAGACAGTGCAGAATCTGGTGACTTAAAATTTTAAAAAAGGCAAAGTTAAATTGATATATATATATATATATATATATATATATATATATATATATATATATATATATATTTTCTCTCTTCCTTTTCCAGTTATTTCCTTCTTTCCCATTTTCTTTTGCGTTCTCATCAGTATTTAATGTTCACATGTGCCTCTTCCATACGTCTTCATTTCTTTCATTCTGGTCATGTGTCTTGCTCATCACCGACTTACTCTTGTGATTGCCTGTATTATATCCTCCATTTTAGTTAACACCGAATCCATTTCTTTGCCTTTTTATGCACTTTACATTCTCAAAGTTGACATTAAAGCGACTGCTAAATTTAACTTGAAATTTAAAAATAGTTAAAATTGAATTCAGGTACAGCTCTGTTTCTCTCTCTCTCTCTCTCTCTCTCTCTCTCTCTCTCTCTCTCTCTGACGCTCTTTCTCTAACTCCCTTTTTCCCTTTCTTCTTTTCTCCCTCCTTCTCTCGTTCTTTCTCATCAATATTTAATGTCCACATGTACCTCCTCTATATGTTTCCATTTCTCTTATTCTGGTCACGTGTCCTGTCCGATCTTGTCTTACTCTTGTTTTTAGCTTTTATGTTTATATCCTTTATTTATTTGTTTTTTAATGCGGTTTACATTCGCAAAGTTGTCATGAAAACTACTGTTGAATTTAACTTGAAATTTAAAAAAGTTAAAATTGAATTGAGTTACGGCTCTCTCTCTCTATCTCTCTCTCTCTCTCTCTCTCTCTCTCTCTCTCTCTCCCTTCCTCTCTATATCTCTCCCTCCCAGTATCTCTCCCTCATTATTTTTTGCTCTATTTCTTTTTCCCCTTTTCCTTTTCTTCCTCCCTCTTCTCTTTCTTTCTTTCATCATTATTTAATGTCCACATGTACCTTTTCTATATGTTCCCATTTCTCTCATTGTACTCACGTGTCTTGCTCATCTCGTCTTGCTTTTGTAGTTTTTCCAGAATATCCCCTATTTTTAGCTGACATCTAATTTATTTCTTCGTCTTTTTATGCCATTTATATTGACAATATTTAACTTGACTCACTCTCTTCCTCACCCCCTTACTCCCTTTTCCCCTCTATCTTGGTTCTTCCTTTTTCTTTCTCTCTCTATTTCTGTCTCGGCCTTCTTACCCCCCCCCCTCTTTCCTCATCTCCATTTAACGTTTTTATAAGTTTGTGTTGCTTCATTTTTATTACACAAATAACAGATCACAATTAAATAGTTCAGAGTCTGGGAAACTCAATTTAAACTACTAATGAGTTGTTTGAGTTTTTGATCTGCTGCCAAATGTTTTTGGACCTTGAATAGAGATATTACTGCTCCGTGTACCGTGTATCTCTTGGTAGAGTTGAGGTGATATTTTTCCCCATTTCTTACAGAAGTGGAACTCGACGATGCCGGCATAAATCATTTAACATTATGCTTTTATGTTGGACGCAAATTACAATTAGAATTTCAGTCCAAATGGTCATCAAATCAATTATCTAAAGCCTCTACTGAATGTTTCAAATCATTGAGTAATTTTTCAAAAATTTCTCTAATCTTTAATCAATATTTTACTTCTTTTCGGCAAAATGGAGATTGTCGTGTGATTGGTAGTAACTTAAATAGCTTCTGTGACTTGGTTTTAACTTTTTGCATTTGATAAGTGAACACTTACACGTTAAAAAAAGGCAATTTGTTTTGTCAGAATTTTATTTTACTTGGCCGGCCTGTTAAGCATAGTGGAGGGAAAAGTGCGAATATCCTTCAAAATTTGATCTTTAATTTTTGTCCAGCCTTCAACAATTGCACTGGTATGGAGCAAATACAAAAAAAATTACGTGATGTAATGTGAATGGAGAGGGTCGTGGCCTCTGAGCATTGCAAGTAGGGATGCCTGAGGATATTCCCTCGTAAAGATACTGTCATATGTTGCACAACGGATTATTATCAGAGGGTCTAAAATTTTGAGAATATTTAAGGCACAATTCCAAAGCAACATCCATTGGAAATCCAAGCATATGCGTGGCATAAACAATTTTTAGAAAGGCCAGAAGCAATTGAAAAGCGCCTGAGGGCCAGCCAGTGTGATTGAGAAGAATATTCGCATTGTTTCCAGCCTTTTCGGATCTGGCTACCTATTAACGGTCTCTAAAATTAATTTCGTGAAATTCTGGACGAAAAGGCGTTATCTTGCTTCATGACAACTTCTGGTCCCATACAGTTCTCCATCCTCGACAAAAACTGGAAGTGATATTTCGAAAATTCGGAATTATCGTTCAACGACTAAAGTTTGTTTAGATCATTAAAGAAAGCAGAGATTTGAAAACCATCTTAATTTTACGATAGCGAAATCCAAATGTGTTTCTAAGTCAGAAGATTATGTAAAGAATTTATTTGGTATGTTCTTCTACGATCCCTATTTTTGAAACGCCGCATCAAACTGTAACCTTAATACTATGGAAAGGTCTTTGGTATCATTCGCCTGGATTTTCTGATGCCCAAAATCTACAGATGTATTTATTGACACAACCATCCAAATGAAAATATGTCTTCTGTACTACTCGGACAGGATTTTTTTTTATATAACTGATCCAGTTCTGCGAAACGATTTCACCAATAGGAGTGTTGTGTTACGATTAGGAATCGCCCCATAAAGTGCAAATGCATTGAACAGTAGCAACGAAATTGTTATTTATACAAAAACTGCTCGCCAGCAACAATGCGTTGCTCCACGTTCCACTACACCATGGCTACTAAAATTAGACTTTCTGAACTATCCAAAAGTGGTGCCATCCATTTCAAAAGCATAAGTTTTCTTTGTGCCAGTGTTTGATTTATCCACATCAAAATGGATGACAGTTTCTGCCTGGACCTAATAAATGCTGTCTCAAGAAGAACCTCGGACTTCTTTGTTAAAGAAGGTCCTTCATTCAAAAACTACTGGTGTTAATGCTATGATAATATTTACTACCATTTACTTTAGGTGGCCAGAATCGTTTGATCAGGGCCCAAAAAATTGGAAATCAGCTCCTTTTTCAAAAAACCACTACACCAATCAAAAAATCATACCAAGCAGTGACTTTTTATTAATTTCTTTACAATTATCTGGGCCCTAAGTCTGTTCATCTAGGAATCCATCAAGCTACCAGTACGCCTCATCGGTAGAAACGATTTTTTTGTTTGGTTTCTTAAAACCCAATCCACGAACAGTCGGTGCTGCAAATTATCTCTTGGATGAAGTGAACTTCAGAAGTTGTGCTTGTTGGATGCAGTTGTTTTCTGGATATTAGCTTTCCCATTTGTCCAAGTGTTGTAAAACGTCGAATTTATATTCCTGGGTTCACTACGGCGATGCTCTCAAGGGAACGGTCGGTACAGTTAAATTTTTTTGATGTTGTTTTGTGTTCATGGCGTTGTCACCTTTTCCACCTGCGCATTTGTCTTGGTTCCTTGCCAACTTTCAGTACGCTCGAAAGCTACCATGTCCAGTGACAAGCTGAATAGTATGCCGATTGAGTGAGAGTGACACTTGTCGTGCCGCTTGCGTTGCTTTGTCGACATCTTGCTCTCGATTCAGCTGATGATCGGTTATTTACAAGCTTCATTAGCTAACTGATTCGCAGGCTCGTCCCTCAGTACCTTAATCCAATGGAATAGGATCTTGGTCTCAGCCGACAGCACTTTTAGAAGGAATTCAAACTTTTGCCCATCATTACAATTGTGATCCAAAAATGCTTTATAAAACTGCAATTATAGAAGCGCCCGCTTTTACCATAATGCGTCATAATAAAGGTATGGCGGTTAGACTTTATTTTTGGTGCCGAGTCATTTCTCCGACCTGTGAGAATTTTATCAATTTTAATATTTTATACTTAACGAGCCTTTGTGCTTTCACAATAGCAGATCAGGTGGGTGATTAACGAGTAATCACTCTTATTATAGCTGGATAAATTGCTTCGCGATAAAGACTTGTTAATTTTCCTAACTTTTATTGATGCAATTGTAGAGCCTTATTTATCACATTTCTAAATATAACCACTTTTTTGTGTTAGCCAAGGTTGAAATAATTCATGTGTAGTCTGCTCATATTTTGACGTCATTTATTACCTTTATATCGCGCTGTGCCAAAATATTTATTACATGCTTTTTATTGTGCTTATTTATTGTTTAAATTGTTTAGCAGCTACTGTTTTCTTCTTCTATAATAATAATAATAATGGTAAGGCCATACGCCCCGCGTGGGAGCACGGCCTGCGAACTGAGAGGTTAAGGCTCTCATACGTTCGCTCTCTCTGCCCGGTCGCCGCGCACCAGCTCTGATGCGGTGCGATGTGGCAAGCACCGCGCCTTAGACGGCCGCCATTATTACCCCTTGCTCAAATGAACACAGGTACTCAATTATTTTTAGTGACTGAGTAGGCCACCCGCCAGACATCGCAGGCCGCCCCTCAACCACGGGACCACATTCTTCTTCTATAAGTTCTGTGAATTTTCCTGGAGGTTTTGCTTTTCTTTCGTAGAACTATACTAATATTATATCAGATAAATACAAAGTCTTCCAACTATACACCCCTCAAACGCAAACAAATATCGAAAAACAGAATTTGTCTTGGCCAAAGAGCATGCGTAGACTATAGGAAAATCCTCGCTCTGTGTTTATGAGAACTGATATAATTGCATATTCGCTGTACTGCTACCATTAGAAAATCTTCTAGAAGAGTACAGCTCTACCACAAAATTGCAGAGAAACTGCAATAAACTTTAGCGAACCTAAATGTAACCAGGCAGTTGTCTGAGGTTGCAGTAGGACCTAAATCTATTCCGGTCATAGCCACACAAAATAAAGTTTATTGCGTCAAATCTTCAAGAAATTTACTTAGCCCTCAAAGAAAATCTACCCTACTTTCTAGCGGATAATGAACTGCTCAATTGGATTTCTTTAAAAAAAGGATAACAACATCAGAGGTGCTACCCTTAAGAATATCTATGGACTCCCCAAAATCTACAAGAATTTTATACTATTACTGTCAGTACCTTACAGACTGGCCAAATACTTCTTCAGTCCGTTATATCCATACATTAATCTTGCAAGCAGTTAGAACAAGCACCCCACACACTTTGTCCAACTGCAGAAGGACTTTATGATCAATTTGTTGCGTCGTCACTGTTTACCAAAGTTCAAGTCCAAGACACTGTGGACCACCTTTAAGTATGTTTTTCCCAGTGGCATGTTACAGCCCTTACGACAATGTTTTACATCCAGCTATTTTGTTTGGCAAGGCGTCCGGTCCTAGCTAGAGGAACGTTGTTGCTCTTGACCAATCCACTACAGCGGTAGTACAAGCGAATGGCTATTCGAAGACGGAAATATAAAGGGCGATAAAACCCAGTAGAGATGCATATAAACTACAATAAAAATCAGATATAGTCTCTATATTTTCTACACCACTACAATAAAAATTATCTAACTTGCTTCGACTGGGTTAAGGTAAAAGAAGCCCACAAGATATAGCAGGAGTATATTGCATACCATGTTTGGGAACGGTAAAAGAGTAGGAACGATTAGTGAAGTTAACTCACGAAGAAGCGTTACCTCCAGCGAGTTGATTAAGGTCACCAACGATTTTCCACCATCACCGTACCGTGCGAAATTGTGGCTGAATTTTAGAAGATTCTTCTTTTGAAGACGTATGACCAAACGTCAAGAGTTTCCAAATCCGACCACGACCTAACCACCCAAGAACCAACAATACGATGCATCAAAACACAGGCTGTGAAAGCGTTTGCACCACTAACAAAGAATAAAATCTCATTACAATCACTGGAAGTATGAAGACCAGTGTAAATTGAGGGTACAATAATTTTTTTTCTTTAACCGTATTTTATCATTACTAATTTTACATCGATGCGCTCCAAAGCATTGTATTCTGAGGCAGTCTCTTTTGAGCCTAACGTCATGTTTCAGTAAATTACAATTTCTGGAGCAAATTCGATGCCCTTTCAGAATTTAACAACAGTTAATTGTGAATTATTCGCAAAGTTTTCGTTGTACCTGCAGGAAACAAATAAGTCCCTTGCATGCCCTACATGAGGACAGTTAGTCCAGAGAATCCGATAATACGGTAATACAATAAAATAACGTCTCCATACTCTAAATATTGTTCGCTTCCTGGTTAACACTGATGAACAACAAAGATCAGAACACCCCAATTATCATCTTTATCTTACGATTTCCCTACAAGCACATATTCTTTCCAACTATAGAGTCCCAATCTCAAAACTGTGTTTCTAAAGACTACCTGACTATAGGATCGCATATCTGTGCATGCCAACTTAACAAAAAGGCATAAGCCAAATCATATGTGAAATCCTTGACATACTCTTATTTGAAAACAACGCCTACATCCTCACATTGCAGGAAACTTACACAGCGGATGACTTTCAGACACGGAAGAGAAGCTTCACCCCATAGTACAAGCTCCTAGCGTCCATTAACCGTCACCAACCTGGGATTGCAATATATACTAGACACCTCAAGGTATCCCTTCCTTGCTATTAAGATACACTACCTTACAATTTCCAAGATCTACAAGCCACCTAACCCTAATTGACCCAATATTATCCTGCTTTATAACAGGATAGTCTAACAGCTATCACTAGCAACAGGCCTACGCTGAAAATTGATCGATAACAGTAACTTCAAGCTCATACGTGACGCCAAACAGAAACCAGATGAAGGCGAGGACACAACCCAGACTTAACATTCATTACCACTGAAAATTGAAACCTCCCACCGTATGGTCCTCAACAATTTTCTCAACTTGCAGACCATTCACCACCACTGTCAGCATCAATATTTCTATCAAGTCAAAAAAGCAAACTGTGAAGGTTTCAGCGCTCAGTTGTATGACGCAATGGAACCCAAATTCGCACAGCACTACCAAGATTGCTAATCTAGTTATCTCCAGGTTAAGAAGTCTAGCAATCCGCGTTGGAATGAAAACTGCAAGCAATTGTATCAGGAGTACAATCAATTTAAGACCCTTAAATTGAGCACAATCTCCTGGATTTTCCGAGTGAAAATTAAAAAATCTGGCGAGGAACTCAAAAAAGCATGGAATATTCTTACAAAGCTTGAATCAAATCCCAAAACTATTACATTAATAACTCGCCTAATCCAAAGCCCGTTGAGAACAGATGAAAATCTTAAGAAGAGGTCAGAGAAAGACTCCCCAAATAAGACGTAAGCAGTAAGGTCCAAATTTCATGAGCAATATGAGTGAAACAGCCATACGTTGGCTGTTGATACTTAAGACGAGTTATAGTATGTTGCAACTACTTACACTGAAAGTGAATTTCAGAACAAGCTGAAGATATATGCGCTTTGTTTGTAGGGGGTAGTTTAATAATGGAACCAATATGGCTTACAAAGACATTTAATCAAGATTATTCTGCTGGGCTAACTCCAATTTATGGTTTCGCGCATTAGATGTCAATTGACTTTTTCAAAACCCGTGTGTCTTTTAAACTTTCCGTAAGATAAGTTGCCAATGCTGACTGCTATAGCGGGTGTTAATTTCGCAAGTTTAAAAAAAACAGGCGTTGACCAAAAGTCAGTGGCAGAGAATGGTAGGTTTTGGAAATCATGTATACAACTATGGATGACCAAGATATGTCTGCATCGATACTGTGATCTTTTATTGATTACACCAAACGTATTACAGGTGGCGACACAAAATGGTTCTTCTAAATCAATGCTTGAACATCAACCTCACTTGACCTTCCTCAAGATTCTTTGGTTAAGAGCAATCGTTGCCTTTAAGTTTTGGGATGACGACAAAACTACGCAGGCACCATTTTTACCACATGCAACCAATTGCAGCAGTTTGGTTTGGAATTTATCCCGCCATCCACACAACGCCTAAACATTGCTTTTTTGATTGTCATTTTTCCAAGCTTCCTAAAGACAAAATTTTTGTTTCTGCAAACCAAGCAATTATTGGAGGTTATCACAAACTGCACATTTGGCTTTATCACACAATTGAAGGTCCACGGCCGAACGTTTTAGATAATTTATAGTACTTACAGGTTCTGCTCAAATTTGGTATGGCTGGGAGGGTTTTAATCCTCTTTAATCCTCACTTACTTACGAGCATTATTTGATTTATTTGTGGATTTGCCGCTTATCCTAAATCCGGATTTTGTAGGTAAGAGCACGTTTGTGCCGCTAAAATTTTTTAGCTTCTGTAAAGGTTCAGGAACCAAACTATTAATGCTGCTATTGACTTGTAAATATTAAAACTGGACAGAGTTCCTCCACACTTTACGGTTTTTGTTTTCTTTTTGTTGGCAAAACCATGGAGGGTAGAATGATGTTCTAGTTTACGCGAACATCGGTTTTCTGATTTACGCCACACTTCTAGCAGAGTATTGTGGTTTTGTCACTTTTTGCATAATAGTCAACGTGAGAAGCTTCGAAACGGCCCAGATGCATTAACGAGCTGCATCATAGGTATTCTAGACGTTTTGTGGAGTTACAGTTACCCGTTTGGATTCAAGTCGCTCTTTGTCGGTCAGGAGTGTTTTTAAAGTTGCGCGAATTATTATCAGGTGCAAAACTTGCATTTGATACACATAGGTATGAATATTTTTTTGGGATGGTCTTAGCATGAGTTCAATTCAGTACTAATTTTTTAACTGTCCATTATGGTCGGTCTTGTTAGGGATTCGTTAAAAAAAGACAATAGTGCATGCAACAGCAGCGTACATCTGCTTTAATCGTGTTTTAGTTTATGTTAACATTTTTTTGTTGTTGATATATACCGTAATTCTGACAATGGTAATTGTGGGATGGTTGAACATGCTCCAATTTCTACTCAATCAATTTTGGTTGTGGTGATGCAGCTTTTCTTTCTTAATACTCTGCTTTTGGCCTTTTCTTCCATTTTCCTCATTTTTGAGTTGCTTCTATTCTTTGCATTCAAGGTCACTAAAAAGTAGCATCAAAAAGAACGGACGAGCAAAATCTGACACGCGAATTAGCATGGGCCAATCAATTACAGATCCAACTCCATCAGCGCGCCGAACACGGCTGGGCTCCTAATTTCACTCGGTTTCTCCGCGTTATGCCCAATAACTCACCTGAGATACGCGCAGGCAGGGCCCCAATGACGCGCCGAAAGTAGGTAAACGTCCGCGCGGCCGGCCACTCGAATTCCACAGCAAGCGCCTTCTCCGCCATGAATAATTCATCCGTTTGGGAATTCGATGTTTCTGAGTGAATAGGTCGTAAATTAATTTGCGCGAATTGTCCGCGGACGCGCCGAGTTATTCGGCGCATGCGACGCCTTTCCGAATCGCCATACAAAGCAGTCCAGCAAACGGCCGCGTGGGAATGCGTCGTTGCGAGAGACTCGGAATTTGCAACGAAACTCCTCTTTTGCAAGTGCATAAATTACCGAAAAAATGTTAGTAGGGCATGCAAGTCTGGCGCTACGTCCGTAGTATTATCTTTATACTCTTACCCTCGCTTCCCGCAAACGCAGCGTAGCCTAATCAGCCGGCGACGATTGTACCGTTAAGACCGCATTTGATTTATTAGTAGATCTTTCGTCGATTTTAAATCTCACATTATGATAACCTTTTGACTATTTCTGTCGTGCAATCTAACTATCCGTCTCGCAGGCAGAATTTTATGGTATTTCTTGGTCGAGGTGCAGGCTCAAGCGAGGCATCGGCAGTGCGTAGAGCGTAGAGCGGGCGCCGACCAGTGCACAAGCTTGTAGAAAATTAGCCGAGGACAGACGAGGTCACGATCGTGAACTGGAATGCACTTGCTTCACCGTAGTTGACCATGCAGCTGGCAGATGTAGGTGAGAGCGTGTTTAGAAGGGCAGCTAGACCTGCAGGTCTAGCTGACCGCAAATCTAGTAAAGAAAGTATTGCACTGCCAGCTGTAAAAATTAAAATTGCCTAGTACCACTGCATAGATGAAAAGATTTAACAGCTTTATGAGCACGACTTGACCTCTGGCAATCGAATCACTTCGGAGTGGTTTTAGTTACGACTTCAAGTACTGTCTTTATTAACCTGGATTAAAACGCAGTCTGCTTACAGTGCCGTCAGTCCGGGACCTCAGTCGCTGCGACTGGTCTTAGAGAAAGAAAACGGTTGACTATTTTAAGTCGAACGCTATTATACTCTTACCCCTACTCTCTAAAAAAACCAACGTCAATTTCTGGATCGTAGAGCGATTCCTTTTTTAATAGCTGAAGGTTTGGTTGGTGTCTGGATGAGGATAGAGATCTCTTTAGCCTCAGTGGTGTTAAATATTCTTGACTTGTGTTGCGTTTTTCGAATTTTTTATATGTTCCATGGATGCTTTCTCCACGATGGAGCGCGTCTTCTTTACATCGCCGCAAAATCTACGCAATCTATTTACCCCACCCCCAGTTCTTTTAAGTTGACTATTTGATGTGCATTATCATATCTAAGATCATTCCTACTATTCCTTGCAGGTTCATTGACCTCTTCCTTTCTTCCCTTAGACCTTAGGAGTATTTTGAGTGTTTACAATGTTTCGTTTGTTTTGTAATGTTGGATTGTGTGATAATCCAACAAAAATGTTCTGATTCTACTTTCATTTTCTTCTGTTTTTATATATGCAGGATCGCCATAAAGGATGATTATACTCTACACCCTAAAGTGATCAAAGCAGTAGCGACATAGCTCACATTTGTATGTTCAATTGGGTATAAGGTAAGCTTTTTGTTGACAGGGGTGACTTTCAACTATCGAACCTCTTTGTAGCTCTTCATAGCCGTGCCTGAAAAAAAAGTTTATATTGCGTATACATTATTTATTGCCTTAGTTCTTCTTTTCGTCTTTAAGGTGTATACTATTTCTCATATAGTGGTTTTGAATCCATCCTTCTTAGACTTAACTACATCATTATCGTGATCCTAATTTGCTATTACCAGTATTGAGGTGTGGACAGTCAACCAAAGAAATTAAACCTAACTGGTTTGGACGCTTAATAAGGATAAGTGGACAAAACTCACAACACTAGTATGAATATTTAGAATACAAGAGCGAATATCTAGTGGTAAATCCCTAGGATAAAACCCTAAAAAAGCAGAGGAAACAACCGAAGCCATAAAGGCATTGAAGAACTTCTCTGCCAAACACACATTGACAGTAGTGGCGTAGTAATTCATTTGCAACTTCTTAAATATGGAAACTTTGAAATATTTACTAGCACCTAATGAAATTATATGTATCTGCAAGCTTAGAACTTGATAAAGACTTTCATTTCACAAGCAAAAAATACTGCTTTAAAATTAACTGTTTTGAAGAGGATCATGCTTCCAAAAGTAACCTTCAGGTAAAGGTTTACCGCTGACTTGTCACCCAATTAGGCAAGAAGATCTCAACCTCTTCTTACCAATGAAGAATTTTGGTTCAGTTCTTGAAGAACCAAAGAAATATTTATGTTTTATACTTTTCTATCTCGTGGATAGAGAGAGCAAATACCCCAGCTTTTCCAGCACGATTCAGCTTTTTGCAAAGTAAAAAAATCTACTCTTTATTGCTGCTCAAGATTAAGTTACAGAAGGATGAACAATGGACAAAAATATAGTCAAAGTGAAAAATATACCTGAGTAATTGTTCAGAAAATATAACTACCGTTTTTTGACCTATTAAAAAACTGGAACTACAATTCCACAAAATCAAAGAGCAACCGTTTGAAAGAAGTCAAGGGTCTTAACAAAGATCATTATTGGTTTGGAGGGGGGGGGGGGGGCTAAGACTTACTACAGCTGGCACTTTAAACATGAGAGTATCACAATATAAGAATAGAATACTTTTCTAGGGAAGAGATCTACCAAGTATGTAAACGGGGAGGGGGGCGTTTTTTAAGATAATTGCACTATTAAATAATAAGAACTTACGGTTGACATACTTTTTAAATCAAACTATACTTCTTAAGACACAAAACTAAATATTAGGAGTAATATAAAAGACTACAAAAAATACATGGCTACTGCAAACAACTATCTTTGCCAAAGTTAGTTAGAAACTACGGCATTTGAAACCGGCATCTCTACGAAGATAAAAAAAGAAGACCACAATGAGATAAATGGACAAAATTAAAAATTTAAAGACACATGGAAAAATGGTACAAAATAGAGAAAAGTAGAAAGATCTGAAAAGTCTCTCGTCTGTCATGTTGCTTTTCAACTCTACCCAAGTTTTTTTTAATCAGCGACCATCTCTCTATTTAAAATATTCTCTTTGAACAAAGTAAGAAAAGAATATGAACTGACTCGAGATCTGCACTAAAAGTCTGTTTAAATATTTGACTGAAAGGAAAGCGTCAGTATGAGAATAAAAGAAGAGAGCGGTTATCGCTGCAGTCTTTGGTACAGACTATATCAAACATTGATCACTAAGAAATCTATATTTGGACTTACTGAATTGTGATTATTTTTGGAGGTTTTCAAATCGCAACACCCTAGCATTCCCCGCAATGTTTTGAGGGCCAAAGAATTTTTTTGAGAAACCCAGCTAATAGTTTGCAATGGTTAATCTGTTCCCAGACTGCTGTAGTTGAACTTAGGGTGGATCTGTGTTTATGATTATAAGCAGAACGGAAACTAAAATAATTGATTAGTACCTTGACGCACTCGAAGCAATGGTTTTATAGAAATGGTTGTAGTACGAAAATATTCGCTACCACTTCTGGGAAAGCACTCGTCTACAACCCTTACAAGCATTGTACAACTCTTTGAAGTGCAACTTGGCGAGTCATTTTATAGCGATGATTCTGGCGCAAATTTGTGCAATTCGTCCATAATACTCGTCTACAATCCTTCCACCTCCTTTTACAACCTTTTATGTTACATATTTTTCAATGGGTGCTACACATGGTCCAGAAAGTGTAGTAGTATCATAGGAAAAACTCACCCTAATGCCGTTTTCATAAAGAAATTTACGAGATTGCTAAGGGTACCTAAAAACTTCAGAGTGGTGACGAACGGGGGAGGGGTTGCAGACAAGCAACAACAGAGCATATAGCATATAGAAACCTAATCACAGATGATATGCCAACCACGACAGTTACATTATTTTATAGTTTTGTAAGTCTATGGGCAAGCAACTAGTGCCGAGGATATATACGAATGGTTTAGTGTAGCCTGAGCTTTTATATCCTATTTGCGTGCAGTTTTGCTACTAAGAAAAAGAGCGGAACGGGATGTGCGTAAGCAATCCTTAAGAACGATTGCAAATTTTTTCTTTTGTTTGATACAACTCTATCGTTTTTGGTTGAAAGAGCAAGTTTTTAGGGGCAGTTATCTTGGATGCATAATTAAGTAGAAGGATAAAGTTTATCTTTTTATTTACAACGCCTAAAAACCTTTGTAGTTCTTTTTTTAGTCCCTTTGCCTAATGTAATTATTAAATTTGACTTGGTCTGTATTTTCAAGGTGCACTGGGTGAATTTGGGGGCTAGTCCCATTCATTTTTCCCGAAATGGTTTTCCAAAACGAATTTATATCTCAAATAAGGGTAGAGTGTTTGAGCAAAAGTCATGTCTTGAAGAGATTCACCTTTATTTGTATGTTGGCCATAGACCAATAACGCAGGGAGAAAATAGGATTCTTTTTGCAACTTGATGGTCGGAATAACTATTAGATTTTTTTGAACCTGAGGGTTAATATTGGCTTCTTTTGTTCTCTTATCGTCAGTTGAAGTTGGTGAGGTTGTTCTTAACAAGGTTGTCTACACTACAGACATTTCTATAGGGGAGATATGATCTGATTGGACCAAGGAACACACATGTTTTTTTCTTCACAATAAGTACTTTGTTCCTAGGTTTACTCGAAGAAATTGTCAGATTTTTGACAAGATGTTCCCTGTACGTATGGATGCCATACCACCATGGAAAGGGTTTATCCACCGCAAACATAGATATAACAAAAGAATCTCCCTTTACTTCAGAGTTCATTGTCTCGACGAACAACGATAGGAAGTAAACCAGGGGCATTGCCAGTCAGCCGTCAGGTCCCGACTTTCACTAGCTATGATTTATGGGCGGGCTCGCATTGTCGGCACCGGCCGGAATCTCACTCCGTCCAAAAGTGCCAGCTAGCGCCCGCTGATCGCGCGACACTCGTCGCCCCGGAGAAAGCCCACTTTGCGCAACACATGGGACCAACCTGCGAACAATGGTCCGTGGACAAAGCGCCTGGGGCGCGGATGTGACTCCGCGCGAAGCGAAAGTAAATCTCCGCGCGGCCATTCATTTAGATCCGCCGATAACGAGCCGCTCAGGACAAGTCGCGGAACCGCTCGCGGGCTGTGCGTTCCACTTCCACAGTTTACAGTTCCACGGCGCGGCTCAGGTTGCGTGCCTCGCCTGACCCTTGCACTACTGATCTACAATTGAACTGAACGATTCTGACGGCTGCTTCAATGCAATTCAAAAATCTCCAACGAGTGGTTATTGCTCTTAGACTTTTTTTGGAAAAATTGAGTTCACTAGTTACTCTAGAGAGACACATGTCAGAAATCATTCATAATGCGAATGTACAATTTAGGACAGACCATTTCGTCCTTAATGTACTCTTGGTACTCTTGATTTGTCACAAAAGGGTCTTCCTGATATGATTTTGTTAAATTCCTTGTGCAATAACACCATAGGGCAACGCAATTTTTTCATTAGTGAAATTAGATGCTCCGGATTTAGTCCTCTTGATGTAACCTGGCCCTGACTCCTCCATGCCACCTTTCGAAGAAAGATATTTGAGTGCTTGTGACGGGCGCTTTAATCGACCTCGTAATTGTAAAGGCCAAGAACGGTGCCTCCGTCTTATACGTTATTTTATGTCTTGGGCAGTTTAGGGGATAAATTAATGGATAGTTACCGTATCAACATCCTTGTGAAGGTCATGGTTTCTTAGAAACTATAAATCCCTACAGTTCTAAATGATCTAGAGCTTGTTGAAATGGATGATAGCCAGCTCTGGGGATGCTTTTCTTTGCGTTTCCTGCCCATGGTCATTCCCAGTTAAATTGATTTCTCTATTTTGAAGGTTTTGAAGTACGCCAGATAGTTTTGTCAGGAAAAACCACTGTTGATCCTCCACATATCAGATCGGTTTTCTAGGAAGTCTAGTTCTTTTTGAACGAACTGAACGATACTATTGTGCCGGATGTTGAGCTGGTACTAGAGATGACTTGCAATTTCTGCTCCAGTGACCTTACGCCACCGGGATTGATTAGGAGCTTAGTTCGGAAGAGGAAGGGCCATCTTGTACGCCAGCCCATGATACCACAATTTGTTGAAGGTTTTGCCTGCGTCGAGGGAGACTACACCTGTAATTTGGTTCTTAGTGTAGGATTTAGTGAAGCTGTTAGGTTCGACAGCTGTCTTCAGTCGCCATGGTTCATCGACTCTACAAGATTTCCAAAATTCGATACAAAACTTATTAGTCGATAGTCTTGTGAGATTTATGGTTCTTCAAAATACCTCTCCGACTCTTATAACATGTTTTGTTGGTTTTTGGTCGGGTGGCGCAATTTTGCCTTCTTCTCTTTTTATCCTTAATATTTATAACAATCCTTTGTACCTCTCTTCATTCAAGCATACTTCTAGTTCTGTTTCCTTTATTTAGTTTTTAATTTTTACCACGCCTGACAGCCACGGCGTCCATATGTACCATACCTTGTACTATTCATTTTTACTTTTCTCTTTACAGCAATTTTTATTTTATCTCACGGACCTTCAATATTAAGTTCAGTTCCTTCAACGGATTTGTCAATCGCTTTCTGGAATTGACTTACAGCTAAAAGGCTAAAAATTAAATATAATCAAAATAGTGTTCGACTTCTTTATTACCAAACTTTGAAGAACAGTATCGGACAATGGTCAGTTTTTCTAAGGTTGTCGGTTTAATTGGTTTCTAATATCTCAGCTGTATTAGATAAAACAACCGATTAATAAAAATACTAATATTTGTCGCAAAAAGAGAGTCGCCTTCAAATTCTGGATTTGGAATCAGCAGTAGGTCTGCCAAAAAATCAGATGGAGCCCTAACGGCAAGACCAGTAGCCACTGTTGAACGCCAAAACGTACTAGCATGTAGCTTCCAAATAAAGATAGTGCTTGAGGACGTAGGACTTGAAACCTCAACAGGTTTGCATAAAGACCCAAATACTTTAATTAGAAGAGTTGCGTAATTGTTGAAGACATGGTTGGGACTAAAAGGAATCCCAATTTTCCTTGTACTTGGGTGTTACATGTCACTTCTTAGGCTAGGTACAAGATAATCAGTTCCAGCTGGGTTTTGTACTTAAGTGGGGATGTTCCATACAAATAATTATAATACCCTGAACAACATCACTAAATACCAATTCCAAGTTTTGTCTTGGGGTGATAAAGCTTCTATCCAAGATATTTTTTTTATCTCAACAAGACTGACAATCAACGGTTCCGCAGGACAGTCATCAAGCGTTTTTGGATATTTTGCAAGTATTGAGTGATGTAGAAACGGTTTTGATTCTTGTTACAGTGCAGTTTAAGAAAATTTGGATAAGAATTTCGAATGAATAAACCTATTTGAAGACCATAAACCCAGGTTTATCTGCTTGTCTGCATTAAAATTTTAGACACACTTTATACTACTATGTTGTTTTTTTGTTGTTTGGGAACGTACCCTATATTATTGACACTTTAGTGGTATCAGTACATTTATCTTTGACAAGTGTGCACTTAAATTAAAATCCACTGAACACAGAGTGATGTTTGCAATTGTCTGTTAAGTGACAGATTACTAGTCCCGATATACTTCAATACTAAAAATCAGTGCGGATGTTATCATCATCACAGAACAGCGTCCATACGCCTTCTTAAGATTCTTCCACTCAATTCGGCTTTATATATTGAGTTTCTGTTTCCCTCAACGTGCTCTCGGGCTTCCTCTGTCCCGCTTGTCCGTTTGAGATCTGCATAAAGTCGTCTTTTTACTTCATCTTTTGTCATTTCTACGTACAAGGTGGTCTGCCCATCGCCATTTTGTTTGGATATTCTCTCCGCTGTATGGTCGACTTTCGTCCCTTTCCTTATCCACGCATTGTTTTTTCTGTCCAGTTTCCTGATTCTTAACGTCGCTCTTTCAATTTTCCTTTGTGTCACCTTCAGTTTGTTCGTCTTAGTTTTTGTTGATACCTAAGTCTCGGAAGCATATGTTAGGACAGGTAGCACCAATTGGTTGAATACTTTTGTTGTTTAGATACTTAAATCAGAATAGGCTATTTTCAAATGAGCGAGACCAACGTTCAAGCAGAGGAAAGTCGAGGAAACCGCGCGGTTCCCGCCGAAGCAGCCAAGGCCTCTGCTTTCGAACTTTGCCGGAGTGCACCCATTTCTTTCAGCGCGAAATGTTACCTTGCTAGATGAAAGAGCGCGGCTCGCTGGTATTTCACGTCTCACGATCGCTGTTGCAACATCCCATTCACGGAGCCGCACGATCGGTTTGGGGCCGTTGCGCAAGTGTGTAATTGCCGGGTCTGGCAAGCGGCGTTTAGATAATTCTGAGGTGTTATCTAAGTTCCTGAAAGGAGCCAAGCGGGAAGCTGCGATTGGGCAGCTTTCCATATGTTTCTTTTTGCGATGCTTCGTCGATCGAAGTCTCAATTTGTTCAGAGAGCAAGCCTGATTTGGCTTCATGAAATGTGTAAAATAGCGAATGTCTTTATTTACCTCCAAACTGCATATCGAAAAAGTGAAACTATTGATTGCAGCATCAAAACGCCCAGACTACTCACACCATGAAAATAATTTAAAAAGCATAATTTAAATCTTGTGATTAGCCTCTTCCATACCAACACTGTGTCAAGCAAAATTGAAACTTTTATCTTTTATTCTTTGCTTTTGAGAAGGAAGTAGCAAGACTGCATTAAATTCAGAACGCAGGAAGTCAAGAACTCAGATTAGCGGTCATGGTAACCGATTAGGATTTAATTTCCTAAGAATCTGTAATTGGGGGACACCAACAATCGTTTTTGACGACAGATCTTTAAAAGGTGAAGAAATAAGCGATACACTCCATGCCTAAATTCTCAAAGAAATGTAGTTGATTTAGAGAGAGCAGGAGTTTCTTGCTGAGACCCAAGATGAGCAACACATGGTCCCAATTTTCTATTGGTTAACGCATTTAAAGGGATTTGGTCTTAGACTAGAGGGCATATGTATCGGCCAAAATGAAATCCTTAGTACAATGGGAGAAATGTACCGAAGAATCCTCAAAGCGACCAAACAAGGAAGTGTCACTCAAATTTGGTTAACGAAGGTCTAAAGTTTAATTTTGTAATGGGATTGTTAGAACTTCGTTAGATAGATTGGACTTTTGAATAGTTAAGTCTTTCGTCGCGTATGAAAGCCTTTAAATAGTTTTGAAATACATTATTTGCTTCGTAAATTACGTCATTAATAGAAGTAATAGAAAAAAATGGCAGAATCTTGAACGTGTTTCAACTGTTGAGGATGGCTCCGGCGTTTTCTGTGCAAGACATGAGCCCTAAAACGACCTTGAGGAAGTTGGTGACGTTGTAGATGGCAGTTGTGATGTTCTGGAAATTACCCAACGGTGGTAGTCTTGTTCTGGTGTTCAGGCTGCAAAGGAGGTTGGTGTGGCGAACCTCGGTGACTTATCTGGGGACATTGTGGTGACTGTTGAGTGGCTGAGACGGAAATTGTAACACCCTCGTGAGTCTATTACGTCGGTATGACTTGGGACGGTCTTCCCTTGGCAGGATAGCAGTGATAGCCCTGATAGCTGACGGAGGTAGTATGCAGTAAGCGCAGTGATGGTTTTCTCCGTACTTCGTGCACCTGAGGCTGTCACAACAGCAGCGATAGGCATACGCAAAGCTCTAGCAGTTATGGCATCAGCTTACGACGTTCATTTTCTTTGGCTGTTCCACTGTGATAGCTAAATCCGGGACATTCGCAGACGGAAGCTTCCCTTCCCCTTATTGGGCCACTTCAATTCCAGGAACATAAACATTTAGAGGTTTCTTAATTCGTTTTAAGGTCAAGTTAGAGATATTGTGCTCCGAGAGTTCCTATTTTAGCGTCTCCTTCGGGGCATCTTCCGGCACGGTTTATCTGCCTGCCTTCAGTAGATACAAATTACTCTCTAGCTTCGCTTCCATTAGAAATGCTATGTTCTTGATTTTAGAGAAGTCTGCTTCGTTCTCGCGGAGTGTTTTTCTGACGGAATATCAAACTTCTTTCTTCCGGAGGATGACGGGGTGAATTCTTTCCCGTGTGAAGATGGCAGATGGCGCAGAGCTGCTTTTGGGCAAGTTTAAAAGACCGCTGAGCGATGGGCTAACTATGATGGCTGCAATAGCGATAAGGGAGGAAAGCCTTGCTTTGTCACTATCGTTGTTCATTATGATTACAATTTACAAGTTACCAGCTTAGCGGTTTTAGCAATTTTCTTTTTTCATATTTGTACAAACAGCGTTTTGAAGTTTTTTACATCTCCTCAACTTTTTGGAAGGGTAAGTTAGGCATTTCCTAGAGAAACCAACAATACTTTTGCATTGCGAGAAGAACCAATCAAACTTGTATTTTTCAGTGGCAACAAGACCCTTCGGATTCTTTGTTATTGTGGGTTCTAAGCAAAAGATAGCAAATAGTTTCCGAACATGCCAAAGATAGCGCTGATGTCTTCCGTGCAAGGTATGAGCCTTGTGGTGACCTTAAGGGAGTTCGTGGCGTTTTGGGTGGCAGCCATGATATTCTAGAAAGCTTCCAAAAACGTGGAAGTGTTAACGTACTAAAACTATCCAACAATGATGGCTTAGCTCTGGCGTTCGGGCTATAGTGGCAGTTAAGTATTGACATGAAAGATGAAGCACCCTCGTGGGTCATCGCTTGGCAGAGCATCGACTTTGAAACGTTTTGAGAAGCTGGCCAGCTTAAGGCGCTATCAGCTAACGTGGCTATTGTGCTTACTTTGGACCTTCTTATAAAGGATGGTGTGATGGTCTTCTCCTCTTTTCGCATGGGACTAGCAGTGCTAGCCCAAAGGGCTGGCAGTGGTAGCATAGACTTACCACATTCCTCTTCTTTTGGCTGTTCTATCGTAACAGCCAAATCGCGGACGCTATGCAGATGGAAAATTTCTTTTCCTTTGTTGGGCCACTTCAGTTCCAGGAAGATTAGCGGTTAGAACTCCCTTTAGCCTATGAAAATGTTGCTGTATTTTCACTACAGTTTAAGAAAAGTTTCTTTGTTCTTATTGCGTCCTTTCTGAATAGAAGGCCAAGGCTTTTTCTCTAGGAGAATGACGAGAGATGAGCTGGGGTATCAAGGCGAGGACTGATGATAGCGAACGTTTCGACTTTCTTTTCTACGTTGCTGAGGACCTCGAACACGTTGGGCGTCGATGGCAAAAGTGGAGATGGCATCATAGTTACCTCGGCACTATTGTTCGGTGGGGTTGCCTTGGGCTGGTAAATTTTCGCGCCTGGAACCTCTTTTTAGCAAAAAAGATAGAGACAACAGCTGAACCTCGGAGTTGCTTATGGTTGCTGCTGAGGCGACGGGGGAAGTGGTCCTGGAAGAGCTCTCGTAGAGTGAAAGAAAATAATTTTTCGAAATGCGGGCGTTGCACGAAAAGATCCTCCATTATTTTATCACTGACACTGTTTATTATGACCACTATTTACAACATACTAGCTTTAGCGCCACACCAATTTCCATTTTTAATTTTATTTACAGAAAGAGCTATTGCATTTCCAGCTCTTTCATATCTGGTCAATTTTTTGGAGGTTATTGATAAGAACCAAACATACTTATACATTTCTTTGGGTTTGATTTCATTGTTGTAGCTTTCAAGCAAAAAATAGTCTGCAATAGATATGAAAAAAAATGCAAGACACAACACAAAAGAAAATCAAATAAAATAAAAAAAGGTGTTAAACCACGCCACTAATTTTTTAACTTCCTGAGCACAGAACTTTAGATTTATGGGGGAATTTAAGTGAAAATTTTGATTTTTAAATTTCAGTAATTACAAGAAAACCAGAGGTGAACAAAACAGTAATAATTTCATAATCAAAAAGGTGCAAAAAGTTAAATACTACAGGTCTAAGCTCGTTTTACTCCGAAAGATCTTTTGAGATACAAAGTAAAATTATAGGACGTTAAATAAGTAAATTTTTAATTATCATGTATACAAATTACTTCGTCCACTTAACAATAATCGATTAAGAGGTTCAAAAATGATTGATACTTTCATTAAAAATTTTGGTTTTGTCGTAAATCGAAATGCTTGTACAAAGATAGATTATAATGGCACTTAATGTCACTAGATGGTGTTGCAGTACTGCTAGTACAGTTGTGGACAAACCGGAGGTAGATAATTATGGACAGCTATAGGCGTAGTAACCTCTTTAAGGGAAGGGAGTGACTGCTATGGTTGTTAGGTTAATAGCTGCGTATAGGAACACAGAACTGATCACATCTTTGAATGATGAGAAATGCAAAACCAACGGACTTCAGCAAGTTATCCAACGGTTGTTTGACTCAATAGTGACATATATAGTGTGAAATTTTGCATATCATCTTCCATGCAGACTTGATGACAAAAATCTGTTCACAAGTCAAAGTGGGAGAAGATATACCAACAGTAAAAGATATTTTTTGAGTGTCTGGTTAGAATATACGAATTATGGTTCTGGCACGAAGTGTCTGAAAAAAAACCACCAGAATATTAGAAGACCTCGTCCTGAGAAGCCACTATTAAGTTTATCTCTTGTCTTTTGGATCAGGAGATTTCACTGATGGATTAGCTGCCGCCTTGTAAGATTATTACCAGTGAGTGGTACTGAAAGTACAGCAACTACTACAATACAAAAATTGGGGATACGACGTGTTTCTTCTACATCAGAATGCGCAGCCAATGTACCTCACACTCCATATTTAGTGAATCTTGCACCAAGCGATTCAGTCGGCTGCCCACACCTAAAGAACGGTTTGCGGAAACTGCCGAAGAGACAACAAAAGCGCAGAGACATTTAAACGAAAAACTTTTCTCTAACAAGAATAGTGAGGAAAAAACAGTTTTAGTGCCAGTGATTTTTGATCGCCCCATGTAAATTTCCACCGCACTTTGCTACTTTACCTTTGTAATTTATTTACTGAACAGAATTTATGGTTAATTCTTTTATAGATCGCTTTTCTCTTGAGTTCCACGACAGTGAACCTCACAATTTTGTGTTCTGCGCCGAAACATTTAAGCCACTAATTTAAATATCCAATAATAGCGTGCCTTAGCTAATAATAAGATCCGCAATTGTTTGCCGGAATTTCGCAATTCTCCTGTAATTGCGGGTTCGTTGCTTGCCTTGGCCACTAGCACCAAAATCGTAGATTTAAAAGTGGGCCAAGGTTAGAACGCCAATAAATCCCAAATGGGAAATTGCCACATCTACTAAGGCTCCGAATAATTTGTGTCTTTATTAGGCTAATGGAGTCAGATTTGCTGCTGGAAGAAATTGTAGCTTTTAGATTTGGTGCGAAGTTTCCTTATTTTGCTTTTACGGGTTTGCAGTAAAGAATTCTGGACTTTTTATATGAAATGTGACATAAATTACCTATTTCCTCTAGGTATTTATGCGCTGCTCTCAATATTTCTTCTCTTAAATTAATCAATCCAAAAATATCTGTCTTGATAATCCGAGGAATTATTTACCATTCCTATTACTTCTAAGATAAGATAACAGTTCGCCAGTGATTCTCAATCAGATATTCCTGAGGCTTAAAATGACACTTTTCCCAGAGTTAATTGACGATTTATCTATATGGTATTCTAGATAGCGAAGGCCCTAAAATTGCATAGTTATTTTCAATTACAGTCCGATCTGCCTTCACTTGCTTCTATCTGTAGCGACACGAACGTGCTCTAAAATCCCGTATCTAAGGTCTTCCTTTCTCTTTTTCCCCTCATTAGCAAAATCTGTACAAAAAAAAACTAAAATCTTCCATTATTTTTCAAAACTATTCAACATGGCTCGATTGCCACTTCTCTTGCCTTGTCTCTTCCGTGTTATCGTTAAGGCAAAACTTTCTCTCACCTACAGCCAAACACCTGACAATCACTCGCAAAATGTGATGGACGTTCCAAATGACAACATATTTTATGCTGTAGCATTTTTAAAATTGCCAAAACAACACACAGAAATTTCCCCAGTACCTTGTTTTACCTTAAAATTAATGTCTCTTGGATCTTATCCCCACAACCGAAAATTATATAACAGCCTCTTGCTTCCCCCTTGTTTGCCCCTAAGAGAACGTCCATTTTCCTATAGTGAGACCAGGCACCAGCAGAGTACTTATATTTTTTACTGATACTACATGGTGTACAACTTTCTACTACATTATTTAATTTTTATTGTTATATTAAACTTACTTTTTGACCCCACCTCGGAGTTGTGAAGAAAAACGCAACGAACAAAATTACCCGCAAAAACAAATATCAAATCTGCCAGCGTGGCCGTGCGGTTGAGGTGCATGACTGTGATTCGGACGCAATTAGGCAAACATATGGGAGCCTTAAGTTTTCAGTTAACACGCTGTGCTTTCATGAGGGTGGTTGAGCCCTTTCCATTAGAAAATGTAACAGTAAGGCGTTTAATGTAACAAAATATACAGAAGGACGAGCATAAAGAAATGCAAAAAAGAGAAATTGCGATAACAAGACGACCGAAAATGAAAATGAAAAAGAACTAAACAAAAATGAATAGTAATAGTAAATTTCAGAAGAACGTGGAAATATTTACCCGGTGAATAATAATAAATACATAAAAAGACCAAACAAAGTCACAAAATGGTGAAAGAAAACAAAGAATAACGAACAATAAAAGGGCTAATAATCTAAAAACCGGAAATCTAGGTAAACATAACTTGACTATGTTAATAGTAGTTATGGAAAATAACAAAAAAGTACTCTTTCACTAAAATTAATTGAGTACCTGCGTTCATTTCGACCAAGTGGTAATAAGACTTATTACAGCACCCTGTGGCAATCAGGTAGTGAGAGCGAACATATAAGAGTCTCACCCTCTCAGTTCGCAAGTCATGCTACCACGCGGAGCGTTAGAGCCTCCTCATCAATACCACCTTGGGATTTTACGCACCTCTTCCAACCTATTCAAGACCTTCTGCAAAGTTCTGTATTTGAATTTTCCACCAGGGTGACTTAGCCTTTTCCGAATCGTAGCTTTTTGAGGAAATCTGTTTTTTGGTTTTGGTGCGATCTATTCTTGGACATAGACCTTCCCAAAATTTTCTATCTTTCTCTGCCCATAACTAACGTCATTCACTGTATTCCTGCAACGTCTTGCATGTCATCTGATACTAAAAACGTCTTGATGAATACGAGCCGTTTGTTGTACCAGTCTGAAGTAACTCCTTAGCAACTGCAACACATTTTGGTCTGGTAGCAGTAAGAGCGAAACGAATTTGTCCGCAACATGTTTCGTACTGAGATATTCTGTTAAATTTCACACCCATTATTGGCTTTCCAGAATGTGGAACACCTTCAACAGAGTCTCGGCTATCTCTGCATCTTTTGCGCCGTACCCCTATTTGTGCTGCACTTATTATATTGTTACCGAAAGCCTCCTGAATCAACGCAATAGCTTCTGAGGACGAGTGTTCAACCTTCGCTGACGCGACATATACTCGTTTACTAACCGATCCGGCCAGTGAAGTCGTCTTTATTTGCGCATGCGCATCACAGCTTACTCTCATTGGTTGCCATGTTAGCGACTGTACAAACTGTGTCCATTATGTTAAAATTTGATCAACATTTTCGGGACAGACTATATGAGCTCATAAAGCCAGTTTTAAGAAAATGTGCACTAGAAAATCGAACAATTAGAGCGGGCATGTAAAATGTCGAAGAACAGCTTGGATCTTGGTGAAATCAAAACTGTAAAATGTCACATGACATTTGAAATGTAGCCAAACAAAATTTGTGGACCTGAAAGATCAACAGAGCAAACAAAAACATTGAAGAAACATAAAGTACTGTAAAATACGGATGAACATTGTCGAAAAAAGATCACGCGCATGAACTAACAGGCGATTATCTTTGTTAGCAGTCATTACGAATAAAAGTTGCAAAGGTGATATTTGGGTGATTTTGCAATATTCACTGTATTCTCCTCAAAAGGTAACAAAGAAAGAAAACAAAAAATGAAAATGTTCTGGGGGGGGGGAGGTATAGTTGTGCGAGTGGTGTCTCGAATTAAACCTTTTTTAAACCCGCCAATTTTTACTAAGCCGGTAAGACTCTCAGGGGATATTGTTGACAGATTTTGAAGCTCCTGAGGTTTAGTTCGACTTTTAATTACCAGAAAAGTAAAACTAATGTTCAAAATTTCAGCAGCTCAAACCCGCATGCCGGCGAACGTCGGCGCGCTCAGAGCATTCTGAAATCTAGGTCAAACGCTGTTACATGAAATGCCCGAACAGCAGAACGTTACCTGCTTTTTTCCGCCAGCTGCCTCGATTTATGGCACCTGGAAGCGCGTCGCAGCGCCCGGGGCGCTCTTTCCTGAAATACGACGATGAGGTCGGACATGAAGCGTGACCTCTGCCAAAGCAACTCTCGTTTAACTTCAAAAGATGTGGTCGACCTATGTACTAGATATATATATATATATATATATATATATATATATATATATATATATATATATATATATATATTTGCTGGATAAAATCCTGAAATATCTGAAATAAGCATGTACAAACGATAACCTTTCAGGCCCTGTGCATCTGCCCGAGCCTCGTGGTCCCGTGGCCGGTCTCCGGGGTGGCGCTGTGGATGGGGCAGCTCCAAGACGTCCTCATCCCCATCGGCTTGAGCCTGGTCGACTCCCGGTTCTGCAAGTGGGTGTCCGAGGTGTACAAGTGCTCGGAGAGACACAAGGCGGTGGACAAGGTCCCCCCGGGAGGTAAGGCGCGCAGGCCGTGCAGGTAACACTGAGCTCATTGCGTCTCCAGTGGGTTTAGATGGCAAGTTCCGCCACTTCGGCAGCCAGCCCCAGAGCCTCGAAGTCGCGCAGACACACGTCGAGCGGCCTAGGGGGTACTCGCCCACGGAGCCCAAGTTCCCCATCACGAACGGCTCGCTGTACACCAGCATAGACGGGCGCCTGCCCATCATCCATAACTACAGGCGCCATAAGGAGCAAAGAGGTGCGTTTGCAGGGTATTAGGGTATTTTGGTGAAATATGAATCCATACCATTTCAGTAATACTCTCTTTCATTATTTTGCTTAATAAAACAACGACTGAGTCTTTAATGTTAAAAGAAATGAGCATCTCAATACACAAGTGAACCATTTCGCAACTATTACATATGACATCAATCGATCATAACAATAAGCCACAAAAAGGGTAGTCTAACATTGTTACAGCTGTGATTGCTTGGAAAATCAAAAAAAGTTGTTGTCGATCGTTACTGTTAAGACATATGATAATACTAAGTCAGATGATTATTGGATTTGTAAAATTTTTATGTTTTGAATGAAAACTTAGGATTTTGCAGTCATGAAGTGTTTTGGTCCGACAAGGAAAAATTGCCTAGTCATAGAGATGACTTTTTTGTACAAACTTTATCAGAAAAGTCCTAGGTCTTACCAAAGTAATCTCCTCGGCTATTTATGCACAGCTTCCTCTGTTTCTGGAAGTAATTGAAGCAAGCAGAGGAAGCTTCATCCGGGGTGCTCCTCGGCACATCTGTCAGACCCGTTTGGTTAGCATTTTTAATTGTTTGCTCGAGTGGAGAAGAAACATTCTATTGATTACAGCTATGAGCTCCTTACTCGAGCAAAGGAAATGGTCCAGATGGCTTAGGTGGTCCGGCGGTCGGACAGAATCTTTTGGGCCTTTGGTTCCGCCGACAGTTGGCCGCATGTGGGCGACGAACCGTCTAGACACAAGATTCTTTCGATCTAGTTATTGTGGTTGTTCCAAACAGGGGGATTGCATTCTTATAGCTACAACATTTTTATCGCGCTTCCCTTTCACACGGAGTAACAAATACATCAGATGGCCATAGGTCGAATCAGTATGAAATATGTGATAGAGCAAGAATGTTTATCAGGCTATTACTAGACTCGGGCGTCGGGACGCTACGACCGGTAACGCGTGGGACACGGAAGGCTAAAAAAACGAAGCGTCGTCTCCAACTTACGATTAGAATTATATTTACAACCTTACAAAACCTAACCTACCTTACGCTAATTTAATCTACTTAGCTAATTTACAAGAACTTAACCTACGACTTAATGTATGCGCTGAAACGGGCAGCGAGCTGCTACAGCGAAGCCGAGCCGTGAGCTAGGGCAGCAGCGGGGCTGGTGGCGGAACCAGGCAGCGAGCTGCAGGGACGGTAGCTCAGCTGGGCAGCATGCAGCAGAGCCGATGGCGGAGCCGGAAAGCGATCAGCAGATCCGGGCAACGAGCAGCAAAAGAAGCCAAAAGGGACTCACCTGATAACACTTGATGGTTTCTTCTTAAGGGGCTGACGACTGAGCGCGAATTCTTCGGTTGCTCAGGTTTTAAGGGCTCAGCCGTACCCCACTCTGCTGGTGGAGTGCAGAGTTTTAGGGTAGAAGCACTCTGAGCCCGCTGGGGAATGCAAAGCTTATCCAGGATTAGTGGACGCCGGGGGCGCCTTTCCGTTGATTGGAAAACGCGCCGGCGTCCTTGCCCTGGCTGGTAAATGCCGTAGCGGCTATGGTCGGTGGCGTTCGGGTCGACTCAGGATCGCTTGGCACGACGCGGCGCGGTGGGTCAACTAGCCCCCGGTGTCGCACACGGCGCCACAAAGTCGACCTCAGATAACATTCCTTTGGTATTACAAATTCCAAAGGAGGGCCTTTGTGTTGCACACGTCTCGAAAATTTCCGAGTCAGGTAACATCAGCCTCGGCGAAATCGGGGCCGGGTAACAATATCCTATATTAGATATCATCTGTTCCTTCTACATAGCCTTACCGTCACAGTTTCCCTTAACAAATTCTATGAATTTTTCTTTTTAAGTTTTTTTTTTTAATTAACTGTGTGCTCTTTAGTATTTAAATTGTGAATGTCCCCTAAGGGTGCGTCTTGAGTTTTGAGGAATCGTTCGATTTGGTTAAATCAAAATTTTGTTTGAAATTTTAAGAATTTTCTTGAAGATAAACAGAGAAGCGTTTCACCTAATAAATGTTACCGAAAGACTACCTTGATAGCGTTATGTTTTCGGGAAGATCTTCAACACAAATTTAACTTGTTTTCCTCTATGAATGCTGAAATATGATCTTGACGGAACAGAAAGTTATTATACTAAAAACTAAGATAAAGAGTAATATAAAAGAAGAGTCGTTAAGGTTGTATTACAATTACATTGCCCTTTTCAGTTTTCTATTATGCTAATTTTTATTTATGCCACTTAACCTTCTTGGTTGTTGTACAGCTGCACTTTTCGCTTTGTTTGCATTCTGGGCGTGGCAAACTGCACCTGGAGTGCACTGAATATTAAGCAACTCAATTAACATCTTCTGTTCTTATGTGGTCACTTCTATTTGACCTCCACCTCGATCATAGCCAAAATTCCAAAACCTGCTGTTGAAGGAAATAACGGTAGAGAAGCAGTTCCTCAATTTATTAAACTCAAACTGGCGCGGCAAATAAAGGTTAATTAGAACCAACAAAATTTATTACGCCAGACTACAGCCAACAGAATTTTAATTTTAATTAATTGTTCGCCAAAAATTCCGTAATCGGCAGTTTAACGATGCGTTATGTAATCGCGGCGGCCGTAGATTAGAATATTTTGAACAATGCCAACAAACAGGAAGCGCATTAATATGCTAGTTGGCTCCACTAAAAATATAAACAGCAAAATTTCCAGGAGAGACATCAGCAAGGAGAAATTGTGTAACAGACTCGAGCTTAAGGAAACTCAATGTTAATTTAAAGCCAGAATGTGAAGTAACTAATTTTTTGTGGCCTATTGTAGATGGAGTTTGTTCTAAATCTGATATCAAAGTAAAGAGGGTGGTTTGTGGACATACCTGATTCAAATGGCAAAATTTTGGCCATTCTTTGGCTTTACTAGAAGTTAAGGCTGATGCGGTTTGAATATTCCTCAACGTTTAATATCATGATGCCATCCGATATGGTGTGACCCAAGATTGATTCAAAAATTCATTCAAAGAATACGGGATCGATCCAAATGGTCTTCTGCAGCAACTGTCAAGAAATCCACAGTCATAAGAATCTGGTAGTTTTCATAGGAGTGTGAAGCATCTTGGTGGACAATAAGGCGTCATTTGCATGAAGTAAGCAAAGTCAACAGATGCTCCAGACTATTATCCTCAGACAACTGACAATCCTTACGATTTTTGATCCAAACAGATCAAACCAATGGTCAAGTAAAAGCTAAGCTTTAAGACCTGCTGTAAAACGTGAGAGTTTTGAGGTCAAAGTTATTCTTTCAATTTTGGTATGAAAGCATAGGATAATTCTAAAGATAAAATGGTGGTGGAATTATGAAGGTACCTCTAGCTAGAGAATGTTCTATAGTCTTGATCTGACACCATAGAATTACGATTTGTTCTAATTAATCGATCACTTTTTGGCAGGACGACACTTTGCAAATCTTTAGGTTATAAGTAAAGGAAGAGTTCTTTAATTAAAAACTACAAGTGTGGTACCAATAAGACAAAAAAATTGGTTAGGAGATGGACTCTTTCAAAACATTCAATAAATAATTTTCATATTAAAAAACGAATAAACTTTTTCACCACTCTTATAATGAGGCAAATTAAGTCTTTCTGTTTGACGTGCCTTTTTTCTTTTTGTATAAAAAGGAAATTCTAACGATGAGAATTGTTCAACTCTCCTCTAAGACAATACAGTGGAATGCTATTATTTCCTCTGCATGGGTGACCTTTGTCGATTAATTTAATTATTTTTCTGGTCCAGTAGATTACAGGTGCTGATGTTTCAGTAAACTTTTCCACTAAGTTTTTGACTGCACAAAAATGTTATTGTGTTTAATATCTATCTGCATTTGCCCATCAACCTAAAAGCTATGCTTTAAAAGATGAAGAGCCATTGGGGCAGATGCTTGCAATAGCCGATTAACTTCTTCTTCTTCCGATAGTATCACAGCTCTTTAATTCTATTTTAGTTTGCTTGTTTCTAGCTTCAAACTTCTATTTTTTAATTTTTTTTAATTGTTCTATCGCGTACTTGTTCTTATTTTCTCCTTTCTTTACTCTTTTAGTCCTTATCCGAATATCCGATACAACATTTAGATCCTGCTGATGGTTCTCCAACTACGTTCCTCTGGATTGGCCCAAAAATCTTCCGCGGGGCTTTTTTCTTACTTTTGGTTGTACTCCCAGACAACACAGGCTCTGAGACAAAGTGGTTTTGGTTTTCCTTGGTCACTGTGCTTAATTCCTATGCTGATGTCATCTCGCACGTTTAAAGGTCTTCCCTCCAACATTAAGGTTGACTGTTTGCTTCTGTATTGATTTATAAAAAATTGAATTTGTTTCTTAAATTTACCTTTATATAGTGAAGATCGAGGCTGTTATGAAGATCCTCATTTTGATCTTTGTTGAGACTATTTTTCTCCACTAAGAAAAAGTGCAACTGCTTCTTTAACTCTGCCGTAACATCCTGTCCAGCATCACGAGTGGTTGGCTCAAAATCACCTAGCAGACAGCTGCCTGCTCTCAAGGTAGACCTTTATCTCTTTTATTTTTCAAACAGGTGTTAAATGTTTAAGAAATATCTAAACAAAAAGTAAGTCGATCCTTAAAGTTAAAGTTTTAAGTTTTAATTCTATTTATTAAAACATAATGGGAAGTTTTCATTTGCAGGTTCAGTTCGAAGAGACTTTATACGTGCTTCCTTCCGTCTCTTCGGATCTTTGATAGATTTGAAGCATTGTCCGTCATCAATTTGCTCAAAACTATCTCCCTATACGGTGCATGAAACGAAGTCTGCAGATATAACGTTCACAACACGACTATCAGTGTCCTCTTGTAACACTCAACAACATTCCCACATTGTAAGCGGATGAAGCTAAATATTTGGGTCTTGATGTAAACACACACTTAACGTGGAAAACCTACATCCTCAAAAAACGCAAAAAAATGAATCTCGAATTAGAAAAATGTATATGTAAACATTTGATTCTACTCTTGAGTTTATCCCATTTATTCTATCCATTATTTTGTTATTCACAAAACCTTCCTATATAAGTTTTACTCTCTAGGCCCTGACACTATTGACACAGGTATAATGAAAATTTGCTTTTTGTTCAAAATTAGCTATTGACATTAAAGAACCAAATCTCCGCGACTCGATTTTGGCCTATCTTCAGTGAACGTGTTCGCATCTTTTCAAGTTTTCTGATCTCTTTATCCTCATTTTCTTTATTATAATCTTCAATCGAATGATCTTCTATTCCGTCGTAATTGTAACTGACCAAAAACGTTTCAACCTGCTTCAAGTTTTTCTAGGTTTTTTTTCATTTCTATTCATAGAGGAGAACAAACGGAGTTTGTGTTGAAGATTTTCATTTTGACCTTTTCGGAGAAGATGTTCCTTCATAGAAGACATCAATATTGTTTGTGGCTGTTTAAGTCTTTCAATAAATTTTCAATTTATTAGGTGAAATCTTTGTTTTCTTTAGGAAACCATCATCAGGCATTGCAAAAACCCTTTGGCCTTACAAGACAACTTGAATTTAGTTACGGGAGTCTTTGGTGATAAGGACGTATAGAAGGATTAGGCAAGAAAGAATGTCATCTTAAATTATTTTCAATTTGCCAATATTACAAAAATTGACTATTTTGCTTACGAGTTTTATGATGAATGTTCTGCAAAGTATCAAAGTAGGAAAATGAAAACGCAGAAATTTGTGATTGGTTATTGCCTATTGAAGCTCTCGACTAGAGAACTAGAAATTATTTTAAAAGCTTTGGAAACGTCCAGGCACATAAAGCGTCCATGAATAAATTTATGCTCTAAGGATGCACACCAAAGAAAGATCATTGTTTAAAAATATCTTAAGGATCGTCTAGAGTGTAAAAATAAGTAAATTATTTTTACGATTTGACCTAAAAGTGAAACGAGATGAAGCATGCCTCCATCTTGATAGAGTAACCAAGAATAATGGGAGATTCATCCAATAAGGGAACGATGTACCATTAAGGTGAAATATATGGTGTAGAATATCAGCATTAAGAACCCTAAGGTTATTTTTTTCTGGCTAAACTGTTGTAGGAATGCGTTAATCAATACTTCGAAGAGTAATTTGGTGACGGAGAGTTTAACTTTTAACAAGATGGAGCATTTCAACGCTACTTTTTTTCACCCCAATGAACATCTTTTTATGGGGATGGCTCAAAGATAGTAGATTTACTGTACAAAACCAACAATTGACGAGTTGAAAAAGGAAGTTGAAAACACTGTCGAATCCATTTGTCTGTTTTTTTTAACTGGAAAAAAGGTTGGTTTATCCAACTCCAATATTCTCTTGATGTTCAGCGCAAGTTTGATTTGACGAGGTTAGAGGAAACCATTAATGTTAGAGTGCCGCGTCAGAGCATTTCGAATTCCAATGTACGTCAGAGGTTGATCGCGCCGGGCAACATAGCTAATTGATGACCAAGCAGATTGATTTGAGAATGGAGTGCAGCACGCCGCTTTGCAAAATGCCGAAGGTCGCCGCGAAGCTAAAATGGCCGTGCAGGGCGATTAGCATGCCACGGTGAGAAGACAGCTGCAATGGGGCGTGAAGGCTTGCAGCCTTGGCCATGGAGCCTTAATTAGAGAATCACCGAGGTGATTTGGAGGACGACTGCATGCGATGCGGCGTCGGGCATGCAAACAGGCTATTTGGAAGGTTGGCATAATGAACTCGTAAGTTAGGGAATACCTTACGGGTTTCCAAATTAAATGGGTACATCAACTTAAGAACCAGAAGACTTACAGATATGTTAAGAACATTACGTCATAAATCAAATTCCTGTTGGTCCAGATTTCATTAGATCAAAGCAGTTGAAAACTCATACATATACGTTTGATGAATAGCCAGGATCACTTCATGTTTTGAACTATTCGTTCGTCTTTGTTGGGATTCTTCTCGAATGTCGATTCTTCCTTGGTTGAATTGGCTGACTCATTATCTAACTGCCAATTTGGTCAATAATCTGTTTATGAATTTGAGCAGCCATCTAACCAAATATCATAATGATCTCTATGAAGGTCTACCTTTTATTTGACCGTTACCGAAGAAATCAACGCTATTTGTCAACATTGGTCACTTAGTTACGTTCGATTATAGTTCTAATATGGACGATGCTATCTCAAAAGCTGTTTATGAATTTAGCCAACCATCTATCTAAACATCGTTATGATTTTTATGAAGACACGTTCTTTTTTGTTCGTCACCTAAGAACTTAATGTTCTCCCTGTTTTATGTCAATCAATATTGGTCACAAAATGGTAACCATATAAGAAATTAAAGTCCCTTTATCCATATTGGTCACAAAATGGTAACCATAGATTTGTTTACACTGAATTACATTCGACTGTTTCAATTTGGACGATGATATCTCAAAAACTGTTTATGAATTTGGCTGACCGTCTATCCAAATAACGTGGTAATCTTTATAAAGACTCACTCTTTTTTGCCCGCCACCGAAGAAAATCAACGTCTACTTAATCATATTGATCACAAAACGATATTCACAAGTTTGTTCGACTATAGTTTTGTACAATTACAGTTTAATTATTTAATATTTTATTAGAGTTACTGATTCGAATTTTTTTAAATTATCACTATATGAACTGCGTTTTGCTGGATATTGAAGTTCAAAGATGGGGAAACTGTGCTTAGAAAAAACCACACGATTTGATAATCGCAAAAAATTTTCATACCATCGTATATGAGGGCTTGAAGATGGCAAAGGTCTAGGGAGAATGAACTCAGCAGAATCGCATGAAGGTTACTGTAACTGAATAGTCTCAATATGGAATGTGGTCATAGACGATAGACTACGGAATGGCAACACTTTGGAAGCTCCTGTTCCAAGAAGCTATAGCCGGGGCTGTTTATTCCAAAACGAATGATGATTGCCTTTCGCGACCAGGAGGGGATTCTGCTGATGGATTGGCTGCCAGTGAGCGATACCGCGAGTGACCAAGCTGACTCCGGAAAATGGAAACGTAACAATTTGCAGCTATATGTGAGACACTATTATCACAATCACAGAGGCAGCGCGGAAAAAAGTTCTTCTCCAGAGACGAGCACTGTTGTACTGCATCCATAGGATGGCTTGCAGCAACTTCAGGGGAAAGTCAAAGTATTGGTAAAAGTTAGACAATTAATTTTGAGTCATTTTGTGGTTGTGTCAGATGAGAACTTGCTTTAGAAGGCAGAGTCTATCGATTTTTATTAATTTCGGTTAGAACAAAATTATTTCTTAGTCTTCTAATACTTCGAAGTGGCCAAGGAAAATGATTTCCAACAAGTTCGTATTTAAAAAATTAAAACCGCAGAAGCAAATTTTTAATCAAAATTTTATTTCGGGCACCATGTATAGTTATATTTTGTGATATGGTTTAAGTTTTCAGGCTTTACGTTCCTTCTAAGCTCTTCCACTTTTCTCAAATTGTGTTTTGCCTGGCCAATTTTAATAGCAAAGAAAGATATGGCCAATTTGAGGATATGGTAAAAATAAAGTCTATAAAGAAAATGAAACTGAGACAAAAACACAGACATTTATTTAAGCTTTAGGATCGATGTTTAGTCTGAAAGTACGCTACTAACATTTTAAGTGTCTTGGTAGGCTGGTTTTCAAAATGTTTTAACGAACGTTATATGGTATGAAGCCTATCCTGATAAGGAAAATCACTTCATGAGAGACTTTTCCACATCCAAATTTTCCTGTTTCGTGTGCCTTTGGAATTTGGGGTATTTAGTGATCTTGGACGTATAATATTGTAGGAACAACAGGATGGTGCTATCGCTCATAGGGTTAAAGTCTGAAAAATATTTTTAGAGTCTCCAATTTTTTATTAAGTAAGTGAAGTGTACAATAAGACACTAGACGAACTGCAATTGTTACTCGATATGATATAGGAGTGGCACTACCTTTAAAAATTTTAAAAATTTTCAAATATATAGTGACATAATAATGGAAGGAGAGTTGTATATATTAGGGGTACATATACAATGCAGACACTAGACAGGGTGCAATGAGTGATAAAAAGGAACCTTTATCTTATTTTCGTCGACTTTCTGTATTCTAACATCTTAGAGATTTTTATTCTTTTGTTCCTTTTTAAATTCTCTTTTACATTTTTATTTGAGTTTGATGATAGGTGGTAGATTCTGATCTTTATCCATTTTTCATTAATTTGTTTTTCTTCAGTTTTCACTTTTTAGACATCAAGTGTTTTGAAAATTTTAATGTCCTTTTTTTAATTAAAGTTTGTTGAGTAAATTGAGGAGATATATCGTCATACAACTTTCTTGTAAATCACGTAGTGATTCTTCCCTAAGGTGCAAGGATCGTCAAATAGTGTAAACTCAAACTTTTAAAAAAGCTGAGAATTCTGTGGAAGATCTTCATTTGCAGCCTGCTACCATTACAGAGTTTTAGTGCAGCAACATTAATGATGTCTTTATTTTGGAGAGAAATTCAACGAAACATTGGGTCTCATCATTAGTTTGTTCTAAAGGTCCATAGACTTGTATCCCATTTTTCTGTCTCTATCAAGCTTAAACTTAAATAGTAAGACTTGGAGGTCAAAATTGCACGTTTTTATAATCAGTTTATCTTTGTCTTTAATGTAATCAGTATCAGGTAGCTTACGAATTGTAAGGTTTGCTAGTGTCATTGATACTAAGACGAAACCTGTAGGAATTGTTAATTGAGTAGTAGTTTGGAGAATGGTGCAGTGGATGCATTATTTCTCAAGTAGACACCCACCTTCTTATTAAGAAGAAGAAAGAAAACGGATTTTCAGAAGACTACAACAAATAATAAGATTTGAAGAGTCAACATGAAGCGGTCTATCTCAACCTGGTTGGTGCTGATTTGAAATTATTCAGTGTAATTTCAAACCTGTTTTATGAAGTTGAAGCTTAGTAGTAGTTTCAAAGTTTTGAAGCCGCACCTCGCCATAACCGAGTGAACTCTGACCTTCCACAAAAATGCTCGCCTTTCTATTTGTCTTCCAAAAGTATTTTGCTCAAACCATGACTCTCTATAAACTTCAAAGTCGTCTTAATGGTGTGTTACCATTGCTACTCTACGCACATTATTTGCCATCGAACCACCTTTTTCCGTTCCTTCCCTTTCCTTCCTTTCCCTTCCTTGTTTTAAATAGTTACGCAGTAAGGCTTTGAGACTTCAGTGGACAGCCTGGGGTATTTAGTACCACACGGTCATTCGCTAACCTTCCAGTTCTCATTTTTCTAGGTCGAACCACGAATGTTCAAGGATCCCATATGAGGTGAAAATCACAAGAATCTACTTCAAAATATTTTTAGCGATTTGGGACGTATGGCATGGCGCGTTGTTTTGTTGGTGCAATTACCCACCGAGGAAAGAGTAAACTTGAACCTTAATAATGTTTGCACTTTATCGTGGAGGTACTTAGTAGATCATTAAACAAAGCCTGCACATTACTGTTGCAGCCGATTTGTTTTCTCTTGACATCAACTCAATCAAACATTTGTGGTTCAACTTATAAAAGTGTATTTGCACTACCAAACCATTATCCCATAATATATGGAATCTGGACAACCATTTGGTAACAAAGTACCTACCAGAATTTCAAATCCACACCTCACCGTGTGGCGTTGCTGGATTTGCTCACGTCACATTGTTTGGTATAAAATAATAACATAGAAAGAAAAAATATTTGTAGAGAAAACACCCAAACTGGTAAGATAACCCTTGCAAATGTGTTCAAATAATAAAAAGAAAAAAGGCTAAAGAAAAGGGACAATTGACGTAAGAAGAATAGTTGTCAGGTTCTTAGCTTTTCAAATGTTTTTTTTGTAATATCGCCTCTTAACGTCTTTGTTGAGGTAGGCAAGCAGTCAGTTGCGCATTAAACTTCCTTAACTTTTTCAGGATACCAGAAGCCCATGTCAGCCCATTCCATGAACGTGAACCTCCACTCGTCCCATCTCAAACGCCAAGAGTACGTCCGCCCGCGCCCGGACATCCACTTCGCCCCCCAAATTCTGAGCCTGGAGAAGCCCAGCCCGCACGCGAGCAGCTGCGCCAAGTGCGACCACTTCCCCAACCAACTCAACCTAAACCCGCAGGCGCGAAGCTACATGACGCCGTCCTTCTCCCTCCACCAGCAAGTCGTGCACCGCGAGGCGAGCTTCAAGGACCGCGCTTTCGACAACGAGCGCCCGAGGAACCCGCGCAACCCCAAGCCGCTGCAGAAGCGGATCAGTCTGAGCCAGGACAGCCTCTGCATGCTGCCGGTGCTGGAGGGCGCGCCCTCGGCCGCATCCAAGCGCGAGGTCAGCAGGAGGAAGGCGAAGGGCGGCGGGAAGAGGCCCGCGCTGAGCAACCGAATGAGCAAGAGCGACGACTGCCTCAACGACCTGCAGAAGGACCTGCAGCGGTTCAAGCAGAACCCTGAGGTCTTCCAGAAAAGCGACCACCCGAAGCCCGCCCAGGACAACAGGCAAGACCTGTCCTGCGTCAGCTCGGACGACGAGTACTTCACGGACAGCGTCAACCTGAACGACGGCGGTGTCGACTACGACGCGACCTCTCAGAGCAGCTACTCGATCACCACGGAAGCCAACTGCGACTTCGATTTTTACCAGAGCAAAGACATAAGCGACATAGGCCCGAGCGTTGAAAGGGTTCAGTCGTTCGATTTCACGACGTTCACCGGCAACGACTATGGCATCATGAACGAAAGCAAGAAGCCCGAATTCACCACCTTCAAGCAGCTCTCCCAGAGCCAAAACCAAGTCTTGAGCACTAGCAACTTCACGGAGGCCATTCTGGCCCGTTCGAACTCGCGCTGCTCAAAGAACTCCGCTTCAGACCTGAACAACATGGGGCGCAACTTCAAGATAACCAGGTCAAACTCGAAGAGATCGTTGGAAAACTTCCAGGCGTACATAGATGAGGGTTTTGAGTTTTTGAACGACTACAAGATTCAGCGTTCGAACTCTTTCATGACTATAGAGGACCGTAAAAAGAAGAATACGTGCAACCGAAGTAAAAATGCGTGCTTTCCTGATGATAACAACGACAAAAGCAGCTACTACAACAATAATACGAAAAATCTTTTACAGAATTTAAATTCGAGCATCGCTTATTTAGAGGACATGTATAATCACAACTTGTATAATCAGGAAAACTATAACAAGTCTAAGCATAGGTCCAAAGTCCAACGATATGGCGGAAGCGTGCCAGATTTTAAGAAGATATTCATCTCTGAATACATTTAGTGTGCGATGTAGTACTTTGTGTTTGCCTACTTCTATACCTTATTAGATGAAGCATTAAAATTGCAAGCATTTCAAATTCGAAGGCTGTTAATCATAACATTTCTTTAAGTAGATATTGTCCATCCTTCTCCTGTAGGATTAAGCTGAACACGTAAGATCATCATTCAATTTTCTGAATGAACTGTTTATCTTTCTTTGTTTGAAAGGCTTATGAGTAAGTTAGCCATACTCCATGTTACATCACTAGTTAAACGCTAATATTAACTGTTAATTTTCTAAGTAACGCTAGGTGGACACTAATCTTTTGTGTATATACTGTATATATTGCTGCGTGTGAGGTAGTGTTCTACATGTAAGAAGTATAAGTCAATAAACATGTAAATTTGTCTATTATATATTTCTTTAACCATCCACTTTTGTAATCATCTTTTATAGTTTGTAAACCAACCTTTATTTTTGATCTTGTACGGTGTCTTAATCAGAATAGTCTTGTAGTTGAGACGCTTTCCTGTAGCATGAGCAAACGCGAATTCAATCCTGGGTTTAGATGTTTATGCGTTCACTTCAAATAAAGGATAATAATTCCGGTCGTCTAAGATGCGGTACCTGTCATGTACCTCTCTATCAGAGATGGTGCGTGACGGCTAGATAGTGAGGGTGAACGTATGAGAGCCTCAACCTTTCAGTTAACAGGCCTTGCCCCTGTGTCCATGTGTGTCTTACCACTATTTGGGTTGGGGTGTAGGGTTTTTTATATTAGATTACCCATCTATCGCGAAGAAAGTGAACAAACAAGACCCCTCTATAATCCCAAATATCTGTTGCCAGAACTTTGCCGGCACTGGACATTTCTCAATTTTCATGCATTACTATATAGTATGTCGTGGTGCAAATTGAAGATGCTAAGCCGAAACGCATTATCTTTTGTTTTGTGAGAGTTCAATGCGCTGGAATCCCTCAAGTCTTAATTTTTGTTTGATAACGGATTAGATATTGCCGTACTGCTACCAAATTTTTGCTACATTTTTCCACTCTTGATTTCTCGTTGTCTTTGATGATGTTACAAATAGCTGCGATGTTTTAGAATGATTCGTCTGATCCTCCACGAAATTCTTTGTACCAAATGTTTATTTGCGTCCTTAATAATGTTGCAATACCACCCCCTGGTGGACCAAACAGGTCACTGCAGAAACCAAGATCTCACGTGTTCAAAGACTAGCGTACCCAACGGCAGCTACGCAAGCATGTCTGAGTCTCCCTCCACTAGATCTTTATGTGAAACATTTGGCACTAAGGTCAGCTTTATGACTGCCGTCAAGGGACTTTGAAACGACAAAAGAGTAGGGTAAAGACATCATCAGATTCTAAAAAAGGGCCGTACAACTAATTCACTTTTTGGAAACAAAAATGGATTTTCTTTCCACCCCTTTATAAATTTAAGAAGCTTTTCAGAATCGTTCTAAATGCTGAAGAGGCAACCGAACTAAATACCTTTATAGACGAGTCTAAAACGTTCTGTTTTACAAAAGTCCTACGCTTTGCTCCAATTATAGGATCCATGTTAGGGGAGTTCTGGCCTAGCATGGCCCACATCAGCTCTACCCATCTGAAGGACATCCTCAAGTTCATCCAAAGAATTGGTTGGCTTGACTAAAGGACGCACCGGGGGAACCAGCGACGGAGGTCAAATTGAGCCCTAAGTGCGCGTGACTTCGGTTACCCTTCATTTTATATTTAGAATGTAGGTACATGTCACATGTAGATAGGGGGTCATAGGTAGGGATGTCTTGAGTAGATTTCCTCCATAGAATATCTCGGAGTGCTCTTCCTTTAGTCAATACCACGGTGTTAAAACAAAAATTTTTATTATTAGAAATTTTCTCCCGATACATGACGTAAAACCATCCGAAATTTTGAGCAATTTTAAAGAAAATGTTTGGGACAAGACACTTAGGGAGACTTAAATGTATACGTTGGGGTATTTTCCCAATTCTTGCCTTCGAGTTTTCCAGTGTGGCAGACTATGTCCTGTACACTTCCTCATTTGCGTAGCTCTACGAATAAAAATCACACCAAGTGAGGTCTGAACTTCTTGGAGACCATTCCTGAGGTCCGCGTCGGCCCAGCGCAGATGAGGTGGCCAATGTTATATCAGCCAGATATCGTGAGCCACAGGTAACCTTTAAGAATCTGAATGGTATCACGCACAATATATGGACCTTTAAATTTTGTTGCCGTCATTCTGCACCACCTGGTCACTTTTGGTTTACTTTACATCATTTCGCAACCACTATCACGTAACACCCTGTAATGACAGTTATGACGATCGATTAAGCCGCTGACGTAGAATACGACCTCGTCACTATAAAGAAAGAAGAAATTTAGACCAATCTTCCTATCAACCAAGCATTGTTTCCCTAATTAAGGCAAAATGCCTTAAAAAGTATCAAATTCAAATTTTTGCAGCCCATTAGGAATCTTGTAGTACTATAATAATTCTTCTAGTAGTACCTACTAGAAAATGAGCCGCGCACAACATAAATACAAAATGATATTATGTAATTATTGCAAAATGAAAAGACTGCAAAGTAAGTAGTTGTACAAAAATCCTTGAACAATTTAACTTCCCCAGGGGCTCTCTTAAGAGAGTACGGGTGTTGGCAAGCCCGGGGTCCCAGCCCGTCTCTCCGGCGTTACAGGAGCTTAAGTTAACTTACATTAGTATTTTGGTTTCATCACGATTTCTACTTCCAACTGCTTGTGGAGGCACTCGGAAGTTTTTACAGGTTTAAAAGTCAGTGATTTGGGGGGTCAAACCATATCACCAAAATTTGAGGTTAGGCATCCTAGAAACATTATTTTTACCGCGCGCATAGCTTCTCTCTCGATGCGTGGCATGTCGCACCATCTCGCTGAACCCACTTGTGTGTCAAGTTAAGTTTTTTTTTAATTTGACAGACCAAAAGTTCTCTATTTTGTGTTACTTAATTTCAGCAATAGTACGAGAATTTTGTATTTCATCCTCAAAAAAAACCTGCACCAAACCGTGACCTTTCGTGGATGTAATTGGTAGATAACACGAAGGTTTTTCTTCGCCCAAATAGGGCAAGTTTGTTTATTAACATACCCAAGTATGTCAAATTGGGCTTGCAGAATTTTTTAAAAAATTCTTTATCTTTGGCACTAAGTTTCAGTATTGCACTGATTGTAAAGATTTGATGGTCTTCAGGGTGAAGTTCTTTTACGACTTTAGGCTTACGATGTTTGAAGAATGCGCGTCCTTGAAAGTAAGGCTTGGTAGAGATGCTGCGGTCTCCTTCTACACCGTCAAATTCTTTTAAAATCTTTGTTTGCGCAATGATAGATGTATCGTAGAATACCAAATTCAATTGGTGATTAAGATTAGTCATTGAGATGTTTGGCTATAGCACGGACAAACGGACTCCATCCTGGACTTAGAAGTTTGATGGGTCAGTCGCTATTGATAATTAAATCAATTTCAATTCGGCTTTTGCAACTGTGAGGCTTGATTTTGACAAAGATGACGATTTTGAAGATCTGCTCAATTTTGCATCATCTTTAAGTAAAAAAAAATGAAAATGATTGTGAAATTTATGAAAATTGCAAAACTTTATTGATACGTTGGGTGAAGTATGTCAATGGGCTTAAAACCCAAAAAAATAATAAATTTGTCTTTTATTTAGTTTATTTGACAAACTTAACATCAACAAATTACTGATACATACACGTGCGTAAGTAACATTTATGTAGTTATTAACTTTATTTGTCATGGAATGCTAAAGGCACATTTTATAGTACAGCCCAACCAAATAAACTAGATTTGAACAGTTTCGTTGCGATTTTTACGTATCAGGGGAAACACAAGCTCCAAATCAAAGTACCCACATACTCGCTTTGTTCTAATTAACATTTTTCATTGTTAACATTCGTGTCTTCTTACTTCATTATGGTACTGCATTGACTAGATGGTACGACGGAATCGGCTAAAGGCACAGCTCCAAGCGTGAAAGGAGCTTTGATCTTGAAGTTACTGTGCGGGAAGGGCAGGCGCACTTCTCCCTGAAACAGACCAAAATGACCGAACCACAAATAGTTTATCTTACACTTAGTTAGGCGTGGGTCAAATTTAGAACATAGCCTTCATAGAAATAGCTGCCTCCAAATAATTTCCAACACAGAAACCGTAGGACAATGCAACTGCTGTAAGAGTAAAATGGACACCAAGTAAAAGCTGAAATTTTAAAATAGTAAAGTAAATTATACAAGAAAAGTAAACTACCCACAACTAGATAACGTTCTCAAAGATCTGCGGACAGTTTAGTTGTTTTTGAGCTAGGATCTAGATAATTCCAATCGCATGAGTATTGCATGACAGTCTGGTCGACACTACCAAGACTCGGTCTTTCAGAACTTTAGAACGAACAAAAAGAGAAGTGGTAAGAGAAGCCTTTAAGAACCATCGAAAAGTAATGGGCGGAAAAAGGACAAACACAAGGGCGTCGCTAAGAAATATCGTTGGCGATGCCCTTCTAAAAAGTCGTTAGCAGAAGCGGACAGCGGAGATGCATTCTCGACCAGATACTGTCAGTCTAGTAATAATAGTCTAATCTGAGTATAAAATCAATTTGATAATAACCCCCCTCTTCACCAGAATATGGGGGATTCAGCATGGCAGTGTAAAATGCCATTTGGTGTGGTGGCAGATTACGTTCAATTTTGTATAATGGTACTATAAATGTTATCGAACACATAATAGCAGGAAATACTCAAGAAAAGAATAGACGATTTAATGAACATCATACTTCAAACATTAGGAGCATTTTATGCCAGTGAAGAAGTCGGTTGAATTACTCCCCTTTGTGTAAGGCTCTATATAAGCGCAATACAAAACCTATACTACTCAACGTTCACCTTCAGCTATCCGCTGTACACCTCATTTCCACGAACGAGGGCTCGCGGTGTAATTACATACACATAAATGATCTGATAAAGAAAATACTTCCAGAGACATGTGGAAGGCAACGAGAAACCACTGTGTCGTATTATTTCCCAAGAAGTCAACACACAATGATGAAAACTTTAAAAATTGAACATTCATGATTTACAATAAGCAATAATACGAGAAAACCTTGCAATATGGGTTGAATAAGAAGAAATACAAGAGGGCACCGACTAGTCCAATTTTGAACAAAGTATAATTTAAACATCGTCAACACACTTTTTAAAAATCACGTGCGCAAAAACTAAACGTGAAAAATGCCAGGGGACAATGGAAGACATCAAATCAGTTACATCTTAGTAAAAGAAAAAATTTAAAAATCAAATTAAAAAAGTTATCCAAGGGCTAAAGGGATAATGGTCATAATTCGATATTGATAAAATGCGAATTAAAATGTAAAAATAGATGAAAAACGTAAGAAGGCCTGGCTACGGAGAGAACTAAAAGAATAGAAGAAGATAAAATATAGAACGAAAGATTGTCCAAACCTTTAGAGAAAAAGAAATACATCAAAACAACGTAGAACAATCACGGAAACCCATTATACCAGCAGCTGGTAAAGTACTCTAAAGCGAAAAGAAGGAGAAGAAAAAATCCTGACCAACGAACGAAATAATACAATGGATAAAAGGAAGAAGAAATTAAAGGACATCAAAACAGGAGAAAAGAACAACGCTATAAAGAAATAGGAAATAGAGAATCCATAAAAGCAAAAATATCTAGAAGAAATATCAAGAGTACGACAAACTACTTAACCCAGAAAAATATGAATAGGATTCTAGGCGAGCAAGGAAACAACATTTCCATCAATTATATATTAATAAAAAGAGATAGAATATGATTAAGTAGAATTCACAGAGGAAAGAGAAGGACATGGAAGATACAATAATGTATACAGAATATCAAAACAAATAAAGTCATAGAACATAAGAGAAGATAATCATATGGTAATATACCAAATAGTTAAGAGATGTACGAAACAGGAATAGCATCAGAAGATTTGATTAATTGCATATTAACGCCGATCTCAAAAATAAATAATGGACTAATGTGAAAATTACTGGACAGCATCGAAAATATGAGCAAAAATCTATACAAAAGTATAGAACGAATAATAAAGCAACTCGGAGAAGATCAGTTTTGGGTTCAGGAAAAGCTCGGAAAAGCAAGCGGTGCCAAATCTAAGACTAACAATAGAAAGAAGAGAACGAGAAAAGGAAAAAGCTTTCGGCAGCATAAAGTGGAATTTCTTTTTTAATGATACACAAACAAAAAGAGATAATAAACTTGAAAAACGTTCACAGAGCAATTGAAATTGATAGGGTAGTAAGACAAGGGTGGTTAGCTCTACATCAGTTTAATCTGTACGTAGAAGACGCTCTGAATAAATTGGGTGAGAGAGGGAGGGACGAGGGGGAAGCAGAGAGAAATGCAAAAAACTAATAGAAGAGCAAGACAAAAATTATACGAAGGCTACGACAAGCCACCAAATAAAACTCTCACTAACTGGATAAAACAACTGATGAGAACATTTCTATGGGTATATCACTGTATGGGTGTGAGACATGGACGATCCCCACTAGTGAAAGAAAATAGCAAATTTCATTTGAACCCCAAAAGATCATTTCCATGACCTTCTCTCAGACCTTTGGCTTCTTTAGCTGTATTTCGTCCATTGATTCTATTTTAGCTTAAGTTTTATAGCAAATGTTCATGATTTTATCCCCTCTAACGATGGATTGAGGAACTTGTTTTTTGTAGTTGCAGCAGAAGTTTACAAAGTCTTCACAACAGGTCGCAGTTTGCTGTTTTTCAACCGCTGACAAAAGTTTTTTAAGTCTGGTTCATTCTATCGACTCTTATCTTGCTAGGGGATCTTGATACAGGTGTAACAATAGATTGGGAAGCTTGTTTTTTGGTGTTGCAATAGAGGTTTAAAAAGTGTTTACAACAGGTCACAATTTGTTGTTTTTAAACCGTTGACAAAAGTTTTTTTTTAGGTCTAGGTCGTTCTATCGACTCTCTTCTTGCTAGAGGATCTTAGTACAGGATCGTATAACAATGGATTAAAGAGTTTTTTTGCTATTTCAACAGAGGTTTAAAAGTGTTCAAAACATGCCAAGAGTTTTAACAGGAACGACCAATTCAATCTACCTAAATCTTGGTTTATCGCTCTTAAGGAACAAAAAACAGACTGCGGTACGGAGAAAGAGCGAGTGACGTTAGAAAATTCTATACTGCAACGACCCAGTTGACGTCAGTAGCTAGCCCGATTACGTTATCTACCATCCCGGTGACGTCAACCACGCCTCCCCAAAACCATCCCTACCATACTCGCACGAGTATAAAATCAAAAACGCACGGGACGGTCATTTAATTTTTAGGAGATTTTCTGCTGAAGATGTCCGCCGCAGTTATGGACGAATCACGGGTTGGTACTCAATTTTCAACAATGTACAAACTGATGTGGCACCAATACTCAAGTGTCTGTTGCTACACGACTGAGACAAATGTTCTATCAAAGATGGTACTATCTGATGCTAGTGCTATATTGTTTTTATTATTACCGGAACATTGTTAAGTCGGAATCTTTTGGCCCTTACCTCGTAAGTACAATACCATTAAGGAAGTTAATCCAACAGATAGATCAGATGGTAAGTCTTCAGCTTCTGATTCCATTGCAAAGAAACAGACGAAATATTTTCGTTTGGACGAAGCACGCGCAAAATGTTTGAGCTACTTTTGGAAGAAGAGTGTGAGCTCCGAGTGAGACATTTAAAGTTTAAAAAATTCTCTGAGCATCTTCATATGAATAAGCTTCACGCTGATGGGTATCCCGATTAAAATATAGCAAAATGTGACCTTTGGGCACAATTTTTAAATTTATATCGTGACAACAAAGAAGAAACTCTTCAATCCATTATTACATATGAAAGACCATTATTCTGTACTATGATACCCTAGCAAAAAGCGGGTCAATAGAACCGCGGAAATCGGACGAAGTGGGGCCAAGAAAGTCAAAGATGATTTAATTAATAAAAAAAGTAATGGGGCCGATCTTTTAGGATTAAAAAAAGGAATACATACAGAAGACTGCAGTTGCCCAGACTGTGGATTTGAGGAGCTTTTCTATCCTCCCTGCAACCTAAACCTAGACACAGTGACTACCATTTATTTTTTAAATTAAAGGAAGACCTTCAGGATAGAAAATTTAACAACGGATGCTGTTTTGGAGTATTTTGTAAATTTTTTTTTTTTTTTGAAGATATTGAAATATACATGTAGGCTTACATTATTTTGAACGACATATAGAAGTTATCCGAAAATCAAAGTATCTCTAGTGTACCCCCCCCCCCCAAATATCTCATAAGGTTTTTAATATCTTTTAGGCTACAGTAGGGTGTCACAATAAAATAGACATTTACACAAATTAAGCAATAAATTTTATCAATAATCCCCCGTATATCAGTTGTCAATCTTTTTGATTGGTTTGACTTGCACTCTATCTGCTTTCATTCTTTTGCTACACTGAAAGAGAGACCGACAGGCAGGCACGCAGACAAAGAGAGAGGAGTGGGAAAGAGGGAGAGACAGACAGAGGAGATTATTGTAGAAAGAGCAGTCAGTGGGCGACTTGCATGAGAAAGACTAAGCTCTTTCGCTTTCTCTCTCTCTCTCTCTCTCTCTCTCTCTCTCTCTCTATCTACCTCCCTCTTTCTGTCCCCCCTTTCTTTACAGATTATAGAAGACATGCAGAGCATAAAGAGTTAAAAGTTCGAATCTCTTATCGGCAAATGTCACCCACTCTTTTCTCCCCAAAAAAAATTATAACTAGTAGGATAACTCCAGGTATGTGCAACATGTTTTAAAGAAACTTGTTATCCATAAAAAAGTTATTTAGAACACTAACCCGTAACTCCCAAAAAGCATCGATGAGTTTGCAGTAGCTGAGGTTTCCGTTGAACATGTCGGCGGGAACCCTCAGTTCGAGCTCCCACGTTTTCTCGCACTTGGGCGCGACCGCGCTGCCCACGATCGCAAACTCTTGCCCCACCAGCGCGTCCGTGCTCATGACGCTGTCGTCCACTTTGAACACGAAGCCCTACGACAGAGCGGGGTCTCCTTATGTAGCACGCGCGGGCGTGGCCACAGACCTGCACCAACCTGAAGCGAACTTCTTCCACGCTCACGTTCGAGTCGTTCCTGACCGAGGCGGAGAAGACGATCATTTGGGACGGCGCGTAGCCGCTCACGGGCAGGTTCACCTGGACAGTGACCAAGCCGTCCTCGAAAAACGAAAACGGCTGCTTAGTTTCCTTGACCTCTACGGGTTTCTAGAAAAATCACAAATTTAAGAACAACTTAGGCTGAATACAAAATGTTTTATCATCTTTGTTTGAGGTTCGGTACTATTCAGGATAGCTTTTGACATCTATTCTGTGACAATTAAGAATCCACCCAGTACCTCTTAGTAATTCTCATGAATAACAGCAAATATGCGATTTAATATCGATAGGGGAGAGGAAACCTTCAACTTCTTCTAACCTCAGTGAGCTAAAAAGTCAATAAATGGTAACCAACCTTCTTTGACAAGAGAAGACATTTTTGTTTTAATGAAAAACTCAAAAACTTCTCAAAAATTTCTCAAAATATAAACCACAAGGGGAAGCTTGTTCGTATAATTAAAAAAAGACCTAAAAGAGCAAAACTAATGATTGTGACATACTAAAAGAGCTAAGCCAAAGTAAAAGAAGTAAAAATATCGAAAGATTTTGTGTGGATTTTTGGCTTCCTCTTTTACTGACAATAAGTTAAAAATCATTGAAGATAAGAATGGTAGAGACTCATAAGAGTCTTTTTGGCACGTCAGTGGACTTGGTCTAATACAAGATCAATTGGGGATGTATGGATAGTTTAATAGAGAGACAGTCGGTAGTTCAAAAAGAGTAGACTATAGTGTAGTCTATAGATTTTGTCAGACAATACAAACAATTCAAATAGACCCCATTTGGACTTTGAAATTTCTGTCTAAAGATACGAAATTTAAAGCTCTGCTATTGCCTTTGTCTAACAACTTTTAAAAAAGCTCTACAGTGCTCTACAGTTGTCTATTTGTGAGGATAGAATCTTCTCTTCTGGCTGTTCACAACTTGTGGAAACTTTGTTTTTAGTAGCAGAATATTACAGTGTTGTTGCCACACTCTCTTATGTCTATACTTCACAATTACATATAGCATGACTTTGGTTATGTTTATCTACTTGATTTACTGATTAGTTAATTACTAATTTAATCCTAAGTGTAAGTCTGACGTGTATTGTCTTTTGAGTCTGCGATCTGGATGCTATAGTCTAATAGGTTAAATACTAACATACTTGGATTATGTTGCATCTTATCACAAGTTTTTGACTATTTTATCTTCCACTTACGTGAAGGTCATTGAGGATGTCCAGGTTAGTGATGCAATTCAATGCTTTGGTTTAAATATTTCTTCATAGTGGAAGAGTAGAGTTTCTTTTTAGCAGTCAATAGTGTTTTCTAAATTTAAGGTTTTTCTCTTTCAATTTTTTCCATGTATGGGTTTTCCGTGTTAGGCACCTAACAGCCTGTTTGTTGCACTGGAGTGCAAGAACACTCCCTTGTGGTAGTTTAGATTACTCTATGCACCTAATGTACAAAGGAATGTTTCTTCCTGAATTCAGTTCATCTTTGGATAGAGTCGGTATCAGACTTATCAACAATGTCTTTTCGATAGAGACTTATAAGTCGATGCGAGTCCACTTCGTGGAGTGATCTTCATATTTGTAGATTAGCATATTTTGGCAGCTTTCCATCCGCAATGAAGTTACCGTTTGCAGATCAAGATAATTATCTGCAAAATTTTGAGCAATTTCTTTTTCTTATTATTAGGTCATATCTCATAATGCTCTTCTCCGTGGGTAGTGTACCCTCAACCCCCATTGTGGGTCTTTTAAAATAAAACCAACCTTTAGGGATCTGAAGTGTTCTTCAAAATCTCCATTGTTTGTTCTATAGTTCAGGGAGCTAAAAGTGCTAGAAGACCGACTCAGACTCCCACTAGGATGGTGGTGGCTTGTAGGCATTTTCTGCTATGTTCGGGAAGATCATGATGTTTTCATTACTGCTATATCTCTTCTTGCACAGCCATTAGGGTGTTTGGTGTCTTTACGTTCTGTAAAGTGTATTTTCGAACAGATGATATCTATCTAATTTGGGGTTATGCAGGTTTTACCTCCTTGGCAATTCTGCGTTAAGCAGTTATATTTGTCAATTGGTTTTTGCCATTGTTGAGTTGTGTGACTCAGCTAGCTTAACGCTATCTAACTTGATCATATGGCATATTAAAGTTTTTTATAATCTGTCCCTTCGAAATAAAATGCACTGTTGGTGCTACCTGATTTGTATTTATGTGCCTTGGTAATGATGTAAATTTAATAGTCTATTGAGTATTTCAAAGTGAATCTTCCCTTACTCAGTGCATAGCTGTTAGTGCCAACTTTTAGCTGTTTACATTCTTTAGATTTATAGTTTGCTCCGTAACTTACGCATCCGACTTATCTTGTGCAAAAATTTCTAGTACGTCCACAGCATTAACATCTTTTGCATTGGACTAACGTATTTATTTGTATTTAATGGTTCAAACTTAAAAACACAAACGGAAATTGTCAGTCAAAAAGGAAAATGTCGTTTCCGTTGCTCTGAGCATTTGAGTTGCAAAACGTCCTTTGATTATCACTTAAAATTAAGTCAAACTTAAGCTACACAACATCAGATTGAAAATGCCAAAAACACAATTAAGGGTGGACTTGAATAAAAAGAAAAACACGAAGAAAGTCTGTCGTGCACGCGCGACCAACTGCCTGTGGGACCAAAAACCTAGCCTATAACTCCATCTGGCGGCTAGACCACCTCGAAGGGCTCTAACGCCTAGACGGTCCGCCGTCCACGTGCGGCCAAATGGCAGCGGGGCCAAAGGCCCACATTGATTCTGTCCTACCGCTAAACCACCTAGACCGCCCAATGGTTGAATGAGGAGCTCGAAGCTACAGGTACAATAAACAAAATGCGTATTTCAAATGTTTCCTCGTTCGCGCAACCGTTAAAAATGCTTGCACTATATTAGTTTGTCTTTCCCATTTTGCAAACTGTTATATTCCTAGGTTTATGCCCGTAGCTAATTCGAGATTCTTCGATTTCATCAATCTTGGTTTACTCTATTAACTTTATTCTCGTCCACTATTTTTTTAACTCTTTTATAATTCTTTTGCTGCCTTCCATAGTTTAGTAATGATAGACGCTTTTTAATACCACTGTTTATAAATCATATTAGTGGATTTACGTTTATAATGTGATGTTCAATGAATGGTAGCAGTTTTCGGGTTTTTCTTCTTGGTTTTTAGCTTTGGTAACAGCGTCTTCTGTTTCTTTTTTTGTTGTAGTTTTAAGACCCACTCTTCTATTTTGACATTGAGGAGAATTCGTAGATGACATCGTTGTTTTTCATCTCACATCTTAAAATCTTTTTATCTTGAGAATTATCTTTATTTTAGAGATTTTGAAGCAGTTTGTATTAATGCTGAAGTATTTTTTTTTAATCGATAAACTTTAGTTTCCATGTTAATCCCAAATGCTATGTGGGAAGAAAGATTGCTACACCAAGAGGGGTCTCTATTGCCAGAGAAGGTTAGTTACTATTGTTGAGTGTTTTTTTTATCATTTATATGGGGATTGGCCAGATACTGTGATTGGAAGAGGATGGTATCTAGATATCCCGATTACATTTAAACTCCCTCGGAGAGTGCAAATCTAGTACAATGTTAGGTGTAGTGTCTTGAATTAAATTTAACTATGGTAAAGTTTGAGGCTCAATTTTGTACAGCTGTGTAAATCTTTATGGTCTAATATATCAATTACCTCTTTAGACATTTACTAGTTGGACCAAATGGCTGAATAAATCTAGAGTCTGTAAACTAGATACAATATGCATCAGGAAACGTCTTTGTCGGCAGTCACGTCAATATTAATAGAATTGTGTCTGCATATGGATTATTTCCCTTTGCCAGATTAATTTTGAACCCCTTATCATTATCAACAACCTGTGCCACTAGCTTAACAACCGCTTCAACCTTCTAGATACATACTACTTACATCCTTTTTTGACTTCTCTTTTTTCAACTTATAGTACTTGATCAAAGAAGTCCAATGATGATGGCAAGTGGAAGCGGTATGGTTACGCGTCCTGTAAGGTCTTCAGCCAAAAAGGTGGTTAATTTAGCCCATAAAATTAGCTAACACACAAAATCTGAAAATAGCGGCAAAAAAGGCAAGAAGAAACGCTGGAACAGGACAAGCCTGCGGAGTAGTTGTTGTGCAACACAAACCCTCCAACGGTCATTTGAGTTAAATCTAGAGGGCCTAGAAATACTTCTGAAACATGTCCATCAGATTTTTTATTATCTTTACATTATCTTCCACAATTTGGGAGCTTTAAAAAGTGTGACCAACGTTCAGAATAACTGTTGGATCGACCCCAACACCCGCGTAGGTTTTAACTCGATTAGCAACTATAGACTTGATCAATGATGGGGTACTAAACCCTGACCTTCTACCGAGGGTGTTACCGAAAGATAAAATGAGGCGGCGCAGCATTGTCACTTTGATGTGACTTGTACCCTGCACATTCTATTTTACCTCACTTCACCAAGCATTGGCAGTTGCCAAAAGAGAAGATCTATATATGTCGCAGAACTTAACTAAATGTTCTTATACTTAACTGTTCTTTAAAAGAAATTTTTCTTTGCAAGGACGACTTTCTGCGTTATAACCTAGATAGGAGTTTATATTGTTCCATCAATAGCCATTGATAATGGATTATTTGAACCTACTGTGTGAACAAATACTTAAAGCTGACACAAAAACGTTTAAAACAAAGCAATGTTATGGTGACTCGAGTAGCGAAAATGTTAAATGTGAAACCAAGTAACAGAGAAAATTTGCTTACCCTAATATGGTCAATGGCGTTTATGTCCACATGTGAAAGCACTTTAAAGATCTTCTTGTGCTCATAATCTACTGCCCACGGCTTATCTATGGTGGCACGGACGGAATACCTTATGCTTCCATAAGAATCTTCCATGGATGACGGTATCAAATGTGGCAAGTTGAATGTGAATATGTAACTGTGCGTCCCCGGTGGGAAAGTAGTTTCACCTTGAAGAAAAAAGCAGTAGAGGCACAAGGTCTGCACCCTTTGTCGGAATTATTTACATCTCAACAAGTTCGCTTCCATTTCAAAGTAAACTTCCTCCGCATGGTGGCTCTTCTTGCTAGACTCCTTCCAGTTCACCTTAGCCCTGCCTCGGAAGCGAACGCGGATCTCTGAAAACGAAAGGGGGGCGTAACTTCGCCAGAGAATTGCGCTTTTCCGATAACCTGGCAGTACCTCTCACTTTATTTTCAGCCAAGAAATGACACTCTACTCTCCCGTTCACGACGTCCCCTGGACGGTACACCTCCTTGTCCAGCACCACCTCGCATCTCTCCCCCATGTTAGCCGGATTCGGAGCGAGCGGGGAGCCGACCGGCTATCTTAGGGCGAAGGTCATCAATGTTTGTTTTCCAGATGCCGTGCGCTCGGATGAGAATGAGGCGAGGATCGCCGGTGTCTTTGACGTTCATCGCGCGCCCCTATCGATCACGGCGGGGCACGCGTGCGTGGTGCGGAGCGCAAGTTTCTCGTCAGTTATTGTCATGTAAACTTCCCATCTGACACTATACACACAATGAGAGGTCAATCGACCAACTCCTGGAACAAACCATTGTCTGCAATCCTTCAATTTTTAATTGCATTCAAAAATTAATGGCATTTTAGTATTCGAACTGCGTACTTTATTTCTGCTTGTACTGAAAAGACGGTTGCGGTATAATATAATGAGGATGCGACTTTCTTTACGAGAACAGAAATTATTTATGATGTAAGGATTGCTTTTAAGAACAGTCAATTAAGGATAATTCGAGCGAGTTCTTACAACTCCGAAACAAAGGACAGTAAAGCACGTTACTAGTGCGATGGGTAAAATTTAAACAATTTGCTGTGAAGAAAGAACAGCGAAGGCGAAGATACAAGCGAATACAATACAGAAGGATACAAGCATTGATATAAAAGTACTAGTGGAAGTAGGAAAAGCACAAGGGTGTCTGAACTAAAGAAAACTAAAAACTGGTTAGAATACCGAACTAAGAGACCTGAATAACAATGAAATATAACGAAATGGCAACATAAACTTCCCAGCCGTACGCCGCAACATAGATGTTTATAAAACTGAGAGCAAAAAAAAAGATTTCTGGAACGGTCTAAGAGGGATAAGAGAAACACCCAGTGATTTCAAATCAACTCTAGAAACAAATCCTACCCCTGTAGATGTAAGTTACGTAGCAAACGTGAGAGGGCGAAATGTAAATTATGGCTAAGAGCATAAATTGACAGAAAATTTCGTTCTTCCAGGTTGGGGGGGTTAAAGCAATGGGCCAACACCATATCGTGAGCAAGACAACGAAAGCTTTAACAAAAACTAACTGTAACTTTGGTTACTTAGAATGTACAAAAAATTGCTTCAAAGCAACGAGTAATTGAAGAACTACAGAAAATGAAATTAGATATGGGAATCTTCACAGAAACTAAGAAAAAGGGAAGAGAAAGTGAAAGAGTGAAGGACAACATCAATTTCTTGGTGTGAATATAAATGTAAAAGCGAAGAGATGAGTTTAAATAGTTGTCCGTGACAAGTTTAAGAAGCCCATATATTGGAAGAAATAACTGGCACAGGCATTGCCCTAAAGCTGAAGAATAACACAGACGAAACTAATATTTGCTCCAATAATAATAATGCTCAAAATAAGAACGGAATATAGAGAAATGATATGTAGGTTTGGTGAGGACATCAGAAATGACACTGATTCTTAACACGAATAATAAAAGAATAAACCTTTAAAAAATTGATTACGTTATTCTGTACCAAAAGAGCCAGTTGAAGATCAATGACGTGAAGATTTATAGAGAGTCAAAACGGGGAATCAGCTTGTAGTAAGAGCGGCAGTGTTTCTCCTGTAGGGAAAGGAAGAAATACAGAGATCATCAAATGATATAAATACTCCAGAAGAAACATACCTAAAATACAACCTAGATAGCTGAAGGTATGTACGACCACTTGAGAAAATTCTCTTCTTAACTGCCATGAGGCAGCTAAGGAGAGTTTATGAATCAAAAATAGTTTAGACTGGAAATATACAGACAGATTATCCCCAGAAGGTACCACCACAAAGGATTCTAAAGAACGGAGATGTAAAGACATTGGTAACAAAAACAAAAGTTAGATTTGGGAAACAAAACTTAATAGACATTTAGGGAGCCCGCGAGTATCGTAGAAACCTTAAAAGACTTACAAAGAGATACAAAATATACAAACACTATTACACCTATAAGAATAATGAACAAGGTGAGAAAACCATTACTAAGCTTAGATCAAAGAGAAAAGACCAGAGTTCTATATAGCGAAAACGCCCCCAAAAACTTCCCACATTCTCTATCCTAGAAAGACCTTACCGAACGGATTCACAAGTGTTACTAAATGGGTATAAATGGGTATAAGTCAGGGTTGTAAATGATAAAGAAGACATCTTCGATCACAAGTGAACTAATGGAAAAATACGATTTAATAAAGTTTAAAGACAAATCTGAATAGAACTGAATATCTAACAATTGGAAGTAAACCTAAAGAAGATCCAGAAAATTGAATAATAAAAAGTCATACAATAAGTACAAGTGTCTCGCCAGTCTGTTTACAGGTAGTCTTCAGTTTACAACAGTCCAACAACTTAATGATTTTTTGTGGTCGACAAGCATTTAGTTGAAGACAAAAGTAAATGTACATCGTGTCATTGTAGGACTTTTTACTACAAAGAAGAATGTTGGCAGCTTGCAAATAGGAACTAAGCGAGTCTGAATGTGGTGAAAATCGACTTCTTAAGACTTTAAACATAACAGATAGAATAAAATTCCACCACCTCATGTGTTATAGACACGCCAGGCAGATGTTAAACGCAAGATGATTAAGAAAAAGCATAAATCATATCTCTATTAATTGAAGAAGAAAATATAGACCACAAAAAACTTGGAAAAAGGAGTGAAACAATCCATAAAGAAATGTGAAATTAAAGAAGACAACTAGCGATGTAGGAAACTCTAGAGAGTGAAATCCGAGAAGCAGCAAAGGCTGTAAAGCCTTTAATGATAGATAGAATCTTTGAATCATATAAAGAAGTAAAATAGCACTCAACCAACGATGAGCTAGGAACAAACAACAAAAGAGAAAAATTAAGACCACAGTTGAAAATAAAAGCACTAGTTAAACATACATCAGTTTTAAAGGAATAAAAAAATAGTAAAGGCACAAACCTAACGTAGATTGCATTGTGCAATTCTAAAAAGTTGTAAGTAGACACTTTCACTCATCAAGAAACATGAATTATAACTGTAAATGAAATCTAATAACAGTATGTAGAAGAAAAATTTTCAAAAAGAGTATTGAGGGATAAAAAATGTGAAAAAAGTGGTAATAAAAAAGCAAACCCACAACAACACCCAACGTTACCAAATAAACATGGGACCAAGAGGCGCGCGGGAAGACGGTTCAAAAAACAGGAATAGTCACAAAACAAGCTGCTAAGAAAATGAGAAATGATGTTGGTCGTCTTTATTAAATCTTCAGTAAATCGGCTCAAGCTGTATGGTAGGTGACACCGTTTTGCTAGAACCACATTTATTCCAAACCCATGTTGTCCAGTTGGTCAACAACTGGGCTATTGCTGTATCAGTAACGGTCGTCATTCACAGTGACAAGATTTCCAATGCCATCTTTCAAGACTTCACGCCATCTGTGTGAAATTTAGACTAAACAGTGACTCGTTGGGATGAGTTTGCTTGTCGTGAGTTACGTGATGAACCCCAAATATGGCAGTTTTGTTTGTCTACTTCATCGGCTTGAAAACATGCCTCGTTAATCCAAAATCATCAATATGGGTTCAGACACAAGCAGATTAAGGAATAAGAGAATAACATTTGGTATGGTTTGGCACATCGCACTAAGAAAATTAAAACTTTGTTCATCAAAGAGATTCTTTAGAATTAAACAAACGCCTCTTTTTTCAATATTAATAGAACCAAGCGAGGAGTTTAACAAGGTAGTGTTTTGGGTTTGCTCCTCTACTTACTTAACAGTTATGATCTTCGATAATTAGAAAAAAACACACTGCCATCCTAAGGTTTAAAACTTAAAAGTCTCTACACTCCAATTCCTCTTCTATCCTTACTCGATAGACACTGTCGACCTGAGTACTCATAGTTGGAGTTGAGTGAAAATCAGTAGGTCATGGTCAGCAAGCAAACGAGAGACAAAAGATTTTTTGGGGTACATTTATCTGTTGTTAAGCAGATTGGTTATATTCAGTGAGAAAGAATAAAGTAAGAGCGGTGAGAGAGAAATCTATAATAATCATACTTGCTGTACGACTAGGGTGAAGAGTTAAAAACCATTTTGTCTTATATAAAATGATGATAATAAAAGGAATAAATCAGAGCAAATATTCAACGACATTCCAAAGTAATAATTGAGGGGGATAAATCTGGAAGTATACTTGTTTAGAACATGTTGAAAGACTACTTAAAAGATCGTCAGTTAGCATAGAATTTATTTTTAGTGTGGAGGTGCATAGCCAGGAGCGTTTTCTAAAGTTCTGTAGCTGTTCTCACTAAGATCTATGAAAACAAATTCAGGACAACTTCAACCTCTACCAGTTCTACAACCACCTATGCAGCCACACTACCCAACATATAGCGTTCGTCAAATGCTTCCATTTTCCTCGTCGGACAGCGACACTAAGCACCGGAAATTATCAATCCAAGCCGGTCCTAACTAACAGGAGTACTTGAAACCTGCCTATAAGCGTGGCAGCATCCATCGGCGAGACAACGCAAAGACGATGCCGCTTCCACTTCCGGTACCGACTTCCGGACCGAAACAAAAAAGGCATTAAATAATCGTCCTAGAAAAGCCCAGTCTCGACATCCAGCTCGTCCGGCAAGCTCCTTTTATCCCCGACGGAAAAGCATTTCTTCCACCGTCTTTCGGAAGAATAAGGCTTGACCTACTTCTTTAAAGCTGAAAAAATAGACAGCCAACGTTCAAAATACCCGTCCCGCACATTCCAATTCGACCAGCAAGAGTCCCCTTTTTTGGGGGAAAAGATCCCTTTTGTCAGGAAAGCCTTACTTGAAAATAATGGAGGATTCTTCAAAGTCAAAAGTGAAGCGGAACTATATGGCTGAGTTGTTATCGAACGAAAGAGAAGATTCACCGCCATTTGCACCATTTGAAAGGAGACAATCCTTTCTGCGCTACATGTGTCCATTAAGGGAAGCTGAAATAAGAATTTCTAGAGAACAACATTCCTAACCTCACCTTGAGAAGGGTGAAGAAGGGCTCCAGCTAACAACCTTGTGCAAAATGATAAAGGAAAGATAATTCTTGACCTGCTATTATGGTGGAAGACTTAAAAGCCTGTACTATTGCTTTCAGTCTTTGGACACATTCAGCGTTAGTGCTCTGCTAACTTTAAGTACATCAAGTGAGGGGTTGGCCATCATTCTAGAGACTATAAGAAGATCCAAATGAGCAGGTTACCTGCGCTAACTGCTAGGGCCTCTATTGCGCTAGTTTTAGCCCGTTGCAGCCACCTATCAGCCGTTCAAACCTCCCCAGGTAACTCGTCCGGACTATCGCTGGATGGTTATGGTTGTGGCAACCTTCCATAATATTATGGTGACCACGTAGATTTCCACCAACCTGCTCTAGTTCGTCAAAAGCCATGTAGTAAACGGAAGACGTCATCATCGTTCTCATCAAGCTGGGAGAAGCTCCTCCAGGTTACACTTTAAAAGTGCATTCAAATTTCAACGCTAGGGTTTCCAGGAAAAATAAGAGTTGATGGTTAGATGGTTATCCCCTAGAAGTTTTTAAGGCAATAATATCGAGGTCACCGTCATAAAAAGCGTAGTAGAAAAACGATAGATTAAATTTGCAAGAGAATGGAAGGAAAAGGGTGGAGGTGCTATATCGACTATCGGATTAAAAGAGTTAGAAGAAAAAGAAAAAAGAAAACTACTGCTTAGGAAGTTAAGTCAGATGATACTGATGCTACGAGCAAAAAGGCAAAGTATATCTAGGCATACATGAAGGGGTAGACATTAACATTTGATATAAAGTTTCATTGGGGGGTTAACGAAAAATAAGAAACGCAATTGTCATTGAAAACATATCTTTATATCTAATCTGCTTGCTTATAAAAAACATCATATGTAAAAATACAATAGTCAAAAGATAGAAATGTGTCAACATTAAAACAATCAGTTGCTTTTTATCACAGTAGTACAACAGAGTATGCGTCTGTTTTCAGTCTTGTCTGATTGGCACAGTTTACGAACTGTCACTTAAGAGCGGCAAATCCCCCACCATTAGGGGAATTAGAACTTCCGCATTTCGATATGGTAAAGGCAGCACAACCTCCCCCTATTAAAAAAAAAAACTTATAAACCAACAGAATGTTTGTAGGTTAATGAATTACCCTCAGTTCGAGGTACGAACTTATAATGTTGCACGCGGCAAGGTCCCCCGTGAACACGTCGGACGGAACACGCAGCTCCAACACCTCCCATGATTTCTCACTGTTGCGCGGCACGAAGCTGTCCACAATAGTGAACTGCTCGCCCACGGCGCAGTCGACAGTCTTGTTTCTTAATTTGGTGTGAAACGTAAACCTCTGCAAGAAAGTATCACCGTTAGGTGTCGCGGAAGGTGCCGCAAGTTACCTGCACTAATCTAAAGCGCACTTCTTTCACATTCGCAGCGGAATGGTTCTGCACGTGAGCGGAGAAGTTGACGATCTGGGACGGGACGAACCCGCGCACGGGTATCCGCACGGTGATGTGCACGAGCCCACCGTCGCTCAGCAGTGAGAACAGCCGCTTGGTCTTCGTCACCTCTATGGGCCTCTGGAAAAAAACTCGTCTTTTTAGAGCAAACGCGCGCCACCATTTACCCTAGCGTCTTCATCGGAGTTGAGGTCTGTGTAAGTGTAAACCAGGAAGTGCTTCTTCTCCACGTGGTTAAACGACCAGGGCCTGGAGATAGTGGCTTGAACGGAGTAGAGAATGTCGCCCAGGTCCTTCTTCAGGGTCGGGGGCACGTCGTACGGCAAATCGAAGGTGAACTGGTATCTGTGGCGTCCCCGCGGGATCACTGTGTCACCTAGCAGAGCAGACCTTTACGATACTACTTAAAAGGGGGCGGTGCTTACCTAAAAGAATGGACTCTACGTCGAAGTAGGTTTCGTCTCCTCTGTAGTGGCCATAACGGCCTTCCCGCCAAAGAATTTTCGTTCTGCCTTTAAATCTCAGGCGGATTGCTACGAAAATAGAAGCAGCAATAAAAATCTCATTTAAAATCAGTAAGAATTTTTTAATATCTTCGTTAAAATAATTTCACTTCTTATCTACGGGAATGTCATTTTTCAATACACCAGGACAATTTGTACACCCTACGTAGAAGCACGGCCTGCACATTGAGAGGTTGAGGCTCTCATATGTTCTCTGATGTGGGACTTTAGACGACCCCCATTGTTCGAAATGATCGTGGTACCCAATTATTTTTAGTAACCGAGTAGGTCACCCCCTAGGCATCAGGGAGCTCCGGGAATGACCGCAGCTATGCGCCTCAACCACGTGGTCACGCTAGCGCTACCAAAACAATTACATCATCAATATATGTAGTTGAAAATGAGAGTACACATAAGTGTATATTTTTAGACATACAGTAGGTACAAAGATTTACCCACACAATTAGAAAAAAAAATTTTTAAGTCATTTATATTTAGTATCAACGTGTTGTTTAACTTAATATAATTTCTTGGTTCAAAATTAAACTAAATTTGGATTGTATGGTATATTACTATGGAGTTGTGCAAAAGCATGTTACACAATAGTACCACAAAGACTAGGGTTTAAAAGCCTTCGTAATATAGCAACCAACTCTAGAAAATTAGGCCTCAGAGACAGAGCAATGTGTAAATATTCAGAAAATTCTTATACGGCACATCGACATGGAGCCTCGAGTATTCTGGAACCAAGTGCGGATATTTAAGGAGGATATTTTAGTCTGGAAGAATAATCGACGATTAGTGGGCGTAGTAGGAGCTGCGTTGCAAACAGGACTTCGTTCGGAATAAAAAGTTGTTTTCATGAAAGTATCAAGGAATTAAGTCGCCATGAAAGAAAATTAGCGTACTGAACCCTGTGATAAAGGGTTATTGCCATAATAAGCTTCCTTGAAGTTAGAGAGTGATCTGTGAGAGTTTTGAAGAACGTCAATGAATCTAACAAGTCACAGTGGTTAGTGCCAAGAAGCCGAGCCTTACAAGTGCATAAGGTTTTGCAAGAGCACTTTGAAAATTTTAAGAGTTGCTGTATTAAGTGAACTACAAAGAAAATTTAATGCCGTAACTACAAATTATGTACTTCCAGATATAGTCCGCATACGAGGGTGAATCAAATATAAACGAGACTTTTGATCTCGGGCGCGCAATATTAACGCGCGAAAGTTCTCGCTTCGTCAGGTGTTGGGTAGGGATGTCAGGAGTGAGGGAAGCAGGCGGGCGATTTCGTTCGTTCTTGTCAGTACCCGTCGTGACAATGTCTGAGCAGGAGGTGCCGTCGTCAATTGCGCAACGTATTATCATTAAATTTCTCGCCACGGAAGGTGTAAAACCGGCTGAAATCCTGAGGAGATTGACTGCGCAGAGACACTGTCACGAGCTAGAATGTTCGTATGGCGCAAAAAGTTCGTGGAGGGTCGTGAGAATGTTGAAAATGAGAGCCATGATCGCCGACCTCGCACCGAGATCACCAACTAAAACATCGTCCGCGTTCAACAATTTATTGAGGGTGACAGGTGTCTGACCATCGATGAGATTGCATCTGAGATTGGAATAAGTTATGGCAGCACTTTTTCGAGCATCACAGAGGAGCTAGGGTTTCGTAAGCTGTGCGCAAGGTGGGTGCCTCGCCTTCTGACAACTGAGCAGAAATTGCAAGAGAAAAATTGGAGAAATTGGACTGGGAGTCAGTTGAACACCCTCCCTACAGCCCCGACCTATCGCCCTGCGACTATCACCTATTCGGTCCTCTCAAGGAAGCCATGAGAGGGCATAGATTCCACAGCGATGAGGAGGTTGAGGTCTATGTTCGCAATTGGCTGGAAGCACGACCAACTTCATTCTGCGAGGAAGGCATTTCAAAATTAGCTACACGTTGGGAAAATGTGTTTCTAAATCAGGAGATTATGTAGAAAAATAATCTGCTATTCTTTTGTTTCAAGTTCAAATAAAGTATTTTTTAAAAAATAAGTCTCGTTTATATTTGATTCGTCCTCGTAGGAAGAAAAAAATAGCTGTTAAGCAATACAAAGTGAGCAGTCAACAGTTGACATTCCTCGTCCATTTTCGAAGGCTGGCTACGGCAACAAATCTAGTTTTGTTGTTATGGACTACTTTAAAAAATAGACTACAGACTACGGGTTACCGAATAAAGAAGCAACAAAACCCTTTAATAATTGTGCAATGTTCTATAGAAAAAAAGATAATTGGATTGAAAAAGGGTTTTATAAAACAGCAGACAAGATATACAGAAGAAGAATACGATAAATGGTAACCCTTCAAGTTACAGAAATGAAAAAAATTCCCAAAGATAATAACTCCGAGAACGTCTATATAAAGAAACTGAGGGGATAATCTCAACCACAAACCACACTAATAAGAGGTAGAAACTGCGTCATAATGACAAATATAATAAGTACGTCACTAACATCTTCAAAAACTTCCTGGAGAATAGGATAATACCAAAAGACCCACCCATATATGAAGAATTTATTCAATTCCAAGTCAAAAAAAATCATCTGAGTTTGACAAAGTTCCCAATCAATTAACGAATCAATTAACACTATAAAAGTTAGCAAATGAAAATCAAGAAACAAAATTTTAAATTGGAAGAGTATAAAATAAAGATATAAAAAAATCTTAGGCAAATGAACACTAAACAGGATTTAGACCAGGTAGATCTTCTATCGGCCAATTGGAATTCAAAATTTTTGTAGTTTTTCGCGAGTGTGTGGCTCTTTAAAGAGAGACAAATTATACAATATAATAAATACATTTGGAATTTAGAGAAAAATAAAAAGACTGATACAAAACCAATTGACTGATCTGCTTCAAATCACAAGAGACTTACAGCAAGGCGCTGGCTTGGTCCCTTCATTAAGTAATCAAGTAATACCTTAATATTACGGGAAGATCAATCATGGACACAAAAGAAATTTAGATCGACCTGGAAGAACAAGAAAAGGAAGTGGTTTTATCATTAAGCATAAATAAAACAGAAATCTCGTCAAAAGCAAGCGCAGCTAGAACATTACATGGCAAGATACTTGAAAACAAAAACACACTTTTCTCTGTTGCAGAAGAATTAATTAAGCCAATCTACTTAACACATAGATAATAAAACCTAAATTATGGACATCGATAACAAAAATTTACATCGATTTATTTAAAATAGAATACTCAGGGCAATATTCAGTCCAAAACGTATACCACTGGGAAGACTATATGATAGTTGGCAAGAACAGTTGATCAAATATGAAAAAATCTTAAAAGTGTTTAACTGAGCAGCACTAAACAGAGATGGATGGAAAAAAATATAAAGGGGGCCAAGACCTGAAGCAGGCTGTAAAAACCATGAATGGATAGATAGAAGAAAAAGAAAAAATGTGGAATCCTACCAAGGGCATGAAAAGCGAAAAATAAGACGTGGAAATAATTCCAGATTGCTATACCGCACTTTGGGAAGACTAAGAAATCGAACAAAAAAATTTCCCAAGAAATATTTCATGTTGTCAAGAAAATGGCGAAAAAGATGGAGGGATGAAATGCATAGATAACTAAAAGAATAAAAGAGTTTTACAAAGATTTTATAATTATAACGTAAAAATTTGTGTAAAGAGAAACGGCTGAAACTAATATAACATCAATGAAGATAAAGCTGATGTAGTGGTGGAAGCTATTGAAAGAACGATCAAAACATTGAAATACAAAAAAGTGAAAAGTGAAAAAATGATTGATCTCAACATTCGATTGGATCAAGCTTCAAAACCTATCAATTTTGGAAGCAGAAAACGTTTACACAACTTTAATAGAAGTTGTGAAAGACCTAAATCAAGTGACAGGAAGTCTAAGTTGTGGTATGATAATCCAACAAGGAGACCTCGTAAATCCCATTCTTTTTAATTATGGTATAGATAGAATTACTAGTGAATTCAGAAAATTACGCCTTCTACATAACATATGATACAGAGATCCCGAACTGTGCAAGCAAATCCATGGTGGTCCAAAGATTCAAGAACAGACTTGATGCAAGTTTGCAATAGAAAGAAAAATACTAAAACTTGATACCTAGAAGAGGATGTATTCAGCGACCGCAAGTTTCTGGTTCATTGATAAATTTAACCTGGAAGAACAAGTATTTGAATATGAAGAAGATGAAGATGAAGTAAATGGAAACAGCACGTGAACAGAGCTCGTGGCACCAGATTTATTGAAATAGCACGAGATAATAAATCACTTGACAGAAGGTGAAAGAACGGACCACAAGAAAGATGAGCAAACACTGGATTTCAACATGGACGAAAGAAAAAGAAGAAGAGCATAAAGAAAAAAGGTCTTGCCATTGAAGTATAATTTAAGAGTAAGCTTTAGTGAGACAAAAATTATGACTGGCACTTCGTTTGAAGCTCCGTGTCGTAGGTAGATTCTAGTGGGATGGCATATCACCAGCTGGCATCACTAGAATGCACAGAAGGAAAAATAGTAAGTCATTTTTGCTGATATTGCAATTGTGCGCAAATTAGAGGGCCATAATCACAGACAATCACTGGCAGCGGTGGGTGACGTGGTCTCCTTAGTGGACAGCAGTGATTGCTTCGGACATTGAGGCCATTTAAAAGCGGCAATTACTATGCTGAGAAGAACTAAAATAGCGGGTATCTGCCCAATGTGAGTCACATGACGAGTCACATTTGATCTACTAGCGGATGCAACAAGTTTGCCTTCGCGAGGACTTAAAGATGTCAAAGATCTGCGCGCAAAGGGTTTTCCATACCCTCATCGCTCAACATAAGCATTAAGCGTGTAAATTCGAAAATGTTTTTTGAGCGTTTAGTCATAACAGAGGAATCATAGTCTTGCAAGAGACGCCTAAAAGAAACGATAGTCTATGATATAGCACCACATTGGAAAACTTCGTCTCAAAAGCGATTTGCTTGGTGGTTTGGATGCCCCAAGTGTATTGCTTTAACATTACATGATGCAGCCATAGGTCCACTGCCACATCATTGTTATCCCGCAGGCTCTCAAAAACACTGGATCTTGCACCAAGCGATAAGTTTCATACTATGATAATGAGAGTGAAGCAGCTTTAGTGAAAGAACTGCTCAGGTATTGAAGGAAATATGTACTCGACTTTTCTTAATAGAAGATTAGGGAGAAGAAAGCAATAATTTTGAACTCCTTAAGTACAACGAGAAATAATAACTAAACAACTGGAATACCTAGAAGTTATAATGAAGATTAGTAACCTGAATCCGTAACGTGGTGACGGTTTACACAAATTTATAAAACAGTTTTAAGTGTGGGGTCTTAACGAACAGTAAAAAGGTAAAAAGAGAGAACATAAGTTAGAAAACTAAAAGAAAAAATTAAAACTCAACATTTGAGATGCTTAGAACATATGGTGAAGATGAGCAAACACCAAGACAAAACTTGGAACAACGTCTTAGGTACATCATGAAGAACAAAGGCTAAAAATAAAGAGAAAGACAACATATCATAGGAGAAACTCATCACATCTACCCTAATAAAAGGAGATGTTAGAGAATAAGTAAGTAAACAGAGCGTAAAGGTTAGAAGTTTAAAAATTTGAAGAAACTATACAGATAATAAAAGCCTACAAATAACTATAAAGAAATAAACATCATTCAATTATAACTTAATAAACAAACCTCGTACAACTAACGTAATGTCATTCCCGTGCCTCAAAATGTGCATTTGGCGGCACTGATAACCAAAAAGCTTCAACTTTGTTATCAGTCCGACTGGATCGGCCTTTGGTTGTGCTGTTTTCCATTCCATTCAAATGATTAATCCAAACCTATCTGGTCTGGACCATATCTATACAAAATTGAAGAGGTACCTCTGATTCTGCGTTCCGACGAAAGCCCAACCTCCACATATCCGTTCACGGTCTGTCCGGGGCAGTAGGACTGCCGCTCCAGGCAAATCTCGTACTCCTCCACCATGTCCTGGAAGCGAAAAGCGACTTGCTCTAAAGGCGGCAGGAACCGCGCAGTTTTGAATGACCAAGCGGCGACAGCCGAGCACGCAGATTTCTATCGGTCGAGCGTGCTTTTATGAATTACTGAAGGTAACAGTACAAACTGATTACGGCAGTGATGCGCACCAAGACTTGGTGAGACAGCGTTGCCAGCTCGCAGCGTTTGGGCCAGGTGGCGCAATTTGCTCCATCATGGCTGTTGCACTGCGGCTGCGAAGCTAAATTCCTTTTAATTATACTTTTAGTGCAAAATCATGTTATTTGTTTATAGTAGGCGCGCATGGTTGCGTTCGATTTTATTTAAATCGCAGTGTTGCTGCGTTCTCTCCTACTTTCACATTCCCACATGGTTTGAGCCTAAATTAAGCAATGCCGTTGTTTATTGTAGCAATTTGCAGCAAATTGTTGCATTAGCTGTTTATCGCTGTACAGCTGACATGAATCAAAAATTACTTGTGGAGTGTGTATTTAAGATAAGTGAAGATAAGCGTAGGTGTTTTGGGTATGGAAGCATAAACACATTGGCAAAAATGTTTCAACTCAAACAAGCAGTAAACAAAAAGATTACGCCGAACAACGCGACGCTTACAACAAGCTATAAACAAACTGATTGAATGACACAAATTGTTCCATTCTACTAGAACAGAACTAATACTGGCAAGTAAAAGAATTCGGGAGTTTAAGAAAAACCCTGGCTTTGTGATGGGTGTTAAACTTCAAGACAATCTCATAGCCATTACAGTTGCTGGGTCAAAATCCTGCTCTCATTTTCAACTATGAGGGTCTTCAAGGACAATCGCAGATTAAAAATTTACTTTGATAAAGAAACACCACAGGGGCTGCAATAATTTCTTTAATGAAGAAAGTAAAACCTTAGGATTGGGGCGGGTGGAAAATGTGATGTATGAAAATGAAAGGGTAAGAAATACACGAAATATACGGACATTTAACAACACGCCTACATTGTGCTCCTTGTGTTTATTGAGATAATTGACATAATATTACAGGTTTCAAGTTACAGAAATATCCTGCCCGTTGCCAGTCGCTGGTTGCTGCGCGTCCTCGCTGAAATTCTGCTACCCATCTCGCGACTGTTTGGTGTGGAAGAGCGTTAGTCCCGACAGTTTCTACCAACTCTTTGTAGCAGCGGTTGACTGACAACCGATTTAACATTGCTCTTTGTGCAGTTAGAGAACATCGCTGAGCCATCTTGTGTTGTGGACACACAACCTTTGAAAAAAAAATAGTTGCCATGACTTATATCTAGGCACACGTTCACCAACCGGAAAACTTACTACTACTACCAGTAAACAAACTAGGAGAAACAGATTTTTCTCTTGTTAAACGCGTAGAAGCAAAAGTCAGCTATTTCGACAGTTGGAAAGCGATGCAAACACTGAGTTCGAACAACATTTTAGTACCTTATGATTCCAACACATTACAAATGCTACAAACGAAAGATCTGCTTATGTTCCTGTGGCTAATTATTTAGAATTTAATCCATTCTTTATTTCGTGTGCGGATTTGGTAGTTACCTTCATCGAGTGCGTCCCCATGAGAATTGAGGAAAGCTCGCTGGCTTTACAAACCAGTAGTGTCGGAGGGCAGTGATGAAATAAAATACCTACCATAAAAAACTGGGCCGGTCCTCCAGGTTGAAGATTGGATCATTGGACCCAGATATCTCTAGAAAGAAGTATATGTCGCTGAAAATCCCAATATATGTCAAAGGCAAAACAAAAAAGAAGGGAGGAATGAAACAGCGAAGCCCCTATATACTTTTTTAGAGAAAAGCGTCTAAGAAATCAAGAGCAAGGAAAGGAGTATTTATTATGATAAAACAAAAGAATAAAATATGTGATGAGTTGGAAAAGAAGAACAGATAGGCAATAAGAGTAAATACAATCTAGAATCTGACTATTGCCGAAGTATATGAAACAAGTAACAATGAAAGCACACCAAACAAAGAGGAATGCTACAGGAAGATTAATTAAATAGTAGAGGACGAAGACGAGAAAACAAAATTAATCAAGAATATGAACAAACCATAAACTAAGGTAAAGTACATACATAAACAGCACTTAGATATAAAATAAAGATAATATAGGAACATAGCAACTGAAGAATTGTATATACAAAGCAGGAAAAAATATAAAAATAATTTAAAAAACAATGAAAAAATAAAAAATGACGTAAGATATATAGACAGCTCTACCTGAAATGTATTAACACAAACAAAAATATGCAAGTATCAACAAAGAACAGTAAGAAGTATAGATATAAAATAACAAATAAAATATGGGGAAAGAAATGCAGGGAACTGCAAAATCATATAGAAAGAAAAGGTTTGGAGTAGCATAGCGATTTCTGAAAGAAAATCGATATAACATCATTAATATCTACAAAACAATAGAAAAAGTGTAACTAAGAACATAAATCACACTTTCAAGTGGAAATACAAGACGAGTTACAGATTTAACATGAGAAGAAAAAGAAAGGTAGCAAGAACATTAGAGGAAGCAGTGAAGCCTCTCGACCAAAAAATATTCCAATGAGGTTAATAAAACAGAACACAAACGAAGTTTTCAAAGTAATAGCAAGACTAAACGGTGAGGTGCCACAACAAAAACTTTAGGACACATTAAAAGTTGCAAATATTAAAACAACATTGACTCGAGAAGTGCAAAAGTTACACAAAAACCAAATATTAAGGGTGAAGATAGGAAACAAATTATCGAAAGGCTTTAAAATAAGTAAATAAGCTTCAAGGGTGGGCAATATCGCCTGGTCTCTTTAAAGTATGTGTGGGCAAAGCACTAGAAGTGTGATCTCATGAGGAGGAAAGTGGTAGAAGAAATAATTGAAGAGAAAAGCATAGAGAAATGAAGGCGGAGAGGGAGAGATAGAAAGAGATAAGAGAAATGATCGGAAACCGGAGTTACAAGGCTAATGCTGTCTTGTTTACAGTTGTAAAATATTTATTTTTCTATCCACTTCCTTCATATTTCTTCTGTTTTCCTTTTTCTTCCCTTTTTTTTCCTACCAATAGTAGCATCTTACTCTTTATTATTTATTGCAAAGATTAGTACTTCTCTTTGCAGCCCGAAAAGTGGAAGAACTGTTCAATTTTCAACAATTCTATCTATTGATCACCAGACACAGACGAAATGTATTTTTCATTCCTTGTAGAAGGATGTAGCATATTGCTTTGAGTTTTTACGTTTGCAATACCTTACCATGACTTCGCCCTTTTAGGGGATGGATCGCGTGAGAAAAGTTCGACAACGAAGACAAGCACGTTGTTTTATTGTTATTCATCCCCCCACCCTTGCTGTAACTACTCCAACAATCACCAAACGCAAAAAGACTCGTTCCGGTTCGCACCCACATTTTCCCCATCATAGAAGATGAATCTTGAAGATTTAAAGTCTATCAATATTCAAAAAAGTTTGATCCCAAAAATTCACGTTTTGTATAAAAAATTGAATTTAGAACTCGCAGCGTTTTTTTTCGTAAGCTTCTTTCTCTTTGGGGTTAAAAAGCAAAACACGAACGTAAAACTTCCCCGAAAAATCGTTTCTAAAACCAACCTAAGCCATTTCACTATTTTTTATCTCTTAGGGGTGAAATTTCAAACAATCCCGCTTTGGTTACAATCGGGCACAATTGGTGCTTCTACATGTGGCGTTTCGGATGGGCGATGTTGAGTTAGTCAGACAGTCGGTCGGACACTGGGATTTATATAAATTAAAATTATGTACGCCGCTGACTTCATGTGCAATTTTTTTAAAATGTTCACCTGAAGTTCTGAGACACTCTTCTTCTTTTGTTTAGATTTTGATATATGAATACCTTGTAGTTTATGTGTCTGTTAAAGAAGATTAATAATTCCTAGCACATAGAAAACAAAGATCCTCAAATGGTCTGTATCAAATTTTTAAAGAAATTTCAAGCAATAAAGAAATTTAAAAGAAAAATAAAGTCCAAGTATCCAAGATAGTGTTTGGTACAGCCGACACTGCTCTTGTGAGGTTATAAACCAAAATTTCGTATCAAATGGTACGGCGTGCACCAGCGGGTGCAAGAAAATAAACGCAAAATTTAATTTTGGTGTCATCTGTAGAATTTTTGTTTTCTAAGATACCTTATACCATCGAAGACCGTGTTTATCTACTATCATAATGGCGAATCTCTTGCGACTATTGAGGAATTTTTAAAAAATGAAATTTTTAACTTTGGATAAATTAATTTTCTTTTGTTTCGGTCGGTTTTATTAGAAAATTTGAAAGTATTGGGACAGTGGCTGATGATGCGGAGTCGAAAATAAGACGATCGGTCACTGTGACCACTCCCGAGGCCATTGCGGCAGTGAAAGAACTATATGAAAATGAGCCCATTACTTCGTCCACAGAAGGAGCACCTCGCCTCAACACGAGCGATTGGTCAGTCGGGAAGATCCTGAAAGTGGACTTAGAAATCTTTCCTTATAAAATCCAGTTGCAGCAGCCACTCGCGCAGGTCAAAGCTTGACTTTTGCTAATGGGAAATTCTGAGAGAAAGCAATAGATTTGAAACGCATCTAATCCAGTTCGATGGATACGTCAATAAGCAGAACTAGCGCTATTGAGGTACAGAAAATCCTCATCTGACTGAAGTTAGCAGACTCCACCCAGGAAAAGTTAGTGGGTTAGTGGTTAGTCTGGCCATTCTTCTCACGAAATATGTGGATGAAACTTTTTACCGAGAAGAAATTTTGAAAAAATTATTTCCTTAAATTCGACACTAAATAATCGGTTCCAGCAAGGCGGAGCCACACCCCATCGCATAAATTGGATTTCAGAAAAACCTGCAATCCAATCTTATTTCTCTTTGGCTAGATTTTACCATGCACATCTTTATTCGTAGAGAAAAGTATAAGAATGAAGCGAAGAATTTCTCTAAGGAAAGATAAGAAGATAGTAAAGTCACAAAAACTCAAAAGTGCAAAAAACTGCAACAATAGCATAAGTGAAAAAGCAATGTTTATAAAAGAAACGATCTACAAACTGGAAACCAAAGAAAACACAACAAGATATAATTAAGAAATGCAAAATAACTAAAAATACTTACGGCATGAATTGAATGCAATCACGACCAATTCAGATGGCATCGTTTAGATTGGGCGTTAGTCACCGCTAGTCACTATCACTCTAATTAAAATAACAAGAATGCGTGATTCATTACTTCGTTATTTTCTTATATAAGCCTTGTTTCGTCACTGAATCATAACATACGAGGCTGTTTCGAAAACTCTTGCCTCGACTCATGGTTCTAGTAATATTAGGTAACCCTATCTCAATGGACAAAATCACAAGTGACATTCTGTGTAAAAAATGTATAACAATACTATTATGGTGTTAAATTTCAGGGAAGAATTTTTTTTAAATTTCTTCTCGATACTTTCTATTTTAAAAGAAAGAATGGTTATATGATGCCCCTGTAGATGATTGAGCACCACACTGACCTTTCTTGGGTGGTCTTCTAACTTCAGCCAGATGAAGATATCCTTTACCCCTATAGAGACAGATCCAATTGGAAATGACAGTCATCACGGAGCTAAATTCGTTTCAAGTCGATTGCTTCCTTTCTGAATCTCATTATGAAAATCAATCTTTGGTCGAAATTTACTTTTATGGGTGGCTGTTGCAGATGAATCTTAGAAGGAAACACTTCTAAATCCACATTTAGGACATTATATATAATCGCTCATATTAAAATGAACTGTTTCTTTTTCGTAGAAAGTAGCGGGTTTGGGTTCATATAGCTCTTACACTGCCACACAGTCGAAATCGAGGTTTGCAGCAACTATTGGTTCGATACCAAGAGAAAGGTGTCTTTCTCTGTTGAATGGTTACTCGTGGCAAGACCTGGATACACCATTATGATATAGAATATAGGCATAAAGGCTTTTCCGAAAAAGCGCAAATCCATCGTTTGGTTAAAAAAAACTAACGATCGTTGTTTTCGACTTTTTAAATTTTTGAATCAATATGTGTTTGCGAGTCTACTTGGACCGAGAGATAAAATCTTGTAGCTAATGGCTAGACGTGACTGGTTTATGGGCTAGTTGATTTACTAGATCATTTTCGTGCCTGGCAAAGGAATGGTGATAATCAGATGCTAAACTTTGATTTTTACTAGACACATATGGAGATCTTCACGAAAGATTTGATTACTGATATAGTCTTGGACTAAAATTTCTGTAGAATTTTAGTGTTTGGCAATTTTGTACAACCTTGGTTTTGAACTTTGTATGTCCACGTTGGCTTCAAAATGGCTTTATCCACCATGTTGGTCCAGATAATTCCATAACTTCCTCTTTCCATTGCTGTCTTAAACGCATTCTTCTTCCATTTCCATCTTATGATACTCCTTTTGTTATTAACCGTGTCCACTTTTTAGATGTCTGTGTCTTTCTTATGTCTGTAATCCTTACTTTATCTTGCAGTTTTAGGTTTATATGGATCTTTCCATTTTTGATTATCTTACTTTGATCTTGTTGCACAGGTTTTTATATAATGTCCAATTTGCAGCACCACAGGTCAAAGCAAGTATTGCGCAATTGTTAAACAGTTTTCCTCTAAGATATATGGGGATTTTGATTTTAAAGATATGTTTGAGGAACCAATAGCACTTCCACGCTAAATTTATTCGTCACTGCACTTCTTTCTCTGATCTTTTTTCAACGGGCATCAACTGGCCCAAATAAAAAACTTCGTTCGCATATTTCATTGTTTTATTATCTAAGGTTATATTCTCTGCTTTTGTATCGGTCACCGTGTGGTTTTTTCCAATGATTTTTAATCCTACTTTGCTACTCTTCCTTTCCAACTCTTCCAATATATCTTTTAGATTGGGCTTGCTTCACGGCGATAAAAAAGTTTCAACTATAAAAACATAATCATAGAAGCAACATAAAATATATACAAATTCTAAATGGCGTTATCTCTTTGGATTTACATGTTATCAGAGATGACAACTGTCCAACCTTACTAAGCTAAATAAGATATAGAAAGATCACAATATATCTAAATCCACTAAAAATAGAATAGTTATGATATTAGTTTTTTCAATAGCCCTGTATAGTGCAGATGAGAACAAATTGGACTCCCTTGAGATGTGATGCTGGAGGAGACACATCACAGATCCAACGCGTCTATACTAGAAGAACTAAACGCAAAAGATCGTCTATCTGCAATAGTTAAATGTTGTACCTTAAAATATTTTGACCACATTAATAGAAGAGATAACGGCGATCTGGAGAGGCTTGTCGTACGGGGAAATATTGAAAAAGTACGACCACAAGGATGCGCTTCCAAATTATGAATAATTCAAGTTAAAAGTTTCACAGGCACCTCACTGTAGGAAAATATATAAACAGAAATAGATAGAGAAGAATAAAGAGAGATGGCACGTTTTAGTTACGAAACACACAATTGAAGAGAAATGTATATGAAGTGTGACTAAAAAGTTTATATTGCAGAAAGGGTGGATTTGGCCGCACTCTAGAGGTTAACAGTCGTTTTTCCTTCTTTTTGTCTGTCAAATGGTGAGGTACAAATTGGGAGCAGATGTTTCACTTCTTTATATCTACTATTTATGGTATATCTTACTAACATCTAATCGCCAATCTCGTGTAAGCATTTGTGGCACATTAATTAACTTCGACTGCCCGCAGCGAGTTTACCCTCGAGATCGCGTGTACTTTACACTAGGTGGCGCGCTTCATAGTGTCTCTGGATTCCATGTGTATTAGTAAGATATTGGGCCATTCGCCGAATTTTTTAAACACACCTCGTATTCCAAACTTTTCTCACTTTCGTGATTCCAAATATTTTGTTTCATTTTGATATAGTCGATGCAAATCCGAGAAATTGGTTAAATGAAGAAACAATGTAAATCAGTTTTTACGTTTGAACCTTTTCTTGTCCTTAAATATAGAGGCTGTTAGAGCATCTGTAGTATGGCAATGATTTTCAGTAACTGTTGCCTCACCCATGCCCCACATGTAGTAGTTACGGAAAATTCTAAATTAAATCCGCAAATCGGGGGACCAGTCGTAGTATCGATTGCTGTAAAGTCACGACTGGGTCTTCCTTGCCTTGTAAGATGGCGTAGAGACCTACTGAAAAATGCACTTCTTCCTAGCGGTCACCTCTTTCATTTAGAGTCTTGCAACTGAACGCCCATCTTCAGTTCTTTCTCAAAAAAGTATAGCGTCATGACACAAGCCCCAACAGCATAACACAGGCGAACAAGGATCTCAAAAAGACGACGCTGTCTCGTTTGAAACTGTTCACCAGCACCTAAGTGTTTATTTTTCTCTCCATTTTGTTTTCTCGGTTAACGTTTGGGGAGTTTCTTGCGGCAAATGATCTACGGTGCAGTGTAAGGTCATTTATGCTCCGTCCGAGATTCTTGCCGATCGTAGCTTTTAATTCGCGGGTGAATTCGTCACTCTTCTGGTGCTTCAGACGACTGTTGTTGCTTTACATGGTTTTCTTCCAACTTACACTGCGAAGGAAGTTATGTTCTTTCTGGTAAGCTCTGACAAACAAATATTTTGACCAGTTGTCTTTACATTAAATACTTATAAACTATATTTTCTAGACGCACTCTAACTATATTCTAGATTAAGTTGTACTTGTGCCTTATTCTCAACAACATGGATGCATATGATTTACTACTGCAAGTGAATTTTTTGATTTTAGATCGCCAGCTCAATAGTTGGTTTGAATTACACTTTTGGACCATACAAATCTTTCTCATAAAGCGTAATGTTTCCTATCCCGTCAAATGTATCGTTTTGCTGTACTTAAAGTGCAGAATGAGTTCTTTAATTTGAAAAGCCTTGATCTCGTCGTTTTGTGTCACGAAATATAAATGAAAGATATGCAAAGGACTTTTTTACAATAGTCATACAAATGTCTACAACATTTGTCAGAGAAGCTTCAGAGCTTGGTTTGTAAAACTAATTTATTCAACTTACCAACTCATGGTCGTAAGTCTTGTCACAGTAGGCGCCTCGGCCTTCTGTGCCCAGTAAGCAGAAAATGCTTTATTCAGGGAACTTCTCAGAACAGTAGTCGTGGCTCCTTCCAACAGTTCAACATCAATTGTTTATCTGGTTTCATTCTGTGCAATGAACTGTTTTTGCATTTCCCTAAATCGTTACGTAAAAATTTATTTTACCTTTTCTGATATCAAGAGCACACTACCACGACTGTCTTCTTTCGGCAACTACCTCAGCGGTATGTGTTAGTCTGCGATCGTCTTGCATTGAATATCTCTTTGCAAAACCTCTGTCCATTTAAAAATTTCTCGATAATCCTTGGTCGCTATGTTTTTCCAACTTGGCGCAGAATTTAATATTAAAAAGCTCAATAGGGTGATGCTAAGCACAGCCCTACCACCTAGTGAGTTTACATAGAAATCCCTCCAAGGCTATATGTATTAAGAACATATATCAGGTGACTGAATAATATAAATTTTATTGTGTCACTAATGCATGCCGTCGTATCCCTAAGTTTATAATTTATTAACTTGCAAAAATATTCTCTACAACGTGTTCACCTAGCCTTGTTGTTCTAAAATTAAATTAAGGAACTTTTTTAATATTTATAAACGCTCCTAGAAGAGCGTCCTTGCTTTCTAGACATTTCTGAACTTATCTATCAGTATATAAATTTCATTTATTTTCATGGCAAATTTTAAAAACAATTTCTACCAATATCTATTAATTGGCAGCAGTGCAGGCTTACGCAAAGCGTCGATGGTGCGTGGAGCGGCGTCGGTTAGTCATGGAAAATCGGCTGAATGGTTGTACCGCTTTAGAGTAGTATGGGGCCAGCAAAGTATGGGCCCTGGAGCGTGCTATTGCACGTTATAGAATAAACTGATGACATGATAAGAGTTCCTGGTGACGCAGCATTAATGGACGTCATGTACAATTGCATGTACTCGTTTATCCCATGCAATCAGATTACGTAAGTATCACTGATGCGAGATGGTTCTCATGTGCATGTAAATAAAAGCACGGTCAGAAGGCTTTTATGCTCTTACTCTTGCTTTCTTCGGGGGCCTAATCAGACAACAGTGTTTTTTCCAGAACCAGCCCGAAAATCAGTTGATTCGCTAGGGCCCCAATTGATTTATTGGACGACCCACCGTAAATTATTATGACAACAAGAAAATGAAACTAAATACATAAATAATTAGGTGACGCAACTCACGGGTCCAACGACCTAACCTGTGGTCACCAACGGTGTCTCCGAAGTTATAATAAAATAACGATTTGGAAGAGAAGTCAACAATGGGTTACGAAATGAGGATTGGATGAAACAAGAGCTACACTTTTCATGGTAGTCCTGTTACTTCTGTCCGAATAGAAGTACAATCCGTTTGCCTTTTGCGCAGAAAATTTGGCACTTTCGGTCTTTTTCTCGGGTGCAAGCAAACTACTGACCTTTTGACGTGCCCTGTAGGCGGCGCCACTTTCGTCTTTCCCCTTAAACGATGGCGCGAACAGAGGGCACGTTAGTGCCGCTATAATACCTTCTGACTGTTAATAACACTAATATATTAACACACGATAATATTTCGACGCAGTTGTTATTTAATAGCGACAAAAAGAAATTAAATGATCACTCGGCCATTCTATTAGTTTGCTGTTGACGTGGTGGCGTTCCGCGGTACTTTCTTGTTAACTTGCGGCTTGAGGAGTGCAGGCTTACGCAAGGCGACGGTGGTGCGTGGAGCGACCGGTCATGGAGGATCGGCTAAATGGTATTTATTTCGGATAATGCATTATGTAGGTCTTTATAGAGTTTAGCCTTTTTGGGAATCATTTGAAGTTTGTAAACGCGCTTTATTGCAGGAACGTTTTCTCACTTTTTTACTATAATTGACGGTGACTCACCTATTGCTTTTTAGCAGCAAAATCGTTGCTCTTAACTACCCTTGTCTATTTAGGGTCAAAATGATTACAGGTAAATGAAACCTCAATAAAACCAAAGCATTTATTATTGCTCCTTCACAACAACTAGTCTTGATTACATTTTAAATTCCTTTGAGTTAAATATATTCGTGTTCGGTTAATAACGTCATATACGACATCGTAAAATATTAAGTAGAAAACGCTCTATCAAAACAATGGCAGTATATTCAACATGCAAGGTGAAACGTAGAAGACTCTTCCTTGGTTGAATTAATTGGAATAACCCCTAGGTGAAAACCACTAGATGTAGATTGGAGACTATGCGCCAAGCGTAAACGGAACGTGAATCGTAAAGTCGGTGTACGGAAAAGGCAGACAAACTTCCCCCTGTAAATAATAAATTGTAATTAGTATAAGATAATGTAATTTTTTCTCCATTTAATGGACTATTAATTTTTTCGTTCTTAACAACAAACAAGAATCTATTCAGCTGGACCCAGCTGAGAAAATTAATAATGAAATGATAAATTGGGCTTAGCTTTCCATGACTGTATCTCGTCCTTTTTCCGCGGTGATCGTGGAGGAAGCTAGGAAAGAAATTAAACCAAAAAAAGAAACAAACCAAGGATGGATTCCCTTTTACCTTCAGGATCAGTAGTGGAAATCGCCGCTCTCTCATAATCTCCGTTTTGCTGGAAGTTTTTTGGCAAAGGGCAAAGGGAACCACCGACATCGGACATTCGAAGCAAACAACGAACACACGGCCTCGAACCAACAAGTTATTTTCCCAGCCAATCGTGAAAGCGTTTACGAGCCTGCACATTTCCCCCCGTTTCCTAACCTAAACAACCTGAAATAACCATAAAGTAATTCTGGACATCTCTTCTAGATTTTTGAGTCGGTCTTATCTTAAATTTTGCCCAATTTACAACTCCAAAACTTGGTCAAAAGTTTGAATGTTGATCAGAAATGATTGTCTTCATAGTGTGGGGTTTCAGAAAGAAAATTTTAGTCTAAAAGACACTATAGTCTGTCATAAAACACAGGAGGATGCTCCAGTTTAAGAAACCAGATAGAACATCAATTAGACACTTCTGCACTAGAAGTCCATGCCATTTCTTCCTTTTAGGTACTACACGCCTTAATCGACGAGCAGCTGGCTCAATAATTTTGAAAATGCCCCCGTTTAAGGGTGTGGGAGGACGAATATGCCCAAATCGATGAGGCAATGTGGAAGAGTTGGTTTAATGAGTGATTTCGAATGATATAAAAGTGAATAGAGTGTGGTAAAAAGTATTTTGTACTCTATATCTTACGTTAGAATGTTCTAAAGACAATAGCAAGGAACTTCAGCAGCTTGCAGCAGTACTTATGGTAAAGTAGAAATAACCAAAATCCAACATTAGAAGTTAGTAAGTTAGTAAGTTTGAAGTTTTGTGTACCTACCCTTAATTCCCAAAAGATTTTAATGACGCTGCAGGTGTCCAGATTCCTGTTAAACATGTCGTCCGGGATTTTCACCTTCAAGTTCCAGGCTTTCTCACTCCCAGGCTCGACCGCGCTATTGTCGACCTCGATCTCATCTCCCACCAACGAGTCGTGGCTTTCCATATACTTCTGTATGTGAAATACAAAGCCCTGCAATCATCGTAAAATGCAATGTTAATTGGCTGATATTATTAGTTAAAACAAAGAATGCGTGTATTAAAGTATATTCCAGACCAGGATGCAAAAAGGTTCAGTTTACCCGACCATGTCCCTGGTCCCCGTCTAGTTTTACACAACAAAACAACGGTTCTGTTGGGAAAAGAGAATGAATAAAATTCAACGACAATAAGAACCTAAAAATCTTTTTTTATAATAAATAACTAATTTTTTAAACAAGGACAGAATATGACAGACTACCACTATTAAATAATTAAATATAATCAGGGAACTTCAAAGAAAGAGGCACTACAAAATTCACTGAGGAATTAATTCATGATGTAGCCAACGAAGCTTTAGGAATAATAGACAATACAAAAGTTAGAATATATATTGATATTGCCGAGATCACCTCCAAGTCGTCACGGTTAAGCGGCGAACATAATACCTTCAATGTTTGGGCAGCTACCATTGAGACCCCTGCGGTGCTTGTACATGTGTGAAGACTAGAACAATGTCAAAATTTTGCGACAGTACCAAACGGTTTTTGCATTACGAGAAGGCTCCAGAACAAGTGCTAGTTGTATAAATAGTATAAATCAAACTGTCGTAGATTAAGAAGAAAAAAAAACAACGTGAGTGCAGAGAACTGCATCCGCAAACAGCTAGTTTTGTCTGTGCACGGATTTGAAACTTTGTTAGCGCGCAACTCTAATAAATTAAATAATAATTGTTCTACAATAGCAAATTTGCTGTTTAGTTTGCTTAAATGGGCGCGTTTGTGTGCGCTGCTGTTGTACATTAATCAAAGTGTACTTTTGCAGTAAGAAAAGTCGAAAACTTCTTTCTTTTTCGTCGACTTGTAATCGACCGTTTATCTAATCTTTGAAATAATCATCCTTTTTATTCATTTACGCTACCCTATGTGGGGGGAGGGGGTTAATCCGCCTAACTTTAATTTGGAAAAATTATAGTGGTTTGGAGTTTACACACTTAACCAAGTTTTTCTCGAAATCTTCGACAAATGAAAAGCCAGTATCAGCTAAATAATGTTGCAGGGATCTAAAAAGGTAATCTGGAGGAGAAAATTTTGGCAAACGCGATAGATCTAGGAGTTGGTGATCGTGTCCAGAGGTTTTGGAGCTCCTAGCACAATTTGAAGAACAATGACACAGTAGTAACGTAGCGTCTACTCTTATTCTCAGTTGTGGGTTTGCGGAGAGCCCAATGGCTTCTCCACCTTGTTTAAATGATTAAAAATGGCTTACCGTATTGTAACATTATATGTTGCGCTAGCACAGAACGTCTTCGTTAATTGCTGCCCTCTGCGTGATATATAAGCAACTCGGAACCGATTCCAGGGCCTACGCGAAACGCCTGGAATATTCGCATTGTTTGAGCCCCGCACGTGCACAAGCAGCTGGATTCCTAGAAGGCACTATATTCGTCGTTCGTGCATGACGTCAGGGCGGCCACTACCAGGGGCGTTTAGAAATTTGTTACAATCAAAGGTATTTGAACGGATTCCTCTCCACCAATTTGTCTTTAGACAATTTCATTCAACAATACAGAAAATTTATATAATAAACCAAACATTCAGTCTTTATAGATGTTAGCCAAGCCTTTGACAAGGTCTGGCATGCAGAATTGCTGCGCAAAATTACTGACTTACTACAGTTTTTTTTAGTCTTATCCCAGTGAATGCGAATTTAGAACAAAAGTGAATGGAGAGGTGCCTGAAAACTTTTTGATGAAATCTGGAGATCTACAAAGAAGTATCTTAAACCCATTCTTGTATCTAATAAGAACCTTGCATATCTTGGCTACGAAGTTGGAAGACTGAAATCAATGAAAGCCAATCTAAGCATGTAGATTTTACACTGAGGAAAGAACAATGCCTAAAACTCAATTTATACTCCGGTTAGCCATGAAGAAAAAGCAAATTGACTTGAAGATTAAAGGAATATATCGGTTATTAGGTGAAATATCCGAATGATCCCTAAAAACTAAATGTTTATTGTCCAAGTCAATCAAAGCGCCGATCTGAAGATATGGAATAGAATGATGGTAACCATAATACAAAGAAGTCGATCCAAAAGTAGCTAGAAGTTGACTAATGCACTTCGTTATGTGCCTAACCAGACCTTTCGTGAAGATTTTTAACTACTCTTTGTCAAAGGCGTTATTCAAGCTAGAGAAATTTAAATACTTAAGTACTACTAGCAGAACCAATGGTAGGAAGATTAACTGGGGAGTCTCATCACGTCATTATCTAATAGTTATCACTCTTAAGCCAAGACATTTCTAGTATAGATTGCATTATACATATTACCCGCGGAATATATGAACGAGTCCTAAAATTCGATGTATGCGTACCCTACTGTTGTTTAGCATACATTACATTAATTTAAATTAGGATTTCACCTGTAACTCCTTACTTGGCATTCATATAAGTCTGACAGTTGTTTTGAATTATTAAATAGCGGCAATTGGAATTTATTTGTTGCTACACACTATCAAGCATTTTTGCAATGTAAGCGTATATATTGGGTTTAAAATTTAATTTTATTGCCATTTTTGTTTATTCTCTAAAAAATATTGAAACAATTGCATGCGCAGGTTTTATACTAAAACAGTTAGATGTCACCCTTATTTAAATGTAACGTAAGGATCATTATGATTACAGCCAATAGGGGGCGACCTCGGACGACGAACAGGAAAACAATCACGACACTTCTGAATGACAGTTCTGGACTAATGTTAAGACTTTTGGTAGAGTCACATTTAGTTGCTACACACCTGAACGGGTTTGAACAGCACCTTCTCCACTCGTTCTTGATCTTAGCCGTGAAGCTCACCACCTGACCAGGCGTGTACCCCTGACTAGGCAGCTTTATTTGTATTGTGATGGGGCCGGACTCTTCCATGAGCTAGAACGGGCGCTTCTCTTCGCTGAATTCGACCGGCTTCTGAAATTTCCTTAGATTACAAGGTTTCTAGGATCGGCCACCAATTCACCTAAATTCCTCAATGGACTTTATGTCATGGTAGGAGTAGACCGAGAACACCTTCTTGGACTCGTAGTTGAAGGCCCACGGTGGCTTGAACGTAGTACTTGACGTTTCCGTGCTCCTCAAACATGGAGGAGGGCAGCTTGTTGGGCAGAGCGAACGTAAAGGGATAGCTGAGGAGCCCGGCCTGGAGCGTGGTCTCATCTGGAACATCATTCGTACAGTAGAAGGTATTTCATGGCACCGCTCTAATTTACTTGGCACCAAATCGGAGACTTGGTTGAAATACACCCTTTGGCGCAGTAGAGGATGGTATGCCCTTCCTTCCAGTAGGCTCTGGCTCGCCCTCTGAACTTGAGTCGAATAGCTGTAACGTAATTTTATTTACAACCCTAAGCAAGTTCTGCGTGACCTACCTCTAACTTTGGTTTCGTCTTTGAAGTTGCACTCGACCCTTCCGGTTACGGTTTCGCCCGGAATGTACTCTTTCTTGTCGAAGACCACATTGCAACCTTTTCTCATGACGCCAAGCACAGTGCAGCCTTGAATTAAAAATTTGGAAACTTTCAGGTTAATATTATGAAATCCACCCTGTATTGATTTTACTACAATGCGCAGAGGTGATGCGTTTTGGTTTTGTTTGCGAAGTTCCCTCTTTTAAAAACACATCTTAACAGTTGGGCTGAAAAGTTCGTAGGCTGACACATAATCGGCGCTAGTAGTATTAAATCCATAGTGCTTTTTAGTTAACCCTAACCTTCAAAAGACTCGTGTATAAATTTGACAACTGTCGGACTATTAGTTTAGGAGATATCGTATTTTGAGTGAAGCAACTATTGTTAATTTTAAAAAAATGGATAAAAAGGAATTTCGAGTATTAATAAAACACTGCTTTTTGGCAAAAAAAAATACCGTTGAAACCAAGGCTTGGCTTGATAAGCATTATTTAGACTGTGCACCAGGAAAATCAACCGTTGAGAAGTGGTTTTCCAAGTTTAAACGAGGCGAGATGAGCACTGATGACGATGCACGCAGTGGACGCCCGAAAGAGGCTGTAACGGACGAAAACATAAAAAGTTTACAAAATGATTATGAATGACCGTAAATTGAAGTTAAGCGAGATAGCTGAGACTCTGAAGATATCAAAATACAGTGTTGGACATATCTTGCATGAATATTTGGACATGCAAAACTGTGTGCAAAGTGAGTGCCGCGCGAGCTCACAATCCAGCAAAAGTTTCAACGTGTCGTTGATTCAGAACAATGTTCAGCGATATTCAACGGTAATAATAACGAATTTTTCGTTGATATGTGACAACGGATGAAACATGGCTTCATCACTACACTCCAGAGTCAAATCGACAGTCAGCCGAGTGGACTGCACGCGATGAACCGAATCCAAAGAGTGGAAAGACGCAATAATCGGCTAGCAAGGTTTATGGCATCAGTATTTATTGATCACCTTGAAAAGGGCCAGACCATCAATAGCGATTATTACAAAGCGTTGTTGGAGCGTTTGAAGGACGAAATCACGAAAAACGGCCCCATTTGAAGAAGAAAAGTGCTGTTTCATCAAGACAATGCAACGTGCCACAAGTCAATGAAAATGATGGCAAAATTGCATGAATTAGGCTACGAATTGCTTCCGCATCCACCGTATTCTCCAGATCTGGCCACCAGCGACTTTTTCCTGTTCTCAGACCTCAAGAGAATGCTCGCTGGAAAGAAATTTAGCGTCGATGAAGAGGTAATTGCCGAAACAGAAGCTTATTTTGAGGCTAAAGACAAAATATATTTTAAAATGGTATAGAAAAATTGTATGATCGCTATAATCGGTGTATCGCCCTCGAAGGCAATTATATTGAATAATAAAATCCAATTTTATCAAAAAAAAATTTTTTTCTATGTTAGCCTACGAACTTTTCAGCCCAACTGTTATGTAGATCATTTTTGGAACTCCGGTATTACATTTAAAAATGGCCGCATTCTTCTAGGTTAATCCCGTAGCTTTTGACTTAAAATAGGTTAGCCAAAAAATTGTAATCCACACCACTTTTTAGAGTGTGGCATTATGCGAAGAAAGGTCTGGTCACAAGAGATGCTGCTGTAGACTAATGGTTCGCGAGTTTCAAAGAAAGGAGATTTCGATCTTAAAAACAAGTTTTGTTCTGCTCCGTTATTAAAGATGACAACCTTGAAAGAGGAGCCTTCATGATCTGACATGAGTTCTTGGAGTTTTGCTACATCAAACTGTACTCAACCACTTGCATCAACTTGATCTTGTTCGACCCAACAGGGGAAGCTCAGTTAAGGAGAAATTTGAGGAGCTAGACGACATCCAGCTCATATTCCAGTCCAATCAATGGGACTTTTGATAAAGTTAAAGAAGCGTGTCAAGAATGTTTTAATTTGAAGAAACCAGAATGGTACTTTGAGCAGATCCAACGACTTGGTCGTTTCATTTCCAACTGCTACCTGTCCTTCCAAAAATTTTATATTACTTGTACACTTGAGTGTTCTTAAGAGTGTAGTTTTCTAATTGTGCCTTAAGGCTTTTTAAAATTCTGGTCCTCTTTTTATAGTACTTTCTTAGCCTCTAGTCTCTATACCACGGGGGGAGGGGCTCCTGCATAAGAATGAATTCCTCCCGTGGTGCTACGGAAGGAAGAAGCCTGGTCTTCAGTCCGGAAAGTTTCGCATGGATACGATGTAGGGTTCTTGAACGCTAACAGAAGGCCACAGCTGGTTGGCTCGTTTCCTTACCGATGGGAAAATACCATACCACTACTATACTGCGTGGAGTCTCGAAAAGGAGCTGAAGAACGCGATCCTTGAACGCAGCTTCCTAATCTTTACTGCGAGGAAGATAAAGAAGGACCCTCACCGCCGCTCCAAACTGCCCTTGGAACTTAAGTGATCCAACAACGGGAAATAAATCACCTGCGAGGCATCCTTCACTTGGCTGTTGCGATAGCACAGCAAGGAAGAGAAAAGTGGTAAACCAGTGCATCCTCAATGTTTTAAAATCAAAACAAAACTCTTGAGTCAAGTATTTGTCGTACCCATAATAGAAAACCTTCAGTTTTCATGCCTCATTCGATCGTCAAGTGATTCTAACCACTAAAAACCTTGAATTTTTGAAAAAGTGCTCAGTAATTCACCCATTTATTTTTTATTTGGACAATATTCATTACAAAAACATCCAAAGGTTTACTATACAAAAACGTGTTGTTGCTTGATCTTTTAAAGAACTCAAGTCACAATGAAAAAAGATGAGGGGTAGAGGAGTAACAACCTGTTTAAAAACCTGGGTTTAGCTGGCCTGGCTGATAGGATTTCTACCCAGGGTACGGGTAATTTGGATTTAGAGCCTATATATACAACGGAACGCGAGAATAAGAAATTGAGATAGATATCCTACACAAAAAACCTTCTTCAAACTAAAAATAGGCAGTACCATATTAAAGAGGTGGCTAGGAAGAAGGGGGAAATCATCAGTGAGATTAGGAGAATGGCAAGGGACTGACACAGTTACAAGAATGGATAGAGGATCCAACGCTGTAAGGCATAATTGGGAAAAGAGAAAGAAGACGAAATTTTTCCTCTTCTACCATGTTAGTTAATTGGTAGAAGTTTTATAGTATATTCAATTCTTCAGTGAGCTCAAGCACTATCATATGGAGGTGGAGGGGAGAGGTAAGTAACAACAACCTTGTCTAGAGAGTACAAACCATTTTCTAACTGAAGTTGTTTTTTGTCTGTTGGAACTTTGCCTTTTTCGATTTGACCATTCTTTTTATTATCAAAAGAGACTCTTTAAGTTAGATAAAATTATAGAAAGACCAATATATTGGTTTTGAGGTACCTACTAGATAGAGTTTAGGTAACCATACCCATACAATAATGACATCACCCATCCTATTAAAAAAAAAATAGAGGAAAAAATAATTTCCTTCTATTTAACTCTTTAATTTATAAAAAAAATGCAAAGTCGTATAAATATAAAGGCAATGAAAAAAATTGACTAAAATTTTTTTTACCTAATGTCTGTAAGTTGGGTTGCCTATACACACCTAATATTCTTTAATATCAAAAATCAATTACTTTAATATTTTCAAAATATTTTTTTAGGTTTTAGGTTTTAATTTTTATTTCATTCTATCTAATTGTTATAATTTGCTTATCGCCACGGATCAAATATTACAATTTTCTCTCACAGATGGCAGCACGGCTGTCTTGTTATCGGTGCTTATCACTTATCAGCGAATGATTCAGGTTACATTTTTTCCGCAGCTAATCAACATGTTAAAAGTAATTAAAGAAGAGCCCTTCAAAGAGTCAGAAAATGACGCCAATGAAATTTTCACCAATTTCGAAACCGCCTTGTGCAGTAAAGGTAAACATGAACGAACTTTTGTGCCCTTATCACAAACTGTTTGTAGATACGAAACTGGGCCTGATTCTGAAGCTGGAGCCGCTGATAACAGAGATGGTGGACGTAAAAAGTGAAGACCATACCAAAGACCTTCTCGATGCCAGCTACAGTAATTATTTGCACTGCCACGAATGTAATGCAAAATTCTCGTTAAAAAGCATGCTTCAGAAGCACCTTAAGCAACATAGCACTCGAATTCCGTTCGATTGCAGAGTGTGCAACGGGTCGTGTTCGAAGAGAAGCCATCTGCCCTATAAAAAACACAGCACCGAAAAGCGTTTCAAATGCACAGTTTGCGAGGGTAGATTTGCTCAGAGGGGCCATCTGAACCGGCACATAAAAGCCCATAGTAGGAAGGAGCCTTCGGAGCGCTTGAAATGCGCCATCTGCGGCCACTTGTACTCGGGCCGGCACGGGCTAATGATGCACTTGCGCATGCACACGAGCGAAAAGCCGTTCACCTGCACATTGTGCGACCAAAGCTATACGCGGAAAGACACCCTCAGAGAGCACATAAAGATTCACCTGAACAAGAATTCGATCGTGTGCAGCATGTGCAATTACAAGTGCTCCCGCAAGAGCCGCTTGCAGCAGCACTTGAAGATCCACACTGGTAAAAAGGCATACGAATGCAAGATTTGCGGCTACAGCTGCTTGCGGCGCATCAACCTTGACAGACATATGCTGCTTCATACGGGAGAGAAGCCGTTTGTGTGCGACATTTGCAACTACACGTGTTCACGGAAAGACCGTTTGCAGCAGCACATAAGAATTATGCATTAATATGGTTGTATCATAAGAAATAAAGTATATCTAGTTTTCTTATGGTTTGTCTGACCTATCTCATTGGCTCATCATGATCTGGGCTTCCGGCTTTTCTTTTTCTGTATTCATATATACAAATTTCAATTTTTTTTCTCGATCAATAGATTTCCATAATTACTTTTAAAGCCTTCCTTGATGCAATATGTACCACGAATGATTGTTGTGGGTTTGCTTTGTGTTATAACTATTTTTTCATCTTTGCTTTCCCCGCCTCTAATTGAGCTAATTATATCTTTATTATTATTTATTCTTTAATGTTGTCTAAAACGCTGATTTTATATTTCTTTTTGTGGGCACTATTAAATGCGATACCATCTTAGTTATATCCTGTGCTATGTGCTTGTTCTACAAAGAGTCCTGGTATCAAACCGTATGGTTGCCATCAGTTAGCTCAAGCCAATATCTTAAACAAGAATTTGCCAATTCTCAGACTATCTTTAAGTTGTGTTGTAACCATAAGGCATAATTGTGTTATCACTATGATTCTTTGTATCATAGCACAACACCCATAGTATAGAACTATTGGGTTTTAATCGCTTTGGTTACCTTTCAAAGCTTTCACAAACTATAATGAAAACTGATGTTAGCACTAATGGTGTTCCCACAGACGGAAACAAAATTACACTTTCTATGGGACATTTTTGGTAATATGACGCCATAGTACAAGAAAATCTTTGTATCTTTTGAATACCACCTAACTGTCTAACAATAGATAAAGTAAAACTCCAGAGTTCTTTCATAGACATCCTAGACTTCAGCCTTTTTAATATCCGGAGTGGTTTTCGTGTAGACCTCGCCTTTGTTCTGTTTCTTTTTCAGTTCTCCTGTGTATCAGTTGCTAAAGTATCTTACTGCAACATATTCAATGGTCCAAACAGTTTTTTGTTTGGTACTAATTTTTTTTTAATTTATGTTTGCCTCTTGTTTTTGCTTAGAGTTCATGGAGGGAAGAGATTTTCATAGCTTGTTTCTTAGTATTTATAAATTGTTTTAAAGTTGCTTTTAGCTTGATTTCAACTGTCAAGTGAGGTACCACACATTTGTTAGCCTCTTGGTTTTCTTTACCTTTTCCTAGTCTTGCGATGCATTGCTCTTCTAAAGTTTTTTGTTCTTGTTTTGAATTATCCCAGTTAAAATTGTATTCAACTACTCCCGCTTTTCCTTTCTTGGTGTCTCATGATCTTTTTTAAATTGTCTTCTCTTAACAGTCTCTAATACTGGTTTTGACGATAAACAGCACCAATATCTTAGCCATATTTATTTCTCTTTTCAATATTTTGGACTTTTGTGTTTTAACTGTAACCTTTATCAAATTTTCAAGTTTTCTTCAAACTTATAAAGGAAATATATTTAAATAATACCATCTCTAACATATCCAGCAAAGTACTAAACAAGATTCGAAAAGTTGCTAGTCTTAGCATAATAGAGACAATAAAGGCAGTGCTCACCATTCCAATAGACATCTGGATCTTCCCCCTTTTTCCGTTGTCATTAAAAGAAAAGCCAGATCAGGTCTCTGTACAAGCTGAAAACAAGTATTGAGGAGCTTGAAGGGTCCTATTCTAGAAATAAGAACGGATCATCACTAAAGCATATTAATGTTCTCTTCTGGGTAATACAAAATTCGAAAAGAGGGGAAGAATTGAGGCTACAGTTACCTTCTAGAAGACAAACGGTTCAAAATCTGAAAGATCAAGGCTTTATGGTAAAAGACCTAACGAAAGGCGTTTCTTTTTTGGGGCACTATGCTTCCATAATTTAAACGCCATACTATAGTGTGTGAGAGAATAATAAAAGAGCATACAGAACTGACACATGTACATTTTATCTAACAGTCAGGTAGATCTGAAGCTCCTTTGAGCTCAAACTAGTATGGGAACGTTATAAAGAACTCAATTATTTGGCACAACCCGAAAATGTGAGACTGTCTTGAATTCTGGGTCATCATGGAATCAAAACTTCTGTTTTGATTAGAAGTATTGTCCTGATAGTAATGTTTTTTATTATATTCCTATCTCTTACTTTGTTGACTCGAAAGATTTCAGACCTGAAATAATTTTGACTTTCTTCCTTCCTAGTGTGGTTGATCCTATTGAGAGAATGCAAGAGTGAAGTCTATTCATCTATTTGTATGCACTGTAGTTTTTTAAAAATTCTTCTAAACTCCCATGAAGCGCTTCAACAGTGATTCAATTTGAATATTCTTGGATGAGTAATAAAAGCTTTAAAATCTTTTAGTCCATCTACTACGTCCTCGGCCTTCAGGCCTACTTGGTTTTCATGCAGGGCTTTCCAGATTTCTTTCCCGCAGCCTCACGGGAGAGATTTATTTCTGGGGGAGGGGTTAACCTCGAAGGACTTGGCGGTCGCCGTCGTTGGGGCGTAGGACGAAGCGACTCTTGAAAGATTGTGTCAATGAAATATACCGAAAATATTGTAACGAATTTTCAAACTCACGAGACGTCCGTGACCGAAGTTTTTGTTGTACCCGTCACGCCCTAGCAGCCGACACAATGCCTTCCAGGAATCCAGCCGCGCTGCGGATGCACGTGCGGAATCGAGCAACAGGAAATTGCCAGATGTTTCCGAGAAAGTTCGCGGCCCTTCTGGCAGAGGCCAAATAGGCATGAATATCGCACGGCGGGGCGGGCGCGGGAGATTCGAGAATGAAAACTTTACAGTCTCATAGTCACACATTGTAGTTTTTGTGAATCCTTAACTCGTCTTGTAGTTTTTGAACTGTGGATTGCAGCCTATACACGTTCATTTTCAGGTATTCTGTTCGTGTTGGTCTTCAAGAATGTGCATCGTTCGCAACAGATTCTCTGCCATCTTTATATCCCATGAACCATGCCTTTATTCGTGTTGCACTCATATCAGTGTTCTGAGTTCTCTGAAGAGTTTCTGGTGGTAATTTTTTTAGTTTGAACAAGATTTGATGGACATCTGCTAGCTCTAAATTATAATACTTGATATTCTATAATAAAAGTACCTTGGGAGGGCGTGAGTCTCAGCAACAACAGTTTATAGATCCTGTAGACAGTTTTAGCTGTTTAGGTAAGACAAATAAGTGTTCAAGTTGAACAGTGAGCCTATTTCGGGCCTACGAGAAACATCTGGAAACGTCTGGAATGTTTGCGCCCTCGCAGGCTACCGTTTGGTCAAACTATCTCTTTAGTGTTTCTGTAATATTTTATGAAATGCACTAATTATTTGTATCCACTTGTCTATTAACATTTCCTATCCCTTTTTACTTACGACCGAATGTCTTAAATTTTACCGTAGGCTTTTTGTATCTTTTAATTTGTTTTTTCCTTTTCTGCTATTGCCGGGGTTTTTCTTTCTTTCTTTCTCTCTCTATAGTCTTTCTGTTGTCCCTACTTTCAGATTTGTTTTCTATTTGCTACAATTAATTTTGAAATTCTGCTTCATTGAGATAGAAGGAATTCATTGTGATATACATTTTACTAATTTTTTGCTAATCGAATATATGTTCTGTATTGGTTCATATTACTCCTTGTCTATGGGTCATTTTTTCAATTCAAAACAAAAAAGGCTTGTGCTATAATTTGGCCAAATGCATAATTACCTGGTAATCACAGATAGTAAGCCGGCCAATGATGAATTACTGCTCGCGGTGCGTTTGGAAAGGAGCTGGGCTTACTCCTATAAACTCGAGTACTGCGAAGCGATAAGGCAGCCGCGCGGTTCTCAGAAATTAAGTCGGATAAATAAAATAAATGCGCGAACCAATCGTTTTGCAATAATTGAGCTTATAGTAACCCCGCCCCTTTCCAAACGCACCGCGATCAGTAATTCATAATTGGCCGGCTTATTACTTATGATTGCTAAGTAATTATGCATTTGACTAGATTGTAGCACTAGCTATTTTTGTTCCGGATTTTCCATTCAACATGATGGTATGGGTTTACTGGGACAATTGTCAAACACCATGTGTATTGTCTAGCACCCTATGTTTTTTAATTTTCATCCTTCGTTCTCTGCTCACCGCTATATTTTTTCCGCTCTGCACTCTCCGTTTTTCGCTCACCAGTCACTATTCATTTTTTACTTTTTTCCCAATTTTTGTTTTCCGCTCTTTATTCTCCGCTCACCGAACTCCATTTTTAATTCTTCGCTCACCGCTTTTCGCTCTTCAGTCAACACTTTCCGCTGAGTTTTTTTCACTTATTACTTTGCTATCTTCCTTTCGCTAGCCGTTAGCCGCCACCCTTCGCTTTTTGTTTCTAGCTTATCACTCCCCGCCTTCTCTTTACTCTCTACTATCCATTATCCAATATTTTATATTTTTTATCTGCTATCTGATGTCACCTTGTCATCTTTTTTTTTTAGTCTCTAATTGCTATCTATTATTTGTTTCTTGCTCCCAATGTCTTATTCTTTGCCTTTTACTACCACCTCTTCAATCTTCACTACCTGCTCTCCATCTACAGTTTACTATCTGCTATTTCCATATTTCTAAAGAGGAGACAATTTTAATATGGTAGACTATGGGCATAGTTTAATGATAGTAGCCACATTTGTAATGGTTAAACGTTTAATACCAAATAAATGGGTTTGATTGGCCTTAAAATAAGGTACTAAAACAATTTTAACCGATTTCTATGGGAAAGGAGTCCAAAACCCTTACCATAAGCCGGGAACCAGCACCAGTCAACCCATGTAGTCATATTGACCTTTTCTAATTTTAGCAATTGTTTTCATGTTTCAGCATTGTCATTTGAGTCCTCCTTGGTCCAGTTTGTTTACACCAATTTTATTGTCCATGTTGCGGAATTATTTTTAGTTAAGCTTCTGCTCTTTCGAGAAATACTGAATTTGTTGTCTATTATTTTTGTCTTTGAATTGACAGACCCGATTTCAGCAATTATCAGTTGACAGTCATCTTGAAAAACTAATATTCTTCTCGGCCAAGCTTGATCTTGGGCGACGTCGATAACCTTCAGTTCCTTCCAAAAGTTTGTTGTTATGTTTGATTTTTTCATCACTTTGATTCCTCTTTTTATGTTCTTTGACCTTTAGCTTCTTCTTTTGCTCCGACTATAGTTATCCTTTTAGCTTTTTGAATTATCCATTCTACGTTGTTGTTGTCAACATCTACTTCATACATGGACTATATATTACTCTCATTTCGCGCTTAGGTTGTTTGGTTAATTGTTTAACTTAAGATTCAAAGAGGCAGTCATTGGTTTAATATTGAGAGAAAGCTTATAGTATACTCTCCATACAATCTAACACTAAGTTAACTGATTACTGGTGTGTCTGTGTAATTAAGTTTGACTTTAGAGTGTCTCTCAGAACAGGCCCTTGTGAATTTGATAGTAATCTTTTCAAAAGGAGGCTTTAAGGTCAGTTTAGTGTCTAGTCTAATGCCCAAGTAATTGACTTCTTTCTCCATAGGTATATATGTTTGGGAATCGGATAAGGGAATAGGGAAATATGATTATTAAATGAATATTAAATTTTTTGTCCGAACATCATACGCGTCACTATTTATCTAAGATCTTGGTCCATCAAAAATATGATCGTTTGTTGCCCTTTTGAATCAATCTTCCTATCTACTACTTTCCCGATCCATAGCATGGCCCTAACTGGTTTGGGCACGTCCTTGGCGTCAGTGATTTCCCAAGCGCTGCTTTCTCCAATGACTCGCCTCACCTAGAACGCAGTGGGCCAGTCGAACCATACTTCCCTTGTATCAAAGAGGCGCTAGCTAAATTAGCAAGATTTTTATTTGTCATCATCTCAGCGGAGGTTTCCGTTAGGATGTTTTTAAAAGAGGTTTAGCTATCTACCTCCCTTTTAGTTTCTTTTGATGTCCTGTCTTTTGTCTAGTCTCGGCTATTTTAGTAGGGGAGGAAGTTTTACTGGGACCAGTAGCCCTACAACTCTTGCTTTTTTAGTTTGCGCTTTGTAGCCTCGCTTGAAGAGGGCGCTCTGTTGTGTGGCAGGTAGCTTGGGTTTTTGTTCTGTGCGCCTGGTACTTCAAGTTTAGCCGCTAAGCCCTTCATCCATACATCTCTTCGACGCTCACAATACATCTGGGATTTGGGGAGAGGAGTGTAATGGTATTTCCTACACTTAGTCTGCACAATTAAGCCTAGAACCCCCCGTACCGCCCTGTCTGCGCGACATGTCCACTATCAACAAGAGAGAATGCAAAGGTTCGACAGCTACCGCCACCTTCTTCATTGCAGTTGGATAGTACCAGCTATTCAAATACCTGGAGACGTGCCCGTTAGGTACCACCCACGGGTAGAAGTTCTTACAAACCAGAAATTTTAACTCTATTGGTATTGTGAGACAATAGAAAGCTTAAAACTGACTCTCTTCCGTAAGTCTAGAGCATTCCGTGCAAGAAAATGCAATAAATTTATTAAGGAACTTTCTCGAACAGACAAAGGCATATTTGCCCCGTATAACAACATTTTTTAATAATGAAGCAATCGCTCCAGGCTAAAAGCTCATTTACGTTCCTCCGGTGTAACTGAAAGCAGCCTCCACATCATGACTGCGAAAGTATGGCTTGTGACATCTTTGTGCTTTGCTGCTGGCCATAGTCTAGACCAGGCAAATGTGGACTATTACGAGAAGCTAATCATGGAGGAAATTCAAAAGGCTTCCACGTACCAACCCCCGAAGGACGCCAGAGAATACCAGCACTGCAATTCACAACCTGTCGGTATGTTGGTGCTTTTTTGTATTCTTTTCTGTTTAAACTAATAATCAGTAGTTACGTAATTTGTGTATAATACAAAGGTTGAATGAAAACTTCCTGGAATCATCGCTATAAGAATAATCTGCCAAATAGTTTAGATGTAGTCATTCGGTCTAATAAAATTGGGAGTGTAGTTTTGGCAGACACACGAGCTCAAAGCTTAGTAGCTAAGCTATGGTTCAAGACCATGATTGGACGAAGTAAAATACATCGCAAGGTAGCTTAATCCCAAAAAAAATTAGAAAGTGTAATGAAGAAGTTAAGTATATCAAGAAGAATAATATGCTACAAATAAGAATTTTTTAGGTTTCTTTGAAAAACTTTCTAATCGACCCCCGTAACAATTTGTCGCATATTCAATTTCTTTAGAAGGTACTTAACGAAATTGAATTTAAGCTTTCGCTGGTTTTAATTGTTTTAAAATCACAATTCTCTAATGTGTCTGCATGCAATTAAGAAAGTGCTAATAAAATTACTTCATGTTTATAATTGGTTGAAACTATTTGTTAATTGCGATTAAATATGGAAATATTACTGCATTTTTAATATCCATTTATTTTGTGCATATTTACGAGGAACGCTTTTCTTACAATAAAATATGTTATTAATGCTTTATATACCAGAATCATTCGTAAACTAGAACATATTTCAATCCGATTTAGCCATCAATTTTTTTTTCAAGTTGTGCTTTAAATAAAATAAAGAATTATTTTATTTTGAATTATATGAAGCTTAATTCAGTGCTTTAATTCCTAATTTTCAACTACGTTATAGTTAAGTTTAAAATGGATGAGCTACAAAGAGAAGGTGCAAAGAGAACTTGTCTATTTTAATTATTTTTAATAATAATAATAATAATAATAATAATGGTAAGGCTTTAACGCCCCGAGTGGGAGCAGAGCCCGCGAACTGAGAGGTTAAGGCTCTCATATGTTCGCTCTGTCTGCCCGGTCGTCGCCCACCATCTCTGATGCGGAGCGATGTGGCAAGCACCGTGCCTTAAACGACCGCCATTATTACCCCTTGTTCGAAGTGAACGCAGGTACTCGATTATTTTTAGTGACTGAGTAGGCCACCTGCCAGACCACGCTGGTGCTGTTTTTATTATTTAGAAGATATAATAAAGTTAAGCAAATTTCTAAAGTTTCAAACCAAAAAGTCATAAAACATAAACTCAAACACTGAACTCCTCGGTCGGGCAGCGACACTTGTTTTAATTCACTGGAATTGTCAGTATTTGCCCACACTTCCAAAGTCCTGGCACTCACGTAAACGTAAACGCGATTCTCACGATTTCCGTCACGGACGAAAACGCAACATTTTATTGGCTTGATAATTGATATATCTAGACAGTTAAAAACAGATTAAGTGTTATCTAGGGTACTCTCACTTCTTCAGATAGAGTTTCAAAAACCACAGACAATGCCGAACACAGTAAAAAAAAAATTTCGTTTAATTGATGCCGGACCAACCTTGTGCGGATAAAAACGCAGCGTTTGATTGTCTTGACCTTTAATATATCTAGAAGGTTGGAAAAGAATTGAGAAAGTGTCGTGACTCCTCCACTTCTTGAGACAAAGTTTTAGAAACCATTGACAGTGCGGGACACAATCATCATAGTATTTTTTTGGTTCACATGGATGAAAAAAGTGTGAAAGTGTAGTATAAAATATGCTCATTTCCTCAGACAGAGTTTCAAAAACCATCGGCAGTGCTGAACACAATCCTCGTAGTTTTTTCCGCTCAAATGATGCCAGACCGACCTTGTGCGGGTAAAAGGCAACCTTTGATTGTTTTGATCATTAACATATACAGACAGTTGCAAAAAAAAGTGCGAAAGTGTGTCTAAAGTATCCTCACTTGTTCAGACAGTTTCGAAAACCATCGTCAGTGCCAAACACAATCCACCTAGTTTTCTTTGTTCAAATCGATAATACGCAGATAAAAAAAAAACCTTTGACTGACTTGCTCACTAATATATCTAGGGACTTGAAAAATAACTGTGAAAGTGTCATCCAGAGTCAGGCAACTTCAAAAACCACCGACAATATTCAAAACAATACTCATAATTTCTTTCGTTCAAATGATGTCTGGCCTATCTTGTGCGTGTAAAAACGTAACCTTTGATTGTTTTCATCATTAATATATGGAAAAAGTCGAAGAAGGATTGAAAATTGTCGCTCAGAGTATCACTGCCTCAGACAAACCTTGTGCGCGAACAAAATCAACCTGTTTTTCGTTTAAATGATGCCTAGCCGACTTCTACGGGTAAAAACGCAACCTTCCCTTGTCTTGATCATTAATATACGCAAGCAGCTGAAAAAGGCTTTAGAAAATGTTATCTAGAGTATCCTTACTTCTTCAGGCAGCGTTTCAAAAACCATCGGCCATGCTGAGTACAATTCTCATAGTTTTTTTCGCTCAAATGCTAGGCCGACCTTGTACGGGAGAAAAATACAACCTTTGATTGTCTTGATAATTAATATACGCAGGCTGTTAAAAAAAAAGTTTGAATAGTGTCATCTAGAGTATCCTCACTTTTTCGAACAGTTTGAAAAACCTCTGGCAATACCAAACATCATCCTCAGTTTTTTTCTTATCCTTATACCCTGTACCAGTCTGTACAAATCCCTTACTAGATAATTGCTGTGTTCTTCTGGGCCCGTTATTTGTTCCCATAAATAGCTTGCTGCATGTGAGGTAAACCTCATATTCCCACAAGGTATGGATGGCTGTGTCTGGTCTCCACTGTACAACCCTATTTTGTTGAGGTGTCCTTCGAAAAAACAATGTCCTGTAATAGTTCATAACCGATTTCTGTTTTGTACTAACATTTCCTTACTTCCAGATGGTCATTTTAAGAAAGTTTTTCCATGTCTTTGGCCCATTACATTTTCCAAAATTTTTTGTCTCCTCCATCTTTGTACTGTTTTGTACCTTTAGGTATTCCCAGAAGTAATTCGGGTCTTAAACATAGAGTTGATGATCCTTTTTGTGGTAGCTCATCAGCTTTATCGTTGCCTGTAATTCCACAGTGCCCTGGTACCCATAACAGAGTTAACTTTTTGTGGTACAATGTAGGTTGGTTGCAATTGTTACATTTACTGGCCACAAAGACCCTCAGACTATATTTGTCTGGATTTTTGTTTGTGGGAATACATCGTACTTCTATAGTACCCGAACCTTTGCTTTCGTACTATCATTTTATTAGCTCTCTAAAGAAGTATCACGGCGGGAGGCATTGTTTCTTGGGCAGTTTGTAAATTACTGAGCTTTTGGTTTAAGTGAATAGAAAATTTAAGGAAATTTTGCTGAAAAGTAGTAACTTCTGCTTGGGCCAGTGATTTCTCTAGTTGCTGCTATTGAATATCAACTCAAAAAAGTTTTTTACTGTTTTTTCCACAAAGCTTGCCATATTTGTCATTTGGTACACATCGCCAACGGTCTATTTTATAAAAGATCAAAATATAGATTACAGTCCTCTTTCTTTAAAGTCTGTATAGCAAAGATCATAATGCTTTGACCATATCTGCTTCATTCTCTAAAAAGACAAAAAATTCCGTCAAGAGGGTTTTCAAGGTAAAGTGTAAATGCTCTGGCCTATTTCGAGTAATGAACAGGTGAAAAAAATTTTTGGACACAATAATAAAGAACATTTATGGGTTCATTGCACTGTGCCACAAAGATCCTCAGATTATATTTATTCCAATTATTGTCTATGAAAAGACATTGTATATTTTGTTATCGAACTAGTCTACACTACCAGATTTTTACTTACACCATCTAAACAGAAGGAGAACTATATCGCCACTAGTTACCTTTATCTTCTCAAAGTAACTCAAATAGTCTCTTGATAATGAATACGATAGAATACAAGCATAGTGAGCGTTCGGAAAAAGAAACGCATCTTAGTTCTTGATATCAACAGTAAGTTTAGATCCGCATATTGTTCTTTGTAATATATGTAACTGCTTGCCTGTAAAGTTTCTAAATGACTTAAAAACCAAAAAAGGGAAGATACAGGGAAAGGAGAGAAGAGAGAGGAAAGACAGTAGCTGTTAAGACTAATCGCACCCTATATTAATAATGTTGAGACATTTTGTTTTTTATTGTATTCGTATCTTGCACCTTTTCTCATCTCCATATCTTTTCAACAGAATTTGGTAGCGTCGACTTCGTGGTGATCGGGGCGGGATCTGCGGGATCCGTGGCTGCAGCAAGGCTATCGGAAGTAACCAAATGGAAGGTGCTGGTTTTGGAGGCGGGGCAGGAAGAAAACGACTTCACCAGGATTCCGTCAATGTATTCGTACGTAGCAAAATCGAAATATGACTGGGGCTTCCAGACTGCACCGCAAAACACCTGCAGCCTAAGTACGACACTACGCTCAAACACTTGCCACTCTCAATTTTATTGTTGTAGGTACAGGTGGCACATGGTCATATGCAAGAGGAAAGTCGTTGGGAGGTTCCAGCGCTACTAACGCTATGATATATGTTAGAGGAAATCATCTCGATTACGAGAACTGGATGATGGAAGGGAATCCGGGATGGTCTTACAAGGACGTACTTCCATACTTCATCAAGTCGGAACATGCACTGTTCGTGGATCAGGAAGGTTATCATGGCTACCGCGGCCCTTTGATCGTCGAGTATAACCAGGCTAACAGCGAAAAGGTCGACATTTTTCTTCGAGCAAATGAAGAGATTGGAGTCCCAACAATTGATTACAATGCCGAACGCCAGCTTGGTGCCAGCAAATTCCAATTCACCATGCTCAATGGCACTAGAATGAGTTCGGCTAGGGCGTTCCTAAAACCAGCTACAAACAAGTCAAACTTACAAATTTTAACCAACAGCTACGTAACGAAGATTCTCATATCAAATGAAACCAAACGAGCATACGGAGTCTTGTTTTCTCGCAAAAACATCCAATACCTTGTAAAGGTTAGTATAGAGGTTATCCTATCTGGAGGAGTAATTGGGTCGCCTCGGCTGTTGATGTTATCCGGTATAGGGCCCAGCGACCATCTCAAGCAACACAATATTCCTGTGTTAAGAAGTCTGGCAGTTGGAAAAAACTTCCATGACCATCTTACATTTTTTCAAACGTTTTTTACGCACGAGTCGGAGGAGATGATTTTACTAAAAGAAGCAATTAAGCAATACTTGAACGGAACGGGCCCCCTTACCACACCGAACTATCAAGCAGCTGGCTTCTACAGGCTGAATCTGGAAGAAATGGGTGTACCCGACATTGAGATAGTTATTAGTCCGTTTAGAAACGAGCGAGAATTTGGTGTTTTAGATGGTCAAGACGTGCAGTCTGCTGTTGAAAGCAATATATTTTATATTTATATGCTTTTACTCCACCCCGAAACTAGAGGAGGGGTTTACCTAAACTCGAGCGACCCTTACGAGTTTCCGGTAGTGGATTCCAAATGCCTTGCTGATCGTGAAGATAAAGATATTGAAATGGCTTTGAAGGGGGTCGATGTTATATTGAGACTTTTAGACACCAAGGCCTTTAAGGAGCTTCTGCCAGTAGTATTGCCTTATCCCGGATGTTTGGACCACATTTTCTTAACACGAGAGTACTTTGTGTGTGTCTTAAGACAAACTGCATTTAATGAGCCCCATGGTGCAGGAACGTGCAAAATGGGACCGGATCCTTCAAAGGAAGCTGTAGTGAGGTATGACCTAAAGGTTCATGGCATCAAAAACCTTAGAGTTGCAGATGCGAGTGTGATTCCCTCTCCACTTTCAGCCCACATGTCGGCACCGAGTATGATGATTGGGGAAAGGGTTGCGGACTTTATTAAAGTTGAATATGGAGCTATATAGAACAATAAAGAATTGAATAAAGCGATTATGTTGTTAATTGATGCACACGTTGCAGAATAGCAGGACGTGCATGGCGCCTCTAACTTTGCGCATTTGCTTTGGTGCTCTGTCAGCTTTCCGATTCTTACTAGCTAAGACCGAAATTGACATGCTCTGGGATAAGCTGAACGATGTGTCGATTAAGCCACGTCTACCGTGGTGATTAAGATACGAGTATATCACCCCGGCCCCGCTGCCTTGCCATCTCTGCTCTTAGATCGTAATCTTTACAACCCTATATTTACTCCAAGGTGCTGGTTATGATCCTTACAGTAGACGTACACGCCGTTGAGCAAGAAAATCTGCTTTCTTTGTCCTGGTCGCATCCCAAAAAACACCGCTTTAGTCTTTTTCGCGTTAATTTTTTTTGTCTGCATTTTGAGCGCCCCTAACTGTCAGCATTGTGTTATCTACGAACTTTACTATCCTGTCCTTCTTGCAACAACTAAACTCTTAATATACTTTTGTATAGCAACTTTCAATATACCGGTCCGGAGCACGATCCCGGAGGCGCCCTCGTCAGTTATCGCGATTTGGTCTCCCGTTTCTACCTACACTGCCCTCGTGGTGAAATATTGTATTATAAAATAGATTTGGTGGGCAATCTCAGTGCTATCAGAGCGCAATATTGTTTACACACTCGTGTCCGTCATTGACTTATCCGCACGAAAACCAAGTTACCGTTCCCTCTGCCGTCTGCTTCTAATTTCTGCTCTCTGCCTTTTTTCTTTATTTTCTATTATTTTATTCAGTTTTTAAACAAAATTTGCCTACGAACTAATCAAATAAATAGGACAATATGACGGTCTGTCTGTCTTTAGATAACTTGATTAATACCAGCTTTTTTTTACTAGCGGCTTTTGTTTATTTTTTAGTTTTTCCTTGTAACTATTGGCTTATTTATAATATTCCGTATATTTCTACACAATCGTTATAACATGTTAGCAATGTGTGGTGTAGCTGAAGCTTTTTTTTAGTTATTTCAAATTGGGTTGTATTAAAGCGAGAATTACAGTGTGTAGAGCCGCGAGTCAGCAGAGCATGCGGTCGGCCGCTCCACCCGTGTGCGCCTCATAGTTGCGCGGTAACTTAAATGATTCCGAACTGGTACTTGTGCTAGCAGGTTGAGTTTAACAGTTGTGTCCTGTGCGATGTTTAACTCTGATAGTGACAGTGAAGTACTGGGAGTGAGGCTTGAAGAGATTTTTCCGGACCAACGGCGACTTGAGAAGACGCTTCAATAACACTACCTAGAGGATACGGGGAGGTATGTCAGTGCTCCTCGAGGTTTCCCTCAAACGTTGTTTAGGGGGATGTACACGGGCCACCTCAGCACTGCTCCAGCCGTCCCAGCTATTTCAGGTGCTTCAGCCAACGCTGCCAGAAAGCAACCCTCAGGCCAGCCCCAGCGAGAAGCACAACTTCAAACCTACCAGTAAGCACCGCCGTCGAGCCAAGATGACTATGGTTCCCTTTCCCTCTCTCCTGGCTCCAGCCCTAGCAACCACCAACAACGACCTCAAACAGCCTAGATGTCCGCCGAGATGCTTACCGTTCCCGCTCTCGCTCGAAAGCAGCAGTTTTCTCGGTGAGTGTTTCCCCTCGGGAACGAATTTCTCCCGATATCCTGCGGGTGAAAGAGCGGAATTGGCTTCGTCAAGGCCATTTCCGAAGACTACCGGTGCTCGACTCGCTTTCTTGATGAAACGAAGATCGACCACCACTTTCACCTGGTCAAGGGAGACAAGCCCTCTGGATCGTAATGCGAGGCGTCCCAGAGTACATGACCGAGGAGCAGCTGAAGTAGAATAAGATGAAGTCGATATGTTTGTATTAAAAACAAAATAGGAGCGAGGGGCTGGTCAGTACACTGCCTTCAAGGATGGCCAACAGCTTAAGCGAAGCATTGTACTGAAGAACTGTTTGTCTCTCTCTGGCAACTATTTTAGCGTAAGTGTGATCATGCGCTTTTATACTATTTAGCAATTTTATTTTACTTCGGAGTTCGGTAATTGCAAATTTTCAAACTGGAAGAGATAGCTGCAGCGCTACACCAAGAAGTGTTTCAATTCGTGTTATTCAACATTTGTTGGACAACACGACCAACTTTATAGCTGAGACCTTTTAAAACTCCTGGTAGCTTTTTAAGTATCATTTCTGGATAGGCTGCTCCTGTTTAATAGATTAATTTCTAGCCTAATTTTATCTAAAAACTAAATAAAAACAGAAAAAAAGAACTTCCAAAGAACAGTTTATTTTTAATATAAAATCTCATGAGAAAGGGGTAATGGATAAGGTAAGATAAAAATATACTGAAATGAAGCATAGAAATCAAACGGCAGATGACAAAAAGTAAAAGGAAAAGTGCAGAAGATAGAAGACAGAGAACAGAGATCATACGTCAGAGGGGTTAAGGGTAGGAAAGGAGGAGTAGAAGGAAAATGGGGTGGGAGAAAAAGTGAATGAAAATAGAAGAGTGGAGAGGGGAGAGACGAATGAGAAGTAGAAAGGGAAGAGGTGGAAAGAGAAAAGGAGTGGCTAGAGGAGAGTTAGGAGAAATGAGAAGGGGAGTGCAAGATGATGGGGATGAAAAAGAAGAGAGGAATAAAGGGTAAAGAGGAGAAGAGAAAAAGGAAAGGGGGAGGAGAGGAAAGTGAGATGGTGAGAACTACCTTATCCGATCCATCTGATAGGAAAACTCTTATTGAAATACTAGTGAACCCTATCATAGTAAAGTGAGCTGGAACACTATCATGCATATTTCCAAATGCAATAAACTATTGAGTGTTTTTTAAGTACAATTAGTCCAACTCAAATAATTATTCTAAACCGTTGCTAATGATTAAAGAGGCATTCTGTCTAGCCGACAGATAATTATTGTGTAGCAGTTTTTATGTAAGACAACGTCAACGGGACACTTATCTGGATCTTGTATTGATATTATCCTCAATACTTCATAGAACACGTTTATCAGACGACCATATCTTACACAAACGGCAAAACACTGGTGCAAAAATTTTGAGATTCGTTTGTTGCACGTGAGGGTGGGTTTCTGGTCTGGACACCCTCCCCATGGCTTGTCTATACTTCAATTGAAGTTTAAAATTGACAGTTTTAAGGGCAAAGCGACAATATTTTAAATTCCTTAAGAGAAATCAACTAAAATCATCAACAAAAAGTTAGTCGGTCAGAAGAACTTGTGAGATTAACATAATTAAAAATAATAAATGAAGGTATGGAAAAAGCTAATTAGCAGGCCAATTGAAAGCTACCACAAAAAGTATTGAGAAAAAAATAGAAGGTAAAAGTCAAATAAATTTTCCCAATATTCAGATCTTTAAAGAAACAAAAGATGTAAGGGTAAAGACAGAAATTTACGAGGTAGATATGGGTACAAATACATTAAATCTCCGAAAAGTTAAAAAACAATAAAACTTTCAAGACATAAGAGGACGAAAATAATCATAACATGGAGCTCTATAATGTGCTAGCAATCTTAAAAGAACACAACTTCTTGTTCAGTTGAAGACAACTATCTCCAAAAACCAGTTAAGACATACATTTTCTCAAACACTCTACTTAGAGAAGTAGAGTGCAACTATTGAGAGACCTTTGGGCTAAATCTACTCTCGCTATTACTATGTCTGAGGAGCATGTGAAAACCTTATTTAACTTTTACTTTTATGATTATCTCTCTTTGGCTTCCACCTTACCGTAAAGTGGCGTCCTCAATCATTATATTCCTTTTCTTTTCTTGGACCTATCCGATTTTTTTTTAGTCTTTTGACTACGTATTTTGCTTTGTTAAGTCCATCAAATTACTTCGCACCAGCACTACCTTTCCTTCCATCTTGAGTTTTTGCTTTATTTGCTTTCTATAATTGAAGTAGGTTTTCACTGACGTTATCTTTTCTTTCTTGAGATTATCAACTCTTGCGAAGTATTGTTCTTGTTTGCTCAGGGTTCGCGTTTCTAGTACGGATTTGGTTTCTATTTTCTGCCTTAGTTGATTTCTTTAACATCTTGTCCCTTCTAAAAATAACTGAACAAAAAAGTACGGACCACTAACTCAAAAGTCATCAGAAGATTATAGTATTTTAGCTTTTATTAGTCAGCAGGACTTGCACGACTCCGCATTTTGGTTTCTTTATTATGTATCGCTTGTGTAAATCGACAAGGATGTTTCAAAATACCTTTTCTAGCGCTTTTGGTCGTTGTTGTGGCATTTCGTCAAGTGAAGTGGTTGCTCTAGGTCGACGTCCACTAATCCACTCTAACTATTCCTATTTCGAATTATGAATGCCAAACTGCTGTTTTTGACATTTTTGTGCTTCGCCGCTGGCTACGGTCTGGACGAGGCCAAAGTTGACTATTACGAAAGGCTAATCAACGAGGAGATCCAAAGGGCTTCCACCTACCAACCTCCCAAGGACGCAAGAGAATACCAACACCGAAATGCGCAGCCTGTAGGTATGTTTCCTATTATTTGAATTTTTATAAAAAGTAACTAGCATTAACAATAAATAATAATGTTATTCAAATGCAAGGTAAGTAGTTCCATACTTTGGTCTTAAAAAATTATATTGACAATTGACCGAAGCGACTTTGACTACGCGTGGCTAAACTCGTAGGGCAAAATCAAAAACATTAACATCAGCGCTGGAAAGTGGATTTTTTCGACAACTCCAAGGACCATTTTTTCAAACCTAATATCGACACCAAAAGGTTTTGTTCTGCATTTAGTGACAGATATTAGAAGCTGAGGCCACAATTCGCCAAACTACGTACTGCGTTAGAAAGAAAGTTATGACCTAGTTGCCAAATTAATAAGTGCACATAATTTGTAATAATGGATTGAGTAACATTGAGTTAACATTGCTCAATTAAAACAAGCAGCCGCTAATCAGACCAATTGTTTATGCATCGCTTTGTAATTCATATTTGTGTCTTTCGCAACAAGAAATTTTATTATTTATTAACCTTTACCAATGTATGTTTTTGATTTTAACTGTTGGCTCACTACCTGACTAGGAATCTAATAAAAAGCGTATGATGTCCTCAAAAAAGTGAAAATAAACATAAAACAGTACATTTGGTTAGTCTGCATGTTCCTGCATAGACATGCATTACATTAACGGGAGCAAGCTGACAATAGCCTGTAGAAGATGATCAAGGTCATACGCAACAGGCCCCTCCCTCTCCGTTTATCAACTACACCGACGCCGACTGACCATATGGCGACCATACCATTGGACTTTTAAGGGGACAGGAGCCGCAAGACCACCTGGAACCGCACCTTAAAAGCCCTCAAGCGGAGAGCATTCCTAACCGAGCGCTGCAGGCTCTCTGAAGAAGGCAGTAATCTGCATAACCCCAATAGCCAATGGTATCTCCGCCACTTTCCGAACCTTTCAAAAGTTGCAGACGTCGCGATGGTTTCCAAGCCTGAGAAGACTGGCACATTTCCTTAAGACTACTTAAGACTACTGTCCCATAAGTCTTTTGCTAACTCTGGGGAAACTTATGGAGCAGCTCATCCACCGCAGGTTGTAGACAGCATTTGAGGACCTTCAGCGGATTCGAAGAGTCAGTTCGAATTTTACCCGGCCACTTAACCACTCATCAAGTCCGAAAGCTTCCACAAGATGCTCACCACTATAGTAGTTTTTCTAGATGCGACCAAGGGTTTTGAAAAGTTTTGGCACAACGGACTCGCCTACAAGATGGCTTTAGCGTCTATTCCGCCTCTACCCATGCTCCAGCAGATCTGTTCCTTTCTCTCTGGCCGAAGGTTCCGGCTCAAACCTGGCGTCTCTAAACCGACTTCTTCCAAGAGCCGGTGCTGTTTTCGGAATTATTCAACATCTACGTCCGGGATATCACATAACGGTAGCCTAGTATGCAGACGAGACAACGGTGCTGTCAAGCTCACGACTATCGTCCATGGTAATCCAGCTAGTTCAAGAAGAGCTGGACTCGGTCAAAAAATGATGGGTAATAGGAGTGAACGCCATCAAAAATCCTAGGCGCTATTTGGTTTGTCCAGAACAGTTTTACAGCGTGACGTCGACGACCATCTAGAATTATATATCCCAATGCGTTTAACAGCTATTCTCCAGCAACGAGGGTCACAGCAATCCCATCATCCATGAGCTCTGCGATTATAAGCTAGACAGAATCGCCTAGCGCAAGCGCTTGAGAATTCTACTTCTCCCTTAAGGTAGTACAGAGGTGTCAACAGAGCAAACAGCATCTAAAGGTGCAAATTCAGGTATTTTAAAGTTGTCTAGTTAGTACTTTTTCTCTTCTCTCTCTCTCTCTTTATCTTCCCCCTCTCTTTCCTTTCTCTCCTCTCTCTTCTTTCTTAATCTGTGTAGGTTAGTATATACAAAACTATCCACACTATTCCAATATTGTGCAAATGAATATTTTGGCGTTTTTTTTTCTTTCAGATTTGTGGCTTCAATCGGGTCTGACACTAGCCTTAACCGCTATCCTTTCGTCCAAATTGTAATTTTGCGATGGCAGTAATCGGCAATTCTTGCTAAATTTTTTAATCCTTAGTTTTCCCTGTCAAGGCGAAGTCGTCTGCAAAAGTGGTGGTGGTAGCGGTTGTATGTAGAACTACATCATGCATAATGTTCTATAGAATTGATACAAATACAGAAGCTTTTGGGACCCCATTCCAATGAGTACTGTTCTTGTTTCTCTCCAATGCCTTCAACTTCTAGATGCTATCTGTCGCCCATCTCCTGACACACCATCGTTTAGTTCAACACGTAGGCGTAATGGTTGGGACTCAGTCGTTCCTTTTTAGCTCTATTCCTCCGTAAGGAGTTTTCCATTTCCCCTTTGAGTCTATTTACGAGTTCCACCACCAAGGTTGTTGCACCCCCTTTCCGTACAGTGCTGTTGCTGGTGATTTTGGTCGTGCTCTCCTTTAATTTATATTTCGCGCCCTAGAGTAGTTTTGGATGCTTCTTTATCAACAGTAGTTTTTCTTCCAACGGTCACTTTAATAACTTTAATTTTCGCCATCTTGGAATGGGTGTCCGTGATGTTCTCTTTTTAATTTTAAAGATGATATCACCATGTAAGCTAATGGGCCTTTCCTATTTATTTCCTCTGGTGTTCACGCTTCTGTCTGGTGCATACTAGAGCTCCAACTCGGTAGTTTAATAACAATCATTTTCTAGCAATATAACCTTCTTGCGCTCAATAATTGTAATGTTTCGAGAATCTCGACTTCAACTATTTAATCTCAGGTCTCTTATGGTTTCTCCACCCTAATTTCTTCTTCTAGATACTTCCCCTTGGAGATAAAGCCTCCTAAACCTTCTCCTGTGTATTAGAAAGATCAATTTCCGTTTATTGACTCGGTAATATACTGAGACAGCGCCTTGTAAGTTGCCTTTAAGTCAAAGAGACTTTTGTATTTCTTTTCCGTTTTGCCCAGCAGGTCACCATTTTGTATTGTCCTTAATGACACATTTTCAATACTCAGTTGAGATATCTGCCTGAATGCAATAGTCCCCAATTGCCTCCAAAGCCACTGCTGGCAGACGTTTTTTTATTCCTTTTGGTACAAGCGTTCAATTTTTTTGGATCCAGTCTCTTGTATTTTGATTTACCCCCCCCCCTTGTCTTTGATAAAGGAAAAGTTTTAATCATATTCCTTGCCACTCTGTATGCTCCATTTAGTTCTTTTATTTCTAATCTATCAAAGTCTCACCCACCTCGTTGAAAGCTGAGGTCTCTTTTTGTATTGGTTGAAGACTTATTTCTTTCATAATTCTATGTAAAATTCTGCAATTTTAACTTTGCCAACAAATGGCGTAATTATGCTTTTCAACTAAAAATTTCTAATTTTTACCTCGCATCCTCTCTTACTACCTCTGTTAAAGGGGAACGCATGTGCCCAGGTTCTTGATAAGGTTTTAGAATCGTTGGTCACCCTACGGATGTCCTCGCATGTAGCATCATATATTCTAACAACAGAGAGAAGACAGAGGCCCTTATCCTTCAAATACTCTAATTATATAACGAAAAAAGTTAGGCTCAAAAAAGAATGCAACTGCAGCAATCTTTCCTCAAAGCAATGTTCTTTTCAACAGAATTTGGTAGCGTCGACTTCGTGGTGATCGGGGCGGGATCTGCGGGATCCGTAGCTGCAGCAAGGCTATCGGAAGTAACCAAGTGGCAGGTACTGCTCTTGGAGGCCGGGCAGGAGGAAAACGACTTCACCAGGATCCCGTCAATGCATTCATACGTAGCGAAATCGAAATATGACTGGGGCTTCCAGACTGCACCACAAAACACCTGCAGCTTAAGTACATCGCCATACTTAAATTTCACCATTTTCAGTTATGTAATTGTAGGCACAGGGGGAACACAGCCATATATAAGAGGAAAGTCGTTGGGAGGTAGCAGCGCAATCAACATTCTGGTATATACTAGAGGCAATCGTCTTGATTACGACAACTGGGAAGCGCAAGGGAACCCTGGATGGTCTTATCGAGATGTACTCCCGTACTTCATCAAGTCGGAACACGCGTTGTTTGCTAGTCAGGAATGTTATCACGGCTACGGCGGACCTTTAACTGTGGAATACGGCCAGGCTGTCAGCAAAAGGATGGACATTTTTCTTCACGCAAACAAAGAGATCGGCGTCCCAACAGTGGATTACAATGGAGAGCAACAGCTCGGGGCAAGCAAGTTCCAATACACCATGCTCCATGGCACTAGGATGAGTTCGGCTAGAGCGTTCCTAGAACCAGTTCGAAACAGACCAAACTTACAAATTTTAACAAAGAGCTATGTAACAAAGATTCTCGTTTCAGAGGACACTAAGCAGGCTTATGGAGTCTTGTTTTCTCATGAAAATGTTCAATATATTGTTAAGGTGGACAAAGAAGTTGTTCTATCTGGAGGAGCAATCGGATCACCTCAACTGTTGATGCTGTCTGGTATAGGACCAGGTCAGCATCTTAAACTGCACAATATTCCGTGATAAAAAATCTAGCAGTTGGAAAGAACTTCCATGACCACCTAATATTTCCTCGAACAGACATTTTCACGCATCAATCAGAGCCGCTCATTTATTAAGAAATGCGATAAAGCAATACCTGAACGGAACAGGCCCTCTAACTACTCCAACCGGCCAAGGAGTTGGCTTTTATAGACTGGACTTGAAAGGAATCGGTGTACCTGATATAGAGCTTGCCGTCAACTTCTTTGAGGGTGAATCAAAATTTGAAATTTTAAAACGTCAAAACATGCTGAATTTCGCAATGGAACTGCACGGCAGAAGCTCTCTGCGGTCTGTCATAGAAACCAACATATTTTACATCTATCTGTTTTTGTTGCACCCTGAAACTAGGGGGAGCGTCCTTCTAAACTCAAGCGATCCTTATGAGTTTCCAGTAATCAATTCCAGGTGCCTTGCGGATCCTGAAGACAAAGATATTGAAAGAGTGCTGAAGGGAACCGACATTATACTAAGACTTCTAGATACCAGAGCCTTCAAGAAACTTCGCCCGGTGATTCTGCCTTACCCGGCATGTTTGGACCACCTCTTTTTATCACGAGAATACTTTAAATGCATAATAAGGCAAACTGCACTCAGTGGACTTCATGGCGCAGGGACGTGCAAAATGGGACCGGACCCTTCGAAGGGAGCTGTAGTCAGATATGACCTAAAGATCCATGGCATCACAAATCTTAGAGTTGCCGATGCGAGTGTGGTTCCCGCTCCACTTTCAGCCCATATGTCGGCGCCAAGTATGATGATTGGAGAAAAGGCTGCGGACTTTATTAAAGTGGAACATGGTGTTATTTAAACTAATAAATAAAAAGCGCTGTATGAAATAAATAAATTCACTTTGACATAATTTTAGTTTTTTTGACAATTGCAAACAAATCGCGAATGTTAAACCCTGCGTCGACCCTTTCGGTTGGACTTATCTTCAGATACTCTTGTGCACCTACACAACAAGTAATAATAAAAATTAAATGGGCACAGCAGATAAAATTGATTGTCCAAACGATATCGCAGTGCTTTGCGTAATTGCTCCTCAATCTGCAAAGGTGAATCCATCAGCACAAGCAAAAGATACAATCTTACCCTCTCGAATAAATGATAGTAATGGACGAGGTCGTTCTGTGTATCTATGCGAAAGCCTAAAAGGATGAAGACGAAAGCGGCAGCAATTACAGACAAGTAGAGGCACTTACTTTAAAATCTAAAAACTTTTAAATACAAGCAAAATCGGCTTGAATGCAAGAACAAACAGCGTAGCAATCTTTAGAAGCGGAAAAGGAACTGCTCGCAAAATGGGAAATCAAAAACGACAAAGCGCACAAGGTAAAATGTCCCTGATAACGATTTTACATGAAGAAAGTAACTTACACAGGATAAAGTAAAACATTCTTGAGTTGTCGATGATCAGACAGACGGAAGATAAGCACGAACACCATCAAAAGAAACGCCGTCGAGTTTGAAGATTAGATAAAATATTTCCCCACCCCCCAATTTCGCTAAAATTGATGAAAATGAATAAATACTGAACAATTAAAAAGTTTGGCAAGACTAAACTGACACAATAATCACTGTAACATTACCCCAACCTTGCTACCAAAAAACATATTCTCATGAGTTACCCACGAACAGAATGAGTGATCTTCTAAATGCACACAGTGCTATTGCACTTTTCCAACTTAGAGTATTCTGTGGCATCAAGTCACTGAATTTATAGAAATACCATATAAGATTATCAAAAAAGTGTGTCGACATATTATGTTCATCCACCCATTCCTTTCTTTGTTGTGATGATTAAGGAAACACCAGAACAAATGACCTAATAATCAGGACCTTAAAAATGACAAATCCTTCTAAAGAGGAGTTAGAACGTGAAACAAAAAGAGAATACAGAGAACCAAGAACCCTATTAGCTCTCTCTACGCCACGTAAAACATAGCTTTACATCACAAAAATCCAACCAACGCCACACTTTTTTAAAGATAAAGAAGTAGAGGTCACTAAGGACATTGGAACTAAATTTCATATATACATAAACTTTTGCCTTTGAAAAATACTTGTTCTGGTCTAACTCAGAATAAAAAAGTGGAGTTCGGTTGGACCTCCGGAAGCAACACACAAGAAGAAAACCTTTAACCAAAAACCAAATGAGATAATTAAGAAAAAAAACAAAAATAAATATTTTTACACTCAGAAATGCTTTAGTACATGTGCAGTCTTCATTATTGATTGTTTTCCCTCTCTAATTTACCAAAATTCAGTTCTTAAGTTCCTGAGCTTGCCTCTGGAATTATCGTAATAAACAGCAATGTTCGGTGTAGTCGTCATTGGAAACACAGGTGTCTAATTGTCTCTACAGGGCCCTTAAGTGTTAAGGAAAATACCAATCTTCTAAAAACTGAGAAATTTCCAATTTTTTCCCGCAACTTTTCCATTCACCATCTGTCACCTTAATGATAATTACAGCAAAAGTTAACTAAACTAACTTATTTGTCTCGCTAGGTACTGCTAGAAGATGAGCAGCTTTTATGAGTACTAAATGGATTCCGTTCAAATCAGCCAGTCCAATAAAGATGGTCGTGTTCAAAATGATATTTCTATGGGACCCCTCATACATTTACTATACAAAGCATTGCACTCTCCTACTCAATTGTGGTAAAATTGAGTCTAGATATATAAACCTTAAAAAAAACCAGTAGCATAAAACATTGATACAACACTTGAAGGGTTCACAACATATATATATAAATATTTGGCTAAACATCATTAAAGCAGATCCGAGAAGAAATTATAGTTAAGAGAATTGTCGGTTTTTAGCTGAAAACTGACAAAAGTATGGTATAATCATTGTTAGAGTAAGCAAAATTGACTTGGGAGAGAGTGCTGAAGGTCAACGTTGTAACGTCTACACATCTGCTTGTTTTTGCGATTACCGGATACGTTTTTCTGAACACCAAGGGACAGCCACAATCATCAAAATTGCAAAAGATTCGCTGAGGTAAAAGACTGATGTTGCAGAATATTATAACATCTTTTAGAAGATCAATATAGAAGTCCAAAACTCTACTTCTCCATGAAGACTAAGATCTAAGAAAGTGAATCTAGATGGCTTCATTTAACCATTAGAAGAATGGTTCTATTTTACCAGAAACCCTAAGAAGTAATATAATGAAATGTTATCTAAAAAACAAGGTAAATATAATCAGTCAGAGGTTTTCCTTTGTATAATAATGTTGTCCAAACCGCCACCACAAAAAGAAGACCAGAAGAGATATTTAATGTAATTTCTCTATAGAAAATGCTCAAAGATCTGAGAAAGCGCCGCTTCTCAGATCAATCCAACCTCAAAGAAAATAATAAAGAACAAAATGAAGATATCAGAAGAGACTATTCCAATGCAGTTGGTTAAAAACATAGACAGAAAGAAAGAGAACAAGGCAAAATGGCTTTAGCTACACTACTACTTAGTGGGTTAATCCATAGATCTTCTTAATTAACAGAAATACAAAACAATCATTATGACGTTCCAGGGCATTACCTTACTTAGGAGAGCAAACTAATGTGATCTCTTTATACAATTAAAGATCTATTGTTTATATGACCAAAAAGACTAATCCCCAAAAGAGAAAGCGGAAAAGAAGAAAGTTGCAAAGCACTTGAAGGAGCTCATTGAAAGTCTAGCCTCCCATATATAGATTGATCTAAACCGATAAAATGGCTCCCTATAAGTCTATGGCATCATCTACACCATCATCAAAAGAATAACGGAAAAATCGCTATTTAGTTAAAGACCTAGAAGATTAATCTGCAAAATCTGAAGCTAAATCCAAGTTCGCTTCTCAATCGTTCAAGTCGTCAGAAGCGAAAATCTCTAACACAGAACTTAGAAAAAAGATGATCTTTGATACGACTTCCTTATAAGAACTGCCCGGATAAAACTATACAATATAACATCAAATCCCTATATTTGAGCATTAAAAACCAGTACAAACCGCCATCGAAGTGAAAGTTGCTGTCATATAAACCAAAAGAGCCAATTAAGTCTAAGACGGCTTTTAAAAAGTAATAAAGTTATGGAAAAATAAATATTCAAATAAAAAATATTAATACTAGTTCTAACATTTTTTTATTTCCATTAGCCACTTATAAACCTTCAGGATGGGCACAATGTAAAAAATTGCTATAGAAATGAAAAAACTCATAGCAGGGTATTGCAGCGCCATCTGGAAGAACCGGCTGGAGCTCCCATTGCAGCTCAAAGATTTGAAAAAACTTTCCTCAAGTTCACTGAAGTCTACTAAAAATTATCTTTGAATTTTGGGAACATTGCAATAGATTTTATACTGACATAAAACCCTTTGCCGCCGGCCATTACGACGTAGCTTGAAAGAACATGTTAGACATCCATTAACGTCGCTCAAAAACCCAAAAGTTGCCCTTTTCGAGTTCAGCCAAGCACTGTCAAAATAGAATTGTCTGAACCACAACCATAGAACAAACTGGAAATCTTCAGAATAGTGACTAGTGAAAGACTTGCAGAGACTTCTCATGTCTACCATTAAAATTTAGCCCAGAAATAAAAAGAAACATGAAGAACCCGCAGAACGCTGCCGCAAAGCATTTTATTGTCATTGGAAAGACCAAGCTAGGGATTCTTAACGTAGCTTCTCTAAAGAAACTCCTCAAAGGAGCTTATAGAAGGGTAATGCCTCCTGTACATTGGTGGAAATACTGAGGTAATAACTGCTGTCACAAACCAGTACATCATTACTTAAAGACAAACCAAGTCTTCAACTTAGAAAAGTACACAAAAGCAACACTTCTGCATAAAAAAGTTAAAATTCACCTAAAACGTCTTTCTCTAAACTTTGTAATCAACACCACCACCAAAAAGCTAATTCCAAACAGACATATATAACTAATTAAACCATACATTGAAAGAATAGTGGTGCCCATACCATTACTGATAAAATTGAAGATTTTGCTAAGCCTGGCGCATTAAGACGTCTTCCAAACCTGAAAAGATAATTCTTCTTAAGTCTGTATGAAAGTGATGATCTACATCATGAACTCAGACTTTCTGGACATGCCTTATATGAGAAGAATAGTAAACATTTAAACTAATAACCCTCTTTAGTTTCTTCTACAATAAAAAATAGAGTTGTCTACGCCATCATTGTTGTTACCAATCCGGAAGACTGTCACATAGAAGTACTCAATGCAGTCCTTCTGGATGTCATCCATGCCTACACCATCACCACTTTAAGAACCATAGAGGTATCAACTATGCAGGTCATTACGACACAATTTAAAAGATCAAGTAGGAGACAAAAGAGAAGAGTTGGATACCTTTACATTTTTACTGATAATGCCTTTAATCACCTCACTCATACTAACCTTTGCGTTGAAAGTTAGTAGGAGCAGATGTTTCAGAGATTGCTCAAGTCTTCATTTTACACAAAGATCCTCCAATTCCCCAAAGCTTCCAAAGAAAGCATCCCAGTTCAACACTTTCCAAGCCCCTTAAATGTAGACAATAACCATCATCTTGCTTTTAAACACTAGACTACCATCTGTGCTCCAAACTTCAAGCCTACACTCCATTCAAATTCTTCATCACCAAAAACAAATGACTGATGCAATCTTTTTCAACATAACCAGGCTTTACAATAAGATGCAGCGTTATCCTACTGACCAAGGTTGGGTCTAACGGCTTAAAATCATCTGAGAAAGCTCCCACGATTAACCGTACCCTAACTGGCACTGTCAAACTCACTTTAACTCTCTAATAAGGAAACTAAAGTGAATAACAGACAAACTTCATGACTGTACTCTTTATCAACACTTTAAAGCAAAAAAGAAGAAACTAGGTACTTGACCATAGTTACGGTCAACAAAGTTAATAGCTCGCCCCATAATCCACCCTAGAACAAGCTCATTCTGTACTTCATCTCTCTTCTTCTTTAAAGAACAATTGTTGCTGTTGCTAAAAGATTTATTTTCAGTGAACTTCTTTCTATTTGCTATTTCTCTTCCTTGCTTATGATGATTATACCTTCACTCTTTTTCTAACTGCATTATTCACTATGGCTAACTTGCAGTAGAATGCTTTAGGCGCTTGGACTTGGCACAGTTGAATTCGAGTTCGTTTCTAGGCTCCAGATGGCTGACAAAAAATGTTTAAGGGCTGCATGAAATTTTACGCTAACCGCAAGGCAAAACAGTTAATGGGAAAATAGTATAATCATTACATAAATACATAAAAACATCTACAATAATAACAAGCAGCACATCATAGTGTTAAAAAAAATTTCCTACTTTCATGGACTCGCATGTGCCGCTGCAGCCCTACTTTGTAAACTGTCTTGAAGTTGCACATGCTGCACTTGTGCAGCTTTCTGCTTGTGTGCTTTCGCAGATGGGCATCGAGGGCCGCCCTGGACAAGCACTTGCAGCCGCAAATCACGCAGTAGCGCCAGTTGTCCCCAACGTGCAACGACTTGTGCTCATCAAAGCTACTCTTGCACACAGACTTCAAATTGCAAGTGCGGCATTCGTACAACAACGGCTTGTGCGTTCTAGGGTCGAACTGCAACTTCTCCGCGGACCTGCAGCCGCAAATATCAGAACAGCGGGTTGGTATACTTATTGGAAGTTGGAGAACAGGCCGCAAGCAGTCTGCATCACCCCTGCTTTCGCTCTTAATGTCCATCTCTTCGGTCACCAGCAGCTCGCTCTTAATTATTCCCAATTTCAAGTCCGCGGAGTTGTGCTGACCTAAAATGATTTTAAAGCAATAATCATAGCTAAAACAATGAACGAGCTGAATCTACTGGAGGCCGCTTCTGGCAATAACAAACCTGAGCTAACATCCCAATCGTTCATGAACTTATCCAAGGGCTCTGTTTTAATATTTTCTTCTTTAATCTCCGCACAATTATCCATAGCTGCTAGAGGTGGGTCTTATATAAAATTAATTTGTACGTTTAGGCGTCCTAATAAAAGTGAGGTTACCTAATAATTAATACATCTCGATTTAAAATTACCGCCAACTTTAGTCATTTCAGTGGTCCTCAAACAATAACTTTAATCAGTGATCGCAAATATTCTTCTTGAATATTTAAAAATAAATTAATTCTTTGCATCAAATTTATTAATAATAAAATAACATATATGTAACCAGACAATCTCAAATGTGGCAGTAAATAATTTAGTATTTTCTATAATAAAGATTATAAAAATTAATACAATTATTGTATCACTCGTGAACGCCGCGTATTTATCCGATGTTTACGTTACTATAACCTCACTTTTACAGGCCTATAGGCGCACGACTAACGTTTTGCTACTTAAATTAGCCCTATTTATTAAAGAAAATTTGTTCTAGTGCCCGCTTAAATGACGACGTCCTCCATGACTCTGCCGAAGGCCGTGCTCTCCTCCCCGGGCCAGAAGGACCCCAACGAGGACTCCGCCAGCTCGGCGACAAAGATCATGGCCAAGCTGCACGAGATGGCGAAGCTGAACTACACGCAGACGTGCCAGGAGATGCACCAGGGCCGCATCAAGAGCCTGCGCAAGGAGCTGGACTACCTGAAGGAGACTGAATGGAAGTATGAGCCAATCGACAAGTACATTGGACTCTCGTGACAATTACCTTAAATTATTGGCTTAAATCTAGTGTTGTTGTATTGATAAATATTTGACTATTGACTATTTGTTGCTTAATTATGGAAGTCTGTGTAATTTCAGGTTACGGGGCAGTGTGCTGTTTTGACAGTAATCAGGGGAATACCTACAATTTGCATGCAGTCGTTGTGGTTACAAGAGAAAAGGAAAGGAACATGGTTTGAAATGGCCTGTTGAAAGATAATGGTGATGAATATTTGCAGTGTAATCTAGTTGCTAATCAGCAAATATCCCACACAAAGCAAATGAGATTTATGCATATTGGATCTGTATAAAGAGACCTTAAACAGCCTTCAATATAGACACATGGTGTGGTAGGGCACGATTGTTAGTTCCTAAAGGTTTGGTCATTCTGACGATGAAATTCCAAGACCAGCCTAGATTTTTCAAGCAAAGCATATTAACAGATTGGAACCATCTAAGTCTTTAAAATCAAAATATAAATGCGCTACTTTGTAGAAGCTTACTAAGATCATCTTACAGAATATTTCCCAGTTGTGATAATCTGACAGATGTGTGATATGATGAATACCTACCAACCCTTACAACAGTTAGTTTTGGAGGAAATGAAATATGATTCCGTTTGACCGTGATCCACTAGTTTTAATGTGTAAATTCATGAAAGTCAAAAATTTAGTGTTGTCCACTCTCTGGTAATCGGCACCCATTTATAAATCAAAGCCTACAACCTACAGGTATGAGGAAGTATGACGAAATGACCTTTTAGCACAATCAAAAGACACCACTTCCAACACGAAAGACAATATTTCATACGTCACCAAAACCATGAACCCAACAGAGCATCAGGCAATGACAACTTGATGTGAACGAACTACCTTTCCGTAATAAAATCAATTGTCTCCATTATATGGAAATTACACTTATCTGGCAAATCTAACTTTAGTGACCTTGCTTCTTCCAAAACCAAGATGGTCCTGGTAAAGTTCTTAAAAAAATAATTAATTTAATGTCTAATATACCACAAATATAGTTGACACATTTAGGCTGATAGACAATTTCCTTTTAAAGGACAAATGTCTACCACAGGTCCATCTAATTTGCCAGATGCACAAAGGAAGAACGTTAGCAAGTCATTGGGTTTCACCAAACATTAAAGCTTGCAGTTTTGAAGGTTTGAGACGTGCACAATATCCAAACAGCATCCTTTAAAGTTCCTCTTAAGAGCTCAAAAAAGGTTCATCTCGTTTTGGATAAACATCAAAAAGATGCTTCTCCATGGGTGCTACATACAACATTTATTTCGGCGTTTTCTACACATCAAGTCTACAAACTTTATAATTCTACACAGGTGAGTTAATTAAAAACATAACAACACTCAATCTGTGCACGGACCAACCGTAAAAACGACGTTCTAAAAGGGCAGTAGCATAAGATGATAAAGAGTGCGAAACCAAAAAGTAGGCATCTGATATCCAAAGTTGTATTTCTGGTAATTAAAGTTTAGTGCAATTTTTGGATGTGACATTTAGATATAGACTGAAGAACAAACTGAGAAGATTTATAAAGAGAAGTCACTTTTTATAAGCTCCTGTGGATCCCATAACATCCATCTCCATCACCACACAACGTCTACAAGTTTGGTAACTAGAACTCGGTAATGTGCCTCAGTTTTTATTTGTTTTGAAATTTTACCGCCTCCAAGAGTTCTGTAATCTTCTCCAACAAAGAGTTGAAGTGAGAACATTCTTTTACCATCAGAATGGCCCAATTACCTCTAACAAATGAAAAACTGTCTCTGTATTGGGCAAATCTAAATGCAGGAGATCAAACTACCATAACATCATAGATGTAGCAGCATTGAAATTATGAAACAATGAGAACCTTATTTCTGAAGAAAGATAGAAGTATCAGACAATGAAGATCAGTGTATAAAAACGATGAAGAAAATTGACAACTTACGGGTTCTTAAAGGAAAAATAACTGGAACGAAACAGAAAAAGAACGAAGAAGATTAAAAAACATGTTCCTTTTAGGAATATTTTGATAAATTCCGCATTTTGTTAGCATATTAATATAAACACCTCCTTTCCCCCAAAAAGTTTTGGGGCAACTTTCTGTTGTTGGAAATGTGAAACCCTTGGTTTTCCCAACACTAAAATCCATTTAAGTGTAGCACTAAAGTATGTTTTGATTCGCATTTAGAATGCGCTCTAGAATATCTTAACAACATTAAAATCTGAAAAGAGTCGGTGTAGATCTTAAGAAATTAAACAGAGCAGAAAAAGTCTGCCATCTAAACACCTTGAAAGAAAAGTACAGTTAAGTAAAGCGGACCAGCTTTTGTTCTAACGGTTATGCCAACGTTCTAAGGACTTTAACCATCATGTTGACTACAATCGAGTCTTTTGTATATGTAAGCGTTTGGAACACGCAGAACCTAAAAATAAAAGGAAACCGTCTACATCTGCTGTTGGACATTTTTCTGTTCCAGTATAAAAACAATAGAGGCTGTCCAAAACATTCCTCTAGTTTCTGAAGAATAAACCATGCAGTATTTCCTTCTATACGTTAAAGGCGACTTAGAAGATGGAGATGTAGATGCAGATGGTCGTCTTCGAAGTCCTTTACTTTAGTAAAAAGAGATATGGTAACTCTGCTCAAATAAAAGCTCAAGTACTTACTACTCGATAAAGATTAGATAAGTTACATCACTATTCAACTGAAGATATCTTGTTAAATCGGAGTTTCGTATTTTGGTCCAATCTAAAAGTGATAGGAATTATTTGTATCTGTCAAAAAACTCAGTCTTTTCCCACAGAGTTAACAATGTCATATACATTGAAAAGAGCGGTATATTTTTATGGGACTGCAGAATCTTCCCAGAACTACAAATTTAGGGAGAAGAAGAATCCTTTTAGCTTTTGTTTTGTAGCAAACTACAGACCTACCTGAAAAATGGAAGTTTGCGCGAAAAAAAATGTTGTTCCTCAAAATGTTAGCTCATTCTCCAGTCTTATAAAGGAATGAGAGCCAAGATTCGACTACTAAATGTAAGCATTGCTAATTTGTTCTATATTAGGCGGATCTCGCTCTTCATCAAAGTAAAGTAAATAATTCGATCCGTCTTCAATCCAATAGAAGCGATGATGAAACACCAAGCGCATAGTTCTGCTTCGCAGATTGAAACCTTGACCACTTTTGTCGATTGCGAGTGCCCGTTTATGCTCTGCAATTCCGCTGCCGTGCGAATGTCATGCTTATTAAGTATTCCTAGATTTTTGCGGCGAACTGGGTCAAGCCGCGCATTTTCCACTTATTACTGCGGAATGCGAGGTGAGGTCATGGGGCGGCATTAAATTTTTTCCATCTCTCTTTCGGTTAATTGTCTCCTTAACAAAATCTTGTTCCAAGTATGGATCCAAAACTGGAGTGCCTCGATGCCAAATTCTTCTAGGCTGTGCCATGCTTTTCCCTTTGGAAGATGTAGCAGTCTTGGACTTTGGGGAGAGATGTGATACTGCCATATCCTAAAAAGCTGTACCAGTAGCTTCTTTTGAGACAATCGTAACATATAAGCGCAATTTTACTTTAGGAAGAGTCTTCCTACTGCGCCCTTCATCTCTTAATTCAATCCATGCATCTTTCTACCTTCTCATGACTTCTATAGGTATAATAGAAACTTTTTAAAGTGCTCGCTAGAAGATGGGAAGAAACATCACTCGCACTAAAAAGGTAAAGTTAAATAACCTATGAGTAATCAGTAGTGGCACCATGATCATGATATATAGTCGGATATTTTGTAATATCAATTGATGTAATGTCATCACAATATAAACAGCTCAGAAAGAATTATTCGTTCAAAATGTTCTTATACAAGCAAAAATAGGAAATTCTGCAAAGAACTTCCAAAATCTCACTTCTTGGTAACCAAGAAGTTTTTGCAGAACTGTTTGTTCTTCAAAAATTCACCCTCCAGGAACATCTTAATTATTCTTGTTGCTCTCCACATACTTGCCGATCTTCACAGTCTCCAAATCATGACCACATCAATCCATCAACTCAGTCCACCTAAGGAGCTCTAATGGTAACTGATCTGCTTTTTTATAGTTTTTGCTGGTGTTCTTTAGAGTGTGGACAGTAAAAATAAACTAACAAAATTCAAAAAGACGATAAACTTCAGAAGGTAGTCAAAAATTCTTCAAAAGTTATTTATCTCTATTGCTCTTTTAGACTTGACCACTTTTTCCTCAACTGAAGATCTCTGGAATGCCTTTACCATTACTTTCAGGCCAATATTGACTTTCCAATCAACAAGAGAGCTCAGAATTATTTGAGCCTTAAACTTACGTACTGGCATTTGTAAAATGCTCTGAAAACTGTACTACAAATGGTCCCTAACATTCTGTACTGGTAGAGCACATAACATCACGGATGATCACAAGATCAATTTTTGAAGGATAAGCTGTAGTGTATCTGGGTAGAATGCAAAGCTTTTGGTTTCCTTCTGGGTTGGTTGCCATTTTTTTACATATGAGTTCAGGGTCGTTCTAAGCTGCACCATCGACATCTTCATCACTATTAATTTTTTGGCTCCATAGAAGCATAGGGCGTCTTTCGACGATTCTTGAGTATTTGACATTTGGCTTTCTCATTTTCGTGGTTAAAGTTGCCAACTCTGTACCAAGCTGTACTATAGTATCTTCGAAGAAACTTTTACCTTAACTTTTTCTCTATTAACAGATTGTACAAATTATTTATCCGGTTGAGCTTTTCTTAGAGTTGTTCCATCCCCAGATAAGACAGGACTGCACATTAGTCGAAAGGAGTGGAGTCAACAAAAAAAAATTGGTTTGCCAATAGCATAGAGCTATAGAGTACACCACTATCAATTTTTCGTTACCAAATTTTGTGACGGTATCTTCTAGTTAGATGTTATAGGAATATTGGTATTCTGATATTGCCAAGTTCTGGACTAAATACTTTTGCAGAATTTTATAGTGACTAGTGACTAGATAATGTTTTCTTTCTTGTTCTGGATAACCGCTGAATAGACGACACGACAGTATTTCACCAGAAATTCTTGTGTCTCTAAAATGTTAAAGAATATATAGAAGCGGACCAACCAAAATATCACGTTAACGTAGACGTTGATTTCGTTTGTGTCACTTGGGGCTCCTAAGTTCAAACCCCAATCCCCTTCTTCAATGGCGTTGATGGTGGTTGACCTGCGATTGGCCGGACTCTTTGGTTGCCCCGACTTTCGACGCTGGAGAATAACTGTTGCTACGTCAGCATCTTGGTGTAAATCAAGGAGCGCCAAATATGTTTTTGAGGGCCTGATTCTAAGCCTCAGTTTCCGGAACTTTTAGCTGAAGAGAAAGAACCGAATCAGCTTGATCGGCTGAAGCCATTTTGCAGACGAGGCCATTGCGCCAGACCTTATTGAATGTCTTAACCACATCTAGGAAGGCTGCTGTGGTGAGGTTCTTGTGGAAGTCTTTTGAGATCCTTTCCACCACTCGGAAGAGTTGTTAGGTGGTGGAGTAGTTTCGACTGCTATCTGTAGCCAACGGTGGATGATCTAGTCCTTCAGTTTTCCCACGGTCGGCAGGAGCCCGATGAGAAGATAGTCGTAGGGAAACATGTCGGCTTTCCTAAACATGGGAAGCATTATGACATCCAAGGACTGCGCAAGGACTTAGAAAGTGACGAAAACGAAGGAGGTTGTCTTTTTCGGGAGAGCCTGCAGCGCTCAATTGGGAATGCTATTTATCGGAAGTGGTGTGGGCGACGCTACTCTTCTCATGGACATGAGGGATGAGGAAAGGTCTATTGCGCAGGAACTTGACCATCTTTCACAAACTGTTATTGGCCACTTTGAAGACCTCCAACTTACTCTCCCAAACGGCATTGCAGTGCTTTTCGGCGGCAATCTTGACTGCTGTAGCTAGTATCTGATATTCCCAGTGGTCGTAGGGATAGAGACCTCTGCGCAAGCAGTCTGGAGACGAAAGGTTGCGTAATATCTGTGACATATGGGAAAGCCTTATGTAGGCTCCACTCCTTTTACAAGACTGTGCACGGCATAAACCCCACCTTCTTTTGCATCTTTAGATGCTTGCTGGAGGGATTTTCTAACGTTGAAAATGCCTTAGACGACTTTCGTGTTCTTCTTGTTTAATGGATACCAAGTTAGAGTGTTCGATGATAACGTGATTCTGGATGACCTGGAACTTGCAATGTGCATCTTTACGGCCCAACCCTAAATTGGAGTCGCGCACATCATAATAGGACGGATTATTATCTTGTAAAAGAGTAGAGTAGGGAACCAAGCGCTGATTTTGCTGTCTTTGATCTTGTCATCTCTCTATCGACACGTAATCTCTAATTTAGTTTGCTGTTCTCTTTTTCCCAGGGTATCTCCTTTTTAAAGATCCTATGATTTGCCAGCAAAGTGGTGTTTTGGTGGAGAACAGGACCACCAAGCTCTTCTCCGGGTTGACTTCCGTTCTCCAATTGTTTTTGCAAGAGGTCCAGTTTTTCTTGAAGCTGGACAGCACCGCCATGTCGGCTGCGTACTGGGCTGATGTAGTAGAGAGCATAGTCGACGTACACATCAGACGTAGATGTTGATGATGGAGCCTTGGGGGCGCCGGTTCGGAATCGCCTCTTTGAATTTAGCCCGGAACCTTCTTCCGGAGAGAAAAAAAACGGGATTTCATTAAAGGCTATCCTGTACACTGACCTGTTATAACACATCTTATCGATAGATTTTTCTTGGTCTGCTCTTCACGATGCGTCCCATTACCCTGAGAAGTTAGAGGGCAATGAAGTGACTGGAGCAGAATCCAAAACTAGTTCTCCAGAACCATTTAAAGGTCCTCGACAGCAGTCCTCAGTCGGCTGTGGGTTAAATATTTTGAAGTCCATGAGATGTTTCGTTTTTTGGGGGACTCGAACATCTCCTCGTAAATTTTACCAAAAGCTTTAGCCAAGACTACGTGTTCTGAAAGATAGTTCTGGCTGGTGGTCCAGCTGTACATGGCAATTTTATCTTTTATGGTTGGGGCCTGACATTGTTTTTGTTTTCAATCTTCAAAGTTTTTCTTCCAATTAGAATACGTCTTTCGCACTTTATTCGATTTCGTTCCTCGCTAGAGGGGCGCAACCAAAGAGTCCATCTCAACGTCGCTGCTGCTCTGAGAACTTCCAGACGGAGAGAATTCTTGCTAACAGCAGCGGGCTCTTATCAATTAAAGGCGCTAGTGCTATCAATTTTTTTGGCGATTCATCAGTTTATTTTATTGAAACTTTCGCACATATGCAATAAAGGTGGTTGTCCATTTAATGTGACTAGGGCAATCCTCCGAACCGGATATATTAGGGTATATTGTAAGGCAATATTACATAGCTGGTGTCATATATAAGCGCGAGTTTAATTTTGGCGGGATAAATTTTAGGTAATTGTTTAATTTGAAGTGTTTATTTTACAGAAATGCTTTGATACCAACATCACTTAGAAGCGAATCCAACCTCCCGCAGGATGAATAGGAAACTATGCAATGAATGATTCAAACACTCTGAAGATCTCAAAATTCTTGCAACATACTCTCGATTTTCCATAGTGGGTTTAGAATCTTTTAAGAGTTTTACTCCCCCCCCCCTGTGATTATTATGGTCACATAAAGTTACCTTAAACGTTGTGGCATATATATAAAGCCTCCTGAGCTTCCAGGGCCCCGTTTCGAGATTTTTCCTCAAGCAACGGTCATTTAGGATATCCTTCAGCTGAAGATTCTAAATTCATTCTTCTTTAGTTGGTTTGATTCTTCTTCTCTTTACGTGCGCGCATTAATCCGCAGTTCCTAATTTGACCAAGTTCTCCCCAAAGTCATTCCATCATAGCAAGTAATTTTTTTAAATGTTAAGAATCAAATTAACCAGCTCTACCAAAAGACTGCTGAAGGAAACACGTGGTCTCATCACGTTTTATGTTCGTTATGTATGCAGAGAGGCATTTGTGTAATTCTGCAATATGAAGGAGTTGCCAAGTTGTACGTTTGCGTAGTAAACGAAAGGGGCTGGGCTTGTTAGAGCCGGGAGGACTCGCAGAAGTGAGGTTTGGAACTTTTTCAGTAAGATTTATCAACAAATTATAAAACCCTTCTATAAACAATTTAAGTAAGTGAAAGATATGTATTCCTCATTGAAAAATGATGGAACGATTCCAAAAAGTATATTTTTCGAGAAAAAATATACACGGGGTCTCTAAACTTCTGCTATCAAGGTGATCAAGTATAAACCAGGTCTTACTCGGCCAACTTCTCAGATTTGACACCCCTGTTTTCTTTTCAAAACACATTTTAGAAATATTTCTTTGGTTCGCCCCTTTTCAATGGTTGTTTACGTCAGTAACACCTTTTGCTTTTGCAAATGCATTTTTCTTTTTCGCCTTCCTGGATTTCCTCAAATGTTTTATGGTTTATCTTTGCATTTGAGATAGCTCGAACGTTCCAGTCTGTTAACTTCAGCGGAACACCTTGTATTTTTATCTTGAGATAAATAGTAATAGTAAATTCAAGAAGGGCAATAAATGGCAAGCTGTAGTCGTGTCTCAAGTACAAGGCTGTCAAGGCATAAATCTTACAAACTAAACAATAAATAGAAACACACAATCACAACAAATTTCCGAACGCCTCCCGTAGCGATCTCCGAGCCGTCACGGTCGAGCGGAGATACCTTTAATGCGAACGGCTTGTGTGCGTATGAGGACTCAAATAATGAGGAAATTGAAAATATTTGATTTTTTTTTGCGGTGTATTCACAAAAATATTTATATAAAAGCCATTCGCCATTGCATTTCAACTTTAGTACCAAGGTCACAAAAACCTGCCCATGCGTGGTTTAAAGTCTCTCACCATCCAATATTCGAGAAAATTGTGTCAGACGCAGTTCTAGGACGATTGGGCATGGTCGGGGCTTTGATGGGCGGGATAAATACCAAGTGGTCTTACCAACATTTTTGAGAAGAGGCCAACGCCATTTTCGAAGGGAAAACGATTGCATCTCCGCCTATACATTCACACATTCGTAAATATAAACATTGGATTGAGCAATGCATAGTCAAAATGCGTTGGATGTTATAGTAGACAACAGGAAAACCTTTATAGTAATACAGAGCTACTGAAGCACCAACTAAGAGAAGGAGGCGGAGCCTGTGTGGCAAGGAATTTGCAAAGGGGCGGAGCCTGCGTGATGCAGGTTGCTCGATAGCGACGGCTGTTCTGTCGCGTTTTATTTAATAATTATGACGTATTCACCAAGGCGTTCCAACATGATAGTCAACTGAAGACACGTCTAAATTTTCTACTTTTCTCTTTCTCCTAGGTTCTCTTCCTCCTAAATGCGATAATGACTTCGGTAATCAGTTTTGTGCTCTTGGTGGCAGTCAAAGTGAAAAAGCACGAGCTGTCGCGTCAGCCGTTTCTCTTGGATCAACTCTTTCAATTCTAGGGGCAAAGAGATTCTTTCTTTTACATCAGAGACAGAGATGATGGCAAGCGGTTGGCATCTGCATTAGGTCTTTATCACACCACGGACGACGGCATTAAGAAACAATTTTTCGTATTGATGTTTATAGGGGTATCTCTAAGGGTAGCATGTAAGTAAACTTCAACAGAATGTTACTCGTTTCTTTTATTCCTTTGATTTACTGACCCGAACGCGAAATAATCTGAGCTAATACTCTACTAATAAATAAATAAATAATTTACTTAAAAGAATTATTCCTGGATTCATGACTAGCCGATTAACAAAGTATTACTCATTACTTTTTAAATTTATTCACTAAAGTACAAAGAAGTCAGTTCTAGTACTACATCAAATATTTCACCTAAAAATGGGTTATCTCGCGGATTAACAGAATGTTACTCGTTTCTTCTATTTTTTACTCACCAAAAAACTTTAGAAGGAAATTGTGTTACTACATCAATGATATCAATGGACCATTTGCATCTTATATTAATATTTAACCAACTACTTACTCGCTGATTTATAAAACATTATTAAAAATACTAAATGAATTGTTTTGTTTTTAAATATCTATATAGTACTTGGTGCCTGCGACGTCCTCACCAATGTTTGCGTCATCACCTATCTGTCAACTGTCAGGAGGCGCATGCTCTGATTTATGTGGCCTGTATTTGGGACGGGCCTTTTAACTAGTTCATTACAAAGCGAAGAATCTTGGCCAATACTTCACTATAAAATCAATGATTTTAATTGAACGTTCGCATCTTGAAAGAATGACGACTCGTGCAGACCTTACCCGCCATTAACAGAATATTATTTTTGTATTCCTTACTCACTAGGTAGCAGAGTTCTAAATAATTTACTACCGAATCGGTGATATTAATTGAGCGTTTGCCTTTTTAACAAATGACTGTTTACTACATAATAATACAACACTCCTTCTATCTTTAATTTCTTTCGATTTACTCACTAGAAAGCCAAGAGCTGCCAGTAAATATTGCGCTAATAAAGTAATGCATAATTCAACTCGATGATTTCCTCATTTTTAAAAATTTTAATTTAATTACTAGAGGGCAAGGGACTAGACAAATATTTACTACCTAATCGTTGATTTTAACTGAGTATTTGCTTATTAAGCTGATGGATGGTCGACTGCTTACTCAACTTAACATAATATCTTTAACGTTTTTTTTACTTTACTTGTTAAAAAAGTATTTCTATATTACACCAATAAATTTAGTAGATATTTGAATCTTGTACGAGTAATTCTGGGCGATAACTTACTCGATGAGTAATGGAATATTTCTCTTCTCTTTTGGTTTCTTTAAATTTACTTTTGGCCAAAATTTGGCTGTCGGTTGACTTGTTTAATCTCTTTGGATATAATATAGTACAATGATTAAATTTTGGGCAATGTTCCCTGAGTGATTATTGTTGAGTGCTGATGAGTAATTTGAGTAAAATGCTAGCCTGCTGAACATATTATTCTAATGGAACACTTACTTCTTAACGAGTAATTTTGACCGAACAAATAATTATGGTAGAATGCGTCTGTGTCTCTTAATGTCTTCTTTTATCTCCAATTTCTTTCGCTATGGAGTAGATTGACTCTTAAACAAATGATCCACTCTATTCGCTGTTTTAGAGAATTATTTTCTTCGATTTGATTAAAATTGTCTTGGTGTGTAACTAGTGCTACAATTCGCGTACTCAGGATGGATTCTCGTCACCCATCTGCTAAATTTCTCTTGTACTCTTAGTTGAGAGTAAACTGCTAAACCATTAATTATAACTGAAAGCTTGACTAAGCTAAATCAGTGATGCGGTACCTGACTCAATTAACCTCTTGCTTCAGTCACGGCATATTTTGTCACCTTTAAACTTATCAAAATGCCTAACGAATGAGTAGACTGCTACTCACTTCGCCACTTATAAAAGCTAAGCTGACTAATCGGGTCGGCACTTTCTATCTCGCGCCGCGCGACTCTTCAGTTCTCCTTCAATCGATTCACTCGCGCAAATTCCCAAAAACGCCGCATGGTAATTAAAAGTAACAAGCAGCTCGGCTCAATTAAAAGCGCCGTTGCCGCGCCATCGGCTTGATTGGTGGGAAAATTAAGACAATCACGGGCGAGCGGGTCCAAACCTTCAAGAGTACAACGCTCGTTTTGTTGCTGTGCAATATTCTTTTTGCAGGCAAAGGTAAACGACCGCCGTTGCTATGGGAGCAGCAGCTAGCTGTGTCCACTACAGGTTTTCACTTAGGAAAATTCGCGAGTTACGAGCTAGGTCAATAAGGAATTCTGGTCGCCGCACACATTGAGGTGGCCTTTGAAGGCGCTTGAAATCTAGGAATGCAGAAAAATTGCGCAAACGCCTACAGTTGCATTTAAATGTTAAATGTTTTTTAGGAAAGTAAACTCACAACTTTGTCTAGGTCTCGGAAATTTTGCAAAAGCATGTCAGAGCAAAAATTGCCCGATCTTCCACCGAACAACTCACTGACTCGCGTATCACTATCATCAAAATAAAGAGCACGGTAGTGGTTCCTCATCTCGCCCAAGCCCGCACTATCCTCATTGGTTTTGTTTCAAGGTTAAGGTTTATTTCAAAACACATATAGTCAGTCGCCGTATCGAATCTTTTATTTACCAATTGAATATATAATTTTGGAAGGGTAAGTCCTAACTACAATAACAATAGACCATACTACAACAAGGTAATGTTCAAAAACCTTTGGTTCTAGTGAACCCTTTTAAGGTTCTTGCTGTGAGAATTCTTTCGTCTTTTTGACCATGAAATGACGACCGCACCAAATAGGGCTACAGTGCTATTAACAGTCGTTTTTAATATTATTTCTTAGACATTAAATGCATTGGAACTTGCGGCTTGTATATTAAAACTTAAAGAGCCAACAAATACAATCACTGAACTCACAGACACATAGAAAATGAAGCTAAAAATCTAAAAGGAGCGATAAATACAATCGGAAAAAAGGCTGTCTGAACGAAAGTGTATCAAAATCCAAATAAGTGGACCAATAGGAATGAGAGACAGAGAATAGATTGGCTAAAGAAAGCAGCAAAAGTAGAGTTACAAATGGTCTGATAGAAGAAAATGCCTATCAAAATCTTTAAATACCAAAGAAACTTAAAAAAGATGGTGGCCAAACAAGAACAAATAACAAAGACCAACTAAATAGTTCTTCTGGGAGAAGTATCAGAAAAATAAATTAAAAGATTAAGAACTTGGTAGATGCTACATTTGTTGCCAAAGATGCAAATATCTACCTTATACTACAACTCTCTACGTTGCAGAGAAAACGAAACAAAAATTAAGTTGCAACTAGCACGAAAAATGGTAGGGGTAATGCAAATAATCAAAAACGGACAAAGGAACTAGTGAACTCTTTTACCAGAAACATTTTAAAAGGCTACCATAGAAATAGTGCAAACCAACCGACGCATAGAAAATGAAAGATTTACTTAGAAAAGATCAGAAGAAAATCAGAGAAGCCACATGATCCTAAGTTTCATGCATGAAGATCAAATAGAATCTAGCAGATCTTCAGAATTGGGAAAAAACGATCAGCTCGTTAGATCTTAACGTGCTATACATGGAAGAATGCTAACTTTGTTATATCAACTCTATTTTAGCTAAAAAGCAATTCATACCATCCACAAGTAAAATCCACATGGAAAAAGTAAAATAATCTTGGGAAGATTAGAACCAAAATAGACGCTATATATTTGTAAAGCAATTTACACTATTGCATCATGTTCTTTGAAACATCCGGAAACACGTTTCACAACTGTGACAGTTTTGGTATTGTTGTGCAAATGGGGATTGTGATCTTTCCCCTACTAATCCAAAATGAACATTGGTGTACTGAAGAATCGTTCCAATTTGGAAACCTTCATGAAATACATATGTAATGATATTGTACGTCTACCAATTATGTGAAGGCAATCATATTTTAGAGTTAACGTGCGACCTTGGTAATTTCGTTGGTTATTTATAGTACAGATCTGGAAGATACTAAAGAGTTATAGGTTTATTCAGCTGGTTAGGAATATTGAAGGCCGAACTAACTCGCTCTCTTTTCTTGCTACGCTATTCTATGGTGCTAAAACAAGAGTAAGAGTAAAGAACAAAAAGCAGATGTTCCTTATCCCTTCTCTAGATCTCTATGAACATTTAGTATAAAGTGCCTGCCCTGATTGATAACATAGATGACTAATTCTTACGATTTCAGTTCCTTCTTCTCAAAAAACAGTTTAATTCACCTCTAATGGTGATTGTGAGATGTTTGCACCATTATAAGACGTTGCATTCTCTTGGTAATAGTTGAGGTATTCGAAGTCCTTGTCGAGAGTTTTTCAAAAGTTTTGACCAAAATTCATTTAAGTGTGAATTTGTCTTATAATTTTCTATGTTGGGCAAAGAAAGAAACAAACTCAAAAGAGAAGCAATAGAGATGGACACACATCAAAAGATTTAAAGGAAAAATGTAAGAATGTAAAGAACAGGGGTCATACAAACCATATACAGACAAAACATAAAAAACTAAAGAGGCTAATGATAAATCGTTAAAGAACCCACCAAAAGACAATAGCAAAAATAGTATAGACCAACACATACCCAACAAAACTAAAGAGACACTTAGAAACGACCATACCAGAACAAAGTTAGAAGAACCACAAGTTGACCTTTAATTCCTGGTTGAAATGTTGACAGTGTTAAAATTTCATTACACTAAAATCTAAAAGCTTGGTCTTATAAAGTTGATATTATCTATTAAATATAAATATTTAGGGAAACACTGGAAGCGTTAAAGAAGAAGTTAGATGAGTTGCACCAACTTATCAGATTGTAACGTATTATCAATCCAAGAACGCTAATGGATATTGGGGATGAGGAAGGATCTTTAAATTTAGACCAAATTAAAACCAAAAAGTGGAGAAGTTGAATAATTCAAAAATCCTCCAAAACCAAACGAGTAAGAACGGAACGCATAAAGATTCAAATCGAAAAGAATAGAAGGCTAAATTGCGCAACAATATTAAGAAAACCACGGGACAATAAAATTAAGACTTAGGAGAAACTGCGCCAAAAACCACATTTCCAATAGATGAAAATGCTTTGCAAGATGACACGCTGTGTCTATAAACTCCTGGCTGCTAATATAAATAGACTACATAAAAATAGACTTTATGGTCGCATCTATTTATAATGGAGGACAGCAGTTTGATCTTTAAAAAAAAACTGCGGCGAATTCTGATATCCAAAGCAAGTTTTTGATTTACTTTGCTTTGTTCTTGCATCCCTCAATTTTGCTATTTTTTGTCCTACTTTTCTTTGTTATATATTTCAAAGTTTATGGAACATTTTACCACAGATCTTACGCTACATAGGAACCTTCTTTCGTAGCTTATCAAATTTTCCTTTTTGAAGTAGAAAACAATAAATTGTATAACCAATTATATGGTTCCTAACCTTCTATCAGTGATTTTAATTTTTTTTAAGTGAGTCCAGAAGCTGAGCTGTATCTGGTTTCACAGAGGCTAGTCAGATGTTGAATTCAAAATACAAAGGTTGGTTTTAAAACCCAATAAATTCGCTACAATTTGAAGGTCGGATTCGAAAGGTTAAAACCGTGTACACGGTGAGCGTTTTCAAAGAGACGCATGCTGTAGTCCCTTTTAGACAGCCCAGTGTTATTATAAGTCTTTTTTTTATAAAGACAGTCAGAAGTTTATGGACGAGTGTGAACCGAGCCTTAGCAAGCACGACTCTCAAAACGCTCATGTGATTCAGGCCTAAAACGATAAAACTCCTACCAGATGAAGTAGATGTTGATCAACTTTTAGTAAAAACTTTTTAGTCTCACTTGGAGACAGGCGATTATTGCATTAGAGATACAGAGAGAAAATATCCTACCATATCTACTAAAGGTGATGCATAAGGGACCAAAAGCAAGGTAAAAAGACTCATCATACCCAGATGACAAAATCAAAATCTTGGCGTCATAATTTTTGTATTTAAAATTGATCGACAAGCTTCATAAAAGTAGATTTTATGGCCACGTCTACTAATAACAGCCATTAGCTTGACCTTTAAAAGGAACTGCAGCAAGGTTTTGACTTTTTGTATGGAGTGTCCGAGGATCTCAGTATCTTCTACGGTTCTACAACAAGAATAAGAGTAAAGAACGGAAATTGGGAAATCTTTGTTCCCCTTGTCAAGCTCTACCAGTATTTATAATACCGTATATAAATAATTCTTACTTTCCAAAAAAGTTTAATTTACCCTTAATGGCAATTATGAGATGCCTTTTCTATTTTCATAGATCGTCTTCTTCTGGCACTACTTAGAACTGTTAGGACGTTGAAGTCTTCTATCAGATAAGTTTTTTAAGTTCTCGCTCCTCTTTGCTACTTTCTATGTTGGCCAAAAAAGGAACAAACTCAAAAAAGAAGTTCCCGAGAGGCAATAAAAATGTACACAGGGCAAAAAAGGGAAAACGTGAGAAAATGCAAAAGCAACCAAATAAAAAAAAAGATGCTAATGATGAATAGATAAAAAACATATCACCAAAGGGCAATAGCAAAATAGTGCAAGAAACCAAAAAGACCATATCAGAAAAAAGTCAGAAGAAGCATAAGTTGCTGAATGATTTCATCAAGATCCTGCACAAAAATTTAAAAAACATTGGAAGATTTAAAATCCTTCAATAATAAAGAGGTCAACAAGGTAACGCACATACTTTAGAAAACTATAGAAGAAGAAATATGTCTGTTTGGGAAATAGTATGATAGAGAAGATTGTGGAATAAAGAAGAATAGCAATTTGCAAATGAAAAAAGATGATAAAACTTGCCAGAAATAAAAACAAGACAAAGAGGCTCATCATATGCAAATGAAAAGATCAAAGCATTAACATTAAGCCTAAAAAAATGTTACTAAAATTTGATCAGCATCCTCTTCATGTGGTAGAAGTTTGGTCGTTTTTGGCTTGGTGCACTTGAGCGTTTTGAAAGTCAAGATTGCTAAGGTTTGATTCACACTACAAACATCTGACTGTTACTATAAATAAGCTTAGCAAAAATGGACTAGAAGGAATTGAAAAGTATGGATATAAGACAAGGATAATATAATTGGTTATCCAATTTATTATTCCCTATGGAGCATCTGCTTGGAAGGAAGAGGATTCAAATATTCAACAACGAAAAGCACGGCAAGAAAAATTGTGGGATGCAAGAACAAACGCAAAATAGAGCAGAAAACTTGCTTTAGACATCAGAATAAGATATGAGGAAAAAGTGGACAAATTCAACTTAAACTTTTAAAGAAAGACACACCACATACATGCAAATGTAATTGAGGTTTGGTAGAATCAACAAGAAACTGCAGAGTAGGGAGAAGAAGACTCTTGGCACAAATAAAAACTAGAAGCAACGAAACTTGTAGTTAGTGCTGGTTGAAACCCAATTATCCCTTAGTGTTTTTCCCCAAAAAAGTTAAAAAGCTAAAAAATTGCTTTGAAACCTAATAAATTTGCTAAAGTTTGAAAAATCGAATCTCAGCATTGTATTTTAAGGTCAAATCCCGCTGCAGTTTATTAATGTCAAGGTCTACTTTTTTGAGGTTTGTTTCTAATAGCAGTCAGAAGTGTATAGACACCGTGTTTCATCTTCTTAGGAGTTCGCCCGCCATCTACTGTAATAAATCTATCAGATCCAAATACCACTATGTGGTTTTTGGCGCAGTCTCCCCTAGGACTCTTTTAACTTTTCTCTGCTCTTCCTACTATTTGGCCTTCTTTTCGATTTAAATCTTTATGTTCTTCCTCGTTTGGTATTGAAAGATTTGTTAATCTTCCAATTTTCTGCTACCGTTACTCTAAGACATTCAACTTGCTCTCTTCTGTTTTTCAGCCTTCTCCACTTTTGTTTGGTTTAAATTTAAAGATTCGATCCTTCCTCCTTTATAATATCCATTAACATTCTTGTGATGAGTTGGTCCAATTCTTCTAATTTTGGAGATCTCTCGGTCTTGGGATTTTCTTGACGCCCCAACATTTCCCCAAACGTCTACATTTGATAGATAATAACAACTTTAGAAGACCAAGCATTTTAGATTTCAGTGTTATGAAATTTTAACACGTCAACATTTTAACCAAGAATTAAGGTCAACTTGTGGTTCTTCTGACTTTGTTCTGGTATGGTCGTTTCCGAGTATCTTTTTAGACTTTTTTGGTTTTTACTATTTTAGGTATTTGATCGGTAACATCTTTAGCCTTTTTTACTTTGTCTATCTTCAATCTTTTGCATCACTTCTATTTTTTTAATTTTTTCTCTTTTACATTCTTTGTTGTGTGTTCATCTCTATTGCGTCTTAGTAACTGTTGTTTTAAGTTTATTCTTTCTTTTGCCCAACCGCGTTAAAGATGGCTCTAGAATTTAACTGTCTCCACATCACAGACATACTTTTTACAAAACTTCTTAAAGATCATCACCACCTCCGGACATACACCTATAACAACGGGATTCTGGATGTGTTCAGGGATTTCCAGTTTGGAAAAATTCTCTGGTACACCAATGTCAGTAGCAGATAGACAGTCACCATATCAAAGTTAGCATCGGCGCATGGATCATCAAGTCCTTCAAAGCTGAGTATGTACATTGTGAGTTTGTAGATGTTTGAATGAACTATTGCAAAAAAAATTAAGATAAGTTAATGCCAGTTCCTCGCAACAAGGACCTACTGTGGCTGAGTCTAGTCTCTGGCAAAGTTAAACAAGTTCAAGTAGCTTAAAGTGCCCATTGTAGAAAGAATTCTTCATTAAAATGAAGTACAGACAGTACTGGTGACTCGAAGAAGAATTTGGCCAATAGATGAAGACCTAGGCCCCTCCGCCATCTTCCAAAAAGCGATTCTTCGGAAAGGCGAGGCCAAAAAAGGGCAAAAACAGCAAAACGTCCTTTAGGGAAATAAATCGCCCGTCTTCAAGATCAATGACTTTCCAACATTTAGGAGTCTTTGATCGGACGAAATAGAAACGTCAAGTTGCGCACTGGCGGTGCGTAGGCGTCATTGATGACGCAGCCGACTGTACAAAGCGAACGAGCTGTAACTTTTTGCATCTGCCAGCCTGATTTCGACCGAACTGCCCGAAATAGCACGGTTACGTCGTTGCGGGCAATCGTCTCTAAATGACTGCATCGAGGCGGCATTAATCATAAGTGCAGCAATTTGGCGTTGCAGCACGTCCGAGTTGCACAAACGTGCACGCTCATTACCGTCCTACTTACGGTGCTGCAGCGCGCAATTCCACTTATGAGCGTTAGACTCTTTCCGCGCTAGCACGAGATAATGAGCCTCGGAGCGTTGCCTTCGTCCAACACGCCGTTTGGTAGTTGCCAGCAAATTATGCACTTGAATATTTTGAAATTTCTACTACTGTTCATTAGTTGTCTTATATCTAATCATTTGACGCAAAATTTCAACGTTTTTCGAATCTGATTAAGTGTCGTCTGAATGGAAGTTTGGTAACTGTTTAATACCTTGACGCATTTGCGTTTGAACTCGTTTGTATCGCTGTCGCCCCTACAATTCTCCGTGGACGCCCTGCTGCGCGATGTTTACGCCTATTTTAGATCTACCAGAAGGGCCGCGAAACACCTGGAACGTGGCACTGAAAACATCCGGAACTTTCGCCTTGTTTGAGTAATCGCACGTGTGCGGCAGTTGGATTCCTAGAAGGCATTATACCCGCGGCGCTGCTGTCAATACGAGGGACGTTCGAAAATTCTTTGAACTGTAAAGTGCCCCTTCATAGCTATATACTTAATTGAATTAGAAGATGGAACAAAATCTCAATGAATAACAAAGTTCAAAGTCCCACTTGTAGCTTTTCTTCAAGTGTCTTCTTCGAAAGACGACCAATAAATTTCCAACTGGAAGTTATGATTCGGAAAAGAACGTCATGTTTTTGGATAGTCATCAAATCCACGTAATTATTAAGTGGTTTGATGATAAATGGCTCCTTGCCACCATCACCCCCAGTTTAGGGGTGCAGGCTTTCTTCTTTGCTGATGAGTTCATTATCTTAGACACAACTAGCCTTTCTTGTCGTTTGGCCTAATTCAAATAAAGATGGGTATGGTGATTATAATTATCCAACTGTGGAATTGTCACTTAGATCTTCAAAGCTTCACCAAGTCAAGTTTTTGTTAAGGGATCGCGTTGAAGATGTTGCCTTTCAGGAATTTATCTCCCGCACTTCCAAGACATGTACACATTTTAGGTATCTAAAGTTGAAAGCAGGATGGATTGGAATCTTCATTCACTTTGGCAGATAAAGTGAGTACCAGTATCTACTAGTCCGGTAGGTTAAAATGGAAACATCTACCGAGAGCCCCCATTCCTAGCAGGCTTAGACTTGCTTCGTTTAAAAAGGACGTAGTGGTCTGAAAAAATTTCTACCCTCACCTTCCTCGCTTAACTTGTAGGTAATTTCTGCAACGTAAAGTATTACTCATCACGTCCACAACATTGTTGAATTGATACCACCCTTTTGACGTTTTCAAAAAGTATTAGAATGATTGAACAACCATGAATCTTATATTACAAAGGAAGCATCTTGGGGTTCCAAAATGTCCATCAGTCCATAGTTGCAGGATATTAAGGTCAGCATTACCGAAATCAAATGTTGATTCTAACGCAATGATGGTCCAATGAGTTTTTGACGTAGCTTTTGGAAACAAGAGCCTAAAAATAAGAAAGATGGGGCTATCCTAACTGTTCCAACTGACCATGAAAGGGAGAAATTATCTTTAACCCACTTCCATGGGATTAGGTAGCTCTTCAAGGTCTCACAAAGTCAGATACAAATAGTGAAGCAAATTCTACGTGGTCAATATAAACAAGATGATGACCATACCCCTCACTATCCCCCCCTCCCCAATATTATAAACAAGGAGTGACGTTAGATGTCTTGAAAACAATCCTTTATGCGTGGAAATGTGGGAATAAGACAATGAACGTATAATTCGGCATTATAAATGCTATAGAAACCTAAATCATCAACTACCGAAAAGAAAAGGAGTAGAGAAGCTAACACAAGTGCTATACTCCAAAATTTAAGTACACTGGAAACAGCAGAAAACTGGGTTTTCATTATTTTCCATGTCTATGGACGAAAAACCAACCTAGTCAATACAGGAGGAGATGATCAAGATGAAGGCTCCGTACTCCCCCAACAATAATATTCCCTCGTTTATAACCACAATTCTTTTCATCATGACTTACGCGGTTCCAATTTGGGGTGGGACCCTAAAAAGCATATAAACAAACCCCCCCTTGTTCCATGGTTATTAAGAAACCGCATTAACAATTGACTTTCTAACCATTCCGTACCTCTCAAGATATGTGCCACAATATCAATCCACCTATTGTAAGTTTTATAACCACAAAGAGGTACGCGAAGATATTGATCCTTCTAGAAGTTTGACTTTCATAAAGCGAAAAACCTGACGGACTGAAACCGCTATCTACTTTGGCAAATAAAAAACGTACAAGTAGCTAACATGGGGACTTGGCGTCTGTAGCAAACCGAAACATCTCATGAGAACCATCATTCGTGGTGTTTCAGGGTCAAAAATCGAAGAGATCTTGAAAGTAATGAAGTATTTGGATGTGTGAAATCACACTAGCAGAAGAGGGAGGAATGGAAAGCAACTACAAATGTCTATGGTCTTTGTAGAATTCCTGGTACGCCCAGAACAAGTGGCGCAGTGAGCTGTGGGAACGTCCACCCCCACTTCCCTCACTCAACTTGTAGATCATTTGTGCAACTTCGATCACTAGTTATCACATCGTAGTCGTGAGATTCGGGCGTAGTTTTTGCCTTCTAGAAGGATCGAGATCTTCGCGCACCTGTTTATGGTTATAAAACTTACTGATAGGTAGAATGATATTAAAAGAACACTAGTTACAGACAAGGGAATTATGGGGAGTATCGACTCCTCACCTTGATCATCACCTTCGCCTCTATTATCTATGTCGCTTTCCCGTCCATAGATTTTTCAACCAAACGTAACAGTAACATGAAAAATAACGAAAGTCCTTCTGATGTTTTTAAGACTTAAAGTTTGGAGGCTAGCGATTGTGTTAGCTTCTCTACCCCTTTTTCTTCCGATAGTTGATGATTTAAATTTCCATAGCGTCTGTAAGGAGTAATCTATCAATGCTGATTACATGTCCATTGTCTTATTGCCACCCTTCAACATAGAAAGGACTGTTTTCAAGACACCTAACGTCACTTCCTGTTCATCATATATTTTTTGAGGGTGGGAGGGGGGGGGGCACGAGGGACATGATTATCATCTTGTTTTTATTTACTACCAGCATTTACCCAATTATTTCTATCTGACTTGATGACACCTAGAAGATCTAATTGATATATTCTACAGAAGTAGGTGAAAGATAATTTCTTTCTACGTGGTTAGCGGGAGTTAAGATAGCGTTCAAAAAAATTCGGACGTTTCCAAAAGCTACGTCAAAAACTCATTGGACCATTATTGCGTTAGGTTTCGGTGACCCTGGCTTGGCATCCTGCAACTATCCGCTGATGGACGATTCAGATCCATGAGACGTTTCCTTTCTAATATAAGCTTCATGAGATAACTCTGGTATTGATCATCAAATCACTTAGACAGAGGGCAGACACCTTAATATTGCTTCTTATGGCAATAACGTGAATTTTATGGCGCTTGAAAATTTATTCGCTGGAGAAGGCGACAATACAGTAAAAAATGGGATTTCGAACTTCGTTGTTCATTGAGATTTTGTTCCGCCTTCTAATTCAATTTATGTTATGAGAGGGCACTTTACAGTCCAAAAAGTTTTAATAATGTAATAAAGAAGAAAGATGCACCTTAGAACTCTTATGTAACCCTGTGTTTTGTTTGGATAGCTTCGAGCTGAAGATAAAGAGAGATAAAAATAAAAGGTCTTGTTTGAGACTGCTAATCCTAGGAGTACAACTGGTTGCCTAATTACTACAGATGAATGTTTCACTGATTACTGATGGATTAATAAGTAAAAAGCAAACAATAGAAAAACTTCCAATGATAGTTTTAAGCAAAAATGTTGCCGATAGGTGACTAAGTTTATTTAGATTAGGTTAAGTTAGATAGTTGAACAGAGCATAATGTTGATACACCGTTCAGGCATTTCCACGTTTATCTGAAGATACAAAGAATCGATTGGATGCCAAATAAGTGAAGAGAAAAACTTCAGCGATCTATGAGAATCTTATATGAATTGGTGCACTACTCTAAGACTTTCAGGAAACTCCGACCAAGGTGAAAAATAGATGAAGTTTCCATGGAAAAATTCAACTTGGTTAAATGGATGGACAAGCACCCAGGATACAAGGATCAGATTAAACCTGATCACGTGCTGTAAGAGAACGTCAAAAACGTTTTGCAAGTCACTTTTTGCTAAGGACTTGAGAAGATAGAAATGGCACTCTCGAGAAAAATACTTGTGGTCTAAGCGTTTTTGGATTAAAACAAACGGTGTACAAACAAGGTGTAAAACACCTAAAACTGCAAGAACAAAAGCGCAGCTCAACTATATTTGCGACACTACAAACAGTCAAAACAAGAGAGAAGTTATGTCGAGAAAGCAATACAAACCCTCGAACTGGCTACCATATAGCTACCAAAAGAATAACATGGCTACCGTCATCTCAAACCTAGTCTAAAAACAACATGGAACGATAGTCTAATATCAAGGAGATGACGTAACAAGGGACAAGTATTATTCCGATAATTATATCTTATTAAATATCCACCAAGCTTTTTTAAAGTCCATTTCGTTTAAATTAAATTCGTCGTCATTCTAGGATGCTAATAATATTTTCCGAAAAGTTTTGGGATGCGCCCTATATAACTTCCTGAGCATGAGCCGAGTATTTTCAGCCAATCACATGTTCTGTTGTGTTTTAATCCGACGCGCAGAATGAATTATTAGCGTCGCAATTTGAGAGCTCTAAAATAGTTCACCGACGTAAGAATGGATTATTTACATTCCTGAAGCCACCAGCGTAACCAAAGATACACCGTTCGCGTCTGTTGTGTGCGGTAGGTCAGTTCTTCGCCGCGATTGGCTGACACGTACCTCCTAAAACAACTGCTACAGCATCGCTTCGCGTCAGTTTGCTCGCACAAGTTATACATGACTTAAAGCTTTAAACAAACGAAGACGAAACAAAAAAAAAACGCCAATTTGTTTTTATACACGCCAAGCCTACACTCCCCGCATTTGCGGCAGCCCGGCGTAATTACGCGGCTAATTACGCATCCGCTTGGCTCACCCGGCCTGTGAATGATTCGCGACTCGAAATTAGCCGGCGTCCGTCGCGCAGACCGAACTCGGTCACGAGCGCGCAGCGCGCGCTTGTCACCGCAGCTGCAGCGCGAAAAAACAATGGAAATCGCAGCCCACTTTCATTTGTTGGCTAAATACCGATAGAGTGCACGCGGGGGGTGGCCGGTGCCGCGCGGGAGCACGGCCGTTGGATAGGTTAGGTCCCTTATTGGATTTTAGAAAGTCAATGCTAGAGGTCGGCGACCCGAGCGCAACATATGATCGGGTCGTTGAACCGAGGCGCAGGGTAGCGCAAACGCCGGCGGTTTAGTTCGAACGCGCCGCGGGTAGGTGCCCCGCACTGGCCTAGTTTGTTGCACTTTGCACTTGCATTCGACCGCGCGGACCTCCGCGGCGCTGCCGAAACCGACGCCGCGCGCGCGAACCACTCACCATGAGCGAGATCTGCAGGACGTGCCTCCGGGAGGTTGGCGACGGCGCGCTCATCTTCTGCCTGGACGCGGCGGGCCCGCACCGCGAGCCCCTCACCATCCGTTGCAAGCTGGCCGACTGCGTGCCCGAGATGGTGAGCAGCCGATTCGCGCTTGACGCGCCGTCATTCCGCATGCTTTCAGGACCTGGACGTCGTGCCCAACGCCTTCCTGTGCGACCGCTGCCTCGAGTCGCTCACCGCAGCACACGAGTTCAAGAGCAAGTGCCTGGAGACCGAGGGTCGCATCCAGAGTTACATCGAGCGCATGGGTTACACGCTCACCTCGGTGGACCTGCGGGAGATCGTGCGGCAGCAACGTCCAGCCGATCCCCCCCAGCCGGCCTCCAGCCAGGGTACGGCATTGCGGGCGGCCCTGTACGACAGCAACAAGAACCCCATCAAGGTGAAGGCTAGCCCTGAGAAGAGCGCAAGCCTCGATCTCAAAAACCTGCAGTGCGACACGCGTGCCTTTTTCGCAGTGCCCAAAATTGCGCAGCTACTGGCCGAAGGGAACAAGAGTTCATTCTGCTGCAAGCGGTGCACTTTTGTCGCTTCCAACAATTTTGAGCTGAAAGCACATGAGGAGACGCACCTGGCAAGCCACGAATCGCAGAAGTGCAACCTTTTTGCTCAACTCCTCTCGGAGGGTAATGGAGTTTCTTTTCAATGCAAGCAATGTCCGTACATAGCTTCGAATGATCTCGATCTCAAATCGCACGAAGCAACCCATCTGGTAGACCAAAAGGGATTTTTTGCCATGCCCAAGATTGCCAAGCTGCTGACAGAGGGCAGCGCGGCACATAAATGTTCCCATTGCACCTACATAGCTTCAAGCGATCTCGACCTAAAGTCCCACGAGGAAAGCCACATTGCACAGAGGTTACACAAGTGCCCCCAGTGTGACTACAGTGCACCGAAACGGCAGACGCTAATAGTTCATATGCGGAAACACACAGAAGACAAGCCGTTTAAATGTGACAAGTGCGGTTACATCACGCTATACAGGGACATGTTTGTGCAGCACTCAAAGGAGCATACAGGAGATCGCCCGTTTAAGTGTACATTATGTAACTTTAGTTCCATTTACAGTAGTGTCTTAAATAAGCATATGCGTAGCCACAGAGAAAAGAAATTTAAATGCGCCTTATGTGACTATAAAGCAACATCGAAATTTGATTTGAAAGTGCACATCCAGGTGCACACCAAAGGTGAGAAGCCGTATAAGTGCCTGTTATGTGATTATGCTTCATCGCACAAAACGAACTTGAATTATCACATGAAGGTGCATACCGGTGAAAAGCCATACAATGCAGATTATGCAGTTACCGCACTTCACAGAAGGGTAACCTACAAACACACATGCAGACGCACAGCAGCGAAAGGCTACTGAAATGCACGCAATGCTCATATACGACCGCTCACACCAAGTCACTCACAGCTCACCTTCGGAACCATGCCACTGAAAAGCCATACTCCTGTACGTTATGCGCATACAGTTCGTCTACGAAGATAAACCTTTTGAAGCACATCATGATGCACTCGGAGGATAACTGCAACTTAGAGCAGTACACCACTGCAGTGCAAGCAGCCGAAAACCCATTCACCTGTACAAAGTGCCAAAAGACTTTTGACAGCATGGACGGTCTAAGCAGCCACCTCATGCACCATGCCAAGTCAGAGGTGGACGAGTCCACCTGTTCGGGCACGAGCGAGGCTGCCGGCGACGACTGCCTGCAGGACAAGAATAACTGTGAATCGGCTGTGAAAAAGGAAATGACCACTTAACGCACACTCGGACTATTACATTCTACTTGAACTGTTAGCTATTTACTAATGACGTAATGTTACCAGTAGGTGAAGGGTCGCTGCAAATAATTAAGGACCTGAGATGATATCGTCCATACGTGAAGTCTGACTTTAAGTAGGGGCTCGTCACATTTTTAAAGTTTTATAAGATATTGTCATAACAGTACTTTAACTAGAATAAATTTTATGCTGCCAGTTATGTTATTAGTGATTTGTTATGCATATGATGTGTATTGCTTTAATTTTATTCGAATTATGTAGCCAAAGTTTTAATAAATGTACTTTATGGATGCGATCGACTTTGAATTTGCGCTTAAATCACATTAGCCGGTAAGATTACGTAACTTATTTTCTGGGTTTATTAATCTGACTGAAATAAACTTTGCTGCATTTTATACGATTATCAAGGATAAAAATAAAAATATTTAAAACTAAAAATCGAGAGATCTGGAACACCACATTTACGCTAATATTTCTATGAAATCACGGTTATTAATAGAAGAATATTTTCTAAGTACGCGCGGGCAGTAATTTTGAGGTTATGGGGGTTGTTTTATTGCAAACAAATGACCTACTCAAGGTAATAATTGTGTAGGCTATTTTAATCATACTGGTATCTATACCAATGGTATCATTACGGGATCTTAAATAAAAGAATTATCTGAATCAGATAAGAAAATACGTAATTGTCAGGTATAAAAGTTAGAATCTAAAAGAACCTGATCAACATGAAGAAGGCATGGAACAAATACTTTATTAAATCAAAATACAGGCACAGATCACACAAAAACAGCAAAGACAAATCGTTAGTAAGATGTAGAAAGAATAAAGACAAACAGAACAGAAGCAGAATAAAAATATAAAAACAGACAAGAGAAAACGAAACAAACCAAAACAACATAATTAGACCTGGCAATAGCAAAACAGAGACGAACCGGAAATAGGATAAGATAGAAATAAAATGTAATCAAGCCAGAAAGGGAGCAAACAAAGAGAAAATTTATAGCTTGCACAACATAAACACAACAAGCAAGAGAAGACAAAGAGTGAACGAAGAAGATCAAAAACAAACAGAAAACTATAGGTAGCATATAAAACAACAAAATAAAATTTGAAATTAGGCACAATATAAAGTAAGTATAAAAATGTATCATACAGAAATATAAATAAGACGAGTAAGGAAAAAAAACAAAATGGCGCAACAAAGTATACAGACGAATGTGAGACAGAACAGAGACAGATTTTGACATTACAGAGACAAGACATAAACAATACGCAAATGAAACAAATATGAAATAAGCAAAATGGAATACAGAGGCAGGTTGTAATGGATATAAAACAGACATAAATACAAGTAAAAAAAAATTTAACAGAATAAAAACAAAGCAAACAGAAAATATACAATGCAAAGCGAGACAAAAAAACAAAAATAATGCAGAAAAAGATAAAAAGAAAGCACAAAAGAAACAAGATAAGAACGAAACAAAAATAAAGCACAGATGCAAGACAATGCCACAACAAAAGAAAGGCCCACAAGGAGTACAAATAATGAATAAATAGACTTGTACAGAACAGAGTAGTAAAAAAAAGAGAAACGATACAAACGAATCGAAAAGGTATTACAGAAACAAAAGAGAAATGGAACAAAACTAATACGTATATAAAACGGAGAAGAATCAAGATAAATAAAGAATAGAGACAGACCAAATAGCCTTCGTTCTTTTTACATCTTGTCTTGTTTTTTATTATGTTTGTTTCATTTTTGATCTGATTTTGTTTTGCATGCAGTTTGTAGTCTGCTTTTGTTTTATGTTTGTTTTAATATTTCCGTTTTCTTTTTGTTGTTTTGGATCTAATGCAAATTTTTACTGTTTTGTGTGTGCCATGTTTTGCCTTTTCTATTTCTATCTAATGCATGTTTAATCTTTGCCTTTGTTCTTTGTTTTTTTTCTTTATCCTTCATTCTTCTGTTTGTTTTGTTCCCTCTAAAGTCCATATCTTATTTGTGTACTACCAGTCATTTCGGTGTTTAGTTTTTTCATTTTATTTACTCCTAAGTTGTATATTTTTGCGCATCTCTATTGTATCTATGAAAAATTTGTGTCTTGTTTTATCCAACTTTGTTCTTTATCATGTTTGTGTGTCGTATCTGATTTATTATTTTATTTATTTTGTTTTTGACCCACCTATTTAATTTGCACAATAAAGAAACATAGTCTAGAAGTGATAAAAGTTTCTTTGGAATAGAAACAGGACAGGAGAAAAACAAAACGAAAACAGAGGAAAATAGAACAGATACAAAAAAGACAAAAACTAGATGGAAAAGGATGAATAGAGACAATACGGAAAAAGGAGAAAATTATAGAACAGGACCAAGACGAGATATTTGTATTCTGCTTTATCTTTGTCCCGTTCCTTTTCTGTCTGTAAGCCCTCTTCGACTTCTCTTTTGTTTTGGGTGCAACTTATATTTTCCTCATCTCTGTTCAATCTTTGTTGTGTCTTGGTTTTGCTTTTGTTCTTTCTTTATATTATTCATGACCTACGGTTTTCTTGTTTTTCTGTCTTGTTTCTATTTGGTATGTTTCTTTTTCGCTGCTTTTGAATACAAACCCTTTTATGATTTGTGTAAATCATAAATAAATATATATATATATATGCGGTTTAAGTTCTACCTCTGGTTTGTTCTATTTTTCTCTATTTTTTCATGTCCTTTCTTGCTTTTGTCTAACTTTTCGTACACTTCAGTTTTTTATTTGTTTCTATGTTCAGCCTGTACCTCATTTGTGCCCCATACTTGTTCTGTTAATGCTTTCTTTATATCTGTTTCTGTTCTGTCTTTTGTGCTCTTCACACAAGGCATTTGGAAATGGTTCATCAGCACAAGACAATCCTTATATATGTTTATATATTGGGATTAGGCTGTTGTAGCATCCACATATACCTATCAGGTCTGTGGGTGTCCTCCCCAATACTGCTGTTCCGAACAGAGTCAGATGATATGATCAAAACCGTCTGCATGCAGGGCTACACAGCTCATAGATCACTTATTATTTCAACCTGATGAAAACACTTTTCTCAAGTCTGTTAGTTGCATAAATTGAGAATCTGACCATCTATTCTATACTACGTTCACATAAACCAGTAAATCTACCAATTGCTTGCAGTAGTAGCAAGATATGCACGGAGAATTGGTACATAGTAGCAATCCTCCTGGAATTTTGAATTACAGAAAATTAAGCTACTTTACTTTTATTACCGGTTATGATGTGAGTCATCCTATAGATGTTTTCTGATCCCTACTATACATAAAAATCGATAATATTTACACATGCGCATTTATGTAAAGCTGTTGTAATGTTGATTATATTTAATAAATATATTTGACATATTTTAAAAGCGAATCTTAATTATATTTTATTAATAAATTACATATTTTGTAAGTAAAATAAAGATACCTAACAAATGTAAATATGTCATATTACAGGAATTTAAAACACAGTAGAAAGTTAAGCAAACAGTTCATAGATAGCAGTGACAAATTATTATAATTTGTTGTACGATACATAAATTTATTTAATATTAATTTATTATAAATTTATATGAAAACGGGTTTTTAGACTTGAACGTATTTATTTTATTAAAATTCGAATAGACGGCAACACAAAGCTGACCTTGTTTATAAAAACAATAGCATTAATTGTACTTTTGCAATAAATACATTTTTTATCGTTTCCTAACTTTAGATTATTAAAATTTTAATATAATTATATTTACGTTTAGCATTAGAATTTTAATTTTTAAAGCGCCATCTGTACTACAATAGCTACAATGTAAATTTTTTATTTTAACTTTTCTTATATTTATTAATGTATTAATTTACCAATATGTTGTTAACGTCGATAGTGAAATAAAGTGCGTTATTATTCAATTTTGTGCCATCTATATATACAGTAGCACGAACTATAAAGTTAATTAAATTTATTTAGAACACTATATAGAGTTAAACAAATATTTGTTTGAGTTACATAAATACATTATTAATGCCAAAACAAATACTAGATTATAATAAAATTGTGAATTTTGTAAAATATGATGTCTTGTTTTACCATTAATTAAATTCTACTAAGATATTTCAAATACAAACATTATTGTTGCAGCGCCATCTATATTACAGTAGCACAACTAAAGCTAAGAAAATTAGATTTCTGTATACTCTAATTATCCTTATGCAGTTTAAATATAACAAACTTAAACTAACATATCTAATTATAGATTACTAATAATAATTTGAATTTTGTAAATATGAAGGTCTGAAAATAAGTTCTACTACAGATATTTCAAATACAAACTTTTTATAAATGGCAAAATCAAGCTGATAGATTTCTGTAACTCTAATTATTTTGTGTTTTAAATATAACAAACTTAAACAAACATAACAATTAAGTTACTAAATAATAATTTATTGTTATTATAGATCTAATTTAAAAATATCGTTCAATTATTTAATTAATATATCCGTAGATGGCTGCATCGATTGACATTTATAATTAAGTAAAATCATTATAATCCATACGAATAAATTTTTTTGTATGAAACACAGTAATTATTTATAGGAATATTTCAATATTAGATAAGTAACACTTTAATATTTATTCGATTAGCTTCTTTAGTTTTCGTATCAAATATTACGGTACAAATTTTTGTATAAACAAAAGTAATTAAAATTTAGAATATTTCAATCATTAGATGACAATCGTAGTTATTAATTAGAGCATTTCAATAGGCATTTTAAGATGCCTCCAACATAAAATGATTGTTAAAATTTGGACTTTTTAATCATTGATGACAATTAGCTCTGACAAAGGTTATGAAATTCCGCGCTCCCTATCCTGGTAAAATTCGTCAATTGTATAAAATTATGGACGTCTATAAGTGATTTTCGCAAATTGCACAAATTATCAGAATGGCAGACTCGCGATCGATGATCCTGGTAAAATCGTCCAATTATGCTAGCAAATTTGAACGTCTAGATTTCGCGATAATTTTATCAGGATGGCAGAGCCGCGATGAGATCGTTATCGGCGCTTGCAGAAAATCGAGCGCTCATGTATTGATTTTAAAATTTGCTGAATCGCTAAACGATCTCTATCAGGATCACAGATGCCTGTGGAGATCCATCGGGCGCTGCAGAAAATCGAGCGCTCATGATTTATTGCTAGCTAAATTTCTCCTGCTGACCGTTTCTAATAATTTGGGCGATTTTCGCAAAACTGTAGATTTTATCAGAATGGCAGGACCGCGATGATGCAATTTTAGCGAAAATCGCCCTTATGTACGCCCAAAATTTGCTAGAGAATTAGACCGCGATTTCTATCAGGATCACAGAGCCGCGAGAGATCGTTTATCGGGCGCTGCAGAAAATCCGAGCGCTCATGTATTGATTTTAAATTTGCTCCGCTACGCTAAAACGATCTCTTCGCACTCCTGTGATCCTGATAGAAATCCCGTCCGATTTTGCTAGCAAATTTTGGACGTCTATAAGGGCGATTTTCGCGCAAAACTGTAGATTTTTATCAGAATGGCAGGACCGCGATGAGGTGGAAATTTTAGCGAAAATCGCCCTTATGTACGCCCAAAATTTGCTAGAGAATTAGACCGCGATTTCTATCAGGATCACAGAGCCGCGAGGAGATCGTTTCATCGGGCGCTGCAGAAAATGCGAGCGCTCATGTATTGATTTTAAATTTTGCTCCGCTACGCATAAAACGATCTCTTCGCCTCCTGTGATCCTGATAGAAATCCCGTCCGATTTTAGCAAATTTTGGACGTCTATAAGGGCGATTTTCGCGCAAAACTAGATTTTATCAGAATGGCAGGACCGCGATAATAATATTTGCGAAAATCGCCCTTATGTACGCCCAAAATTTGCTAGAGAATTAGACCGGGATTTCTATCAGGATCACAGTAAGAGCGAGGAGATCGTTTCATCGGGCGCTGCAGAAAATCCGAGCGCTCATGTATTGATTTTAAATTTTGCTCCGCTACGCATAAAACGATCTCTTCGCTCCTGTGATCCTGATAGAAATTCGTCCGAATTTGCTAGCAAATTTTGGACGTCTATAAGGGCGATTTTCGACTGCAAAACGTAGTATTTTATCAGAAATGGCAGACCGCGAATGATAATTGTTATAAAAAATCGCCCTTAATGTACCAATTTGCTAGAGAATACCGATTTCTATCAGGATCCACTAGAAGCCGCGAGAAGATCGTTTAATACGCTGCAGAAAATCCGAGCGCTCATGTATTGAATTTTAAATTTGCTCCGCTAAACGATCTCTTCCTCGTGATCCTGATAGAACCGTCCGATTGTAGCAAATTTTGACGTTATAAGGCGATTTTCGCAATAACTTATGATTATTTACAAATGTGTAACGTCGATAGTGAAGAAAATCGCTTATTATCCAAAATTTGCTAGAATTAGACCGATTTCTATCAGGATCACAGAGAGATCGATTAAATTTATTGGCTGCAGAAAATCCGAGCGCTCATGTATTGATTTTAAAATTTTGCTCTACGTTAAACGATCTCTTACTCCTGTGATCCTGATAGAAATCGTCAATTTGCTAGCAAATTTTGGATATGCGATTTTGAAAAACTAGTTTGTTTTATCAGAATTAAGACCGATAATCGAAAATTTATTACCCAAAAATTATTGTTGAGCTGCCATTTCTATTCAGGATCACAAAAGCAAAGAGATTATTTATCGGCGCTGCAGTAAAATCCGAGCGCTCATGTATTGATTTTAAATTTTGCTCACATAAACGATCTTCATCCTGTGATCCTGATAGAAATCGTCCGAATTTTGCTAGAATTTTGGACGTCTAATAAGGGCAGATTTTCCAAAACTAAGATTTTTATCAGAATGGCAGGACCGCGATAGTGATAGATTTTGAAAATCTAATTATGCAAAATTTGCTAGTTAAATTAACGATTTCAAGATCAAAGCGCGAGAGATCGTTTAATCGTGCGCTGCAGAAAATCGAGCTCATGTATTGATTTTAAATTTTGCTCCTACGCATAACGATCTCTTCATCCTGTGATCCTGATTAGAAATCCGTGATTGGCAGCAAATTTTGGACGTCTAATAAGGGCGATTTTCGTAAAATCAATTTTATCAGAATGGCAGGACCGCGATGGTTGATTTTAGAAAAATCCCTTTGTACGCCCAAAATTTGCTAGAAATTAACGATTTCTATCAGGTAAGAAACGAGGAGACGTTTCAGGCGCTGAGTTAATCCGAGCGCTCATGTATTGATTTTAAATTTTGCATCCCTTACGGTAAACGATTCTTCGCACTAACCTGTGATCCTGATAGGAAATTCGTCCGATTTAGTAGCAAATATTTGGACGTCTAATTAGGGCGATTTTCGCAAATACATTTTATCAGAATGGCAGGACCAAGATATTAAAATTGTTTTAATCCAAATTGTAGAGAATTAGCGATTTCTATCAGGTCACAGAAGGCTAGAAGATCGTCATCGGGCGCTAAAGCATGTAAAATCCGAGCGCTCATGTATTGATTTTAAATTTTGCTCACTACGCATAACGATCTCTTCGCGCTCCTGTGATCCTGATAGAAATCTCGTCCGATTGCTAGCAAATTTTGGACGTCTATAAGGGCGATTTTCGCGCAAACTGAAGATTTTATCAGAATGGCAGGACCGCGATGAGATGGAATTTTGAAAATCGCCCTTATGTACGCCCAAAATTTGCTAGAGAATTAGACCGGATTTCTATCAGGATCACAGAGCCGCGAGGAGATCGTTTCATCGGGCGCTGCAGAAAATCCGAGCGCTCATGTATTGATTTTAAATTTTGCTCCGCTACGCATAAAACGATCTCTTCGCACTCCTGTGATCCTGATAGAAATCCCGTCCGATTTTGCTAGCAAATTTTGGACGTCTATAAGGGCGATTTTCGCGCAAAACTGTAGATTTTATCAGAATGGCAGGACCGCGATGAGTGGCAATTTAGCGAAAATCGCCCTTATGTACGCCCAAAATTTGCTAGAGAATTAGACCGGATTTCTATCAGGATCACAGAAGCGCGAGGAGATCGTTTCATCGGGCGCTGCAGAAAATCCGAGCGCTCATGTATTGATTTTAAATTTTGCTCCGCTACGCATAAACGATCTCTTCGCACTCCTGTGATCCTGATAGAAATCCCGTCCGATTTGCTAGCAAATTTTGGACGTCTATAAGGGCGATTTTCGCGCAAACTGTAGATTTTTATCAGAATGGCAGGACCGCGATGAGGTGGCAATTTTAGCGAAAATCGCCCTTATGTACGCCCAAAATTTGCTAGAGAATTAGACCGGGATTTCTATCAGGATCACAGAAGAGCGAGGAGATCGTTTTTCATCGGGCGCTGCAGAAAATCCGAGCGCTCATGTATTGATTTTAAATTTTGCTCCGCTACGCATAAAACGATCTCTTCGCACTCCTGTGATCCTGATAGAAATCCCGTCCGATTTTGCTAGCAAATTTTGGGCGTCTATAAGGGCGATTTTCGTGCATAACTGAAGATTTTTATCAGAACGGCAGGACCGCGATGAGACGGCAATTTTAGCGAAAATCGTCCTTATGAACGCCCAAAATTTGCTAGAGAATTAGACCGGGATTTCTATCAGGATCACAGAGCCGCGAGGAGATCGTTTCATCGGGCGCTGCAGAAAATCCGAGCGCTCATGTATTGATTTTAAATTTTGCTCCGCTACGCATAAAACGATCTCTTCGCACTCCTGTGATCCTGATAGAAATCCCGTCCGATTTTGCTAGCAAATTTTGGACGTCTATAAGGGCGATTTTCGCGCAAAACTGTAGATTTTTATCAGAATGGCAGGACCGCGATGAGGTGGCAATTTTAGCGAAAATCGCCCTTATGTACGCCCAAAATTTGCTAGAGAATTAGACCGCGATTTCTATCAGGATCACAGAGCCGCGAGGAGATCGTTTCATCGGGCGCTGCAGAAAATCCGAGCGCTCATGTATTGATTTTAAATTTTGCTCCGCTACGCTTAAAACGATCTCTTCGCACTCCTGTGATCCTGATAGAAATCCCGTCCGATTTTGCTAGCAAATTTTGGACGTCTATAAGGGCGATTTTCGCGCAAAACTGTAGATTTTTATCAGAATGGCAGGACCGCGATGAGGTGGCAATTTTAGCGAAAATCGCCCTTATGTACGCCCAAAATTTGCTAGAGAATTAGACCGGGATTTCTATCAGGATCACAGAAGAGCGAGGAGATCGTTTTTCATCGGGCGCTGCAGAAAATCCGAGCGCTCATGTATTGATTTTAAATTTTGCTCCGCTACGCTTAAAACGATCTCTTCGCACTCCTGTGATCCTGATAGAAATCCCGTCCGATTTGCTAGCAAATTTTGGACGTCTATAAGGGCGATTTTCGCGCAAAACTGAAGATTTTTATCAGAAGCAGGACCGCGATGAGATGGCAATTTTGCGAAAATCGCCCTTATGTACGCCCAAAATTTGCTAGAGAATTAGACCGGGATTTCTATCAGGATCACAGAGCCGCGAGGAGATCGTTTCATCGGGCGCTGCAGAAAATCCGAGCGCTCATGTATTGATTTTAAATTTTGCTGCGCTACGCATAAAACGATCTCTTCGCACTCCTGTGATCCTGATAGAAATCCCGTCCGATTTTGCTAGCAAATTTTGGGCGTCTATAAGGGCGATTTTCGTGCATAACTGAAGATTTTTATCAGAATGGCAGGACCGCGATGAGGAATTTTGGAAAATCGCCCTTATGTACGCCCAAAATTTGCTAGAGAATTAGACCGATTTCTATCAGGATCACAGAGCCGCGAGGAGATCGTTTCATCGGGCGCTGCAGAAAATGCGAGCGCTCATGTATTGATTTTAAATTTTGCTCCGCTACGCATAAACGATCTCTTCGCACTCCTGTGATCCTGATAGAAATCCCGTCCGATTTTGCTAGCAAATTTTGGACGTCTATAAGGGCGATTTTCGCGCAAAACTGTAGATTTTATCAGAATGGCAGGACCGCGATGAGGTGGAATTTTGGAAAATCGCCCTTATGTACGCCCAAAATTTGCTAGAGAATTAGACCGCGATTTCTATCAGGATCACAGAGCCGCGAGGAGATCGTTTCATCGGGCGCTGCAGAAAATGCGAGCGCTCATGTATTGATTTTAAATTTTGCTCCGCTACGCATAAAACGATCTCTTCGCACTCCTGTGATCCTGATAGAAATCCCGTCCGATTTTGCTAGCAAATTTTGGACGTCTATAAGGGCGATTTTCGCAAAACTGAGATTTTTATCAGAATGGCAGGACCGCGATGAGATGAATTTTAGCGAAAATCGCCCTTATGTACGCCCAAAATTTGCTAGAGAATTAGACCGGATTTCTATCAGGATCACAGAAGCGAGGAGATCGTTTCATCGGGCGCTGCAGAAAATGCGAGCGCTCATGTATTGATTTTAAATTTTGCTCCGCTACGCATAAAACGATCTCTTCGCACTCCTGTGATCCTGATAGAAATCCCGTCCGATTTTGCTAGCAAATTTTGGACGTCTATAAGGGCGATTTTCGCGCAAAACTGTAGATTTTTATCAGAATGGCAGGACCGCGATGAGGTGGAATTTTGCGAAAATCGCCCTTATGTACGCCCAAAATTTGCTAGAGAATTAGACCGGATTTCTATCAGGATCACAGAGCCGCGAGGAGATCGTTTCATCGGGCGCTGCAGAAAATCCGAGCGCTCATGTATTGATTTTAAATTTTGCTCCGCTACGCATAAAACGATCTCTTCGCCTCCTGTGATCCTGATAGAAATCCCGTCCGAATTTGCTAGCAAATTTTGGACGTCTATAAGGGCGATTTTCGCGCAAAACTGTAGATTTTTATCAGAATGGCAGGACCGCGATGAGGTGGCAATTTTAGCGAAAATCGCCCTTATGTACGCCCAAAATTTGCTAGAGAATTAGACCGCGATTTCTATCAGGATCACAGAGCCGCGAGAAGATCGTTTCATCGGGCGCTGCAGAAAATGCGAGCGCTCATGTATTGATTTTAAATTTTGCTCCGCTACGCATAAAACGATCTCTTCGCACTCCTGTGATCCTGATAGAAATCCCGTCCGATTTTGCTAGCAAATTTTGGGCGTCTATAAGGGCGATTTTCGTGCATAACTGAAGATTTTTATCAGAACGGCAGGACCGCGATGAGTGGCAATTTTAGCGAAAATCGCCCTTATGTACGCCCAAAATTTGCTAGAGAATTAGACCGGGATTTCTATCAGGATCACAGAAGAGCGAGGAGATCGTTTTTCATCGGGCGCTGCAGAAAATCCGAGCGCTCATGTATTGATTTTAAATTTTGCTCCGCTAAGCATAAACGATCTCTTCGCGCTCCTGCGATCCTGATAGAAATCCCGTCCGAATTTCCTAGCAAATTTTGGGCGTCTATAAGGGCGATTTTCGCGAAAAACTGAAGATTTTTATCAGAATGGCAGGACCACGATGAGATGGCAATTTTAGCGAAAATCGCCCTTATGTACGACCAAAATTTCCTAGAGAATTTGACCGGGATTTCTATCAGGATCACAGAAGCGCAGGAGATCGTTTCATCGGGCGCTGCAGAAAATCCGAGCGCTCATGTATTGATTTTAAATTTTGCTCCGCTACGCATAAAACGATCTCTTCGCACTCCTGTGATCCTGATAGAAATCCCGTCCGAATTTGCTAGCAAATTTTGGCGTCTATAAGGGCGATTTTCGCGCAAACTGAAGATTTTTATCAGAATGGCAGGACCGCGATGAGAGGCAATTTTAGCGAAAATCGCCCTTATGTACGCCCAAAATTTGCTAGAGAATTAGACCGGGATTTCTATCAGGATCACAGAGCCGCGAGGAGATCGTTTCATCGGGCGCTGCAGAAAATCCGAGCGCTCATGTATTGATTTTAAATTTTGCTCGCTACGCATAAACGATCTCTTCGCACTCCTGTGATCCTGATAGAAATCCCGTCCGAATTTGCTAGCAAATTTTGGACGTCTATAAGGGCGATTTTCGCGCAAAACTGTAGATTTTTATCAGAATGGCAGGACCGCGATGAGGTGGCAATTTAGCGAAAATCGCCTTATGTACGCCCAAAATTTGCTAGAGAATTAGACCGGATTTCTATCAGGATCACAGAGCCGCGAGGAGATCGTTTCATCGGGCGCTGCAGAAAATCCGAGCGCTCATGTATTGATTTTAAATTTTGCTCCGCTACGCTTAAACGATCTCTTCGCACTCCTGTGATCCTGATAGAAATCCCGTCCGAATTTGCTAGCAAATTTTGGACGTCTATAAGGGCGATTTTCGCGCAAAACTGTAGATTTTTATCAGAATGGCAGGACCGCGATGAGGTGGCAATTTTAGCGAAAATCGCCCTTATGTACGCCCAAAATTTGCTAGAGAATTAGACCGGGATTTCTATCAGGATCACAGAAGAGCGAGGAGATCGTTTTTCATCGGGCGCTGCAGAAAATCCGAGCGCTCATGTATTGATTTTAAATTTTGCTCCGCTACGCTTAAAACGATCTCTTCGCACTCCTGTGATCCTGATAGAAATCCCGTCCGATTTTGCTAGCAAATTTTGGACGTCTATAAGGGCGATTTTCGCGCAAAACTGTAGATTTTTATCAGAATGGCAGGACCGCGATGAGTGCAATTTTGCGAAAATCGCCCTTATGTACGCCCAAAATTTGCTAGAGAATTAGACCGGATTTCTATCAGGATCACAGAGCCGCGAGGAGATCGTTTTCATCGGGCGCTGCAGAAAATCCGAGCGCTCATGTATTGATTTTAAATTTTGCTCCGCTACGCTTAAACGATCTCTTCGCACTCCTGTGATCCTGATAGAAATCCCGTCCGAATTTGCTAGCAAATTTTGTACGTATATAAGGGCGATTTTCGCGCAAAACTGTAGATTTTTATCAGAATGGCAGGACCGCGATGAGGTGGCAATTTTAGCGAAAATCGCCCTTATGTACGCCCAAAATTTGCTAGAGAATTAGACCGCGATTTCTATCAGGATCACAGAGCCGCGAGGAGATCGTTTCATCGGGCGCTGCAGAAAATGCGAGCGCTCATGTATTGATTTTAAATTTTGCTCCGCTACACTTAAAACGATCTCTTCGCACTCCTGTGATCCTGATAGAAATCCCGTCCGAATTTGCTAGCAAATTTTGGACGTCTATAAGGGCGATTTTCGCGCAAAACTGATAATTTGTATCAGGATCGCAGAAGTGTGAGTGGATGGCATTATATCGTTATTACTGGGATCTGTATTTTATAGTAAAAGTTAAAATAAAATTATTGAATTAAGAATAATTTATTTTTTTCACTCTGTAGTGTATAAATACATATATAAACAAATTGATACACTGTTAATAATTTTTATGCTTTTATTGTAATTTATAAATTTATTTATTTTAAGTTGTGGCGCCATCTGTTGTATATCTTGCAAACCATTATTAAAATTATTTTTTTAAATAATTAAATCGAAGTTATTAAGGTTTTTTGATAATAATTCTGTATTGTATAATTTTAGTTATTTTTAATTTTGTTATATTATTATTTTACTATTTAATTTACAGTTTTAAGAGATATTAAAAAAGCGGCTTGGAGATGCGCAGAACAGAACCGCCGTCTTGTGCGATGGCAAGCAAGCGCTCATGACACTGAGCTAAAGTACTACCTGTAGACTCTGTATAAGGTTATGGGGATATTAATATAAAATATGACGCGCCATTTATATGGCAGTAGTTAATATTATTTCAAAGTTCTTCCATAGCCTATTTTTAATTTAATCTGCAAAATTGATTTATGCATATCTGTTTCTTTGGGGTAACAATAGGATTTTTTATTTTATGCTGGAAAAAAACAAATGCAGTTATAAACAGTATTTTATTTGGTTATTCTTTCATTTACACTACAATTATTCATACACAAAAAAATACATAAAAAATATATCACTAGAGGTCGCAATTTTCCTTACTCGTAATACAAGTCTACATACATAAATTGAGTATTATTGAAGATGTACATTGAAGAACTTCCTAAAAGTACTTGATTTGTCGAAGCAAGCATACAGGTCACTTAATGACGTTATAGTACAAATGAGTGGTGAGAGACAGATAGAATTAAATAACAGTGGGATCACATACAGAAGCTCACTTTGGAACTGATTTTTTAGAATCTGAACAAGGTGTGAAGCTTCAAAATAAAAAAAATCGAACATATCAATACCTTACTTTACATTATATTTCGGCTTAAGGTTATTTTAATGTCTTATTCTCTACATGCTTGTAAAGACTCTCTTATTGCACTACAAACAGGTCATGTTATCCTATAAATATAATGTAGGTCTATATAGAAGTTCACTCTTTTTACACTTACGTAGTGTCTAATTCTATATTTGCGTATATCACTGCAATGAAGTAATGACAGGTATTACCTCTTACATATTTATTCGTTCCCAATCCCTACTACTACTTGACGTAATTTTTAAACTTTTTATTATTGTTCACGCTGCCTTCATTTTTTATGGCGCTTTTGCTCTGCGGCATGTTGATGTCAGTTGTCTGCCGACTTCGCTATGTCAACGCTGGACTTGTCCTGGATGTTGGGTGGAATGTGGTAGGCGGAGGCTGCCTCCCCGTTGCTGTACTTGTGCTTCCTGTCGGAGTAGACGTCAAAGCTTCATGCACATGTAGCCGGGGGTGTTCGTGAGGTTTGGACTGGTCCTGGCGTGGATTTCATCGTTCACATACTGGTGCGGTGAGGAGAGGTGCTCGAAGTCGGGCGGGCTCAGCATCCCCAAGTAGTCGCTTTGGCTCTCCCCCAAGCGCTGGGTGTTCATTACCAGGTAAGGGTCGTTTAGTGCTGTAAAAATGACGTGCTTTAGTATCAATGATTATTCTATGCAACCTTTGATTGAGTGTGCAATGAAAGGGTAGACAAGCACACTGCTGTATGCTAGCCTGAATCTACATTCATTCTACAATATTTGTTGTTGTTTGTTATAGTTCTTTAAAATCCACAGAGTTTTGTAAGTTTATTATGCAGCGAAGAAATTCATTACTACTGATTTCAAAACATTTCTGTTAGGTCTCTCAAGTTTTGTCTGGTTTGTGAGCAGCTCTGTTCTCTGATCCACATCTGCACATGTTGTGTTTTGAGAAACCCTCTTGCACATTTAGAAAATAGTTGTAACTTGTTGGTGTAAACAATCATAAAGTTTATCAGTGGTTATAGAAAATCATTTAAGGTCTGTTGGTCTGTTCAAGTCTTTAGTTTGCATCAACAAGACCAAGATGGCTTTCTGTATAGCTCTACAAAGTCAATATCTTCCGTGCTCATAATGTTTGTTAAATTTAAAACATTCTATCCTCAGTTACCTTCTTTTGAGTAGTAAACTATCTGACGTTAGCTATTTCTCCTTATAATTCAGCGAGCGGTCGACATCGAAGAGTAAGCGTAGGAATATAGTTTTGAATTTTTTTACTTGAACGTCAAATTCTCTTAATTTATTTTAATTCCCACATTTATTTTTACGTTATATATTTGCTAATAAATTGCACATGGATATGAATAAAAAAGGAGTAGAATAAATGGATCGGATATTAAGCATTTTTTACTTTTAATACATGGATCTACGTTTTGGTCTCAAGCGGAAATGGACACATGCAAAAATGTGGTCCGCATATTTTTTTAACTAAACTTTGCAAGGAGAACCTCCATCGAGATACCTACAAAATATAAAAAATCCGCGATGATACCCGCCCCAGAAGGGGGTAGCCGAGCGAATGAAATTCAGAGTGTTGTTCAAAGTCGTTCCTGGCGCACCCCGTATTTTTCTCCCGTCGACCTGTAACGGAATTTTTCTAGCAGCACTTCAGGTTACCAAATGACAAAAACCGCACCTCGCTAGCTCCTGCCGTTTCCGAGATCCTGAAAATGCTTTCAATTTTCAACCGTTATTTTGACCATGAAGAAGTTGGGATAGCAAACTAATCAGAGTTTGTTAAAAGTGGGGCCACTCATTTCTATACTTACTACTCCGCAAATTAAAAAATGGGAATCCTTTTTTACTACTAACTCAACACAATAATTAATAATAAAAAACTACTAACCACTTCCTGCAGAGAGGTTGGGTTGTGGCCATTCTCTCATCCACCACCTGGTGATGTGCCTAGTCGGCTCTTAACCGGAACGAATCTACTATTGGTCTGTCTCTTACAGTAATTACAACATAGAAATGACATTGTTACCAGGTCTGGCCTGGGCGGTGATAAATCGGGCGTCGGGACGCTACGACCGGCAACGCGTGGGACACGGAAGGCTAGAAAAACGAAGCGTCGGCTCCAACTTACGAATTGGAATCATATTTATAACCTTACAGAACTTAACCTACCTTACGCTAACCTATCAACCCTAGCTAACTTAACGTGCTTAGCTAATGTACAAGAACTTAACCTACGACTTAATGTATGCGCTGAAACGGCCGCGAGCTAGGTGCAACAGCGGGGCCGATGGCGGAGCCGGACAGCGAGCAGCAGGGGCGGCAGCAAATCCGGGCGGCGAGCAGCAAAAGAAGCCAAAAGGGACTCACCCGATGACACTTGATGGTTACTTCTTAAGGGCTGACGACTGAAGGCGAATTCTTCGGTTGCTCAGGTTTTAAGGGCTCAGCCGTGCCCCACTCTGCTGGTGGAGTGCAGAGTTCAGGGTGGCAGCACGCTGAGCCCGCTGGGGAATGCAGAGCTTGCCCAGGATTGGTGGACGCCGGGGGCGCCTTTGCTCTGATCGGAAAATGCCGTGGCGGCTATGGTCGGTGGCGTTCGGGTCGACTCGGGATCGCTTGGCACGACGCGGCGCGGTAGGTCGAGAATCCCGGTGTTACACACGGCGCCACAAAGTCGGCCTCAGGTAACATTCCTGCACACGGCGCCACAAGTTCGGCCTCGGGTAACATTCCTCTGGGATTATAAATTCCAAAGAATGTCCTTTGTGTTGCGCACGGGCCGAAAAATTCCGAGTCAGGTAACATCAGCCCCGGCGAAATCGGGGCCAAGTAACAACATGTATTTTTAACAAATAACACGTTTTACTTACTCATCGAAAACCAATTTCCTTCAATAACACATACTCAGTGCAGCCCTTTTAAAAACCGATATATTTTCATTTTCATTAATCTCAGTATGTATTTTGTTCAACGTGGGCGGCTCATTTCATAAAAAAATGAATGTACAATCTGCCTAATACCATTTTTTACTTCTGCATCTAGAGAGCATCTAAAATACTTTTGTTTTGGTGGTATAGTTTCGATGGCTGCAATGTACGTTGCGTACGGCTTTCTCAAAGAACATTATACACACTAACCACTTGAACGCCTACAAAAATTATAGTAATTGTGAGTTTCTTAATAATTATATGTAAAAGTAAATAAACCTGCTGCTGCTGAAGTAAATTTCTTGCATTGTCTTTGTACGACTTAAAAATATTTTAATATACCTTCCTGGCTGTTGAGTTCTAGTCTGTGCTGCGATTTGGATGGTTGTTTGATTATGTATTTTCGAAAAGTACTCGATGAGCTGGATACAATGATACCATTTTTATTTTTGGTAGACAATAAATAAAAAGTTACAAATAACTGATTTTTTTAAATTTCGCGCAATTATTTCACGTCGTCACCAAGGCAACCGTTAAAAATTTGAATTTACCCGAATGTGGCGTCATTATTTCTCATCGTCGCCAAAGCTACCGTTAAAATTTGAATTTATTCGGATGTAGCGCCATTATTTCACATGCCCCTACGGTGAGTGCCCTCTTTTCTCGTCGACTAACATTTCTTTGTTTCAGTATTTTTTTACATACATTGATTTTTAATTCCGGAATTCATATTTTGCCACAGGTTATCAGTATTTGGTGTTGGGCCAGAAAATTTCGTTCGTTTGTTTAGCTATTTCCTTGTTGCTGTGAAAGTATGTTATTTTAAGACAATAACTCGAGATTGCAGTGATAGCGTTTCAAAATGGTGGAGATACAGAAGTTGAGAAATATTTTATAAGTAACATTTAAGACGAACTCCAGCCGAATAAAACATTTTATTGGATGCATGATTTTTTATTTCAAAAAGTTCCAAAAAAATTACATTTTTCGCGTCAAACCTAGCTTAAGTTAACCTAAATTGCTGATCGTTTAGCCAGTTAAACTGTTGCCCAGAGAGCACCGCGAGGAGGCGATTAGCATCACTCTCCCCTCCCTTCAGTAAATCTTCATTAGAGAGGAGCCCTGAAAAGGGCTGTTTGAGTAGGGACACATCTAAGTACGATGGTCACCATACTCGGCGCGGATAGCCTTCAAGTATTCAAACTTGTCCTGGTTGTTCTTTGAGCAGTACCGGCGCCACAGGTACTCGCTGAGGTGGTCGGCGAAGGTTTCACCGTTGTAGCGTGGGCGGCTCCTGAAGAAATCCTTCGCAGGACGCCAGGATGCCTCGATGCGCTGCGTATGTGTGCCATCAAGCGCTGAAATCAAATAATTAGAAACTTCTTAGTGTCTACGGTTTTGACCTACCAACAAAGCGATGCATCGGGTCGCTGTGGTTGACTACGTGGTGCGTGTATCAATGCTCGTGGACGCTCATGTAGCTCCGCCAACCATCGGTATGGATGATGATTCCACGCACCACGTGTTTTAAAATTGCCGGGATGAGTGTTTCAGCATCCCGGCGCTCCACAACCACCATCCGGATCATCCCTAGCACCCAATGTCCAGGGATGACGCGACCACGCTCGTATTTTCGGCGGCCAAATACGGATTCGTCGATCTGGACGACGACGCCTGGGCCACAGATCTGGTTTTCCCACTGATCGCGGGAGAAGTGGTCTACGACCATCTCCCTGCAATATCGATACCTAAAACATGAATTAGAATATGGTGCTGAATGTTTACAACCAAACGACGAACGTTGGGATGGGCCACATCCCAGGCCTCACGCCGAGTGACGTCATACTGCCAGTCCTCCGAAAAGCCGTACATAATAAATGTGACTTGATCGGGGAGCAACTTGACGTCTTGGAACCACGCGGCCCTTCTCCTACTGGCATCGGTTGCACCGGAAACGGCCAAAGGTGTCTTGCTAGTAAAAAGCGCGAAACGAATGCTCACTGTGGGGTGATGTGAAATAATGGCGCTGCATCCGAATAAATTCAAATTTTAACGGTTGCCTTGGTGACGACGTGAATAATGGCGCGAAATTAACAAAAACAATTATAACTTTTTTATTCATCGTCTGCCCAAAATAAAAATGGTGTCATTGTACTCATCGAGTACTTTTCGAAAATATATAATAAAATAACCAAATCGTAGCACAGAGAGGGGCCCATTTACCGAAAAAGCTTTAAGCTACTATTTTTAGCATCATAGACACATCAGAGCTTTTCGCCATCAAAATATTGACATTAGTACACCAAGATTTAATTGTACCAATAAGAGAAAGGTTTTGCCACTTCTGAGGATGGTTGTTTGATTATTTAGAGGATTACGTCGTCCCCGCTGCTCCTTCAAGGGTGTAATGCCATGGCCAACGTGATCTAAATGGCCAAGGTCGGTAACGTCATAGTTGAAGTTGCGCTCCACATTGTCAGAAGAAGTTTAAGGTGTTCTTTAACCTGTAACCTTAAAGAAGATGGTGAACAAGCAGGCAGCAAAATAAGACGTTGCCTGTTTCCTCAAATGGTCCCAAAATTAAAAGAACCACCTGAAGCTTACTTGCTGTGTGCTTTGCAAGAAAGTAATTTTGAAGGCGGTCAAAAACATCCAAACAAGCGGGAAAACTGCAGGCAGCGCTACCGTCCTACCCAAGACTTGAAAATATTTGAAGAAGACTCTTAACTGAACTCTAGGAGCTTGGGAATTGGAACAGGAGAGTGTTGGTGTTCCAAGCGAAAACTTACGAAGATTATACCAATGAGTAAACTGAAGCAGTTGCAACGTTTTGTTCCTTAAACCTTTTTTATAACTATAATGGGATTCTAACAGAGTAAAGGTGTTCCGAGCGTTCCTAAAACGACAAGGCTAAGTCATTGCAAATTTTTGTTAATCAACTAGGGAAAAGAGGATTAATTCAAATAAACATCTGGTCTACATTAAAATTTTATTTGACGCGAACCAGCCAAAGGCAGTTTTCCAAAAATGAACCTTCAGCGCGCGACGGCCCTCATCCAGAAGGGCGGCGTGGCCACCAGAACGCCCCAGATCCGCTGCTCCGGGTCGGGCATCTCGTCGGCCGGCTCGAAGGTGAAGTTCTGCACCAGCCCAGACACCAGCAGGAACATCATCTGCTTCGAGATGGTCTCGCCGGCGCACAAGCGCTTCCCTGAAACAAAGGGGTTGGCACTGGCTCCAAAGAGTGGCTCAGAGCGGTACCTGCGCCGAACCCCAGCGTGTAGTCCTTCTTGAGCAGGTTGCCCTCCTCGTCCAGAAACCGCTCCGGCCGGAAGACCTCGGGCTCCTTCCACACTCTGGGGTCGTTGTGCGCGCTCCACAGGTGGACCAGGACTATCGTATCCTGCCGAGAAGAAAAGTCGCTCAGAAACTTCGAAATTCCAGCTTTTCGGGTGCAGTTGCAGCACCACGGCTAGTGTCCATAAGAAGTTTTTAGCCACACCAACAATCTCCTGTACATGGCTGATCACTTTTGTGGTGTTTCATACTTTTGAAGAATTTTTTTTTTAATCTTGGAGGCAGAAGTAACATAGCGGATTAATTTAAGCAAGGGCGATCACATGGCCTACCGCTATTTTCGTATTTTTTAAGCTACGTCTCGTAAATTACTATAGATTGGGTAAAAGGCCTGATGCAAAATTGAAACATAGAAGGAAAAAGGCCGGGTTATAATGTCATTGTTAACCCAACCATCGCAAAGTTTCTAGTAGACGTATCCATGCAATTTTACTTTATGTTGATCAAGTTCCCACATCTCCTCGCCCAAACCTTTAGAGAATAAGACTCATTAGAGCATAACATCTCTAGTATAGAGACAATCAAAAGTAGTCTCCAGATGGCTGGTGATCCATTTTTTCGGCCACAAAAATCCAAAAGAGGTCTTGTAGACACTTCTAAAATTCCTAGAAATTTTTAATCAGGAATGCAACGTAAATGCGCTTAGTAACTGATTGCGGTAAATGCCTCAAATAATATATCAAAGGAATTTCAAGATGAGAAACAGATTGCAGTATCAAGAACGTTGAATTAACGAACGAGTACAATATCTTAATCTTGGTGTTAATTAAGCAAAGGTTAAGTGTTCCGAAGATAATGCTCATTAGATTATAGTAATATTGTATATATTGTTTAGCGGAAAGCATTCATATCAGCGAACGGTCTTATCTTTTAGCTCATCGAGAAGGTTATATCGACAAACCTAATAAAGTAACTTTAGCAGTTCTTACAAAAGGCCAAAAGGGGCAGGTAGTAACACTCAAAGGCTAGCGTATTTGAGGGAAAAGCTCAATGATTGCCATTTAACTCTAAAGAGTTCTTGGTGTTAACGGTTGGCAACAAGATTGATTCAAATTGGCCTTGGTGTGCATTGAATAGTTGCACGATCTAGATCTAGAGGTGTTGAAGGATAGAACTGGAATTGACCAAGCTCGCTTTATTGATTCGACTTTTGTCTTTCAATTCTATCAATTTATTTTCTCCCATCTGTTTTCTTCCTCTTTTGTACCTTTTTCTCGCCTCTGCTTTCCCCCTCTTTATAATAAATTGAAATACAAGATCCAAAATAAAGCAAGGAATAATGAAAATCCAGGACCTATTGGATGGCGACCTCAAGTAGGATGACGACAAGCAGACGTCAAGTTAGCTGTCCGGTTGCGAACGGCGATTCTTAGTACCAATCTTTTAACATTCATTATACCATAGATATAGGGCGCATTCTAAGCACTAAGACAACGAAGATGATATGGTTCAAATCTTCTTCGACCAATGATAGTTAAGGATGCGGTAGAGAATTCAAATTATATCAAGCTATTCTTCTTCGCTCGGTTGAGCTAATGAACTCAAAAAAGCCTTTGCTTTTAACTATTAGATTAAGATGACTTCAAATGCCGCTATATAATTTCGTAGCTTTTTCTCTTACCACCTTCTGGATAGTGAAAAGATTTGTATCCCTATAGGGGGTTACGTTCTTAAAAAAAACAGGCTTGAAATCATAAATATCTTGGTTATAAAATAGCCTCAGAAATGGTTATCCATGCTTACAATGAGACGCACAGTCTTATCTTGGATTGAAGATTTCCTGAAAGGGTTAGTGTCTTCAAACTTTGTAATCTCTACGCTTTTTCTGTCATATTTACAGAACCTCAAATGGTAAAGTTAAAACAACATTGGATAACGCCGTGGAATATTGTCACTTTTTTACCAATTTTGGGATCGTATGGAGTTCTGCATCCTTAAGGAGATTTTTTTAAAGACCAAGGATGAGTTTTTGTGGTATGCGCTACCATCTTATAGAGTCTTCCCTTTTGACTTGGACTACGATAAATTTCCTTTTCAACCCTGACAAGTCAGGGCAGAATCATTCTCTATTACCAACGTATTATCACCAAGAGCGCATTCTTCTATCTAGAAAATTAACATACCTTTGGTATGAAGTACCCCTTGAACGTGGTGTCCGCCATGCACCTTCTCGGAATCCCCAAAGTATTGATGGTGCTCTTGCGGAGCGCTTCTCGTATCACCGCCTCCAGATAGGGCATGCTGGAACACACCACGTTCACAACCAAACTACAGACAGCTTAACACCCACTTTTTCCTGTCGTCCAGATTTGGCAGCCTGGACCTGCCCACGACCCTGTCTATTTCCTCTTGCATCTTGACCTGTATTTGCGGATGGTTCAACAGGTAGGCCCAGAGGTAGTTCAGCGTCTGCCCTACTGTGACCGAGCTGGGGAACATGTAGTCTATCAACACCCACAACATCTGCTTCTCTGAAAATTGAGATAGAAGAGCGACCAGTGGGACACCCAATAACGGAACATTAAATGCTTTTACCTGCAAGGGCCATATTAATATCGTCTTCCTTTTTATGATGTGCTATATTAGTCATGAGGACATCGAGAAGGTCGGCATGGTAATCGTCTGAAAAGTGAAGCTTGCGTTCTCTCACTTGCTCCTAGAGCAAGAGTGAAAATCAAAGAAAATCATCCTTAAATTCCTTTACATACGCTCATAAACTCCACTAGGAAGCGGTTTCCGTCCATGATGGGGGCGTACCCGGTCCAGGAAGGCGCCACGTACCTTAGCCAGGGGTAGATTGTGACGGCGTTGCCGGTGGCGTCTCCGCTCTGCAGGATCTTTAGTATCCTGCGGGTCACGTTCCTTAGCAGCTTCGGGTCGAACTGGCGCCCGACCAGCATCTGGAGCACGGAGTTCATGAACATGCTGCTGAAGAACTCGGGCGACAAAACTTCGCCCTTCTTACGGCAGATGTCCTGATAAAGCGACGGGTAAAGTGGGGCTTTTGCAAGTGGCAGTGCTTACGTCGTTCTCTGGCTTGGGTTCGGAGGTGAGCATGTCGATCAGGTCCCTCACGTCCTGCTCGAACAGCCTCTCCGTCGACTCGAGTCTCCTGCCGAAGCCCAGATCCCGCAGGTGGCGCAGCGAAAACCTTCGCTGTTCTTTCCAGTAGGGACCATCAATAAAAAATATTCCTGCAAAATTCGTTTTGGGGGATGTTACTTTTAATTTTAGCGACAGCCAATAAGGTGTGGGCAATTATAAAGAAGAGTGGTCTAATTAAATAAACCAATAGGACAGAAGAGGGCAAATGATCTTGCCATTAAGAATACTATCATCGTGATTTCCTTGAGGTTCACTTTGGATGGAATTGTCTACTACATCAAGAGCGTTCGTTTTGCTTTTTGGCAAAGAGGAGAATCTTCAACATAATTGTGGAGGACATAACAACTTATGGAGAGAAACTGTGATCTGTAACGATCAAAATCAGAGTCAAAGCCTACAATCGTCACGGATGAATAAAATAAGAACGGAGCAAATCTGGGAGGAGATGGAAATAGAAACATCAATTACAACTATACTGAAAAAAAGACACTAAGGTACGTATATAAACAGTGGATAAGAAAGGATGACTCAAAGTATGAATTTGTCATCTAGTGAAAGAGGAAGAAGTGAAAAAATGGCCCAAAACATAACAATAATAAAAAGAATAAGTGAGGAACATTATAAAAACAGAGAGTACTGGAGATGTCCGTAGACAGAAAGCTTGTTTAAGATCTGGACAGAAATAGTGCAATAGCGTATCGCCTCTTTCAAATCTTTGCTAGGTCTGACGAAACCTGTAGATTGGTTCAGATGAGTATTAATATTGGACCACAGGAATGAGCAACAGCAGCCTGTACTAAGATGTTGAACAAAGCGCTTCTTCAACTCTTCTTTCAGCTCTGACTTTGCAACTCTGTCCAAGTCGATATGAAAGATTATGTGTCTTAAAGCTAAGCCTAAATGAATCTTCTGGTCCGGATGTGGAAAATTAGAAAATATGCACGGTTCAAGGTCTAAACTTACTGTAGAAGTGAGCATTTTTAGAAATTATAGAAACACAAATAACAAAGAAAAGAAAAATCGACTGACGTGGTCAAAAAACGCTCTTTTCGCTTGTCTTACCTTAGACTAAGCCGCCTCTCAATGTATCCAAACATCCACTCTTACTTAAATGCATAGTAAAGAAGTTACTTTAGGAACATAATCGACTACAAAAACCAAAATGTAGAAAAATAAGAAAAATGTGACCACAGGAAAGAAAAGGAAAGTTCTCCGTTAGTCTGCTTTAGTCTCCTTTAGTTTTTAGGCTGCTGTTCAGGTTACATATCGTCTTATTAACACCATATTTCATTTTCAGTGATGTAGTCTCATGTTGATGTCAGGTTTTGGGGCGTCCTAAAGATTCAGTGATGTAGTCTAGAATATAGTTGAGCAATCAAAACTTAAGACTACGTACTCTGTTTAATCTTCAGACTACAAGTCGTTCAAGGGATCATGAACTTCAGAAAATTGCAAATCGGCTATGGGGTGTCCTAAAGATTCCATGGTGTAGTCCAGAATATGACTAAATAATTAATATGTGGCAGGACACATCATATCATCTGTTCAAGATTACATTCTAATCTTTAGACTACACCTCGTTGTGAGAATACCATGTCTTATTTCAAATAATGATAAATTTTAGAAAACTGTAAATAGGTTTCGGGGCCTTCTAGCGATTCACTAAAGTAGACCAGAATGCAATTGAATAATTAAAACGTCTTTAGCTTATGAAGGTCGACTTCTAGCATTTTTTCTAATTGTAGCAGAACACAACACTTCATTTGTTTAAGACTACATCTTAAGGTTAGTCTTCAGATTGTCGTTCTAACCGCACGTCATACTAACAACATGTACCACTTCAAATGATAATGTAACTCAAAAAATGTATGTAAATTTGGTCGGTTTTTTACTTAAAGCCATGTTTTATTTTAAATGATGATGTATTCCAGAAAGTTTTAAATAAATTTTCAAACGTTCCAACATTGTTCGTAGCAAATTTGATTTGAGACGTCCCAAGGTTGTCTTAGTCCATTAGTTAGTCAGCATCCAGCTTCACCAGCACTTTCTTAGTCGTAGCAGTGTGCATCACTTTATCTGCTAAAGGAAAGTCTTTTAGTTTGGTCTTTAGACTATCATCTAGGCTAGAGATCGTCGGGGTAACATCATTTCCCATTTCAAATAATAATGTAGTCCAGAAAGCTGCAAATATGCATCGAGACATCCAAAATTGTCTGTAGCCTGTTGATAAGGACCAGGTTTACTCATATTTTCTCGTTATGGTAACACCGCGCCATATTTGACGTAACCCAAGAAATAAAAACTGAAAAGTCCCAAAGTTGTCTTTATTGACATCAACACCTAGCTTCACTTTATCTGCTATGAGCTACGTCTTCAGTTTAGTCTTCTTACTACCGTTTTATTTCAAATGATGATAATACTAGGACGTTTTCGTTTCATTGATTACTCTGGTGGTGCATATCACTTTATCTACTAAAGGCTAAGTTTTCAGTTTGGTTTTTGAGCTACCATTCAGGCTACACAACCTCATAGCGACGCCATGTCTCATTTCACGTGGCGATGTAGTCCAGAAATTGAACAGAGATTGGATAGAAGTGATTTTTAGTCATAGTAAATTCACCCATTTGTTCGTAGATGAGATCGATCGCCATCTCTTTATTTCACACTATGCTGTCATCTATTTGCTGTGATGCGAGCATCCAATCTCCTACATCTTTAACGCGTCTAGTTTTCTTTGCCACATTTTTCTTTCGTGCAATTTTTTGTGGCATGTGCAGTTATCTATATCTCAATTTCCTAATGTATGAGATTAAAAATATTGCGAAATTATATAAAAACGCAAATTAGCTCAAGTTTTATTTTTGTTAGCAACAAGTACGCAGATAACGACGCTCGGCTTTTAAAGATAAATTTTGAATAATAACAAACATGTGAGTTAAATAAAACGGTGATGTTCACTCGAATTTCGACGGTCTATTAAAAAAGTTAACGCGCAGGGGCAACTTACCCGCCAAGTCGCCAGAGCTCCTCCCTCTATTTAAGAGCGTGTCGTTCCTCCCGGCGAATTCCTCCTTGGTGGACGCCTCTCTGCACAGCGCGTTCCCGAACACGACGATGGTGGGAAACGGGCCCAGGTGCAGGCCGAGGATGTCGGTGCCGTAGCGCTTGGCTGCGATCTCCGTGGAGCGGTGGACGAAGTAGTAGTCCTCCTTCAGCAGGTACCAGTAGCTACCGAAAAAGGGGAGCGAGGGGGGGCCTACCGGTTTTAGTATTAGCAGACAGCACTGGCCACTCGGATTCTTTTACCAGGAGGGAAGTTTTTGATCCTTGTTGTCGAAGTCTTGCATAGGTAGAAGAGTAGGAGCAACAAAAGCACAATTAGAATTACACCAAGAGCAGACATCGTGTCTGAAAGACTAAGGATTAGCACTTATTTATAGTGACTCGCATTTGGGAAACAACGCGGCGGGAGAAGGGTAGGGGCAAAGGCAAGCAAAATTTGGGGGAACGTATGAGAAATCCCTACGAAACTGATTATACGACACAGCACTAAATAAAACCGATAAAAAGTTATTATCTGCTCTGGCATATGCAAGATTATACTATCTATGACAGATATTTTGTAATCGTTTTGGAGAGTTTTTAATATTTCCCTTTTTTAACGTCTGGTATAGGACGATCTAGCCACTGCGGTAAAAGTGCAAGTTTTCTATTTTCCCTGTTTTGGTTTACTTTGTCCACCGGATGAGAGAAGAGTCTCCCAGCAAGTACCTTTAAAGAAGCCTAAAGTCTAATTTTTTTGCACAGAACTGAGTTTGGAATTTCCTTCTGCACTAAACAACTCCACGTGCCCCCCCCCCTCTTTCTGGAAATTAACTACTTTCTTTATTTTCATCACAGTCCTCAGGGCTGTTATCAGTTTTTGTGTCATATTCTATAGGCAAAATATTTGGTTGTCAATTCTTTTCTGCCAGCCCATTTTGGCTTGGCTTGCTGCCCGAAGCGAGTCTCGCTACTCGGTTATACCAAAGTAAAAAAGGCCAGATTTTCTTTGGGTTACTGAAGAAATTGGGGTACTAAAACAAGTGCCATTCCTTTCAACAATTTATTCAATAGATTAGTCAATAAGTTAATTAATTAATTTATCAATAAATTAATGAATTACTATTCACTTAGTTAATCAATTAATAAATCATTCAATAAATAAGTCAACTAGTCAGTCTATTAGAGAGTCAGTCAATCAGCCAATTAATCAATTACTTAATAAGTTAATTAAAAAATCTACCACTCAATTAATAAATTATTATTCGGTTAATTAATCAGTCAATAAGTCAATGAGTCAATGAGTTAAACAATTACTTAATTAATAAATAAATTATTTAATGAATAAGTCAGTCAGACAATTAATTAGTCAAGTAGCCAATGAGTTAATAAAATCATTCGTCAGCCAATGAATAAACCACTTATTAAATTAGTTAAACAGTCAGTCACTCGGTGAATCAGTCGACAAGCCAATAAGTTAATTGTTAAATCATTCAGTGAATTCAGTCGGTCAATTGTACAATTAGTCAATAAGTTAATCAATTAATTTGAAATTAATAAACCATTTATTCAATTTATTAATCAGTCAGTCAATCAATCAATCAATGAGACAATAAGTTATTCAATTAATAAGTCAACAATTAATATCATTTAGTCAATTAATTAGTAAGTCCGTCAGCTGTCCAGCCAGTCACTCTTTCAGTGATCAGTAACCAGTCAACAATGTAATTAATAAGTCAATCAATTAATAAGTGATTTGATCAGTCAGTTAGTCAGCCAGTCAGCTAGCGCGTCAATCGGCCAATCAATCAATTAGTTAGTCAACCAGCCATTTAGCCACTGTGTTAGTAACTTAATCATGGGTCAATCAAATAATAGATCATTTAGTGAAGAAAGTCATTAAATCAATTAATTAGTCAGTAAATCAGTAAATCAGTCAACTATTCAATTATTTAATAAGCTAATAAATAATTGAGAAAAACAAAATTCTAACCAAAAACAACAATCAAAAATAAATTAAACAAATCATGTATTTAAAGTCTTAAAGACATCTTCAGCTCCAACTGAATGGTTTAGTGAATGATTGACTCACTAATCTGACTGAATAAGTCATTCTCTAAATGATTTATTAATTAATTTACTAATCAGTTGATTAATTCATTGATTCGCTGACTGACTGTCTTACTAACTGAGTAATTAATTGAATAAGTGCTTTATTAATTGACTGATGGATTAATTGATTAACTTATAGAGTAACTGAATAATTGGTTACTTGACTGAATGATTTATTAATTGAATAATTATTGGCTTAGGTATTGACTGATTAAATGAATAATTGAAAAAAACAAAATTCTAACCAAAAACAATAATCAAAAATAAATTAAACAAATCATGTATTTAAAGTCTTAAGGAAATCTTCAGTTCCAACTGACTGATTTAGTGAATGGTTGACTTACTAACTAACTGACTGACTGACTTATTCTCTGAATGATTTATTAATTGCTTAAATAAATGATTAACTTATTAAATAATTGAATAATTGACTGATTTACTGATTAACTGACTAATTAATTAATTTAATGACTTTTTCACTAAATGATCTATTATTTGATTGACCGATGATTAAGTTACTGACACAATCGCTAAATGGCTGGTTGACTAACTAATTGATTGATTGATTGACTAACGCGCTAGCTGACTGGCTGACTAACTGACTGATCATTGAAAGAGTGACTGGCTGGACAGCCGACTAACTAACTAATTAATTCAGTAAATGACATTAATTGTTGCACAATTAATTGGATAGCTTATTGACTCATTGATTGATTGATTGACTGACTGATTTACTGATTAATAAATTAAATAAATGGTTTATTAATTTCAAATTAATTGAGTAACTGATTGAGTAATTGAACAATTGACTAATTTACTAATTGTTCGACTGAATTCACTGAATGATTTATTAATTAACTTATTGGCTTGTCGACTGATTCACCGACTGACTGACTGTTTAACTAATTTAATAAGTGGTTTATTCATTGGCTGACGAATGATTTTATTAACTTATTGGCTAATTGACTAATTAATTGCCTAACTGTCTTATTCAGTAAATAATTTATTTACTAATTAAGTAATTGTTTAACTCATTAACTTATTGACTGATTAACTAACTGAATAATAATTTATTAATTGAGTGGTAGATTTTTCAAATAACTTATTAAGTAATTGATTCATTGGCTGATTGACTGACTCTCTAATAGACTGAGTAGTTGACTTATTTACTGAATGATTTATTAATTGATTCACGTATTGACTAACTGACTGACTGATTACATAATTGAATAAGTGATAGTGATAAGAATAAATGAACTAATTAATTAAATAATTGGATAATTGTCTGATTAACTTACTACATAATGGACTAATTGACTGACGTATTTACTGAATGATTTATTAATTGATTAATTTATTGACTGATTGACCGCCTGTCTGACTGATTAACTAACTGAAAAATAGTTTATTAATTGACTAATAAATTAATTAATTACTTATTGACTAATTTATTGAATAAATAAATGAGTAATTGATTAATTTACTCGTTGACTGATTAAATAGAGTAAATAATAATTTATTAATTGACTGATGGATTAATTGATTAACTTACAGAGTAAATCATTAATTGGCTGGTTGACTGAATGATTTATTAATTGAATAATTATTGACTTAGGTATTGACTGGTTGAATGAATAATTGAGACAAACAAAATTCTAATCAAAAATAAATTAAACCAATCATGTATTTAAAGTCTTAAAGACTTAGTGAATGATTGACTTACTAATTGACTGACTGAATAAGTCATTCTTTGAATGATTTATTTATTAATTTACTAATCAGTTGATTAATTAATTGATTCACTGACTGACTGATTAACTGACGAACTGACTTATTTATTAATTAATTGACGGATTAATTGATTAACTTATTAGCTGATTGACTTATGTACTCATTGATTATCTACTTTTCAAGTGAAGTTTCTCTTAAATTCCGCAAATTTTCGTAACTAGTCATAACAAATAAATACGTTTTTGTCTTTTAACTCATTTTGTTTCTAAATTGATTTTTGAATATGTTTTCTGACTGTAGTCCAATTCGGTGTCCTACCGTATCGGTAACCTTTTTGAAAATAAAGGGAATTCTTTAACAATACCTGCAGTGGTTTATTGCAGCTCTTCAAACTTTCGACTTTCTTAATGTTCTGCAGCGCCTCGAAATCCCTTTAAGTTGGACCGCAGTATATTCAGGACGCTTCCTTCTCTTTCGACAGCTTAAACAACCTTAGAGTACCCTGTTGAAGTTGGAACCGTAGAAAACATCAACGGTGTCCGTTCTTGAGTTCAAGTGCATTTTATTACGCACTCTAATAGTCTACAACGCAATACTAGAGATTTAGTTCCAGTGGAGGAGACGCCACATAAGAATTAACGAAACATAAAAGTTAGTAGCGGGAAAAAATCTGGTTTCAACAGGTATATATTTAGCTAGGCTCATCCACAAACAATAAAATTTCCAAATTCTTTACAAAATCAAAAAAGTGGTAAACAACACCAATATTCTCTTCAGTCTCGCCGGTTCACGAGAGACGACAACGAACTTAATTTTCAAATCTTAAAAATTGTTATTGCCATGTGTACACATGATGCCTATTGAGAATGATATCTCCTGTGCCTTAAGTATTTTTCAATATCAAGCGGTGTTACGTCCTCTGCCATGATAATTTGCTGCGCAATGAACGAGGCGCAGTTTGAAGGTTATTATAATTATAAAAAATAGGAAAAGGCCTTTAATAAAATGTGTCAATGGCGAAGCTTAAAGTCTGGACAAAGACAAAAACAGAGACGTGATTTGAAGACCCTATAATTATAAAAAACATGAAAAGGTCTTCAACGAAATAAATGAATAACGAAGGCGAAGGCATAAATGGAAACGAAGAGCAAGACAAAAATCTTATTTAAAAATACTGTAATTATGTAAACAGGAAAAGGCAAAAGGCGTGAACACAAACGAAGACCTAATTTCAAAGCCATGTAATTATATTAAAATAAAACTGAAATATTTTTAACGAGATAAGCTCTGCAACCATATAAACAAGAAAAGGTGTAAATATAGATGAAGATAAGCACGAATACCAAGACAAAGAGTTAATTGAAAGCCCTATAAAAATAGGAAAAAGACCTCAACGAAATAAGCCAATAACCAAGGCAAAAGCGTAGATGAAGACGAAGGCGAAGACCAAGATTAAGATGAAGGCAACGACGAAGATAAAGACCTGGAAAATGGAGACGGAGAAGGAGACAGGTAAAGACAAAGACCTCATCTGAAGTGCCTATAATTATAAAAAAAACGTAGCCTTCGACGAGATAAATCAATAACGAAGGCTAAGCGTAGATCAAGAGAAAGACAAAGCGAAAATAAAGACAAAAACGAAGGTAAAGGTAAAGACTTGATTTAAAAACCCGGTAATTGTATAAATAAGAAAATTAAAAACACCTTTGGTGGTCATGAAGTAGAAACAGGACTAAATAGCCTATATAAAAATAGAAGAAAAAATTAAAAAAAAATAGTTACTAGCGAAACCAAAGTCAGACGAAGATGTGGGCATACACAAAGACGAAGACGAAGACTTAATTCGAATGTCTTGTAGTTAAAAGACAAGGAAGGAGCTTTGTTGAGATGTATCGATGACGAAAACTTACTGTAAGCTTGAGTCGTAAAAATTAAGTTAAACATATGTATGTCAAAAAATACATTATACGTTATCCAGAAGAAGAAGAAAGAGACAGACGGCAAGAGGACAAAGAAAAAGAAGTTGCCAAACAAATATCTGTTTACCCCTCTCTTATTAAGGTTATATTTTTGAGTCACATCGAACTGACTAATACTTCCAAGTTTTGTTTCTGTTTACGAACACCCATCTCTTTTTCTAGAAAAGGCTGACAGACCACTTAATGCTAATTTTTTAACTTATTCTCATTCCATTTACGAAGGATTGGTATCAATACCCACTTTACAGCAAAGTCAATGTTCCTTTAAAGACTATTATGTTTAGTGCAATAAGTTACAAACAGTAAAAGGACGCATGGCTTGAACACTTACGTCACACAGTACTTTAAAGCCCATGCTTTTCTATTCGTCATAAAGTTGAAGACTCTTGGTGCAAAACAATAACAGTAGAGTTCTTCTAAAAAACTAACATAATTTTGTCTCTTAGTCAGAGAAATTTCAGTTCAAGATATCATCAAACCACTTCACAGTTGCCTTCTTTAAATTTGGATACTTTACGGCTTCCCTTCTTTGACATCAAAGGCAAATTATCATTATATATTGGTATTTTTTCTTGTTGTGGTAGAATTACATAGAAAATCAATTTATAAGTACATTAAAGATATTTCTTATAACAAAATTCATCAATTTGCCATTTGATAAGGACAATTTTAACATCGAAAAGTATAGGCGACATCTATGAAGTAAATAAGTGAAATAAGAAAGATATATTATCTCTAGATATAAATAACCATCTTAGGACAAGTCTTGAAGGACATGAAATTCATTAAGATAACATGTTTTTAAATTTTTAAATTTGATTATGGGACAATGTCAAAAGGTACTCTTCTTAAAAATGAGCTTTGACACATTTCCTGTTCGAATTGGTAGAGAAATTTAAAAAATTATCTTTAAAAGGCACTCCAGAAAAATCGCCATCCCTTGCCCTAGTTACAACAAAAAGGGAAACATCAGCAAAACTCGTGCTTTAAAACTCACTTAATATAAAAATGACACAAGTGCGTTTAACTATTTTTTCAAATTAATCATTATTTCCACACTATCATATACCTTCAGTTCAATTTTTTATACCTTTAATATTGTGAACAGAACAGTTTTGTGTTACAATGTTGCGTCTGTGATACTTGCTGTATCATTTGTTATTCTTCAATGACCAATATTCAAACCAGGTTTTGCTTAAAAAATAAATTGTAGGCGCAACTCCCTCTACTAGTGTATTTAATTAGATAAATATAAAAAAAAGATAATAATTATTAATTAATTTATGCTAATATAAATGCTTACATATTACATATGAACACAATTAATTAAAAATAATTTTTACCAAACTCCTTTTAATACGTCCTGTATATTGCATTTTTCTACACTCTCTATATTATTATGTCATAAAACGTAACCAATCGAAGTTTAGCGAAGCGCCGCCAAGCTTCGCTGAAATGTCAACTCGAAAATGGCGAGCGCCCTAATCAAAGCAACGCTGAAAAGCTCGTTTTTCGCATGCAGCGCGAGAAAGGCGCTGCAGAATGGGGCCGCGCTTATTCACACAAGGTAAAGCTGCTGCTTCAGCAGCCACGGGCGTCGCGTTAAGCAAACTAGTAGTTACATAACAAGAGTGAGGTTATGCCGTCTATTTTGATATTTTAATCGTAGCAAAGCCAACTGCGCGGCGCGCTGGCAGCCGGACGCGGAGTGGCTGCGGCAGTTCGACGGGCCCGTCATGTACCCCGACGAGGTCACCAGCAAGTGGATCATGGCGCCGTGGAACGCACAGCTGGCGCCTGTTGAGAAGTCCGTCAAGAACATCACGCTGAACTTCGGGCCGCAGCACCCCGCTGCGCACGGCGTGCTGCGGCTTGTGCTGGAGCTCGACGGGGAAGTGGTTAAGCGGTCCGACCCGCACATCGGGTTACTACACCGCGGCACAGAGAAGCTGATCGAGTACAAGACCTATACGCAGGCTCTGCCGTACTTCGATCGATTAGACTACGTCTCCATGATGTGCAATGAGCAGTGCTTCAGCTTGGCTATAGAGAAGCTGCTCAACATCGATGTCCCATTAAGGGCGAAATACATTAGAGGTAACTTCACAGTTGCACATCAGACTGTCGCCTAATTTCAAGTTAATTTAGTGTTGTTTGCTGAGATTACGCGTCTGTTGAACCACATCATGGCTGTTGGCACGCACGCGCTCGATGTTGGAGCACTGACACCATTCTTCTGGCTGTTCGAAGAGCGAGAAAAGATGATGGAGTTCTACGAGAGGGTTTCTGGAGCTCGCATGCATGCTGCATATATTCGACCTGGAGGTGTCTCCCTGGTAATTTACAGTTTCTTTTTAATACTTTTAAAGCACTGACATTTACAGGACTTGCCGATGGGTTTATTGGATGATATCTATGAATTTATTTCAAAATTCGGCGAACGGTTAGATGAAGTTGAGGATGTATTGACTACTAACCGCATCTGGGTACAAAGAACAGTGGATATCGGGATAGTTTCAGCTGAAGATGCTTTGAATTATGGCTTTAGGTACAATAGTGGGGTAACACAAAGATTCTTTTTTTAAATATCTTTTTCAGTGGCGTCATGCTACGAGGATCTGGTATTAAATGGGATTTACGTAAAGCACAACCATATGATGCTTACGATTTAGTAGAATTTGATATTCCGATTGGAACGAAGGGTGATTGTTACGACAGGTAATGTGAGACTAAAGTATTGCCGTGGATAATTTTGAAAATATTGCTTAGGTACCTCTGCCGTGTGGAAGAAATGAGGCAGTCACTTCGCATTATTGAGCAATGCATCAATCAAATGCCGGCTGGTGAAATAAAGACAGATGATGCTAAGCTGACACCACCTAGTCGTGCTGAAATGAAGGTGAAACTTGCATTTTTTGCAATCTACAAGTTCTAATTAAAGCAAAATTACAGACATCCATGGAAGCTTTAATCCACCACTTCAAGCTCTTCACACAAGGGTACCAAGTACCTCCAGGCGCCACCTACACAGCCGTTGAAGCTCCCAAAGGTGAATTCGGTGTTTATCTAGTGTCTGATGGCAGTTCAAAACCCTACAGGTGCAAAATTAAGGCACCTGGCTTTGCGCATCTGGCTGCTTTAGATAAGATTGGCAAGAACCATATGCTGGCAGACATCGTGGCCATCATTGGCACCTTGGATGTTGTATTTGGTGAAATCGATCGCTAATGTTAGTGATATTAGATATTTGTTAAGTTAAATGTGGAATAATAGTAAAAATGAGTTTTATTTATTACATGTACCAATTAAATTTTTTTTTAAATAAAATACATGTTCATAAAAGTTTGTTTAGTCAATTAAAGTTTAAGTAATGGGAATTTTACTGTGGGGGCAATGTACACGGTTTTTTTTTAATATTAATGATTTGTTTATAAAAATACCACCGAGCCAGTGCAAATTAAGTGCAGAACTTAAAAATAAATCATTTAGAATAAGTATAGTGATTCTTCAATTAAAATCTATTTTTCACAAAGTTGAGCTAACATAACCTATATTTGTACCGAATTTTGCATTAAATTTTAAATTAATATTTATTTGGTAACTGATCAAATGATCTGAAAATGGAGCACGACGAGAGTTTAAGCAACGAAAGCAGCAGCGACGTGTTAAAGGAGCACCTGGAGGTTTCGCCCCATTTAGGTAAGCTTGAACGCTTTCATCCTGCAGCAGTACAGCTGGTATTTCAGAGATAATAAACAGCCTGGGCGAAGTGTCGGGCTTCGATGACGATTCCCTGATCCCCGAGTTCGATTCCGACCTCATGTCGATGAACACCGATCCTGAGGCTGGCGTCATAATGCAGCACATGGACATCCGGGAGCCCCTATCGAACCTGAAGAAGCTGCTGGAGCACAGGTTAGGCGTAGACCTGTCGGGTTACATGTTCTCTCTGCAAGGGGCGCAAATGGTGAGTTTTCGGTGCTTTGAGATGGCAGCATAATTGAACATGCCGTTTCCAGCTGGAAGGCCACAAGAATTTGGTTGATCAATGCGTGCAGGGCGAGGGCTTGGTACAGATTAACGTTGAGATCCAGACTAGCTTGAAGCGAATTAATATAATCGACGTTTTGAAGCCGGCAGATGACATTTATGATTATGGTGAGTAGCTTTGCAGCACAAAGTGGCGGTAATACATCATTCTCTTTTGTAGGCATAGAGGCCAACAATAAGGCAATAATAGAGGATTCGGTCACTCAACCAGAGCCCAAACAAAAGAATGTAGTGCACTGGCAAATCGATATGAACTTTAAGCAAGAGCAGGAGCGACTGAAGATTCCTTTTGATCCGGATGAGTGGTTAGTTTGATTGCTTTTTGGGCTTGCATGCATTTGCTGGTGGAATTTTACTACAATAATCGATCAAATGAAAATTTAATTTAAGGTGAATACCTTAGAAATTTAACAGTTCTATGTTCCACCATGATACATGGTCATCACACATTATTTCTGACAACCGTATTTATTATTACCCTTTGTTTGAAATTAACACAGTACTCAGTTATTTTAAAGACCGAGTGGGCCACCCGAATCTGTTCACACTGTTATCAAGAGCCACCAACTTGCACTTTAAAAACATCTTGCTTAAATATGTATGTTGTATTAGTATTATGAATACTAGTGATGCAGACCATAAAATCAAGATTACTAGCATCCGTTTGTTGTAGTCAATACATACCCATAATCGCTTCTATCGTGACTATAAGTGTTTTATTGTCAAGGGTAGTGACTACAAAATAACTCCTAGAGTTTTTACTTGCTTTTTTCATGCAATTATTTTTCGTAGAATATAGGTATATAGGAAACATGGCTTCTGGGAAAATATCGGCTTACAAGAACTGAATATTTATTATTAAAACGAATGGGTGATAATTAGATTTTTGAATAATAATAATGGTATGGTTCTAACAGCTCATGTGAGGGTGCAGAAATTAATAATGAGAGCTATCATTGCAGTTTTACTTGCGTATGGATAAGCTCGACTGAATAGAAAAGCAACTGATATAAGGTGGTCACCTCAAAAGAACCAGTAGAGAGAAAAATAAAAGAAAATTAAATTTCATTGTATCTTACAGGGACGCTGTGCACGTGAAGCATTGGGTGCAGTGGGCGGTGCGGCACTTCAACCTACCCAACCTGAAGCTGTCGGACTGGGCAATGACAGGCAAAGAGCTGATGGAGCTCACCCTGACAGACTTCCAGCGAATGGTGCCTAGTGACCCGGGCGACGTGTTTTGGACCCACTTGGAGCTGCTACGGAAAATGAAGGTTATTGGTAGGTTCCTTCTGGTTGCCTCTCCGAGTATCATCAGCCTGCTGTTTCAGCCACGATGAAAGTCGAAGAGAGCGCCTCGGAGAACCGGAGAGCGCCACGTCTGATGAAGCAGACCAAGGTCAACCGTATTGTGCCGAACTCCGTCTCGGGGGTAGGTTACTTGGAGCCGCCGCTGACCGTTGGCAACCGCACCGGCAACAACGGCCAAATCCAGCTGTGGCAGTTCCTGCTCGAGTTGCTCACCAGCAGGGAATACAAAAGCGTGATCTATTGGCTCGGTAATGCACTATTGCCTTGCGGCTAAGTTTACTTGATGCAGACCATTTTGCAGGCACTGAGGGCGAGTTCAAGCTGAGCAACCCAGAGATCGTGGCTCAGCTGTGGGGCGAGCGGAAGAACAAGCCGACGATGAACTATGAGAAGCTGTCCCGGGCACTAAGGTACTACTATGATGGTGATATGATCTCCAAAGTGCATGGGAAGCGGTTTGTGTACAAGTTCGTGTGTGATCTGAAACAGCTGCTCGGGTACAGTGCTGTCGAACTTGCCAAGCTTGTAAATTTGGGGAACCCTCGGTGAATGCTTGCAGGTTTATAGTTAGGTAAATGATATTTTTACTACATCTTTGTGTAAATGTCTTTTATAAATAATAGGAATCTGTTAATAAATACTTAGATCCGACTATTGAAGTTGATCCTTTCTCGATACGATTCAAGATTATGGGTCTTCTAGAAAATTACTGTATTCAGCAGAGGTGATAGTGTACTTGCTAGCCACCTATCTTCATTCATTGCTAAGCTGTGCAGTTTTATTGTTATCAGAGATATAATGCATGACTCTACAGAGTCTCATACCAGTAATGATTGCATTCTTAAAGTTGTTCTGACGGGTCATTCTGTTAATTCAATTTATGGCGTGCTGATAATTTCATTCTTGGCCAAGTAGAATAAAATTTATTTGTGTTGACCTTGGCCCAATTTTAGGAAGCAATGGAAAATGATGTCTAATGCTTTTCATTGCTGATGACAACCTTAAAGAAATATACAACAACATACTGTGACTTGTTTGCTTAGATTATTTGATAATTTTTTCTCTTAATTATTAGAGCGCAGCTCCGCAGACATCTGACGATGCTGTTCATATAGTTGAAGTTATAATTTCTATAGTCACAGCTTCATATCATAACTAATAGTTTAGTATTCCTGCTGGTCTTTTGGTTATTGTTATGCACTATTTTTGTGATTCTAAGTGAACTAAGTGCAGCAAACAATTGATTCTTTCGATAGTTCTGAAAGTGGTTCAAATTGAATTAAGTTTATGGAAAGTGTTTAGAGGGTATCACATAGGGATATATTCGAAAATCGTAAACTAAAAAGTGAATATGTGTGCATTCTTCAATGTAACTTTTTGGAATCATAACAACCATCTTGGGAAAAACAAGAACAGGATTGAATTTCCCATTATGTGGAGGAAGGATATACTTGAATGGAATCCTGCATAGTGATTTGTAGATTAGCTGAGTACTGTAGAAGGAAATCACCATTGAAGAAAGGGAAGTGGCTGTAATATATGTAGTTTAACTAAAACAAAAATAATCAGCAGGGGATAGCATACAAAAACATCTGCAAGGGTTAAAAGAAATCTTATATGAAGAACTAAAAATCAGCCTTATATTACTTCAGCGAGTAACCACCACAAAAGAAGCAAGGGCAGAAAATGGGTGAACTATACAACAACAAAAAATCAAGAACAGATAGATGCAAGCCTATATGAGAAACTGTAAAAGACTAGAGGTTATTGTTATGGAAGTAGAAGTTCATTATATAAGGTTGAACAGCGGAAGCAGCATTCATGGTCTACTTAATAAAGCAGAAAGTTTAAGCAGACCAACTGGTAGAAAAAAGCCTAGAGAGAAACATTAAAAAGGACTAGAAGAGAACCTAAACTGATGGGCATGACAAGTTTGAAATAAAATTTGCCATTAAGAGGGAGGAGCTCGGGAATAACGTTCTAGTTTACATAAGGCAAAAAAATCAAGCCGATTAATTGGCATAAGATACTAAAAATAAAATCAGATGAGAGGCTGTAGAACGCCTCAAAAGCGGGACCGTAGTCAACTTGTATTAATGATCTACTCAACATAAGATGAATTACGCAGGGGAAATGTAAAGCAGGAAACAACAAACGTGAGCGTATGAGTGGCAAATGTCATTTGAGATCAGGGTGACCTGCACAACAAAAAGGTCAAACCGAATGAGTGATAGGGAGTTACGTTATAGAAAAGTTTGCACAATAAAGAGTTAAAACCTTCATGAAGTAAGAACAGAATCAAATCTGCATTATGAAAGATCATCAAACAGCATTTAGTTTATTTGGGACAAGACAAATTGTACAAAAAAATCAACTTACAGGGGACAGTGGGCAATAGTCATTTAGCCTTATATCAATTGGCAGAACAAACATAAAGAGAAGCCGACACATAAACTAAGAAAGAAAGAAATCATAGAATATGGGGGAATAAATCACATTTCTAATTCAAATAATAATAATAGTAATGGAGCATTGTCCGAGAACTGGAAGGTCGAGGCTTCCATATATACCATCTCTATTACACGGCGATGTGACTAGCATTATTACCTACTTATTTTTAGCCCAGGATCGAATTCAAGTCTGACCACACCAAAAATAAGCCTTTTAGCCTTCAACTATTAGCCGATATTCGTAATTTAAATACAAAATCCGTAGAAGGGCCAATCAACGGCTTGATTCACTACGAACCAGAGACGAAAAATAATATATTGTTACCTAGGAAGGAATTTAGCAGAATAAACTACACTATGAGCCTTGCGTAGCTTCTCATGCCCATTCCTTCTACCATAGTAAAATTTTGTACATTTCATCAAATGTAATGCACCAGCTTCGTACTAATATATATTTATTATTAACAATTAATATGTAACAGATTATTAATTTCAACTAACACTAACAACACTGTGGGTCTTCATATGCCGTTTCAAATGCGCATTGTCCACGAAGGCTCGCAAGCACGCGATGCATCGGTAGGGCTTCTCTCCCGTGTGCGTCCTGACGTGCCTCGTCAAGCTATGATTGCTGTTAAAGCGCTTATCGCAGGCATCGCACTTGTGTGGCTTTTCCCCGGTATGAGTCCTCATGTGAACAGTCAGGTCTGGCTTGTGAGCGAAACACTTCTGGCACACCTCGCACTGGTGCGGCTTCTCGCCGCTGTGTATTCGTATGTGCGACTTCAGGTTGTGGTTCTGGTTGAACCTTTTGCCGCACGTCTCGCACTTGAAAGGCTTCTTGCCCGTGTGGATTCCAATGTGTCTCGATAAATGCGCGCTGGAATTGAAGTCTTTTTCACACAACGAACACTTGTATGGTCTCTTTCCATCGTGCACCCTTATGTGCCGTTCTAGCTTGATAGCACTCTTTGAGCTGAAACTACACAGTTCACACTTGTAGGGCATGATACATGTTTTAGCTTCGATGTGCCGGTTTAAGTGGGAAACGTGGGTGAAGGAGCTGTTGCACATCTGGCAGCGATACGGCTTGTAGCCTGTGTGTGTCCGCAGATGTATGGAGAGGTCCGAGTTTTGTCGGTACGCCTTGGTGCACAGGTGACATTTGTATGGTTTCTCGCCAGTGTGGGTTCGCATGTGGCTCTTTAACACGCTCTTGACTGTGAAGGCCTTGTCGCACAGCTCGCACTTAAAGGGGCGCTCGCCGGTATGCGACCGCATGTGGACCGTCAGATAAGATTGCTGAGGGAAACCTTTGCCGCACATACTACACTTCAGTGGCTTGTCAATTGTGTGCACCCCTAGAATGTGGACCCGCAGCACGTTCTTATACGCAAACGCTTTATTGCAGATTGTACATACATACGGGCGCTCTGCCCTCAATCGACTAGAAGTGCTGCTGTAGTTGTCCGTGTGCCGTTCGGTCTTCACTGGTGCCTGAATGCACTGCTCTTCGATCTCGATCTTCGCAGTCAAACCGTTGAAATTGGAGTAAGTCTCGTAGACCTGGGTGTATTCAGCGGGCGAGTCGCAGTCATAATCAAGCGGTTCTTGTTTTAATGTTGTCATTGCGCTGCTAAATTAATTTTAAGGGTACATACCGTGCAAGGCCTTTCACAGATTAGTTAGGATGATTAATTCGCTGGAACTAAACGAAGTTGAATTTCTGTCAATCATATGAACTACTAAATATATAACCTCGTTTTTAGGAACGAGACTTACAACTACAAGTCCCGCAATGTACGAATGTAGCCGTGAGCTGTTTAAATATAGATTAAAATTAAGTGAAGTCGTCAAGCAGGATTGTGAGAAGTTGCTGCTAGCTTACGATAACTGTAAGGATCTCAACTTTGAAGCTTTCGTAAACGTTTGGCAGTTGATAGGCAACGAATTGATTTTCACGTAAGTGAAAACGCCAGTTTGGGGCGAACCTGACTTGTCAGTTGCAGCAATGACGATTTCCAGTCCGAGCTCTATTTGTACGGTAGCGACTGCTTCTTCCTCATAACCAAATACCTCATGTTCGGCCAAAGCCTGTATGTTAAAACAGGTGCGCTATATTTGCTCTACAGCTTGTATTCAATGCAGGCACCAGAGTAAGTAGTTCAAGATGCTTTTGTGCTAGATTACAGTGTGTCATTACAGCAGGAAGCCAAACAAAATACGACTAGTGCCTGTCGCAGCAAAGCTGCTAAGCAAACTGGAAGAGCAGATGAGATTCATCAACTGCGAAGACTTCCTGTACATCTTCTACCAATTGGAGCAGCAGGATGCTTTCGCCTACACGTGCACCTGGTTTCCACTGGGCTATGAGCACAACTTCACACTGGAGGTCGTGATGAAAAACGACATATTCCAGCAGAAAGAGAAGGAACCTGAGCCTACAAGAACCAGTAAAAGTGCCGATTGGTTCCCAAAAGACAAATCGGTGGAGGAACTTGAAGTCGGCATGCGCGAATATGAGGAGGCGCTGAAGAACTACGAAGGTGGGGAATTTTGTTTAATGTGTTCCTGAAACCCAACAAGTTTTGTTTAGAGGTGATCGGCAGGGCTGTTGGCCTACGGGGCGCGACAAGCATCATCGACTGTATCAATGAAGTTTACGGTACGACTCCAGAGGAAAAGGAGTGCGCGGACGAGAGTGAAATCTACCTCAAGCGCAAGGACATTCGGATGAAAGCGTTTTCAAGCAACAGTCAGCAGGAGAATAACTTGAGTGAAGCTTCTACAAATTAGTTGCTGAACAAATCAAAATGTGATTATTAATATGTAAGATTTGTTAAAATATAAGAATAAGTTTCTCATCAAGGTGCTTTTGCTTATACTTAATTCATTTGATTTAATTCCAGTATTTCATGATAGTGACATTGTTAACATAATCTAAAATGTGCCACAACGAACTGCTCTGGCATGAATTCAAAAGGCTTTTCCTTGTGTGTTTAGTAAGCGCCTAAGTTTCACATGAAGTTTTTACTAAAATAACTATCTTTAAACACCACACTATATTAATTTAAAATGAATTTTATACCCGATATAACTCCAAATTGTTCAATTGAGTATTGGCATGCAATTATGTAAATTTCTAGTTTGCGAAAGCTTCTAAATTTGTTGATAGAGCTTCAGACAACTTTATAGCTATTTTATAACTTCTTATTAAATGCAGACATGTGCTTCTGTAAGCTTGGTTTAGTTACAAGAATTGAAAATTTCCTGAACCTACTGATATACAAGGTGTCCTCATTAAATAATGACTTCTTTTTGGCATGTCCATCGATTGCACATATCTACATTGTGAATGGCTAGGTAAAATTGAAATGAGACAGAGCTGTGCTCTGCCGAGAATTTTTAAGGTTGCAATGTCAAGGTTAAGTGTGTTGGAGTGGAGTCTAGAGGGTCTAGACTGGGGGATTATAAATATCCGAGAGCACAACAAATTGTAATATGCAAGGTAAATGCAAAGATTTTTACAATCTATAGTTTGATGCATCAGGTTGTTAGGTCGTGGTTGGAGTTTAGAAACTCTTGACGTCTTGACATCTTTAAAAGGGAAACTGAATTTTTAGATTTCCAAACTCTGACTACGGCCCAACAATGTGATGCACCAATACATGAGGTTTTAAAGACATTAAGGACTTGATCCAAAGCGTCAGAACACTTAACAGGCAAAAAAACCTGTAGGGCATTTTAAAAATCACAAACAAAAGAGACGCCGATTGAAACAACAGAAGACCACCAGCATACTAGTTGTCTCTCGCAGTAATAGGAGCCACAGCAAGGAAGCCATCAGAAGGAACAAATGCGCGAGTAGAGAGGCACTCTGACTACTAACCTTAAAGACCTTGTTCTGAACCATATAAATATGAGTTGAACAAACTGCTGGATAGAGCGTCATCAAAGACGACCAAGACTAATTGCTGGAAGTCTAATGAAAAAGCTTTTTAAGAGTGGGAAGCTATAGCTGGTGTTCCACAAGGATCTTTACATATAACGATGTATTTCATATTGAGTGCCAAAGGAAGGATGAAGACGTCAACTTAGTGGGTGGAACCTAAACGTCTGGTTAGCCCTAAATATAAAGCTGTCTAACAATAGGAGGAGAAAGTGGGAGAATTAAACGAACTGAGAGCCCCCATAAGCATCCAAATGATGATTTGTTGATTCACCAATTGGTGAAAATGTGAATGCATGCAAACAAAAGGGGTTTTGTTGATAGAAAGAAAAGAACAGGAGTACCTGGGGGTAACCCCTTCAATGAACAAAACCATAAAAAAGATCGTGGCTGGATATATGGTGTAAGCAAAGGAGGAAGGATGTAGCAATAATTTGAGTCGGTCAGCACTTTTGGTATCTCGCACAACTCCAATCGTGTTACTACCACAAAAGTGATTGTGAGAGGAAAAGAAGTGAGCATACTCTCAACAGATGGCAAAAGAAGGAAGCAAGAAATAGGACGTAGCTTGGATGAAGAAATTGATACCCCAAACGAGGAGTTTTTAGTTTAATGTATCTCTTCTTAAAAAAAAAGACCAAACCTAGATTGATACTGTTTTAAGAAGAAATCATTGTAGTGTATCAACTCATCACCTTTAAAGATCAGGTTTCCTTAAAGGCTGAACCATGTGGAAGGAGAACCGCACAGAAGGTAGATTGTATTAGAATGTTTTTAAAGGAAGCTAAATCTCTTAGGCGTGGGGGTTCTATAGCTAAGCAGGCCCTATTCCTCTGCTAAGGTGCTGAAAGATGGAATGATGCTGGTTATTTTTTTCCTTAAGCAAGTCAAGTCACTGGATATGAAACAAAAGAGTATTATGAGACCAGATATACAAGAGATACTCTAGAGTACTACAACTAACTGATGCTGGCTCTCTAAACGATATAGGCGAGAAAATACATTGAGAGTGGCCGAAAGATCCATAATGAAGGATCTGGAGGAAGGAAATAATGAGATAGCGAGATCTATATATTTGGTGATTGAAGCAGAAATTGGATAAATGTCCAAGTTGAAGGCACTAGAAGTGGCCCAAGAAGATAGCAGACCATTTGGAGACATCTAATGACCAAAAGTTACCTGCACAGAAAGCTAGTGACAGTGATGATGAATTTAGGCGTAGGAGGTCCACGATGGTCAGCCAATTTTATGGAACGATCTCCTGAGACTCGAAATGACAAAAAAAATGACGACTGCGGTACATGTCGCGGCTGGAAAGTACAATAAACAAATGATTGATGACACTCAGCAAATAGGTGATGCAGACGTTTCTCTTAACTTCAAGAAAATCAAGACAGTCCCATGGCGTTTTTGGATTCTTCAGTTTTACCAGTTAATGCGTGTATTTTTTTTGTTTTACACTTGCGGTCCACAAAAAATTATTGTTGCTTAAACCAAACTTGAAAACTTACTAATGAATCGGGTTGCATCTTAATAAAATTTCACCCCTATATAAGGTGCGCCAAAAATTATAATTCAATTTTTTTTTTGATGAAGATGACGTAATAAGGTGACAAAAGCGCGTTCGTTGCCTAACTTCACATTGATAATGCAATAAGGTTATAATTAATTTGATATTGCAAAATTGAAAAACGATAATGAGCACGAGTAGAAATAGGCGAGTTTGCTATTATTACGATGGTAAGCATGGTAATCCAACTCCTCGCAGTTGAGTTTTCCATTTTCATCTCAGGCGACATCGGCAACTACTTCTACGGCGAGGGGCACCTCATGAAGCCGCACCGCATCCGCATGACCCACAACCTCATCCTCAATTACGGCATTTATCGCTTCATGAAGATCTGCGTAAAGCCCTCCTCTTCTCTGGTAGTTCCCTCCTAACCCTCCTTGACATTCCAGAACCCGCCCAAGACCTCCTCCATCGAAATGACCAAGTTCCATGCGGACTGCTACATTAAGCTGCTGCGCGCAATCAGCCCCAGGACTGCGGGTCAGCACGCACGCAAGATGGCGCGCTTCAACGTGGGGGGCGATTGCCCCGCCTTCGAGGGACTGTACGAGTTTTGCCAGCTGTCTTCGGGGGGTTCGATCGCGGGGGCGGCGCAGCTAAACAAGAGGGACGCGGACATCTGCATCAACTGGAGCGGGGGGCTGCACCACGCGAAGAAGAGCAGGGCGTCGGGGTTCTGCTACGTCAACGATGTGGTGCTGGCCATTCTCGAGCTGCTAAAGTGCCACCAGCGCGTGCTGTACGTCGATGTCGATGTCCACCACGGCGACGGAGTCGAGGAGGCCTTTTACACCACAGACAGGGTCATGACTGTGTCCTTCCACAAGTTTGGCGAGGAGTACTTCCCGGGGACGGGGGCGCTGAGCGACATCGGGGCCGGCAAGGGCAAGTACTATGCCATCAATGTACCTCTCAACGATGGCATGGACGACCAGTCATACCAAGATATCTTTGTACCCATCATCGGCAAGGTGATGGAGACGTACCAGCCCAATGCGGTCGTGCTTCAGTGCGGGGCCGACTCGCTCTCGGGGGACCGCCTCGGCTGCTTCAACCTGACCATCCAGGGGCACGGTAAATGCGTGGAGTTCATCAAGAAGTTCAACTTGCCGCTCCTGCTGTTGGGCGGGGGAGGCTACACGCTGAAGAACGTCGCCCGCCTGTGGACGTACGAAACAGCCATCGCTCTAGGCTGCAACATCGTCAACGACATCCCCTACAACGATTACCTCGAGTACTACGGCCCGGACTACAAGCTGCATTCGACCCCCAGCAACATGACCAACGAAAACACCAAGAAGTACTTGGAGGACGTCAAGGAGCGTGTGTTCGAGAATGTCCGCATGCTACCGCACACGCCCGGCATCCAGTTCCAGGTCATCCCTCCTAAATTCGGTCTATACGAGGACTCTGACAATGAGGACACGGCTGATCAGAACGAGAGACTGTCCGCGATGGATAGAAGCAGACGCGTTGCATTTGAGAACGAGTTCTCCGACAGCGAAGACGAAGGAAAAGGGGCCCGGCGTGATCACCACGATTATGGCTGCCAACCAAGCAATGACTTGGATATCAAATCGCTTTGCTTCGGTCAAATCGGTGAGGGAGATCTAGAAACAAGACATAGAAGCGTATTGGCGAAACCTGTAATGTGCAAACTCGAGATCAACATGGATATTGTGAAAAATGAAGAAACCGCCGAGGATACTTGCGACAATGTCGATGGTTTTGATAGTAAAATCATGGTCAAAATTAAAAAGGAGGATGAAAGTGATTTATGAGTAAAATTAAGTATCTTTGTCTTTGTTCAATCAACTTTGCAGTAAGTAAAGTACAATGAATGTGCGTTCTGTTGTTATATTATCCATCGCTCAGATCTTCCCGTCTTGATAAGAACCACCACCATATATATGCGAGATTTTGCTCTTTAGAATACATTACCAGCAGTTATTAAATTTGCTATTGCACATCACTATATAGAAGGAAAGGGCAGAATTTTTTCCTTGTTAGCTGGATCTTCAAATGTTTCGACAGTCCAGTGTGATTGATTGGCTTGCACAATTAGATTGACTCATTCTGGCAGTTTCCTGAGCAACTGCCCAGGAAAGCTTTCATCAGGATTTTGCATCTTAAGGATTGTTAATATCGTTCTTAACAACAATGAAAAGAGACAACATTTTAGAAAGCATTTTACTCTTTTCTTAACAGAGAAATTACATCTACCGTGTCTTAAGAATAAATTAAGATAAAGGAAGGGGGAAAATAGAATGAAAGAAAGAAAAGAATAGAGGGGAGGAAGAGAAAAAATCTTGCTTTCATTTTCATTTAGTTTCTGTGCTGTTCCACGTGTTCAATCTCTGGTATTGGGAGTTTGAATGGAAAGGGTAATGAAGTAGTAGCCATAGATTTTGTTCTGTTAAATATGTACATTGTCCTGGATTTCCAAGAGTGATCTAAAATGAAAGATAATTTTCTTTTTCCCTGACTAGAGATGACATTTACCTTGTGAGAACATTTACAGAAGCTACAAAAAGAGTAAAGAAGTTTTATGTAACAAGCACAATAATCCATTTCCTCTAATGTAACTGTGCAGAAGTAAAATATAAGTGCAAGCGACATAAATTTAACTGCTCATCAGAGGTAAAACCTAAGAAGGATAAAAATTAGTGACCTTGAGGATTCTGCAATTTATCACAATTTCATAAGGCGAGATGCGGCCTTGGATATTCTGCAATTTGACGTGTCATGAAACTCTCCACTTTTGCCTCAATAGACTTCGCCAGTTTATCTTTATTCATTCCATCTCAACTGGGGCAGTTTGAAGAATGTAAATACTTTTTTCGGTGATGTTGGCACGTTTCATCCCTAAATATTGAAATACCACTGAACTCATGAGGTCACACTTTATCTCACTTTACTGTCTGTTGTCTTGCGAGGTACTTCACCTTTGCCTTTTAGGTTTTTCTAATCCACTAGGTCTTTAGTAACGCCAAATTATAAGTTTTTGTGTAATGACGAATAGGGCTCCCATACTCTTCTGAAGGTGGGGTCTTGAAGTTTTAGTCTTGAGCTTTGTGTTAGCAGGAAAAGTCAGATTGAACTTGAAAGCATTGATTGTATCTGGGATTAGCATCAGCAAATATTAAACACTGCAGATAGTAGAAAAAAAAACTTTACAAGACTCTAGCTAATGGATGTTTCTTAGGGAAAGTTCCTAATTCCAAGATATTTTGTCTTTTATTTCTAGATTACTTTGTTGTGCTTGTTGTGTTCTCTTCAAGAATGAGGCTTGTTCTCCACTTTATGCACTAGTCATCAATTTTCCATTTCTAAAGTCACTGCTGTATTGGAGGAGAGTACCGGAGGAGACTGATCATGATTTTAAGCACCTCACATAAAGCCATCATGTAGATATGTCATATGAAGAATAATGTTAGCAGATTGGCTTAGTGAAGTCTTTTGGAGCTGATTCTCTAAGATCAATCCATGGTCTTCAATCTTTACTCAGACCAAGGAAAAATTTGTAATGTTAAGGGGGTTTTAAGACCTTGCACAGCTTTGTGGTTTAAATAAGTCAAAGGATCTGCAGATATTCTTGGAGTAGCTGTCCCTTCAGTTGACAAAGGCAACTTCCAGGCTGTGTCTTCACTTAGGCAAGTATTCATATGTGCTCTCGATAGACAGACTTTATTTCAACTTTCACCTTGCAGATATGGTTGGGGTTGATAGTAAGGTACCATTTTCTCTGGGTTTTCATCGGAGCAGGTTCACAAGGTTGAATGTATTTATGCATCCTTTGCTATTAATATCTTAACTGTTTATGAAATATTTAAGTTTAGATCTTCTCTACAAATCTTCAGCAGGAATATCAGCACCACAACTTTTATCTGAAAGCAGATAACAATAGAACCACCGTTTTAAGGATTGAGATAGTATGGCGATTACCTCAAATTATTTTGACAGTATTAGAAAAGTAACTGGCATTCTTCAGTGTCCAAAACAGTGTTTTAAGACACATAATTGTGATGTTTTATGGACATTAGTTATCATCATAAAGTAGTTCTAAATAATATAAATTGTAACAAAACAGTTTATCTCTCTCTGCAGAGAGCCAACCCCCTTCTCTCCCATAATAGTCTATGTGTGATCTTTGATTGAATCTTCTCTATAGGAGCTACCCTGAGGTTATTTTGCAACTATCAACTTATTGGCATTTTAACAGAAACTCATTTAATAGATTTAAGCAAGCAATAGATCAACAAATTTCTTAAAGGACACAAAAGCTTTCGGATGATGTTTATTTGATTGTAATATCCCACCATTAAATACTGGTACGCTATAATACCAGGCATTTGTGACAGTTCACGGTACTTGCACTCGGGTCAGTTAACAACGTTCAACGAAAACTAAACAAAACCATGCTCTAGCCTCAACTTAAACAAAACGCAACAATCGATATATATATGCATATAAATTAGTACGTTAATAAAGTTATCCCTAGAATTAAGTCAAACCTTACCCTAAACTGGAAGTTTCGGTCAGTAAGCGTAATCAACTTAAACAGACGGTAGCCTGGAAGATGCTGCACTTTCGGTGGCGAGATCGACGAAACGAGTGCGGGCCTTAAGCTTCGCTGAGCTGCACTTGTCGTAAAAATATAGCTATCACATCTACTCTATGATAGGAAAAATACTTTATGTCGGTATAAATATAGACTGTACTACAACTTTGTTTACCCTGACAAACACTTAACCAAAGTATGATTATGAACACAGATAAATGCAATGGTCAGGTAACGATAAACATCGGAATATTTATATAGACCAGCGGCGAAGTCAGATGGACAATTTAAATTAAGTTGCGTTGTACGAATCATTTGAAATGATCACATTCATTTGACACAAGACGATATGCAGCGATAAGCGTGATAATACGATGGAGAATAAATACAAGGGACGCTCTGTAGGTTCCTTTATACTTTAACCTGGGTCATTTGGCTAAATGAAAAATTTTTATTGGTCATATGAATTGAAACTACAAGACAATTTGATGTGCTGAAAACGACAACAAACTAAATTGTTCTGTGCAGAGGGATAACAAACCCCCATCATGTCTGAAAGTGACATCCATCTACATGTAAGCAAGCAAAGAGAGTAAATTGTGGCATAACTTTTCGATTATGTAGTGTAAGTTGGAAGACTACAATTTACAAATTTTCCATTTAGCCAACGGAATAAGTAAAAACACGTTAAAGTACAGAAAAGTCTTAAAACAAACAATATTGCACAACGTAACAGAAGTAAACCAAGTCTTTAGTGAGGGTGTGCGTAGTTGCCAACATTATATGCAACAACCGTGACATGGTCGAGCTTACCGGGAAGGTTCTGTACTCGCTCCAGCCCCTTCCTGCGGCGCACTTTCTTCTCCTGCTGCGACACCTCCACCATCACCCCATTTATGTTATCAAAGTACAGGTCAACGTCCTCGAGCGTGTGTCTCTTCGCAGACGTGATGCTGAAGGTGAAGTTGACCAGGTTCTCGCACAGCTTACGTGCCGTCGTGCACTGTGGTTCGTGGCCCGAGATGCCGTGCCGCAGGACATCCTCCATCAGCAACAACGAAAGTTCGTACCGCTGCAGAGGCGTCACGAATGGGATACCATCCTCGTTGCGTAGCACAATTTTGGACGCAGTCCTCATGTCTAGTGAGGTCTTTGACCTGAGAAAGCCAGGAACGTTAGCACGAGCTGTGTTAGATGAGCCGGTTAACTTGGGTTCTTGCTTATGTGGCTCAAGCGTTTTGTTCAGAGGAATATTCCTGCTTGCCGTTTTGTGCACATGAACTTTGGGCTGTGTGGACGATTTTGGTTGGCTAGTCAGGGATTTCTGGAATTTCTGCGGCTTTCCGATAGCAGGTTTTTCGTCCAGCGAGTTCTCCCGCATGAATTGAGCCACTAGAGGATTGTCATGGTCATTTAAAGCAGTCGATTTTTTCCTGACCCGTTCCAAGCTCTCTGAACTGCGTTTGCTCGACACCGGCTTCGTCACAGCTCCACTACTTGAACCAGGTTTATCTGAACTATCTGTGACTGATTTGTCCAAATGAGCGTCATTTACTTTGCTAATCGAGTGCGAGTTTGAGCTATTGTGTTTAGAAGCGTCAGATTCACTAGCAACAGTTTGGCCTAATTGACTAGAATGTTCTTCCTTCTGTCCCTGATTTTGCACGGATCCCACACTCCGTTCTTGGGAGGATCTGCTTAGATTATCCTTGTTTTTTCTAGGTGGCTTCACTGGCACTTTTGTGTTTTGACTGGTTACAGGAGGTGGAGGTGGAGGTGGCGGTTGAGATGATTCGCTTATTTCTTGCTTGGCTTCCTTATTAATATGCTCAGAGTTGTGCTGTGTCTCTTTTGAAGTACTTGGCCGTTTGGCTCTTATCTCCTTAGAGTTTATCGTAAACCTGCAAACATTCGGATCGAAGTTGTCTGTAAGTCCATCACTTGCAACCAAGATGATGTCGCCTTTTTGTACCACAGTAACGGACAGTGTAAGATTGCTCAGCTCTGGATTAATTCCATCAACTGGGCCTAACGCACCTAAAGCATCCCGCATGTCTCGGTTGCAATTTACATCATGGGAACCTAAAATAAATGATTATTTACTATTAAAGAGCGAGTAATTGACAAGAGCAGAGAAGCTTATGTACTGTGATTGTAATTTTAAATAAAAATTAGATAAAAATAAATAAAAGTGTAAATAAAGTGGAAAAAAACTGTATAGAACTAAATCTCTAAAGTACAAAAGTTACAAAAGAAACCATTTACACCAACGCGAAAAATAAAGGAAAAACAGTGTTATAGTTAAAGTGTAAAATAAACATAAATACAAGAAATACTACAAAAGAGAAGTAAAATGGAAGAAATATTAAAAGAAATAAATCAGAAGCTACAAGGACTAGAAAGAGTAGAGATAACTGAAAAGCGTATAGAAGAAAAAATAGACAAAATACAAACTGAAATGAATGAAATGAAACAGTAAAACCTAACATTGAAGGAAGAAAATAAAAAACTAGCCGAGCAAATAGCCACACAAGAAACGAAAATTATATACCTAGATAAAGAAATAAGAAAGAAAAAATTAGTAATACATGGAATGTACGAAGAGGAAAATAAGAGCGACCTTCAAATGAAAGAAAAGATCAGATGTATGCTAAGAGATATTGAGGTAAACATAAATATGGATCTTGAGATAGATGATATTTACAGATTAGGAAAGAAAGAAAGAAATTTAACAAGAAAAACAAGACCAATATTAGTATAACTGAGAAACCGCAACAAAGAGATAAAAATTCTAACAGCAGCAAAAAAAATAAATAAAAAAGAAGTAAAGATTTCTATAATGGAAGATTTTCCAAGGGAAAAAAAGCAAGAGACGCAGGATACAAAGCATACACTTAAAAACAAAAATATAAACTAGAAACCAAATTAAGAATATATAAAAGCTTAATCCGACCTGTGGTATTATATGCATCGGAAACTATGTGCCCAACAAGAAGAGAACAAGAACAGCTAAGAGTATTTGAAAGAAGGGTACTGAGAACAATACTTGGAGCAAAAAAGGTTGAGAATTATCAAATTAGACAGTATATAATAGAAGGAGAAGACATTGTAAGAACAATGAAAGCACAGAGAATAAGATGGTTTGGACATGTAATGAGATCAGGAGATAGACAAATGATAAAAGAAATCACCATGTGGAGACCTGACAAACAGACCAAGAGGTAGACCACGAAACAGATGGTACGAGGATATAAAAGAAGATTTAAGAAACATGGAAATCAAAGGCTGGCAAGAAAAAATTAATAATAAAAAAACATGGAGGAAAATAACAAAAATAGCAAAAACACACCAGAAATTATAGTAAAAAAAAATTGCAAAAATCAAAGGACTAATCCCCCTCAACAAAAGGATTAATTATACTTCAATAAGAAGTGGCAATATTCTTGTACAGAATGAAAAGCCTGTATACATATATACTATTAAACAGCACTGGCTCTTAAATACAAACCTTTTGTTAGTTCTCGCACGCCATGCTTCTGAGAGTAAACGTAAGCTAAAGTGTCACCGACGTTGCAGACACAGCAAACATATGACTCCAAGCTGTCTTCGTGCAAACTACTTCTGTGTGCCGGTCTTCCGGGCCGCCTGTCCGGTTGCGACTGTTTGGGCCTGCTCAGGCTGTCCGTCCTGTCTCGTGGCTTAGGCTGTGCCTTTACGTTCTTCGGCTTGAGCGGCAGGACGATGGCCACGGTCAGAGTCGTGAGCATGCCCTCATTCTCCAGGATCAGGTCGTGCGCGCAGTTGAATGCCCGCAGCAGGCACACGAAGATCTCGCGCGTGTTGCTCACGCGGCTCTGGCTGAAGATCGGGCTGGACTTCTGCTCAGCATCCGTCTTCGTCGTCAGGTCGTCGAAGGGCTTCGTATCATTGAAGATGGTCTTGTCGAGGTAGTGCAAGCAGCCATGCACGGCGGACTTGGCTGCTATGCTCGCTTTTTCACCTGAAAAGTATTTTAATTTTATTGTGCTTATAAAAGCCTTTTAAACAATTAATTTATAACCAACAAGGAGTACCATCAACAAAAATTATGAAATTCTGTTGATAGGTTACTACTTCTAGGAATGCCACATGTTAAATGGGATAGAGTGATAGTGACTATAATTTCTAGTGTGTAATGAACTACAAACTTCTTGAGTTTGAGGACTTGTGGTAGGTGGCAGTCTATCTTGATGAGTCACAGCAGTATAAAAAAAGTTCAACTGCTTTAGGTTTTGAAAAGCCAGAGTAGTTTTGAAGTTTGGCTTACTGGGCAGTTTTTCGAGCAGTCATTGAACTGATGATTTGCACTATATTTCACAATTTGGAGCTACAAAGCAGCATAACTTGCTAACCAAAAAATCCAATGTGGTTTTGAGGAAAGGTTTCCCTTGCAGATAGTAAGGGAGCCTCTTTCCTGCTTCAGGGGACCAAGATATTGATTAGTGGTGGCTTAATTATAACTTTGGTGTAGCTTGTAAGTCTCTCAGAATTTGTCAGTGGCCAACAGGTAAACCTTGAAATTCATGGGCTTCAAAATCTGTTCCAATAGCAGGGGAGATTGGCAGACTAGAGAGAAAAGAAACTGATTCAGACAGTAAAGTTAGCTAGAAGCTGTGGCAAATAGTCTTCCTGAAATGCTTCATATACTTTGACACTTATTGTGTTAATCACCGTCTTTACAAAGCGCGAAAAACGCGATAATGTTAATTGCACATTTTGGGGGCAGTCTTTGCATGGTTTTGATTGCGAGATCGCTAACGGATGACGTCAGTAGTACTACAACTGTACAATTGGCGATTTAGGATTGCAGATCTGCCGATAATTTTCATGGCAGTAGGTTCGAGACTTCAAACTCACCCCAGTTGACGCCGTCCGCCACAGCAAGAATGGCAGAGTCGTTCCGCGCAATGATGCCAAAGCAGTCGGCAATAGGGTCGCCGTTTTTGTGCTTGGTCACTTGGTTCCTGTCATACAGCGAGTCCGAGATACCGTAGACATGGTCAAACTTGCGGTTCCAGTCAGATGGCAGCGCGGGGTCGCTGGTTTCAAAGGCGTTGGCAGTAGTCGTAGCGTCCCCTGCTGAAAAACAACGCAGTGCTCAACACCACTTCACTCTTCATCACCTTCAAACAATCATGCTAAAAATGAAATAAAGCAAAATTACACCACTTCACGCTCTTTAGTATGATGAGCTTTGGCATTGTGCATCACATTATTCCTGCTTTCGGTTGCTTAGCATTTTGTCATATCGATTACCTTATTTCTCGTTTCCCGAGCCTAACTGCGTACATAAAACCATGCCACAAGATCGGAATTGGTTACCTTAGAAATGAGGCATCAACATTGCAAACATAGCAGTTCAATAGCATATTAATTACAAACTGACAGTGCGTGCAGGACACCAACAAACTACTCATGCGCATCCAAATGCATTACCGTTAGCCGCAGGCCTACTCGAGATTCTGATTATTTTGCCCTTTTTCTTGTGCTGGAACGGATTGCCCTCGCTTTTTGACTTGGCCAGTCTGTAGTTCGCTTTGGTCGGCTCAGCCACGTCTGCAATCCTCGCCTTGCGCTGCGCGCTGTCCCCGCGCTTCGTCTGCGCAAGCGGCCCTTTACGCCCACCTGACTGCCCCATGTCGCTCTCAGATTGGTTCTTGCACCGGACAGCCTCACTATTGTTATTGTCGTTATTGCTGGTGCAGAGGTCAGCACAGATCTTGGTCTTTTCGATCTCGACCTCCAGGTCGGACAGGCTGCCCAAGCTGTGGCTCTTGGCCTCCTGCTTTTTGCGGTTCGTGACCAAGTACTCCTGTCCCGCCACCTTGATTACCATCGTGGTGTTATCGACCGTCTGCCGACATTGAGGAGACTTTTGCGGCGCGGCCGCTGCAACTGCAACAGCAACTTACTGTCCGAGCTTGCCAACAGTTACCACACTGACCCTCGGAATATCAGCTGTTTGTAACTACACCCACTAGAGTGTCTAATATAATCTAACGCGCATAAAAGATGATCCTGTGATAAAAGATTTATGTTCAACTGTCTTAGCGATTAAAGAGAAAGAGAGTTACACATCAACTATAATCATCTCTACTTATTTGGCTAAGAAGTGTAATATAATACCTGGATTACATGATACTAAATCATCACCTATATTTTGTATTATATGAAATGCAAAACGTTAATAGAGTAAGATGTTGTATGATTATACCAGATACTCTAAGGGGAGGGGAAAGGGTAAGAAAATAATGATCAAACGAAAAGTAGAAAGTCATATTAAAAGCTACGGGGTCGTAAAGATCAACATTTCAAAAATATATGTAATAAGTGTCTTCATATCCCCCTCCCCCACATAGAAAGAGATTTGGCAATCTTGTTGACTAATAATGTATATAGGATGATCTAGATACACCTGCATGTAACAATGCTATAAAATTATTTCCACTGAGACAATTTGGTGACAGGTATACTCCTGCTAGGTAGTTTCCAATCGAATGCATCCATATAGTGATGAAAAACTGTCTTTAGTGTCCACCAATGTGGTTGTCGCAAGTTCTTTCTAGTTCTATTAAATTGACTGCATTACTCCAATTACGTAGATTGCTGTTCATAGAGAATCAATCGCCATATTAATGATTGGACGTCTGAACTGTTTCTTGTCTGGTTTATATCAAAACCACTGGACACTATTATTATAATCAGTCCACTTCTCATACATGTTAAGTACTTCAACTACAGCATTGTTGTTTTTTCTGGGCTTATTCAGAGTCCATGTATTGGAAACTTGTCTATGAGAACATTTTTGGAGAGGCGATGTAAGAGGAACAGCCTATTATGGTAGATATAATATATCAAGCAATATATCTTTGAGAATATAGTTTCACGTGCTTATGAATCGGCTGTTCAAATAAGAAGTTTAACCCTAATGGGGCAAACTATTAATTAAGAAAGAACTATATAAAGTAATGATAGAACTCTTGAACCTTTCAGGGTACATTAAACAAGCTCGTCAGAAAATAGTAGACGGTAATTAGCTGTCCACTGAAAGCTAGAGGGGGAAGGGTAGCGTGTAGAGGCTTCTTTCCTCTAGAGATCTTCTTGAATTCACTTACTAGAAACTGGTTATGAGAGCATCTGTAGAAGAATAATGCTAGAGAGAGGTCAGATTGAAATGACAATGAATTTATTACTACTAAAAGCTCAGTAAATTTTGAATATGAAATGTCCAAAGAAGGACTCTATACCGATCAAACACTCTGCAGGTAAGAAAAAAACTGAATTTGCCAGCACAAAGAAAGCAGTTCAATCTGGTGGTACCAAAAAAGAGTACAAAGTGCCTCCTAGTCTAAACATCAATGAACAAAATTTAACTTCAAATGAAGTGCTCTTAACGATATCAGAAACAGCCTAGTACAAACATGTACAATAACTCCAGATGCTCCCACCTCAGAAAAATGATTTCTTTACTCTAAAGTACCACTCCAAGCTTCCTAACCGAATATTCACCGAACATTACAAAAAAGGCAATTTGTGAGCTCCCTGTAAGCACTGATTCGTTCCCCTCCGGTGAGTGGAGCATCGTTGGCTCTTGAGGGTCTCTATTAAAGCGTGCTAATCAAAATTAACCTAACGCTTCAACTATTGAACTGACTAATGTTCATTCCAAAAGAACAAAAAAAAGAGCAGCTGGAGTTCAATAAAATTACGCCTCCTCATCAGTTCTGATGACAATCTCACATAGTGTTATGTTAGGACTTTAAGGCATGATTTAAGTACAATTTTTGGCAATTTTTGAACTTGGACAATAGTCGAAGCTTTTTAATTCTTTCTATCAACAGCCATGTACTTGTAAGACTTCTCCAAAACGTCATCAATTCTTCATTTAGAAGTCAAAAAACCAAGAGCGAGAGTAAGGCCAACAATTGTATCAAAAACCAGTAGGTAACAAACTAAAATTGACTGCCACCAATATCTAATCTCACAAATAGAAGACTATGACGGGTTTGCTTAATTTGAGAATTTGTTAAGTTCAAATATGGTTTGGAGTGTTAGATGCACGCTTCGTTATCAATTTGCTTACCTCCCATCCATCGTAACTTGTGCGAATATGCCAAGCAAGTTTTCCACTAAGGAGTTCAATTACTTCATGAGAAGGTTTGCTTGGACTTAGTAAGTAAGCTGAAAGTCAAATAAGCAAAGTAATTTTACTTAGAAGATTAAAATTCTGACTACCATCAGCTAAAATGATGCACTGGTATTACGGTTATTAAGCAAAGATAAACCCTCTTAAAACTGTGATGCATACCAAGGTTGACCAATGTAACACAACTTCACCAGATAATATCTCTACCTCTTTTCAGAATAGTTAATAACCACCTTCATGGAAACAAAACTTCCCTGATTTCCAAAAGTAGCCCTTCTGTAGGCTTATTTTTGAAAACTGAAACTTCCGTCCATCGTGATAATCATGTAAGAAAAATCAAGTAGGCTTTTGGTAAACTTTTCTGTTTATGGGCATTAGTAAGAATGTGCATCCAAGAGTCAAGTTCATACTCCACTTAGAGGGCACAACTTGAGATTTTAAGTCCTGCCTGCTCACAAACTGTATATTTCATTTAGAGATGCAGCCCAATAAAGAATAGATAAGAATTACTCAAGCACCCCCCTCTGTCTACAAAATCAATCCCCATCTGAACCAACTTACATTAATATAATTTGCAAGGACATTTGAATCTTGTAGAGATACTTCTAAATCCACGCTCTAGAACATAGTGGCTTTTCAAAATATCAATAAGCTTACATAATATCATCATCGCCCTTAATATCAATTAAACAAACTTCTAAACTACTACCAGGATAAATAAATGTAGCAAATTAATAACGGGAACAAAACCATAACCATAAGTCTGTGACTGCTAGACCAGCTTCTCAACCCCTATTCTGCCTTATAAGGTTAGAACATCTGCATGTTAGCGAGTCTCATGAGCCGCAACCAAAGTATGACCATCACCTTCAACGGAGATTAGAGAAACTCTTACTTGTTAGAAACGAAGCACCCGTACCACACAAAATTTAGTTTCAGAAATTTTAAATTGTTAAATTTCATACATTCAAGAATGACACACCTTGAAGGGTAATAATAGACATCACTGTGGATTGTTATGCTGTTTCTTACTAACAAGATGAGAAATCCTCTGACTTCTGCAGTTTGGTTTTGGTGTTCTTCATTGAGCAACCATTGGACTTTTTCTATTAGTTCTGGTTCTCTACCAATTTAATTAAAGGAATTTTCCAACCCTGTTTGGTGCAGCTTCATGGCAAGGAAAATCGGAATAAGCTACAAACGTGATTATAGTCATTGAGTTTGTAAGGTTAGACTGAGAAAAAGAGAAACATCAATATAAATAAATAATTCAAATTATGATTGATATTTCTGCCCGTTAATATTTTGCCGATGTTTATATCGAATCACTTTGTTTTCCAATGATGTGCTGCCGTTTCTACAGCAAAAGAAGTAGTGGAGTGTCTATCTTATTTCTGTCATAATTCAGTAGGTTATCCAATACATCTAGAGGTAATTAGCTTGATGATGAATCATCCTTTCATATAATAGATACAAATATTAGATCACAAACACTGCACTCTCATGAAGCTGATTAACCCCCAGCAGTAAGATGGCTCTAAAACTGTTGTGGATTAATCTGTGATTCTATGCTTTGTCTTCTACTATCTTTCTGATTGTCGTAGAAGAATTGAGAGACACTCTACAATCCTTCCAAAGGGAGATAATTAAAAAATGATAAAATCAGAGTTAAACATCATCTGGGAAGGCAAGTCAAGTAACCTGCAGCATTAGAACTAACAATTCAATATATAAAAGGCAGCCTTGACTCCTTGTCTGGACGGTAGCATTATTTATGCATCATATAACACAATTTCTCAACATAATTAATGCACAAATCATTATTCAAGTTTGCGAAGGCTACAAGAAGGCCAAAAAAGATTATTAATACCTCACACCAACTACCGAGCACCCCTTCCCTTAGCAAGTTCTGTTAAGAGTTCTGGTATTCCGAGGGCTGCAATGCACCAATAAGCTACCTTCAGGCTCATCCTGTGTGTCGATGAAGTCGATGTCCGTGTCAGGCATGGACAGATGCTTTTCCAGCCTCTTGACGGTGGTAAGTCCACCGTTTGGCCCAGAATAGCAGCCGATCGCAGTGTCAGGCCCCGTGGTATAAGTGCCGAGATCGTAGTTGGGCAGGTCCGTCGGGTTCTTGCCGTACAGTATGGGCGGCCCTTCCTTCACACCGATATGTCTAAAATAGTAAATCAGGATTCTCTGCTGATCACACTCATCACACGCTTTTGCCTACCCTTCCAAGTACCTGGTGACAAATGAGTTCTCGTTGACGTTGTGCTTCCTCTCACGGGGCTCGTTGTAGAAGCTCAGTTGCCGGAAGTAGCTCGACACCCGCTTGCGGAGGGACGGCATGGCTCTGCGCGCTGCGAGCCGGTCCGCCTGCTGGGCCGAGCGTGACCAGCTCTAATTGAATCCAATAAATATTTATGTTTATCTGAACTCAAACTAACCTAACTCACCTGTCAAAGGACACTACTTCCAGCCTGGAAGCATTTTCTCAGGCAACTTGCAGCGCCGAGGCCTCCTCGCAGAGGGGCTAACAGACTCTAGCTGTGTCTCAAACGAATTAAGCAAGTATTTGTCGAATTTTGGGCCAAAAGCTCACTGAAAGGTCACACCCTGACAGCACGACGTTCGAGCGTGCTCGAGCATGCTCGCCGTTGCCGAGTGCGCCAATTGCGCATAATTGGTTGCGGAAGTCTCAGGGGCTCTCAATCTTTGTCCTTTACCAGCGCATCCCCAAAATACTACCGCAACAGGTCGCTCATCCTGAATACTGGGAATATTTTCGCCGTCACCGAACAAAAGGAACTGCGTGGAAAATCCTCATAAACGTGGCGGCCGATGGCGCTCTTGTGAAAAAGCTGCCTAATTGGCCATTCAGGAACAGCTGACGATCGCGTCGCTTAATAATTGATTGAGCCCCGGCCAACATGAAAAAGGTTATTCCCCGAAATTGCTTTGTATTTTCTAATTATTATCTACTTTTAATCTAAATCGATTGATTTTGGTCTCTAACACGATAATTTCTGAAATTTAATTATCTTTTTTGATTAATAAAGCCTCCTGAGACATTTTTAGATCTGAGAATTTCGTATAAAATTGACAGAAAAATTAGTATGTGGACTAAGATATCAGCAGTTGAAATTGTTAAAGAGGTGGGGGAGAGAAAAAATGAGTTTCTATAGGGGCAGTGCAATATTTAACAGAATATGTAGTGCAGGTTAAAATAGAGGTGCAAAGCACAAAAAACATGATAAAAGTAATTCAGCTGCTCTCCCTCCCCCTGCTTACTTACTATAATAGGTAATCCCATGAAGGAAGTCAAAATCAGCAATATTAAAAATTTCATAGTCAAAAACTTCTAAACTTTCTCCACCCGTCCAGTGTTCTTTACTTGATTTTTGTCTTTTTGGAAAGACATTAAGGGTGTATTCACTATCTCCTGGTTTACGAAATCTCCTATCTTAGCCTAAAAATAAATGAAAAGCCTGAAGCTACCGCGAAAAGATTTGATTTAGTAGTAATAAAAAAAATCTAGAACAAAGAGCAAAAAATATTTGCTGGAGAAGATCTCTTGTCCAACAATTTTGCCCATTTCCTCCTTCAAGCTTTTGCCTTCCTTTCTATAATTAAAGATTTTATCACTTCTAAAGAATCTCTTCTAAAGCTTTTTTTAATTCTACCATTTACCTTTTGTTCCTAAATTTTCTGTCAATAAAAGGACTGGGCAAAACTAGCGGAGGAGAAGTGTAAGTAAAGAGAATTGACTAGAGAAAGTTTGATATAAGAGGAAAGTTTGCCAAGCCAGAAGAAAGTGGCCAAACATATATTTGAAGGAAGAAAATGGTAAGGAGAATAGTCGTAAGTTGTAGATCGAGTTTAATCTTATATAAGGGCTTGGAAATTAATAGTTATCAATTAAAGCTTAGGTTTGCATTCACTGTTAGGTTTAATACTGAAGAAAAGAAAAGGCCAGAAGTGGTACTACAAGGTTTCTTGACAGGGAGGAATATTCTGGCGTAAACAATTTTATCCAGTAGTGAAAAGGTGACCTAAACTGTTTTAGTAGTGGTTAAGCATCAGCGAGGATGCCTGCCCACAGTAAAACTTGTATCTGGTACTGTAAGGTGGAGTTAGAAGAAGGGTGACCATTTTTAATGTGTATTTGTTTCTAATCGATTGCACAACGATAAAGTGTGACCCATGAAAGCACAGTTCGTTTTATTTCTGTGGAACCCTTGTAGGTTGATGTCCTTCCAACTTTGTAAATTCAAATAAATCCCGCAGCTTGTTGATCAGCGCCGTTATTTACTTGAACTAGCCGCGCTACCTCTAACTTCGCAGGCAGCTTGGGCGGGAGCCAAGGAAACGCACATATGCGCCGCTATTGTGTGCTTCACCTGGGCTGCTGCGAAAACAATGCCGCCGAGGTCGTTATCCTGCTCGAGTACAAAGAAGCCTCATCGTGTCAGTCTTTGCTGGTAATTGCGCAGTTTTCGGTTTGCTTCACCTGAAAGTGAGCGATCCTTGTCAAGACCCTGGGCCCAACTTTCGCTCGCTAATGAGATTGGACATTACGAGCTTCCTTTTCCGCATTTAGAAGCGGGTTTTCGGCAAAGTTAATGCAGTTAATCCTGGAAAACAAGAAACTTTCTGATCGACTCCTGTATAATTGGTGCCCTACTGATGCTACATAGCCTTTTGTAAATATTTCTCGTCTTTGTAATTTGCAGCGACTTTGTGCGTGATGTAATGGGCTTCTGATGTCTTAATAGTCTTTCGCTGTTCTTTTCGCCTCCATTGTTTCAGCCGCCAGTCTCCGGCAAAAGCAACTATGCTTCAATTGTCTCAGCTATGATAGTGACATGGGTTGCTTTTTTTTCTTTTATGGGGATGGATCTAGCAGGTTTAGAGATAACAAAACTCGAAGTGGAACCATTTAATAGGTGCAAAGGGTGAAGCGTATACACAGTCTCTGGAAAAGAAGGTTTTAACTTGTACCCTACATTATTCAATATCTATCAAACCTCTATGAGGATGGACGAGATTGTGATGCTATTTGCGACATTTTCTGGCGATGAAGCACCATCTAATAGCAGCGAAAATGAGCTCAATATGAAGCTGCAAAGAGAAAAATCACGCGCACAAGCTTCATGTAGTCCAGAATCGGTAGCATTTTCGACTATTTGGGAGCCCTCAACTTGCACATTAGCGTCCAAGGTCACACAAATTGAACAACCCATACCTACCAGCTAAGCATAAAATATTGGGGACGCCTTTATTCTGTACTGGAAGGTGCAAAAAATTACGAAACCAATGATTTTGCATGATGAAGCCATACCCCGTAAATGACTCAGCATCATGGCAACATTTTAGAGCGTCAGTGCAAAAAAATGTTTGTTTTAGATTTTAGAAAGAAGAGTTGCGTGTTAGGAACAATACCTTTACTTTGAATGTCGAGACCTATCACCGTACCAAATTTTGAAACAATTGAATAAACGACCTAGAAAGAGAACTCGTGCATATTGCATTTATATAAACCAAATAACTTCCCCTGGCTGTTTGACTGCGCGGTATTTAAGCAACTCAGGATCGGTTCTAAAACCTATGCGAAGCTTCTTGTAATAATCGGGAAATATACTATTGTTCGAGTCCTTGCGTGAGCATGGTTGCATTTCTGGAAGACATATCTGTCGCTCGACTGTGGTGCCGTGGCGGTCGCTACGGGGGCGGGAGCGTTTCGATATTTCCAGTGCGATTATAACTAAGAAAGTTGCAAATATTTTTAGTTGGATTATTAATTAGCCGTAATCTAGCTGGAAAATGGTTACGAAGTAGGGTATTCCACTTAAATTTGAGGTAATGCGCGTTCTAGATGGCAGATAAGAAGACAGCCACGTTTTGTTTGGAGGTTTAGCAAAAATATGTTTTTAATTATTTACTCAGCAACAAACAAAGATCAAGCAGATGTGTCAAAAACAAAAATCTAGATAGTGAGTAAACAAGCTAGTGAACAAATAAATGAGTCAGCAGGCAGGCGTGCAAGCCAAAGAAAATAAGCAAGCTATCAAGTAAACAAAGAAGCGAGTATACAAGAAGAAAACAGAAAACGAGTAAAACAAAAACAAGCAAAAAACGAAAAGCAAAGTAGTATGCAGGCAAACAAACGAGTCAAGCAAGTGAGCAGGCAGCGAGCTAGCAAGCAAATAAATAAGTCTTCAAGCGAATGAGCAAGCTCACGAATAAACCAAAATTTAAATAAACAGTTATTGAGCGAGTAAGAAAGCAAGCAAGAGGAGCGAACTATCAAGCAAGAATATATATAACAAGAAATCGAGCTGACATACAAGAAAACAAATAAACCAGGAAATAAGCAAATAAGCAGATAAGTGAGCAAGTAGGCGGGAGAACATTCGGGCTAACTATTAAGCGGAATTACATGAACACAAATAAGATAACAAATAACCAAGAGAGTAAGCATGCAAACGAGCGAATAACTTAACAAACAAGCCAAAAACGTAAGAAAATAAATGCATCAAAAAGTTAGCAAATGGCAAGTGACTAAACAACAGACTAAACCAACAGTTTAGCGATGAAAAAGAAAAGCAATAACACGGAAAGTGAGCAAATAAGCTAGCAAGTATAGTGAGTTATGAAGCAAACTAACGAGTAATCAAATAAGTCAATTAACACGAAAAAACAAATACATCAAACCATTGAGCAAGCTAGCCAACAAAATGAGTAAACCTACAATTTAACGAATAAACAAGCAGTTCAGCACGCAAACATAAGCAAATATGCAAGAAAACTAACAAATCAAATATTTGAGCAAGTAAGCGAGTAAATGAGCAAGTAAGAAAGCAAACGTGTAGCAATAAACAAGTGTATAAGTAAAGAAATTAGCTAATAACTAAAGAAGTGAGCAAGAAAAAAATAACACAGAAAGTAAATAAACGAACAAGCGAGTAAGTGGATAAGCAAGCAGAAATAAAGAAAAGCGAGTGAGCTAACAAGCAAAAGTAAATGTAAACAAACTGGCTAGCAAATAAAGAAGTAGGAAAGTAAAGAGCGAGCCAGCAAGCGAACCAGTAAGCAATTAAGCAAGTATCAAAGATAAAATTAGCCAAAAAGTAAACAAAGAGATAACCAAGTGATGTTGCTTATTTAGCATATTTCTAATTGCTTGATATGAGGATGAATATTGCCGAATAATTGTATGCAAATCATTGCTTGCTGCACGAATTACTACATTGGTGTTTGCTACCTGAATTATTAAAAAGCACGAGATTCTTGACCGATGGATTCTATGGCCAAAATGTTGCTTACTCAGCGTACTTCTCATTGCTTTGTCATGAGGATGGATATTGCCGAATAATTGCTAGCCATACAAATATTCGTATCCCAATAAATGCTTGTTGCGCAAATGATTACATTGGTGTTTGCTAGCTAATTATTAAAGAGCAGCAAATTATTGACCGAATGATGCTGCTGCCTAAATTTTACTTACGCTAATTGTTTGTAATGAGGATGAGTATTGCCAAATAATTACTTGCTATACGAATATTTGCATCTCAACAATTAATTACTAAAAGAAGCATCAAAAGAAAGGCTTCTTATTAAACGATGTTGGTGACCACAGAATTGCTTGCTAAATTTAGTAATAGGTGGCCGCTATGCGAATTATTTTAGCAGCTCAATTTCTTCTTAGTTTCCTGTTAAGAAACAGAATTCTTGATCTAAAAAGTTTTGTAGACAAATGAGTTCTTGTTGAACTGTTAATTGTTGCTAAATAGTTGCTTGCTGTCAAATAATGGCCTGCTATATAAATAACTGACATCATAATTATTTACTAGTTAAAACTGCAAAAGAAAATTGAAGATTACAGAATGTTTGCGAATAAAGGATACTCGTTGAATCGACAGTTTGCGTGCTGTGCAAAAGATTAAAACTGAACAATTATTTGCCGAATAATTTTTTGCTGTTCAAATTATCAAAGACGAACTGTTTCTTACTGAACACTAAGTAACCAATTATTAGTATAAAAATGATCAATTGATCGACAGAAATTTCTTCATTATGATTTAACTAGCAAGCAATTATTCATACAATAGAAATTATTTAAGAACAGTTATTGTAAGTTCAGCAAGCATTTCTTTGACCACAAAAATCCTTTTAAATAAAGACTTCTTTTCTTTATATCCGTCGACTGAAAAACCGTTCCATTATTGGTGATTTAATTAGCAAGCAGTTATTAAGTTACATTTAGCTACATAACGAGCAACCAAATTCCAGTTTTGTATCTAACATTGATTTGATATCAGCTATTGGTATAACATGCTTCTAATTACAACAACAAACATCTATCCATAATTATTTTACAACTAACCAGCTTAACGAGCCACTGTTTGACCTCAAACATCCGTCATGCCCTTAACAAGCAAATATCTAGAACCTAATTATTATTTAAACAAGCAAGTCTTCTGTCGAAACTATTCTTTGGAAGCAGAATATTTGTTTTTTATTGGTCTAGTCAGCAGGCAATTATTCAGCCATATTTAATCGCCTAGCAAGAAATTATTCGGCCGCATTTAAGTATTTATTAAGCAACTCGAATCGAAAAAATAATCATTTTTTTAATAACTCAATTGACAAGCAAATATTCGGCTTAGAAGCATAAGTATAGCAAGCAATTATTCAGCATCATTCCCTTGCATATCAAGTATTATTTATACAACAAACAATCAATCAGCCATACTCATATGCAACCAACTAAGTACTCCTTGATTAAGAAATTTTTATTTTTTACGATTTGATTAACAAGCAATCATTTGACCGTGACCATTCGTATAACAAGTAAATATTTGCTACCTTAAGCAACCACATAGCAAGCCGTCAAATAATAGTGTAACAAGCAACGAGCCCTTCTAATAGTTTCATCAGCAAGCACTTATTCAGTTATATTCAACCATATAGCAAGCAACTTATTAAAAGTCTAACAAAAATATAATGATTATTATTTTACAACAGTCATTCGTAAAGCAATAAATTACTCAATTGTTAATTACAGATCATCACAATCATCCGCTTAAAAAAATATTTTTATTATTCAAGAGTTAGTTAGATAATTTTAATTATACGCATTCGTTGGTCAGTAAGTATTCAATCACAGTTATTCATATAGACATAACCACCAATTATTTAGAGATTTTCAACCATATAACAAGCACTGTAGCAATTATCAATCCTGCAAGCTATTAGTTGACTACAAAAATCCTTCTGTTGAAAGCCTTTCCATTTTTAATTATTTAATCAGCAAGCAAATGTTTGTTCTGCAATTATTGGCATTGCAAGCAATTGTTAAGTAATACTCTTCTACGAAACATGCAATTATTGGAAAGCATAAACGCAAACTGTCCCCCAAAGATCCGTTCCAGGAAAATAGTCGTTGACTCATTAAATGCCATCGGCTTTGTATAAAGTAAGGGTGAATATTAAGTTATTCGACCGAAAGTACTCGGCCTTTCCTTGTTTTCAAGACCAGTAGTGTTTCGTTTTCCTGCATACAAAGCAATTATTGGGCAGTATAAACGTTAGCTTACGCTCAAAATGCGGGATTTCGAATTGGCGGCAGGTCTACTAATAATCTGAATGAAGTTCCAATGTATGGGGCGATTTCCAGGTCCGCTACCTTAAAATAATAGTTGGTTAGTTAAGTTTCCTTGCATTTGTATCATTATATTTCATTGAAGATACTAGACTTTCCTTTCCAGTAGCGGCTACGTAACTCCCAAAGCGACACTATGCAGCTTCGCAATTATTCGGCAATGTTCTCTTACGTAGCAAGCAGTTATTTAACTGGTCTGTTAATGAATCACCTGAGGCCCTAAGTCACCGGGCGATCTGAAAGTCTGCTCGTGGAAAACCGTCGCCAGCTGATTAGACTTAGGCGCAGGGATGCGTAAATAAGTACTTGACTAAAAAGATTCGAGCTCTTTCTGTTTGTTTTCGAGACCACTAGCGGCTACTGAGTCCCTAACTTAATGCCATGCAGCTTTGCAATTGTTCGGCAATATTCTTCTGTGTGGCAAACAATCATTAGGCGGCACAAAAGCGTACTTACCCTTATAGCAAGCAATTAGCATTTTGCTTGCTGCATTTATCAACCAAGAATCCTGTTATTTTTAATACATAAGTAGGTGGCAAACACCAGCGCAACTTTTCGCGCAGCAAGCAATTATTGGGATACGAATTTTGTAGCAAGCAATCATTTGATAATATTCATCCACATAGCAAGCAATTAGCAGTTTGCCGAGTAAACAAAATTTTTTAAAATAAATAGCTAGCAAACAACAACATAACTTTTCACACAACAAGCAACTATTGGAATATAAATATTCGTAAAATCAGCACATTTGACCATTTGTATAACAAGCAAATATTGAGTTGCCTTTAGCCATTGAAATAGTAGTTTAACAAGCAATTCTTTGGATACAAAAATCTATCTACTGACAATTTAATTGACAAGCAATTTATTCGGCCATATTTAACGATACAACAAGCAACTTATTAGGAGTCTAGCAAGTAGTCTTCTGATTATTATTCTACAACAGTCATCTGTACAGCAAGAAATTATTCAGTTGCTAATTACTAGCTTAGCGAGCAACTCTTTGGCCATAAGTATTCGTCGATCAAAATATTTTTTGGGATTCAATTATTCAGCCACAATTATCGAGATAGCAAGAAGTTGTTCGACTTATAAGTCAGATTACAAATTAAGCAAGCATATTTTTAATGATTTAACTAGCAAGAAAGGTTTTGGTCACATAATTTACATAATAAGTAATTATTTATCCGTTTTTAACTGTACAGCAAGCAAACGTTCGTGCTGCAAGTATGGGAATAGCAAGCAATTATTTGGTAAGCTCTAAACCTCGTCGCTTTTATTTTTAAGACCTCTAGCAGCTACTAAGCTGCTCAAGCCGATAGTATGTAATTTATCAATTAATCTAAAACTCTCGTGGTAAGCAATTATTAGGCGGCAAAACGTGATCTTACCGGATTTCAAATTGTCGGCAGGTCTAGTAATAAATCAATTTGATCAAAAATACTAGTTCCCTCTGTGTCTTTAAAACTGGCAGCAGCTACTGAGCTTCTAAAGCAACGCCATTCAGCTTTGTAGTAATCCAGCAACATTCTTATGTGTTGTAAGCAATTACTCAGCGACGTGATCTTACCTTCAAATCCCGTATCGAGAAAATCGTCGCCAGCTAATAAGGCCTCGCGCCTTTGCATAAAGCAAGAGTGTAAATTAAAGCATTTAGCTGAAAATACTTGTCTCTTTCTTTGTTTTGAAAGCTATTAGTGACTACTGCGCGCCCAAAGCGATATCATGTACCTTCGTAATTAATCGGCATCATTCGCAATTATTGGGCGACACAAACGTGATCTTACTGTTAAAACTGGAGAATGCGCAACAAGTTGTATTGATGTCATGTTTTATTAGGTTACTATTTTTGTTGTATGTTTAAAACAATAGAATTTGTGTGTTGGACATTTGGAAGCATATTTAAAGTATTTTTTTCTAAGAAAAGCTTCAGCTCTATTCAGTACACAATCAATACATTGTAAATAGCAGAAAATACTTTCAAGGCCCAACTTAAGTTGTATTTTTGGGAGTGAAGCCTCAGCAGAACCAGAGCTGGTTCCCTTATCGTGAATTATGAGAGCAAAAATAGCCGTGGTGGAAACAAACAACGGATCAGGATCACGAGGTTGAATGGAGCACGCAGATCTTTCTGCGTCCTTCCGCCAGAATGGGGACTCGGGTGCGGCCGCCAGCGCAAGTTCAAGCGCAGATAAAAAGTGCGCCGAAACAAATCTCTCCGTGTTTTCGCCCCGCGACATTTTTACGGCCCGACGAGACGGCCGGCGGAAGCCTCGCGGACGCGCCCCCCTCGCCCTCATGCACTTTTGCACCAACAAAGAACAACTCCGTCTTTGGCGCGCCGCCAACTTGGAGCCGCTTCAAGCTGGCCGGCCCTATCAGCCTTTTGGCCGAAGTCGTCCACGTGCGGCCGCCCGCCGACAGCCCTCGGCCGCGATTTTCACCCCAAGGGCAAGGCATCCGTGGCTGCAGAGCCGCCGGCGCCCCCGTACCGGGGAATCCCCGGACAGTGCGCCGCGGCGCGAGTTTCGGCGCGGGCGACGTTTTCAGGTCCGGCGCGCGCGGGTATATAAATAATTTGTCGAAAATAAATTCCTCTAGTTTTAAGTTGGTCTTTCAAAGTTGAAGGTGGCAGTGCGCCCGGTGTGTCACAGGTTGTGCTGCGGACGCATTTTGGAAAACGTAGGAGCGCGCGCTTTGGCCTCAGTTTGAGAAGCTTTGCCGAATCGGAAGGTATAGTTCTAGTTCTGGTTCTGGTTCTAGCATGCACTGGCTGCTCTCCCTACAGGTAACGAGTTGCGTCACGTCCCCTAGGGCTCTGGCGGCGGTTTTGCATGTTGCGCTAGCTCGGATTTTGATCCTCTGCTTCCGTTCGGAAAATGCAAGCGCGAAAGTGTTAGCTCACGCTCTATGATTAGACCGTCCGTCTGTTTGGCAGGCGCAAATGACGGCCGCAGCGTGGGGCGGCGAACAAATAAGCCATTGATGGCGGCGCGTGGGCTGCTGAAGCGGTGTCCGTTCCAGCAACTAATCAAAACAGCGCCCCTTTGCTCGGGACTGAAGATTTACGGTGTGACGTCTTTGGACTAGGCTCTTCGCGGATCTGGCACCGGTTCGCTGCTGAAATGGGACTGCCTGTTGACGCACTTGGGGTTTTTCCGCAGTTTTGGCCCAAATTGAAGCCAAATCAACATTATCTGTTGGTGCTTGTTTTTGGATGACGCAAAAGCAGTAAAGGACTTTTGTACCTTGTCTGTTTCTGGTTGAGCGGATATGATTTTTGAAAGTTTGACTTTTTTCTTTAAACCAACAAACAGAGGGAAAGAGGACAAAGAGGAGGAAGAAGTTAGAAGATACACTTTTTGGAGGTTCCTTAAGGTTGATCAAGTTTAGGTTAATGAAAGGTCGGGCAAAATTTATTTCTGCACGCCAAATGGTTGGTGATAGTGAAAAAGGATGATGATTTTCGAGAGTCTAAAAATCATTTTGTTTGGTCTTTAAGGTTTTTTAATTTGAAACCCCCGAATAACCCCAGCAAACCAAAATTGACCAACAATTTTGTCCGATACCATTTTTAAATTTTTTATTTTCTTGGTAAAGAAGGTCAATTAACTTTAGAACCCTATATGGTTTCAGTTACTTTGTTTCTAAAAATAAACCGAAGTACATGGCGATGAAGTTTTGTTGTGCCTTTGAGGATTTTTAGGACTTGACCTTTGGATAGACTGTAGTGACGTTAAAGTTGCAAAGTTGAAGGTCTGAAGGCTCATTGTTTGAGTTTATAAACTCAAAAGGGTGCAATGTATTTTGGATTTAGGACTGAAACCACGCTAAAGTCATTTCGATGAAGGCCCGCATCCTAAAGATATGACCTTACTCTTTTCAGACCAACTTGATCAAAATGTCGTAGGAATTTTGTGACGTTAAATGACGTCTGTAAAACTAGGGGTCTAAAGGGTGTTTTTTAGTTTATCAACGAAAATGTGACACAATCTCTTGAAGTTGTCTTCTAATTTGAAGATTCAAAATCCAAACTATTAAAATGGCTTAGAGATAAGGCTAATTCTTTTGATTAACTGAAGCCTGAAGGCTGACAGGCCCTAAAATTTCCTTCCGGGATATTTATGTTAACTGTCTAACCTAATGCTTTGATAATTTTCTGGAATTTTAAAGATCTCCCCTGCGAGAGGTTTATTGGACGTTTATGCCACTGAAGGACCAGTTCTGCGATTTCTTTTTCTGTGACCTTCAAAAAGGTTTAAATTCATTCTGATGCAAACTTTCCGCTTCAGCTCAACAAGAATTTTTTAAGGCCTTAAAATAGGCCCGTAATTTTTGAATCGGCTAAAAACAAACACGAAAATGGGAGCAAGGTCACTTTGAAGTCGACACCTATTCCTTAGTTCAAGATATTTTAAATGAAAATTGTGAGATCATTTTTGAACTAACCAGGCAGTTGATTAAAAAAATTTCTTAATCATCCTTCTATCTTTGTCAACGTGGTGTAAATAAAGGTTTAACCTCTAAAAAACTCTAAGAAGGCAAAAAAGTGATCATATTTGATCTAATGTTGATTTCACGCCGGGCAAGCATTTTGAAGAATTTAACTTCCAGATATCAAGGCGCTGGAGCTTCTCAATTTTGGTGAGATTCAAAATTTTGTGATACATAAGTTTCAGATGGTAAAATGGTCTTTTTGACTGAAACAGTGCTGAAATAACCGCAAAATAAATCAGATGAAGTCGAGTTGGCATTACCAATATAATGATGATGCTGCAGAAGGTTAAGAAGATTAGAAATGTCAATTAGCGCACTTTCAAGTTGATGCAAAGTAATATGCATTTATTGATTCGTGAGAAGGTTTAGCAATTGGCTTCATCTTTCTTGATGATTAGCACAAGTCAAAGTGTAGCGGAAGTTTACATGGTACATGGATTCTGTGGGGTTGGTGAAAAAAATTAAAGGTTCTAATCTTCTATGGTTCTTAAAAGAGCCTACAATGCCAGTGAGGTAATAGACAAAGATCCAAAGATATCATCTTGTATTTTGGGTTTGTAGAAGATTTAGGTCTACAAATGCCGACAGTGTGTTGAATGAAGATCAATCTTCTATCTTAGAGATTTCTGCTTCGTCTATTTTAATTGCTCTTAATATATTTTTGACTCTTTGTAATCTTGCTGAGGTAGTCAGGTGGTCAGTTTTTGGAGAAACCAAGACTCTTTCTATTTTTGGTGAAACGCCCATATAGAGTTGGTGCAAACTCTATTAAATATAAACAACAATATCTTTTGTTATCTTAAATTATACAAGAGAAGTTTGGTTCTCTTTAAAGTTTTTTGGTGCCATGATAACAAATGATGTTGGAAGTAGAAAGTCTATTTTGGCGACAGTGTTTTTGGGCATTCTTTGAAAGGAGGTCGAGATTCTTTGTTTCGCTCCAAGGTCGCGTGGAGAGGTGTCACAACAGGCTTCCTCAAAGGGTTCTTCACCTCTCTTGCCATCGGATGCGGACAAAGGGCGCCCAAAATACCGCCCCTAATTAGTCGCGCAGTTTGTTCACCTACGGGAAGCGCAGGAGGAAGCCGCCGGGAGAGGTGAACGGAGTTCACATGACGCGCATTTGTTGCCAAACAGCCGCTGCGCGGCCTTAATGAGTCTCGGAATAGACAACGCCGATCAAGGCCGCGCGCGCTAATGCGCGGGACGCCAGGCGCAAAAAAGCCGCCGATCGACCGTTTTGCGCGTCTCGGCGCGTCGCGCCGCCGTGCGTCAGCTGTTTTATGCACGCGCGCCGCGTGGCTATTTGAGTGCAATACTGCCGACTGTTTTTCCTGTGGTGGGGAGAAGATTCGCTTTTGGCAGTGAGCTGTTCAAGAGTTTTTCTAGGTCGTTTTTTGTTTTGAAAAACATAGGTTGGTCCAGTCTCCATTCATTCGCTCAACCAAGTGTTCCTTCATTTATTTCTTTTCCTTCACTGATATTTGATTGGTTAATGATCTTCATCTTGATTTAAAGCACCAATTTTTTGAGGTAGGAAGCAAGAAAGACAAAGCTCTTTAAGATTCATAAATCTACTGAAAGATGTCGAAGGAAAAAGTGAAACGATCTTCTATAGTCTTTGACCTTCAGCGTTTGGAGTTGACGTGAAAAGTAGAATTAGATTTTATATCAAAATCAACTTGATCAACTTTGCATACCTCACCACATCGGTTGAGCTTAAAAGTAGAATGTGACCAGAAAAAACATTTCTTTAGAATCTCCAAAATAGGTGCTTTGTAGGGGAAGGGAAGCAGAGAAGACTGGGGCTAGAATTGTTAACATTCCGCCCTTCTCCTCCTGCACGTTTTACGTCACGGCGCGTTCATACCCGCGTTTTTTAGAGTGCAGTCGCAATTGCGCCATTTCTTTGTCATCGCTGCTTGCCACCGCGCCAACGGCCGAAAGGATTCGGCGAGTTACCCGGATTTGCAGCAATTAGCAGCTGAACGAAAAATAGACGTGGCCCTTGCCAAATATTCGGGAATTTCCTGAAAACTGCGCTGGCTATCGCCCGCGCAAAGAGCGCGCACTGTCATCTCTTTTTCCGCTTTTCGAAAAACTTCACATCAGCATCTGTTGTACTTGCTCATGCAACCATAATTTTTTTTATTGGGAGAGTTGAAAAAAGATCTGTGATTGACTAGCTTATAATACTCGCGAGGGATTGATATGACTGAAACAAAATTGGAGTTGGGGAAACGACATTCCTTTGCAAATTAACTCTTTTTTCTTCTTGGGGGTCCTTCTAGTCTATAAGACGCAGGATATGAACTAACCAAGACAACGTTTCTTTGGCCTTTTTTATCTTTCATGTGGTACATGAAAATTCTCTTGCAGTCTCTAAAACTTAAAGGTCCACGAGAACAGAGATATTCTACACGAAACATTTTGAACTTCTTTAGACAGTTCTACGACTAATGTAGATTGAGTAGAACTCATATTGTGATTAAATATATCACATTTGTATAATTAAGCTCCTTCTGGACAGACAAGAGCAGAGAAACCTTATGAAGACTTTTAGAAGATTTTGTCACCAAGCAAGATGGTAGAGGGTCCAAATGTAAAGGAAGAGCTAGCAAGATTCTTTGTTGATAGAACAGGTTTTTAAAGGTTGCTAGACCAATTCTGGTTTTACTACCAGCTCCTCTCCATGATATCCTTCACATATTAAGGTGTTTGCGCTGATTTCAAAGATGTCTATGGGTTTAGCCATTGATTTCCAACAGGTCGGTCCTTGTTAACATGAAATGTATTTTCTTTGCTCTAATTGGGGCTTCTTCTACGCAAGCTTGCTGTTTGTGGCCTTTTCTTCAGTATAAATGAGGTCAAGCTGTAGTAGGACCTCAATCTCCTCAAATATCTTTTAGGTAAGTCTTTTATGATTTGTTCTGCTTTATGAAGAGGTTGTTGGGTTTACTGACGATAATCTTATGTTAAATCCCTTTAGTACTTTTTAAATTGCCCTTCAATGTAAATGTAACGGTGATGCCAAAGTAGTTGCTTAGTGAAAAATTGAGCCGCTGTACCTTTTCTTAGTTAATACGTAATTTTCGCCATTTTTTATTCTATTAGCTAAATCAATAGTCAAATTGACAGCACTGTCGAATGGCAAATATCATCCATCACCTTGGAGAATGCCGGCGACAAGGTTTAGACGACACTTTTGCCTCATCAATAAATGGATGGATAGTAAAGACATCTCGAAGATCATGACCTTATCGGTTGCTCAACTTGGTTTCCCGAGATCAGGGGACGGATAAAGTCTATGTTGATCTTCCACTGCTTACATTAACCTTTTATGTTGACCTCTTGAGCTTTCTAAGTATCAATTAGAACTACAATAAGCTGAACAGTAGCGTAGTCGTATCGCATACAGATATAGCTGTTATCTTCAAGTTCTAGCCGTAAGAAACCATCAACGTTAGTCACAAAATCTATCCGGCATTTTTATACAAGAAAGGCCGAATAGGTTGTACTAAATTTACCGAAATCGGTGATAAAATCGAAGATCTCCGATTATATTTGTAGTGGTAAGGCTCTCTGTGGTGTTTTTTATTCTCTATGTTGTTGATAGAAAACCGATGGAGTCAGTAGGATTGTAATGATTTTCTGTTGGCTAAGGGAGGCGACTGCTCTCCATAGGGAAATGTTAAACCTATAATTTGGTATGTCGTCAAATTTGTAGTGTTGCGCGGCCTTGGTGAATATATTGAATCAAAGAGAGCGACTAGATGTAATATTCAATGAAAAAACATTACACAGGTTTATCGACTGGTCAAAAAAGTGAACCAAGCCATTAGGTTAAGGTATGGAGGAGGTTTTGTCAATATAAGGTTCTGTTACTTATTTGGTGTTCTATAAATTTGGAATTTTGGAGAAACAAGTAGCACAAAATTCTTTTTTGGTGAAAACTATGTGGATAAGTTTGGACAAAACTGTTTGTACTACGAGCTCTTTTGGTATCATTCACATTTTGCTTGGGGTGCCTGAACCACACCTCTAACCTCTTCTCTTGCTGTTCTGCGGATGGTTTTGCAGACGTCTATGAAAAGTCTTCGGTTTTGGGCCATCGCTGTTGGAGCTCCCGACTGGATGTTTACGCTCTCTTGGAGTTGTTAGGATGGCGGTGGTTTTTGGTCTTCCAGGAGGTTGCCATGACGGCCTCTCCGTGGCTCAGTTCGAAGTTAGCGACAGTCTGCCGAATGATGTTTTCCCTCATATTTCACGCTCTGTTTGTACCTCTTGGAGCTCAAAAATGTTGTTGCCACCTCCGTTCGCCTCGACGAACATGAAGGGTATGGTTGGTTGTAATAGCCATACCATCATATTATTTGTATATGGTATCAATAACATATTTAGAGCTGAGACCAGAGAGACCAAGAGGGAAAAAGAAAGGAGATAGAGGGAGGGGGGGCTTAGAGAACGATATATGGTGGTAAAAATTCAGTTCTTTGAGTAGACCATGACCAAGATTAAATGAATTAAAATAATAAGGCCACTTGTTCTAGAAGATGCCTTCGGAGTGCATAACCAACCCCCTGCAGAGGGAGCTGGCGGACTCCATCATCCGAATGGTACCACTGGACGAGATTAGATCCTCCTAGCTTGCGGGGCTAAGGTAGCATATTCCCTCTACCTCTGTTTATCCTTGAAGGTCAAACCTATACTTTTAAAGGTCAGCGAGCCGGTTACCCAAGGACTGACTCCTTTGCACTACGCCGTGTGGCAGCGCTACTACGAGGCCGCCCAGCTGCTGCTCACCAGGGGGTGCAATGTCAACGCCGTGGACGAGTGCGGCTACAGCCCCCTGCACCTATCGGCGGAGCATGGGTAAGACTCACAACTACGCTTAAAACGCGAGTTTGAGCACGTCTCACTGCAGGTACACAGAGGTAGTGAAGTTGTTGCTGATGTCCGGGGCAAAAGTGGACTACCGGGAGAACACAGACGAGTTGTTTCCCAGGACGACCCTGTGCGATGAGCCGCTCCGCATGGCCATCCGCAATAAACACATGGACATCGCCCGCCTGCTCCTAGAGAACGGGGCGGACCCCAACAAGAGATACTTCTTCGGGTCGGAGATCAATCTGGTGAACGACTTGGAGTACCTGGAGCTGCTGCTCACTTTCGGGGCGAACCCCGACAGCCGCGACAGGGCGGGCCTGACGCCTCTCATGAAGGCTGCCAGGCAGTCCCAGGGGATGGAGGCTGTGCTGCTGCTGCTGCACTACGGTGCTGACGTGAACGCGATGGCGGATGAGAGACACGATTACAGAACCGTAAGTTCCTTCCTACGCTCACCTCGATAGTTCTCAAAAGAGTGGCGCTTTAAGGTTCTCCATTACGCTGTCCTGTCGGGCAACGTGGAGATAGTCAACCTGATCATAAAGCAGGGCGCGAAGCTGAACTACGACGAGGGATTCGACCTTGGCAAGCCCAGCGCTCTGGACTTGGCAATCCTCAAAGGCGACCCGGAGATAATTCAGCTCCTCATACAATCAGGTCAGTGGATGTCTCGGGATTGGCCGGATTCTAAAGGTGGCGTTTAAATTTGGAGCGCCAGAAATGATCGGAAGGGCCATCCAGAAATTTTGATTTTCTATAGCGAAGTTGTTGCCTTAGTTTTTTTATTTTCTGGATAGCCCTTGTATTATTTTTAAAATAATTGTATATATAAAACACTTGATTTGTTTTTTCATGGTAGGGGCCAACGTAAACTGCAGTTCCCCTATAATAGGGTCGCCTTTGCATGTAGCATGTGCGGACAACATACCAAACCGTTATGAGATACTGCAGGTAAGAAATTGGGGTTTGTTGCCAAAAGTTAATTTTGAGTAAAAATAATTGAAATAGAGCGGAACATCAGATTGCTCGTTCTGATTGGTTGTCAAACTACACACGTCATTGGTCGGCTATTCTGATTGGCTAATAAACTACGTGCGTCATTAGTTATATCATTTCTGACCAATTAAAATGGTTGGAACTTTTTCCTTTTTGAGATGTTTCTCTAGTCTGGCTATTCATCAACTGTAAAATTAAAAAGAAGCTCGTTTTAGTAATTATTTAAAGTTTTTTTAAACTACAGTTCTGCTTACTCATAAAGTGACTGTTGAAAAATTATTCCAGTGAGAAATTGCCCTAAAAGAATTTTTTAAATTGTAGGAGCGTTAAAGTAACTTGAATAGTATGAAAATCAGCAGGTTTATGCACAGGGTTTGGGCTTGATTTAAATAGGATAAAGTTCTACACCTTGCGAGGGAGTATGTATGGCCTGCGAATTGCAAAGCTAAAAGCCCCTTCGTTATTTTGAGTGGCTGAGTGTAGATCAAACTTTTGTGGTTTGGATTTATTTTTCGTTAGTCAGCCAATATGGAGTTGGTGTGCTTCTACTCCCACGGCAGTTTGCGATAAAGTTGTATTGATTATATTGGTTAATTTGAGAGGTAACAAAAAAGTGTTACTTCCTCACACTCACAGGAGTGTAGTTATTTTGAAATACCCTAATAACCATATTAATTCAAGCTTTAGACTACAAATTGTAAACTCTAGTACGTGTGCCAATGTGGTTTCTAAGTTTTTTGCCCAAATTTGGGATCATTTCTACACCCCACCCTGATTGAGGGCAGATTCTATATTATTAGCAAATTTTTAGAGTAAAATTTATTTTGGATCTGTATTTTCTGCGTTAATTAGCACGCTTTTATAGTCGCACTCTTTTTGATTTGTTTGGGGGGTGGGGGGTGTTTACACTAGTAATTTGTTTAAGTTTGATAACATCTTTGAATAACAAGAAACTGTACCAATTAATTCTTCTGAAATCACCATATACTTTGAGAGGTTTTTGTGATATCACTCTGTAGTCAGCTCATTTATTTTATTGGTTTGGAAACGAGGAACGGGGTGTAGATAAATATCCTTTAAACGGATTTCTTAATTAAAAAGCTTTTTGAAAATTTGTTGATGCTGTATGCGGTGTAGATGGTAGAAATCTACACCCATAAATTGTATGATGTTCGGGATCTATGCGTGTATTCTGTTTCGCACCTTTAATTCATGTTTCAAAGAAGAAAACCTACACTAATAAATTATGTGGTGAAAGCTGAATGGCTCAGTATGTATGAGGTGCATGGGGTTTTTGAAATTTTTGACGAAGCACCAATTGGTGTATAAAAAAATTTACCTTATACTTCTTATGATTGTACTCTAATTTCTACCTAAATGAGGGATGCTAATAATTAAACCAGCTATTTATTGCTTCAAAAACTAAACTTGGTGTATGGTGTATGGAGTTTTTAAGGTTTCTATTTCTTTAAATATTTTCGTATTGTCATGTAGATTTTACTTGCGCTTTTGTACTGTGTCAGTCTACAATTTTTTTAGTCTTTTTACTAATTTTTATTAGAGGGGAGGGGGGTTAACATACAGCAATATTTTTTAACACGAAAACTCATATCTATGGTTGTTGAAATGTGTAGTTTTATCCTATTAGATATGCCGTTTCTGCCTGACTGAGTTTAAAAAATGATAAGATAAAATTATAAAGTTGATAATTTGGTGTAGGGTGGAGTATGAGTTTTTTATGAGGCTTCTAAGGTGTTTATTTTATTAAATACATTCCGTCTGAGCTTTACGGATGAAATAAAGCTACAAAAAGTAATATAATGCGGTACGGTTGGTTACTAAATGCTTGCCTACACCATACACTACCTAAATATGCTATCAGTTAATTCGATTTTGTTTGTGCAATTGGCTGAAATTTGCCCCCAAAAGATTGCTTTATCGGGTTATTGAAGACCGAAAGCTACATTCATTGTTTTTCAAGAAATAGTATATGTAGTGTATGGTGTATAGCGTTCAGAATTCTAAACAGCTTTGTATCTATTAGATTTTGTTTCTTAAAAGGATTGTTGTAGTATACGGAATTTGGTGCTGCGCTCTAATTTGGGCATTCCAGTGGCCTACACCACAAACAACTTGTTCTTGCTTTGAACTGGGCCGTTTATTACTTCAATTGCAACCTACACCTACTGATCATTTACAAAAATTTATAATTAATATTAATATTTGCATAATAAGACGTTTATCATCTTCTGTTATAGATTCTTAGAGGTGATTTATTGCTACTTTTTTTTGTTTGGAGTAAACTAAACTTGCATGATAATTGTGAGATTCTAAAGGGCTGCACCATTCAACTACTCATTAAAAATCATCTCGGTGTATATGATGTAAAATATTGATTTAAAAAAATCTACTCCATTTAAGACACTGGTCATTGTTTCTTATCAGATACCTAGAGATTTATTATTTTAAAGTGAATTAAGCTTCCTAAAAGAATTTTGTAAACACTACAAGTCTACACCAATAGATTAAATATTTTTGTGGTATGTTAGTATCACCCAAATGCATTGTTTTGATAATTAGGATCCCTTACTAATACTAAATGTAGCAAAAATTAAAAAAGTAATTGATAAATTTGATTTGCTACTCTACACCTCATTACGCTTGCGCTATTGGCCCATTTTTGCGTTAGTCATTTCTGATTGGCTGTTGTGGTTTTCACGGCTACTTAAATTGTTTTTCCTATTATTGTATGTGCTGAAATATTGTTATTGTTGTAGATGCTTCTTCAAGCAGGAGCAGACCCCAATATCCGTGTTTACAACGACATAGGCAACAGAAACTCCCAGCTCAGATCGGTCTTGGCCGAATATCTGAGCAGCAACGAGAACCCCAACCTGGCCGTGGTGAACCTCCTGCTCAAATACGGCGCAAAGGTAGTTTTTACCCCCCCCCCCTGCTGTAATTAATTGTCGGTCTTGCAGGTGATAATGAAAACGCAATTCCGGGACCCGGACGGCATCCTCAACTCGCTGCAGAACGTGATAGCGTCCAAGTCGGACTCGATCTTCTTCCTGCTGGTGGAGGGCTGCGAGTCCTTCGACGCCTGCATGATCCGGAGGAACAGCGTGATGTCGCAGGAGCAGAAGGACCTGCTGCTGGATCTGGCCAGGTGCCCGCTGACGCTGCGCAGGCAGGTCAGGCTGTTTCTGAGGCGCTGCCTCGGCAAGAAGCTGCTGGAGGCGGCCCACGAGTTCGAGCTGCCGCGGTGCCTCACCAAGTTCCTCCTCTTCGACTACAGCTGAGTCGGCGCCGGCCGCACCGCCGGTGCTGCGAGTTTCCGCCGGCCTCTGGCGCAGGGGCGCGTTTTGTAGTCCCGTCTCTCCCCATGATGGCATTGTATTGTTGAGCGTAGGATTTGTAGTTGCAGCCGTTTATTTGTGTTTGTGTATCGGGGCGGCGCGCTCGGCTGTCGCGAGCGCGCCCCCTAGTAGTGGCAAAGAGCTGATCCAAACGCGGCCACATTCAACGTTTGTGATATTCAAGTATTACATTACTGTGAATCTTCCAAGTAACTTGGTGCCGAGCACTCGCTGTAGTGCCGTTTGCTGTTTGGATTATCTAGTCGTCATTTGTTTTGCACCCTCCTGTATATTTTTGGAAGTCGAGTACACTTAAGTGTCGGATATTTTTTTAACTAGAGTAGACAAAGTTTTATACCTTTGTATTTTATGTATGTATTCTTGTGATAATGTAATTAAATATTAATGAGTATTTAACTGCAAGCTTTAATTAATCCCATATATGAGCTAAGCGTCAAGATGGCCGCACCTGGGTTCAACCCTGGGCTCAGAGGCCTGGCGGGTGATCTATTCACTTACTAAAAATGCGAACATGGGGCAATAATGCGTTCATCTAAAGCATGGTGTCTTGCCACATTGCTTTATGGGTTAGTGAGGGCAAATATCACATCTTTTTAACCTATGTAAAATACATTTGTTGATATATATATATATATATATATATATATAAAAACAAGAATCTCATTTTGAAAAAAAAACGTAGAGAAAAATCATAAAACCCACACTCACCGTCTAAAACATAAAATAAGTAAATTTGTTTGGAAAGTACGAGATATCATAAAACCCTAGGATTGTGCCTGTAAAAAACTCAGGTCTAGGTTACAAAATCATTACAGAGTATAAGAAAATTATCTTTCATTATTTCAGTGTCCATTTTGTTGGATTTACTTTTTTTCTGTCTGATCGGAGGGATCCAATTGTTTGTTAATGTAAACTCTCTAGATACATTCTTGCATTGGCCTCCCTTAAAACGTAGTTTAGTATTTTATAATACTTACATCCAAAACAATACTGTATACTGTGTACTGTTAGGTTTATTGCAGTTGGGATGTCGAGGTATCGAGATAATGGGGCATCGAGATATCGAAATGTCGTGTTGTCAAGATGCTAATGTGTCAAGCTGTCGAATTATTGATTTGTTGAGTTGTTAAGTTATTGAGTCGAGATGTCGAGACGTTAAGATGCCCAGATGTCGAGATGTCAAGTTATAGAGTTGTCGATTTGTTGAGATGGCGAGGTGTCAAAATGTTTAAATTTCGAGTTGTCAAGTTGTCTATTTATTGATTTGTCGAGATGTCGAGGTGCCGATGTGTCAAGATGTCGTGTTGTCATATTATGGAATTATCATGATGTTGAGATCCCGAAGTATCAAGGTTTCAAAATGTCGAGTTATCTAGTTATCAACTTATTGATTTGTCGAGTTGGTGGATTGTTAAGTTATAAAGTTGTCGAGAGAACAAGGTGGCAAAATGTCAAAAATTTGAGTTGTCAAGTTGTTAAAGCATTGATTTGTCGAGTTGTCGAGATCTCGAAATGCTGATGCATCGAAATGTCGAGTTGTCTAGTTGTCAATTTATTAATTTGTTGAATTGTTAGGTTGTCGAGTTGTTGAGATACTGAGGAGTCGAAGTTGTTGAAGCATTGATTTGTCGAGTTGTTAAATTACAGAGTTGTTCGGATTGTCGATTTGTCGTGATGTTGAAATGCCGAGGTGTCAAGGTGTTGAGATGGAGAGGTTTTAAAATGTCGAGATGTCAAATCGTCAAATGATTGATTTGTCGAGTTGTCGGGTTGCCAATTTATAAAGTTGTCGTGTTGTGGGGATGCCAAAGTATCGAAATGTCGAGATTTCGACTTGTCAAGGTATTGATTTGTCGAGTTATTAAATTATAGAGTTGTCCCGTTATGGAGTTGTCAAGTTGTCGATTTGTCGAAATGTTGAAATGCCGAAGTGAAAGGTGTTGAGATATCAATGTTTCAAAATGTTGAGATTTCGAGTTGTCGAGTTGTCAAGTTGTCAAGATATTGATTTGTCGAGTTGTCAAAATATAAAGTTATCGAGTTGTCGATTTGTTATATTCTTGAGATGACGAGGTTTTAAAATGTCTAGATGCCGAGTTTTCAAATTGTTAAATTACTAATTTATCGAGTTGTCGGATTGTTGAGATATTTACGTGTCAAGGTATTGAAACGTCGAGGCGTTAAAATATTAAGATGTCAAGTTGTCAAGTTGTTAAGCTATTGATTTGTTAAGCTGTTGGGTTATGGACTTGTCAGGTTATCGAGGTGCCAAATTGTCGTAATGTTGAGACACCAAAATATAGAGATATAAAGATATTGAGATGTTAGGTAGTAGAGCTGTATGTATTACAGCAATAAAGTAATAAAAATATAGAAATGTAAAGTCATACAGATGATCTTCCACTTTTTTATAGTTTCTTAGGAATCCTAATTCAGCGTAGAAAGGTGGAATTATCGTAATGTATAGCATTACAATAACAATGATGTCAAGATGTTGAGGTGTTCAGGTGTCGAGAAGTGTCTAGCTGCCATCTTCATCGTTAATTTAAAAATTAGTGTAAGTTGACTTTATTATTGTTGAATAATAATATTGCAAAAATTTTACTATATGTAAAGATTTTTTGATATTACCTCTGCTTAAATGTATAACAAACATAACTTCTAACAAGACTTAAGATTGTTATATCGTCAGTGTTTGACAACTCCTATAGATTTTTAAACGTTTTGTTGAAAAATAATTATTATTTTGACCATCAACTGCAAAAAATTAGCATCAATCTTTACAAAATCTACATTGAGAACACGTAAGAGCGGAAGAACAATAACTTTTCACTTTTTACAGCGCATATGTGTAAATTTGCGCTCTCTATGTATGCGAACGCACAAAAAAATAACGTAATGAGTTACTAGTGGTATAATAATCGTTTCATAGCATCCAAAAAACTACCATTCAGATAGTTGGAGTCATCAGTATTTCTATGAAAGATTGTATTGTTATTTATGTTGGATACCAAGTGCAGCTTTCGTATTTTTGAGCCAAGCCGCTAGCATATCACTTAAAGTACCTGACGTAGCGTCATTTGGTCTGTGGTCTATTTATTCCCAGGTCTTTATGTTTTTGGTAAAACATTTCAGTTTGTCACACTGATTTTTGGAGTTTTGGTTTTACTGCCAAGCAAAAGCACTTCGAGGAAAGTCAGGGCTGCTACAAGGCGAGATCGAGCAAAACTGGTCTATGGAGAGGGGAGAGCGGGAGCCGCGTTCGTGGTCATGCAAGGAGAAGAGGAGATCCACCAAGGACAAACCAAGGTCGCAGCCTATAGCACCAATTTCGAGTGCGACCTAATAGCCATCAGAGAGTGCTTGAGGTACATTGCGGCCATCCCAATATGCGTTATTAACTTGAATGGGTTAGTGCGCCGAGCGATTTGCAAGTCAAGATTTTGAATCTTCAAAATGCCATTGGTCAAGCTCGAAATTTAAGTCCAATGGATTAAAGCGTACGTCGTGAGAGAACCAGCTGGCCAAAGAAGCCAGGGTTAGAAGTAGCACGGTTCTGGTAGGGTTTGTAAAGAATCTGTTACGAGAGTAAATTGGGAGCAGACTGCAAACCATCCATCTCATCAACTTTAGGTCTCATCTCAATAGAATCAAAAAGCTGGCGGAAGACCAAGACGAAAAAGAACGGATGGAGATGGCCAGGAACGCGAGAGGAGACCAAAATACTTTTGGAAATGTGATTTGGAAAGTTTGCGAACTGTTGTGGGCAATTATGCGCAATTATGGAGAATTATTGCTGGTGAGAGATGCAAACTCAAAGACAAACGAACTCACCAGACAAAGACTGTGGCGCAAAGTAAAGTAGATTTGCTCGCTTCCTTGTGTTTTGAAGAGTATTTGAAGTCTGCTCTGATTTCTAAGTCCGAGTTAGAGTTAGCCATCACCTAAGTGATGTTGCCTGACTCTCACCACGGGAGGAGCTTAATTTAGACTTGTTTTGAGGACAACCAAGATGATAGCAAAAATCATCACAAAAAAGTTTATCTGCTTTTTCCCTGTCACTGATCCTGTGAAGGGAGTTACAGTAGACATACTTAAGTAGACAGTTAAAGGGGGGGGGTTGGAGGATGGAAAAAATACTTCACGTCAGTTACACCACAAAATAGAAATAAAACAGGAGAAACACTCTGAAATGAGATAACTTATACTTGAGCTAACGTCTTACCTCTTCCTGTTCTGATTCTCTTAGAAGATATATAAATGAGAATGGTGTAAAACCATAAATGAAACTTTCGACAGCGGTGTGGCGAATTAGCTAGAGGTGAAATAAACTAATGTTCCTTATGACGTCTGCTTTCGAATGAGGTATCACATGACATATGTTATGTGATGGAAAAAAGTTTGACCTCACCGTTGACCCCCTTGACCTTTGGCCGATTTGTTCCGCTGTCGAAAGTTAATAAAGCACTCAAATGGTTGATAGGAGGAGGGGTGTTGGAGGAGTGGAAAACCTTTACGTAATATCATTGTTTAGAAGATTGGGAAGGAGGGTATCTTCCGAATCCATACTATGCTACTTTGTGAAGTAGGGCGCGAACAGCGCCATCTGTATACGATGAGTAGTAAATAAACTGAAAGCGTAGATCATCTTTGGATCTTTAAAGTAGGATATCCTTCAAGAAAAAGCTGATCTTGTGCACCTGCTTAGTGATGATTTAAGATCCCAATGAATACTCTCAAATATCGCTCCGCGGTTTGTAAGAAATACCATCTTGCATCATAGTACTAGAGTAAAAACCTGTATTCCAGTGTCTAAAATCACAGAAATTTATCAATGAGGTGATCAAACATTTAAAGCTTCTGATTCTTTCATAAGTCGTTTTGGAGTGGTAACACTGACTAACGCTTTTGCAAGCCAGGTCACCGTGGATCAAATATCAACATCGACATCGAGAAAAGATCTAAAAAACCAAGTCCTGCCAAGCGTCCAAGAAACCACAAAATTTGTAGCGACACGAACGTGTTCTAACTTGAAAATTCCCAATTTAGGACGCGAGGCGGGTCTACTGATAAATGAAAACAGAAGTTGCTGCATCTTGGTCCTTAGAGGTCGTTCTGGGAAAATGTCGCCGGTAGCTTAGGTTCTGCCTCTTGATGAGGAGGTGATCAGACGACCACGACGCATTTAAAGTTTCTAATTCTCTCGTAAAACGTTACGACATGGTCACATTGGTCAGCCTTTTCACAAGTCAGGCCAACGCGGAAGAATGGAGACAAGAGCTGAACGCAAAGCCTCTAAAAAAACCAAGTCCCGCCAAGCGTCCTAGAAATCGCAAAATTTATAGTGACATGAATGCGTTTTTTGCTTTAAAATGTCTTTGGGATTTGGGATCAGATACTGATAGATCGAAACAGAACGTACCGCACCTTCGTCCTTCGAGGCCATTCTGGGAAAATTGACGCCAGTTGATCAGGCTTCGCCACTTTTGTGAATAACAAGGGTAAGAGATTTAAATTTGACTGAAATTTTAGCGAAATTCCTGAGCTGATGCCAATAATTTAACTTGTAAGTAATGACTATGTCTTCATGTTGTCATCTGCGTGGTCTCCCCATCCGTCATCCAACGCAGCGGCCGCCTTAACGGGGCTAATTGGAGCGACAAATCAGCGCCCATTGAACCGACTTGATGGCTCAAACAGCCGCCGCCGCAATAGAGGACCTGACCCAGATCGCGCTTCCCATGGCGGCTTGCCCATCGAGGCGTGACGTAACGCAGACAACCGGCGGTTATACAAGCGCTTTTCCGGCTTTCTCTCCTGCACCTCCGGGTGCGGGGACGCGACCGGGGCGCGAGGAGCAGCTGCAGCGCGCTGCATCTCGCTTTCGCCGACCGCACTTTCTTCCGCACCTAATTGGGCCCCCTTTTGGCACCGGCGCCGAGCGCGGATAAACGAGTCGGACTCTGACGAGGCTTCTCGCTAGTGTGAACCGAATTTTGGGGTTGCTGCGCTTCCGCATCCGAGCACATCACGGTACGTTTATCCATTTCTTCTTTGCTTGCCACTTTTTTGCGATAGTCATAGGGCGGATGTGTCAATTGGTTTTTTGGCTCAGAGAAATCGGTTGGGGTTGGGGGAAATTGCTGTCCGGATCAAGGTGAGAGTGGAAAGCGTGGAGGCGGCCCATAATCTTTTTGTGCGTTTCCTTGTGCGCGGCTCCGTCTAACGTTTATGGAACGTTGCGCTCGGTTAAGCCGATTTACAGTTTCACAGAAACCCCCCGAACCTGCTTTCTAGCGCGGCCGCGAATAGAAAACAGTAACAGAGTCCGGGTTCGCCAGGCTGTTAGTGGTTGTCGTGAAACTGGAGAAAAGCTAAGTGCAACCGCGTCGAATTTTGTTGTGTACAAGGGGTGTTCGGAAACTTAAATACAGGTAATTGCTAAAAGTATTAATTTATAAATTACCAACCTTAATTCAACCATCCCAGAAGCGTACAATGCGCCTCTTTCCGAGAACTGCCCCTGTATATTCTTAAATCTCCTTTGTGCATGAATTGAAAGTCGTGGAAAAGTCTAATAATTTTTCTGCGATAAATTTCAGACTCGTAGCTTTGCAGTATAGCTTATATCCTTTACTGCTCTTGTTTCTTGTTTTTTTTAAATTTTGAATAATATTTTTGCAAACATTTTTTTGATTGTTTTTGTGTTTTTTTTTCATAACTTTGATTTCTATATTTTCTAAAGTATTATTTGGTATTGTCTTGTTTTTTATTACTTCTTTATTTTATTTCAGTTTTTACAACTTTTTAAAAATTACCTTAAATTTTTTGAAATAGTGATTTATGCATTTTCGTTTAAAATTTTTTTGGTGTTTCTTCAGCTCTTCACTTCGCTTTTTTCTAGTGTCACCTCCTTTTTAAAATGCTCCTACAATACTTCTGCACGGTTGCTCTTTTCTTGCGCTAGTTTTATTTACATTTTTTGTTACTTCACTTTTTGCAATTTTTTTTAATTTTTAAATTCTTAAAAATTTTAATATTTGTACTATAAATGCTTTCGTTTTTTTCATCTTTTTTCATTTACTTTTTAGAAATTTTTTGCAAATGATTTTTTTCTCTACGTTTGCTGTTCTACTGATTTTATTTATATTTTTGGTACTTCATTTTTTGAATTTTTTGAAAAGCGTAAAAATTTGATTTCTTAATTTTTTTTAAAAGATTCTTTTCAAAATTTTCTTGCAACACCTGTATCTTTTTTATCCTTCTCGCATTAGTTTTATTTATATTTTTGTACTTCATTTCCTTGAACTAATTCTAATTTTTTGTATTTCCAAAATTTTGATTTTGGTGTTTTCTTTTACATTTTTTCCAGCTGATGATTTCGCTTTTTCATAGTTTTTTAAAATCCTCGTACAATACTTCTGCACGTCTGGTGTCTTTGCTCTAGTTTTGCTTATATTTTTTGTGTTATGGCGTTTCTTGTAAAGTTTCCTGAATTCTTTGAATCAACAAATTTATTTGCGTTTCTTTTTTATTTGCTCTAACTGAGAATTTCACTTTTCGCACCCTTCATAAAAATGCTTTTGCAATATTTACAAATTATTAGTGTTTTTTCTTTCTTTTAGCTTCTTACTTTTTTCTAATATCACTTTTTTGCTACTCTATTTTTTAATTTTTTTTTATTTTTATAATTTTCAAAAAAAAAATTTTGTTTTTCTTTTGCGTTTCTCTTCTCAATGTAGTATTTCACTTTTTGGCATTTTTTAAAATGCTTTGACAAAGTTTCAAAAACTTTGTCCGTTACCCCTTAAAAATTTTGAATTATTTTATTTTATTGAATTTTGGATTTCTAAAAATTTTAATTGTTTATATTTCGTTTACCTTTTTACGCTTTTTTCAAAAATACTTTTGCAATGTTTAAAGAAAAATTGGACACGGACAAGAAAATGGGGGAAAACCAAAAAGCATTGCTTTTCAAGGGCCTTGACTTCAATTATATTATGAGAAATGGGAAACTACAAAAAATGTAAAATGCATCTTATTAATTTTTTTTATTTTGACTTTATTGTGACCTGTAAAGTATTCCGTAATGTCAGCTTTTGTACGAAAAGGGTTAGTCCCAGAGGTTTTGAGTTGGATTTTGTGGTTAGAAAATAAACAGAAATAGCCCAAAATTTTATTTCTAGAATATTGGTGAGATAGCTGAAAGAGGGGGGAGAAGGGGGTCACATTTTGCTAAATTTTGTACAATAAGGAAGTAACGTTGATTTGTTATTGTGGCTGTTTTAGAGGACGTTAGAGACTACTGTACTGACTTTTTACTAGTAAATAGTCCGATCCTCGATTGGCTTAACCCAGAAGAGTTCAACTCACTAGGGTCCTAAAATAAAGTCGCAAATTTAGAAAAACAACAAAAGAAGGTGGAATTTTCCTAGAACACCTAGCACACTCGTGTGAGTTGGCAAGATATGGTATTTCTACAGGGTGTCTACATACATTTTTGAGGTTAAGAAAAGACCACTAAAAAGAAAAATATCAGAGCCCTGTTTTAAAACAGCGCTCATCATTAATTTTTTTGCTTCGAGCCTCGTACACGGGGTGTTGCTATTAAATAACGGGACTAGTAGGAAAATACAGTTTCTTGCTACAATTTTAAAAGTTTACTTTTACCTTTTCCTTTATCTTAGCAAAAATTTAGAGCGTTTAGTATCCAAAGTTTACTTTCTCGGGGATAATTTGCGAACGTTTAACTGGACATATGAAATTTGTCACATAGATCAATACAATCATTTAATTGGTGTCTGAGTCTCCTAAACTCAGTCTTCTTGATGTGACATAACGTGTATGATAATTGATCGTATAAGCCGCCTTCATGTCTCCTCAGGAAGAAATCAAGGTCTTTGTGACAGGCGTCTCTATCACCCTCGTATTGTAAAGGCAACGAACCAAAATGGAGTCGCCTATGTCATGACAGAGCGGATAATCGTCTTGCAGATGATCAGTACTCGCAGTACTTACATTGGTGACCGCCTTCTATCAATGTGTGCTCTTCAGGCCAATTTTCGGTTTAGAATCACCGTGAAATAGTTAGTCTCCTCTTTCAGAAGATCTCAAGGTGTTGAAGGTCATATCACCAATAAGCTGTTTTTTTTTTGGTGGAGAGTTCTTCTTAGGTTTGATGTCAATTCTCTACCTGCCGCGTCACTCTTCAAGGTTCATTTCGAGTTACAAAAGAGATTTGGACAGCACCACAGTGTGGTCTGCATGTTTTTCGGACGTAGATGTTCTATAACGTCGGGAACAAAATGGAGTCTTGGTCACGTCATCAAACTTCGTTCTAGAGAGGAAGAACTGGACAAGCTAGACCATTAGCAGCGGGGTTGCGGTGGTGGCCATCATGTACACCAGACAATTATTTGACTTGACATCTTCTTGACCTTCTTCAAATTTAAGGTATACCATTTGGTTCTTTTCTTTGAACTAAGATGTCACGCTTGAGATTTTCAGCTTTGACAAAGAACTTAAGTTGGGCAGTACTTGGTAGAGTTTCACCTCAAGGCTTTTTTTCTTACGCATGGGTACTATAGCGATCGCAGATTGTCTGGTGGGTTTTGCCTTTGCACATAGATCCTTGTTGAAGATTGAAGAATGGAGTTAGATATAAAATTTGTTATCGTCTGTAGCTTGCGTTGAATGTCTGATCATGAAGATTCTTTAGAGTGAACTTCGTCTACTTTCCTCAGGTATTTTTTATGGGGATTGATGTCCCAGAATATTGCAGTAGTCCTCTTAGAGCTACACCTTTAACGCCAGAAGCAAAAGGTCTTTTCTTTGATTAATAAGCGATCATTCAAAGCACGCACCATTACAATTGCGCGAACTAGTAACTTTCCAATTGAAGTAGTATTTCGGCAGCCTCCTGCCGGTGACAAAAAGAAGTCAGTAAAGGCTTAACCGGCTCTACAAAATTGTTAAAGGGCAGTTCCGTTTTAGCAATTTCTTGGATATACTCAAAATTTATGTCTCTTGTACTTACGCAATTGGTAAGAACTTGCATACAGTGATGATTAGAAGACAATTTCAATAATTTATGCACGCAAAGGGTTGTTAATAGCTGCACAGATGGTTGAAACAAAAAAAAAATGGCCAGAGCACTCTTTACTCATCTACTGGACGGCGAGGGTAAAAAAACTGCAGTTTTTAAGCAAAGTCAGCGCTTGGAATTTTTTAGTTAGGAAAATGTTGGAATTGATGTTTTCTGTGTGTTATCTGCTAACGTTCATTTAATTTTACTGGGTTTAGAGTGTTGTGCTCCAAGGCGCTGGTACCGGCTTTGCTAAAGCTTCTCAAGCTAAAGTTGGAAAAGTTCTACTTCTACATCGTACAAAAATTGAAAACCTTAATCTTTGGTTAAGGTCTGCCGTTATATTTTTCATTAAAAAACGCTTATTAAAATCCACAAGATAAAATTTCAAATTTCGCACGCTTTTGTGGAGCGGTCACGTCGCTACCAGAACTTACGGCAGGACCGTGTAGCATAAACGTTTGCCCACCCCTTTATTGCTGTAATAATGATTTTTATAGAACTAAAGCAGCTTTTATTTCTATTTTTCCTCGAGAGCGTAATTTTAAAGCAATGCAGGGGTGGGTAAGTGCCCGTTACATGGAGGAGCACCCGTTCGTTTGCTCGCACTCTAATTACGCGACGCCATCCGCGCAAAGGGGTCATTAAGGTGACGCATGCAAGAACAGGGCTATAGCTTTCAATTAGGCATCCGGCGCATCCGAAGCTTCTCACAATCAAAAATTGAACGGTTCTGGCCCCGCTTGGCGCTCACATGATGTTGCCATGCCAGTCGCGTTGTATTACCAGCTGGAACCCACTAGGGTGAGTCAGACATGTGCCGTTAGTTAATTGTCGCACCGTGTATAGTAGCTGTTTTCACGCGCGCGTTAACCCAAAAACGTTTTTTAAAAAGCGACCCGCTTTTTCCTGCCCATTAAATATAGAGAGCGGGTCAGTTTTCGGCCGCGGCAATTAAAATATTTTGAATAAATCGGCCTGTACAACTTTCCCGGCTGTTTCTCCATATTACTAACGGTTTTGCCATTCTAATTGGAGAAAGATCCTATTTGCCTGCGCATCCGCTTACTCACGCTCCAAATCCTAGATAATTTTCGACGATTTGATGTTTAGTGTCAGAATTTACATTTAGTAATTTAAATACCAAATATACAGGGCGTCCAAAAGCAAGCAAAATTATTCTTATGGTAGTTTTTTGCTTTTGTTAACTTTCTATTTTCTCCCTGTTGTAAGTAAATATTTTTAGTACAAAGTACACCTCTTCTCGTTTAAGTTTATTATAAATAGGCCTATACAGGGTATAATAATAAATTAAAAAGGTGTTTTCTTACACAATAATTTATCGACAGCATAGTCTTTCAAGTGTTTCTTTAGTGATCCAAACAAATAATAATCGTAGCGCTACAGGTCTAGATCGTATAGAGGGTGTTCCAATGTGGGCAAAAACAAATCTTCAAGTGTGGTTGTACACCACCATGTGTTGTTATGAAGCAGGAGACAGGAGACAAGGTCTTTGACTCCTTCAAATTGTTCAGATTCTATTTTGTTGCATGTACCCTACATTGTCATGTATTGGGCCATTTCTATCAAAGGTCAAAGAGGTAAAACAGGTATAAACTTGGCGTACTTCACTGTTGTACATCTTAAAGTTGTATTTTGGGGTGTTATGTCGTAAGCCTAGTTATATGTAGCCTTTGTTTATATTTTTAATTGTTAATCTAAGCAGTTGATTTCAAATGTGACATCAGTAACCAAGGTCTATTCTTCTGTTCTTCAAAATTCAGTTTTTGCTAATTAACCCTAGTCGCACCCAGATTATTTTCTTGCTCTCTTTATTCTTTCCAGCTGTCGGCGGGGGTTATTTATTGTTGTTAATTGGCCACCATATTGTAACTTTCATTTATGCTCTTTCTGAATTTGAAATGTAACTATTATATATATTTTAATTGTTTGGCCGCTTAACGATTTCTTCTTTTCAGAACGTTGAACAGTCCCTCAAACTGTCAAGACTACACTTCGGGCGTTTATTAATTTTGGGTAAGTGTTTTGACCTTTAGTAGTTTTGAGTTGGGGCAATTTCAGTGCCCTAAGCCCCAAACGGTACTTCTCTTTTAAGATTGCGTCTATTCTACAAAGAATAGCAAGGGTGGGGGCAGGAAAGTCTTTATTAAGAATGTGGCGCAACGAGTGATAAATTTAAACTGCTCGAACCCGAGCAATGCGCGTCCGCCCAGAAAAGGATCGCATGCATGCTCTCGCAGTAATAGCCGGTCAGGTCATTGTCCATCAAAGGGCGCTGGACGTGCAATGTAAGCTATTGCTTATTTGGCCAGAACGCACGCCACAAATATCGACAATTAAGGCACACTTCGCCGTAAAATAATATTGCTTTAGCTTTCTGGTGGTGTGTAGTTGTGATAAGACACCTCGGACCTCCGGTGTAATGATGAAATTCTTTCTGTAGGAAAGGTGAGATTATGTTGGACCCTCAAAAGAAACATTCTTTACAAAATATGACCGATCAAATCGCTTCCTCTAAAAATCTCTAGTTGGCGTCTACAAGACTTGTAGATTTATCGTCTAGCTTAATTTAGTCTAATTAATCGTAGAATGGGTCTAAAAATTCTGAGACGGTATTTGAGTCCTTTTACATTAATAAAACAGAAAATAGAAAGTACATTTTGCTTATTACTACGTCATTACGCCTCACAGTTGTATTTTTGCCGAGTGTCATTACGATGTCATTAAAATCAAGTTGTACCAGACAAAAAAGTACAACTTTAAGTACATAATAAGTATAAATCCTGAAATGTAAAATACAATTTGCAAAATGTATGTAGAAGGGAATGCAAAATGCAGAATAAGAAATGGAGAACACAAAACTCAAAACGCGCATGCGCGGAGCGCATAGTGCATGCCTCAGAGGACAGGGCGCATAGCACATATCGTAGAGCACAGAGCGCAGAGCGCATAGAGCGTAGAGAGCATGGCTCATAGAACGTAGAGCAAAAAGCGTAGCGCGGAGCGTAGACCGTAGAGCGCAGAGAGCAGAGGGCAGAACGTACACAATATAGAACGCAGAACGTGGGGCGCAGAACGCATAATAAAAGATAGGAGATCTCAGAATGCAGACCGCAGAACAAAAAATGCACAATGCATATCTCAGATTGTAGAACGCATAGTACAAAAAGCAGAATATAGAATACAGAATGCAAAAAGAATACAAAATGTAGATTACAGACCTCGAAATAGAATATGCTGAAAACAAAATGTAGACCGAAGAATTCAGAATTTAGAACTGCATAACGGATAGCGTAAAATATAGGACGCAGAGTACAGAATGTGAAACAAAGAATAAGAAACTTAAATCGTAGAACGCAGAACCTACACAACGCAGAATGTAGGACGTAGGGCACAGAACGCAGAGCGTAGGACTCAGGACGTGGGGCGCAGAACGCAGAGCACAGACCGCAAAATATAGAATGTAGAATGAAGAATATAACGGTAGAATTCAAATAACAAAATTCAAACCATAGCACGCAGAACCAATACCGTAGAACCATATAAAATATAGAACGCGGGACCTAGGACGCAGAATACAGAATATAGAGCGAAGAATGCAAACGGTGGAATTCAGACCACAGAATATAGGAAGCAAAATGTAGAATACAGAATTGCGGAACGTAAATTTGAAGAACACAGAATACAAAATAATTGGAAGAAGTACTAATGGGCAAGAACCTAATATTTTAAATTATAAGCGCGAGAGGAGCAGATGGGACAAGAAAACAAAGGCCGCAAGAAAGTCTAAGGATAAACAAGGAGGGAGGCGGAGTGACTGATATTAAAGATTATCTTTGAACTCGTATTGCATTTGGGTTTCCTCTCCAGTCCTGGAGTGACAGCAAAAACTTTTCTGTTATTTTGTTTGGAGATGCTAGATTACCCTGCCGAGATGCAGAAGCAAGACGCAGAACACGAAACGCAGAGTACAGATCACGGAGTACAAAGAGTGGAGTTTAAAACGCAGGATTTAAAGCGCAGGATGCAAGTTAACATAAAGTTTATTAAAGAGACGCCGAACTACTTTACTATTTTAAATATTTTCCAAATTATCCTCTTGATTGGAAGACATGTTTTTTATCAAGGCCAGAAACACCTAATCTTCTTTGTTTTATATTTAGATCCAATTTTAAAAGTTCATAACTTTAATTGTCTTTGATCTCCACATAAGAGCTGAGTTGCAAACGTTGCGCAATTTTGACAACTTCTTTAATATTCAATATTCGATATTCATTATTTGATATTCGACATTCGACATCCGACATCCGGCGTTCGACATTCAACTTTATGTTGTGACCCTATAGGAATAGTGCTCGGCTGCAGCACTTTTTAAGCCAGTCTAAATATGTAATTTTACGTTAGCTTTTGTCTTCTTTATTTCTTTTTTCTTATTGAGAATGTTCTGCTTCTACGTCTGGAATGTTGATCATTACATTTTGTACGGTTCTTTGGAGGGGAGTCACTGCCGTTCAAGAAGGAAATTGTAGGACGCCAACTTCACCTAAAAATGATTTTCCTCAGCTGTTCGATCTCTTTGTGATCACTAAATCTGAAGGCTTTTTTAATGAGGCAGCTAAAAACGTCACTTTAGCTTTGCCATTTTCAAGTTACTGTTTGTGGCCTGCGTAAATTTGCGTGCCGATGCTTGAGCAAATAAAAAAGCTGTAAAGCAAAAATATGATGTATATCTTCGGAGAATCAAGCAAATAATACTCAAATACATTTTTGGTTTATTATTTACATTGTGCTATAACGCGGCAAATGTTTAATAAACTCTCAGGATATTTTTATACCCCTAAAAGTCCAACTGTAGCGCTAAATACAAAATCAGTAAAAAACATAGGAGTGGTCGGATGCGTATGTGCTCTTACAGGGATGATTCGTGAAGCTGCAGTTTGCTTTGCTCGCCCAAAGGAACATTAATAGCGCAGAAATGGTTTTGAGTTGCTTTTTTCAGCGTCGTTGTCGCAACTAGATTACACTTACCGGAGAAGTTTTATTTATTCTTTATTTTTTTTTTACTACCACATTATTGGTAACTTGCGCTTAACCAGTCGCGTTTGCTTTTCTTCAAAACGGAAACAAGATGAATGGTTCCGGGCAAATATTTCACGTAAGTCAACCTTAAGCAGGCTTTGGTTATCTGCGCGCTTTTGCCGTTGTCAGATGACCCCGTTTGGCCTGAGGCGCATCAGTTTAAGCCGTCAATCTCTAAGTTAACATGCCATACCAATTAAAAGCTTTCGCTCAATCTCTCACAAGGAAAAACATTAAGCCGTTGATTGCTTTTCTCTAAGTGGAGCCTTATACAACACCATTAGGTTTATCGCGCAAATTACTCGAATTTGTGTCACTTTACAGGGGATGTGCGTAAAGTTGGAGCGGTTGCGGCTTCAGCTTGACATAATCCAGGCTTGCTTACTCCTTATCATTCTCAGTGTTTATTTTAATAAGATGGGCATAGCTTTTGAGACGGCGTAAGTTTCAGTCAACGAATATCTGCAACACAAATTGTTCCTGGACACTTCTTCAAAGAAGGCCAACGGTCGCTTCATAGTCATGCGCGCCAGAAGCTATCGTTCTCGTGCGAGAATATGTTCAGATCTTTAAAAATTGGGAAATTTTCGGACAGGCCTCGTACGTAATAAGAGTTGTGATTAGATAATACTGTAAACATACGAAGCTAAAGAACTATCGGCAATTTATTTATAAAATTCAACACGATTCAGACACTTCACAGCTCTGACAGTACAGCAATAAAATTTCCCCTATAAAAGCGCCATCCCCAAACCGTTATGTAGGCGCACGCCTTATGAAACTACAACCCTACAACTATTTTACCAACTCTGCGTAGCTTATTGAATGAAACAAAGTGAGAAAGGCGTAACACTGATTGGAGCTTTTGTGAAGTCGGCAGTTTCGTTGCTTTAGCCGGTTTTTGCTCTTTCTCGTTTGCTAATCTACGACGACTGTACCGGATGCTGTCCTGTATGCTTCTCTATCCTACCGACTGCGCCAATTCTATTTTAAGGCGCTTCTTTTAGTTTTTATTAAATATTTGAAATCAACTTACAGTTGCGTAGCATAACAATATATTTACTCACTAAAGCAGTACAATAATATTAAGAGACTTGCGCAGCAATGCAATGGAGTTGAGGGAGAGTAAAAATGGAACTGGCGTTGCAGCTTGACTAAGCACTAACTATGGAGACTAACTTTAGATTACCAACGTGCTAAATTCTTTTATACATTTTGATAATATTTCGAAGGTTATAAATCTGGTGAGGCTTTTTATCTAATTGCTAGCTTTGTCTACGCACAACGATCAAGTAAAAATAGCACCGCAATTAAAAGATAACGCAGACTTACACTACAACTTTTTCCGCTGTTCAAAGCCCTGCGATTAATTCTGTTACAACGAGTTATCTTAAACGCCTATTCTAGCCTTTTATAATTTTTTATCCTTGCTCCATGATGTTTTCTTTTGTAGACGAGAATCGGATCTTTCCTGGCAAAAGACTCCTTTTTGATGAGACGAATATATTTTTGAAACAAGTTAGTACGACAGTATGACCTTTAACTGATTTTTTAACGGAACTTGTGGTAGGGCCGCTTTTGATTTTTCCATAATGAATTAATTAAAACGTTGTAACTAAATTAAAATGCCAGAGGACAGTTGTTCCCTCGTGACCAGTCGACATTGATGTCGATTCTAGATGGTGTTGATGTTGTCTTAATTCTTAATTCACTCTTTAGGCCGGTCTGAGTGCCACATCAGCGTCTTGTCATACAATCAGACATCTTTCGCAGTTATTTAACCGTTTAATTGACCACAGGGTAAATTTTAGTCTTGACAACTCTCTCGCTCGCTCTCCTTTTCTCTCTCTACCTACTTCCCTCCCCCCTCTCTCACTCACTCTTTTGGCGGGTTTGTAACTGATTATCCTTTATTAGTGATAATATAGATAGGCCCCATAAAAGATAAGAAGACACTTTAGGGTTTGTACAAGTTTATCGCCACATAGTAAAACGTATCTGGCCCGACATCTCTCTAATATCCACATCAGCATTTTCTCATACAATTAGACATAGTTAGCAAATGTTGAACTCTTTGGCCGAATATTGAGCTAGCTTTGGCTACCTTGGCATCTCGATCTCTCTCTTTTACCCTGATCGGCTTTGAGTGCTTACAAAAGAAAATATTTGTAGCTTATTACAAATTATCATAAAAGATAAGAAGACACATTAGTACTATTTCTTGTCTCTCCTCTCCCTTCTCTTTCTCCCCTCTCCTTTCTCTCCCTTTTCTCTCTGTTTCTTACGATTTGGGAGGTCTGAGTGCTTCGAGAATAAATGTTTGTACCTCAGTGCAGTTTATTAGTGACAGAATAAATAAGATACATAAAAAGAATTAAACATTTTAAGCTGGGCACTAAATTATTATTACAAAATAAATCATTTGAAATCTAACGATTCTATAATAATCATACGAGCGTCTCGTCATACAATCAGACTCCTTTAAATGGTCTTTAACCATTTAATCAAATACTTTATAAGCTTCTGTAGCCTTGACCACACTTTCTATCTTGTTCTCCCTTTCTCGCACATATTCTCTTTCGCTCTGTCACTCTCACTTGTTTAACGAGTTTGAGTAATTTTACAATGAATGTTTGTAGCTAATGTTGATTATATTATTATTAGTTATAGTACAGATAAGATTTATGAGAGATAAGAGGCTACTACAGGGTTGTGTCCAAGTTTACCACAACAAAATAAATCATACCCAGTCTGACAACTCTACAATAGATATATTAACGTTTTGTTATACAATGAAACAACTCTAACAGGTGTTTGATCGTTTAATCAAATATAGGACAAGGTTCTCACTCCCCCCTCTCTTTAAATGACTCCAAATCCTACCAACGGGCCTCATGGAGCTCAAACTCCCTCTTCCTACTCGTGTAAATATGATCTTGAGTCTAATACCTTTTTCCAATGGCGCATGCGCGATAGACTTTTGGAGAACCGCATCTTATTAGAAACCATAGTAAACCTGCGGGGAGCAGTGGCAAAGGAGTCGGCCTTGTTTCGCTTCGAATCCCCAAGAAGTCGTTTCTTCGGTATTCTGAATCGGTTTGGGAAATAGAATAAAACGTCTACGCAGACTAGTTAAGCTGCAGCTCCTGATTTTCAATCATTGGTGCTCTTCTGTGAAATTAGAGGACCGCTCCGAACGTGAAATTTCAAAAATTGCTCTTGGTGCCTTTTGATGTGGATAAAATGTAATAAAACGACAATAAAGAAGATCAATATTGGCCTTCGGGCGTTGAACCGATAGAAATTTAGCTCATGCCTTGTGCTGATTTAATTTGAAAGCTCCCTAGAAACATGACAATTTCGGTGGTGATAATTCTGTTACATTATGTATGTATAGTTTTAGCATAGCTAATCAGCTACAGAGTGGCATTATATAATTTGCATTAGGCGACATAATGACAAAAACATTTCCCACTCTCGGCCAAAACTATAAAATGCAACGCTCATTGCGCGGCAGGATTAGTGACCTCATGGTGGTGTTACAGTTAAACGTAAGTAATTTTAATTGGTGCGTTTGACTTTTTTTTACAGAAAGGGGGAAAATCAATTAGTAGTGCGCAGTTCTGCAACAAGTTCTGTGCTGGGCATGTCGTTGCTGGGCGATTACGAACAAGGATGGTGGTTTGTTACCACTAAACCTTTGTTAGTCATGTTGGACCGGTTTTTCAGATTCTTCTGTTACGACGATTTACTACAGCATATCAGCAAATTTACTACAGCAGATAGTTCTAAACTGTTTGCAGTGATCAAAGACTTCGCGGTGTCTTATGGCGTTTCGATGGTACAACATTGTTGAAGTTCCTAAATACTAACAGCAAAAATTTTCTTTCTTTTTTAGAAAGTTTTTTACCAAGTGAAATACCTCTAGGCAAAGTCAGAAGCCATCGG